>OX451208.1:25636862-26236862 GCA_949628255.1 Macrophya alboannulata
GAACAATGTAGAAAAGTAGTAAGTGCAACGATTATATGAATAGTTGATGAGGTGTAGTTACCTATAGGACATACGGTTCTCATCGGATCTTATGGTGCTCGGTTCTAAACGTTTTTATCATTCGTATAAGATACGATGATCATGTACATATAGTTAATATATCTAAATTTTTTATATATTGAAGTAGATAAATAGTTTAATATATTCAAACCGTAATGTGACGGCCTTTTTCTGTCACTCTCTCGGCGAATCACTCTCAATCTCGCTTTAAACCCTTCAGCACTCTCGCTACGAGATTTTTTCTCACGCTTACTTTCAAACTGAATTATTTTTGAAATTTCAAATGGAATGACCACCTAATTTTTTTTCTATCTGTTCAACATTTAATGTTTTTTCAAAGTTGATGATAAAACTTCCTTTTTTTCACAAAATTTTTACTCAAATATTTCTTCCAGCACTATGAGAGTTTTCCCCACTACCAAAGTAAAGTAAGACGTAAAATTGTTAGATTCGGACTTTTTCGGCTACGGTTTGGCTCGATTCGAATACTTCCGTATAACATGTGTTTACAGCAGTGTATATATGAAATTACAACCTCAATGTCATCATTACGTGTAATATTATTACTAAATTCATTGTGCACATGCGCAGAAGTTGTGAGAATTTCTCTCATTACGAGAGTAATCTATATAAATTGTCGAACGACAATGCTGAAGAGGCCCGAGGGCTGCCGTAAGAAGTTTCACTTAAAAAATTACATGATTCTCTAAGCGATAGTTTGGCGTAGTGGTTAGGGCGTCCGATTAGTAATGCGAACGGCAGCGAGCGTCTCCGGTTCAAACCCCTCGGTTAGGAAAAAAAAAATCTGCGGCGGTTTTAGGTTCTTAATGCACCAATTTCAAATGCGTTCCTACCTACACTATGCACGGTAAATGCAAAATGCGGACATGATTCCGAAAAGGACTTATCGAATTCCAATTTTTATCTGGAACCTATATCTTATATTTTTATCAGGGTATTCTACGCGAATTAAAACGACGTATCTCAAACGTATGGATACAACGAATAATATTCGTTGTATCCATTTTGTATCCATTCGTCGAAAAAACCTTTCGACGGTAGGTATAAAAATGGTTTAACAAACGTAAAAAATAACGTTTATGTGGCGGACATTCGGAAGAGTTGTCCGTGATCCATAAGCGTTTCCTATACTAATGGTTTATACTTTTCCTCGACGTTTATAAAACTATCGTGTGCTTATTGGGATGTGTCATTTATTTCAAATATGAACCATATCCAATAAGAAACAAACGACCCCGCAGAATCCTTATTGGAAATGGCTTTCGGCTAATTTTTTTGAAACTTTGTAAAATGGTAGTCCTCAACACGTAGAACAAAAGTCTCCACAGGCCCAAAGCTCCAAGGTTCTTCGTTTGAGAGCTACAGCCCGTCAAAGTCGAACTTTCTCACTCATACGATGTATAGCGTAAGCACGGGAGTGACGTTTTTATCGGAGATACATAGGTATATACATATGTATACACTCATATACAGGGTGATTCACATCCCACAGGAAAGATTTCAGTTCTGGACTCCTTACTCAAATCTAAGAATAAAGTTCCTTGACGAAAATGTCGAGGGTCCAGTCGTTCTGGGGTTACAGAAGGTTTGGTCCTCCCAATCAGAGGGCCGTGTTGTGCCTCGCTCAGTCACGTATTAAGCCTGTAAAATAAACGGTGCCCCCTGCATATGAACTTTCACTGTGTAAATTTGACGTACGCGATTTTGAGATATCTTCCAATGTCAATCGTCGTCTCCGCTCCGTAGTTTTCTCCGTCCAGGTCGTCCAGTTGGTGATTCTCTTGCCTCATGACTTTTGCTCCGTAGACGACGTTGTGCAGGTGGTCAGAATGGCGATTCTCGTGATCCGGCTCGTTCTCTCCGTAGTTTTCCCTATTTCGGTCGTTAGCTCGGTAACTCCCATGCCCCATGTGTCTAACGCTCTGTAGACGGCGTTGTCCAGGTAGTCAGACCGACGATTCTCGTCATACAGATCGTTCGCTCCGTAATTTTCGCTATTTTTGTCATCAGTTTAGTATTTCGCTGGTCCCACGTGTCTAACGCTTCGTAGACGACCTGGTCAACCTGACCCCCTGGACAACATCATCCAAAGAGCGTTAGACACAGGGAACCCGTGAACTACTAAACTCAGGACCGGAATAGGAAAAACTACGAAGAGAACGAGCTGGATGACGAAAATCGTCAGTCTGACTACCTGGACAACATCGTCTACAGAGCAAAAGTCGTGGGGCAAAAGAATCACCAATCGGACGACCTGGACAGAGAAAACTATGGAGCGGAGACGACGATTGACATTAGAAGGTACCTTAAAATCGCGTACGTCGAATTTACACAGTCAAAGTTCATATGTAGGGGGCACCGATCGTTTTACAGGCTTAATACGTGACTGAGCGAGGCACAACACGGCCCTCTGATTGGGAGGACAAAACCTTCTGTAACTCCAGAACGGCTGGACCCTCGACATTTTCGATGAGGAACTTTATTCTTAGATGTTGGTAAGGAGTCCAAAACTGAAATCTTTCCTGTGGGATGTGAATCACCCTGTATATATATATATTTATAAATATATAAATATATATGGGGTATTCCATGCCAATTCGACCAACCCATGACCCCGACTCCCTCAGATTTTGAAATCGATTTTTTATATGATTCGCCGGTCTTCAAAACGCAAAGTCAATTTTTTCAGATTTTTATTATTTTTGGTTATTTTTTTAGGAATTTCCAAAGCTAAAAAAAAAAATGCCACGTTTTAAAAATCTGAAAAAAAAATCAATAAAATTCTACGAAATAAGACCATTTTTTCCATATTAATTTCATAGTTGTGTTCTCAAGGGGACACCCGGGACAGGACTGAGCCAAGGGAAAAAGTCCAAGTCGGATACTGTCTTTTTTTTCAGACGTCAATTCTTGTGCCTAAAATGATACCGCATAGTTGAAAATGAAATTAATTTTTTTTTTGTTTTGTTTTTCTTTTTTTTTTTTCACTTTTTTTTTGAATGAACGTAAAAAAAAAAAGGATTTTGATTTTCAACTATGCGGTACTATTTTAGGCACAGAAATTGACGTCTGAAAAAAAAAGACAGTATCCGACTTGGACTTTTTCCCTCGGTTTAGTGCTGTTCCGGGTTTCCCCTTGAGAACACCACTATAGAATTATTATGGAAAAAATGTTCTTATTCCGTAGAATTTTATTGATTTTTCTCGGATTTTTAGAACGTGGCGTTTTTTTTTAGCTTTGAATATTCCTAAAAAAATAACTAAAAATAATAAAGATCTGAAAAAATTGACGTTGCATTTTGAAGACAGGCGGCTCCTATAAAAAATTGATTTCAAAATCTGAGGGGGTCGGGGTCATGGGTTGGTCGAATTGGCATGGAATACTCCATATATATTTATATATTTATAAATATATATATATATATATATATATATATATATATATATATATATATATATATATATATATATATATATATATATATATATATATATATATATATATATATATATATATATATATATATATATATATATATATATATATATATATATATGAGTGTACACATATATATACCTATGTATCTCCGATAAAAACGTCACTCCCGTGCTTACGCTATCCATCGTATGGGTGAGAAAGTTCGACTTTGACGGGCTGTAGCTCTCAATTCAAGAACCTTGGAGCTTTGGGCCTGTGGAGACTTTTGGTCTACGTGTTAGGGACGACAATTTTACAAAGTTTCAAAAAAATTAGCCGAAAGCCATTTTTCCCATAAGGATTCTGCGGGGTCCTTTCTGTCTATGGAGTAGTACTATGCCAAATTGTATGCTTTAGACATAGTTTTTTTTTTTTCCATTTCATCTAAGTTTGTGTACGCGTTGTATGTACAGTCAGGGAAATGGAATCTGTCGCCGCCCTACTTGATGCAACTGAACATGGGCAAATCCACGTGAAGTGGTAACACTTTTTGAAATCGACATTTTTAATTTTTTTTAAACCCTTACACACCTGTTCTTCATGGTCCGTAGAAGAGAGTCCCCGAACCATTCTGCCCTAGGATCAATATTTTAGAAATGATGCGCAATTGAAATTTTGAACGTATGCCGAAAATCGTCGCGCGCGCTCCTCTTGAATGTCTCATAACTTTTGATCCGCTGGACGGAAATAGGTTTATTATGTATTGATTTGGAAGGTATTGAACTAATCTAACAGTTCGTAAATGTCATTTTATTTTTCCAAAAAATGTCAAATTTTGCACTTGAAAATCAATTTGGAATACTGTTTTCATTACCAGCCCCACAAATCACCAAGCTGAAAAAATTATGGTGTATTCCTGGCCCTATTGTCTACTTGCACACCGATTTTGAAGGTGGAGATTCATGGACATCGAAACGAAAAAATTATTACGTCAACAACGCTACGCCGCGCAGTGTCATGCTCCCAGATTTCTGAGGTGTCGCACCCATATTCAATAGGAACGCAAGAATTACGATCGGGATAGTAGGATTATGGTGACAAGTAATGCAAAATATAAAATTCAACGATCTCAAGATTATTTGCGGTGAAATAATCAATTATCATTCATATCACTAGCCTTCCTCATTGCGATACAATTTTTTCGTTTCGATGCCCATGAATCTCCACCTTCAAAATTGGTGTGCAATTAGACAATGGGGCCAGGAATACACCATAATTTTTTCAGCTCGGTGATTTGTGGGGCTGGTAATGAAAACAGTATTCCCAATTGATTTTCAAGTGGAAAATTTGACATTTTTTGACAAATAAAATGACGTTTACGAACTGTTAGATTTGTTCAATACCTTTTAAATTGATACATAACAAACCTATTTCCGTCCAGCGGATCAAAAGTTATGAGACATTCAAGAGGAGCGCGCGCGACGATTTTCGGCATACTTTCAAAATTTCAATTGCGCATCATTTCTAAAATATTGATCCTAGGGCAGAATGGTTTGGGAAGTCTCTTCTACGGACCATGAAGAACACGTGTGTAAAGTTTAGGAAAAATTAAAAATGTCGTTGTCAAAAAGTGTTACCACTTCACGTGGATTTGCCTACATACAAGTGGTTTCAATTTCCTTCAAGTTGGCACAAATCTACAGCAACCTCTGCTCCTCTGATATATCAGTGTTCTTCTCCACGCGGTATAACAATGTGACAACTTTTTCAATCATTTGCATATGCGAATTGAAGTTTTCAAGAAAACAAAAGACGTGTCCACCGAAATATAATTATTCCGCGCGGAGAAGAACACTGATATATCAGAGGAGCAGAGGTTGCTTCAATTTTGTGCCAACTTGAAGCAAATTAAAACCACTTGTATGTTCAGTTGCATCGAGTAAGGCGGCGACAGATTACATTTCCCTGACTGTACGTACCTGAAAAATGCTGGAATACGTGCTTCTGCAGCAAAAGAAGTAGTGTCAATATTTTTGGAGTTGTGTCGACAAAAAAACAGAAAAACCGTGGTGCGTCTACAGAAACAGTTTTTTATATCTAAAACTATTCTATTTCAATAAAGACAAGAATAAATACATAAAATGCTATACGTTTTGTTGTCCATTGTGAGTTATAATCGTTTTTTTTTTTTTTTTTTTTTTTCACTTTCGACGTTGAAATAGACTTCCGAATTGAACATGTATGGGAGCATCCTGAGTAGGTATAAATTGATGACGCGATCGCATTCTTTCAACTCTAACAGATTCAGAAAATCACATTTTCGTTTCTGCATGGTGACTCTTGGAGACAAATATGATAGTTATTTGGGTGATATTTTCGAGTTGATACACGGAAGCACATTGATAATTATTTTTTCATAGAGAGCGCATGTTACACAACGGCCCATATTGGAAACTCAAGTGGTTGTTACGTCCGGGCCTCAACACCCGATGGTGCCTCCTGTCCTCCCCTACAATCTTTCTATTTCACGTAAGCAACTACCATCAACCTATCCGTCTGCTCTTATCTCTATTCCAGCTATCCTCTCATCCTTACCTGACCCCTGTACTACTAAGCCCTGGGAATCACACTGTGCTTAGATCCGCAGTTTTGCGTCTCTACCTCAGCTATAAATCTCATCACTCATTATACACACTTCTTCTTAGACTTTTCCACAAAACACTTCAACTTCGATCTTCTTACTGTGAACTCTTTCTCGGACATTCCTACCATATACACATCATCATTATTCACTCACCGTACTCAAAACTTGTTCAACCATACACACACTCACACTTTAACCAATAAAAATCATCATTAACGAATTCATTCTAAACAATCATTAACCTTTTCACTCTTCTCTCCAGTTATTTTAAGTGTAAACAGGATTGAACCCACAAACTTAGCATCCCGGACGTTACATGGTTTTCCCCATTTATTCTCTCTTTAATCAAAATCCTAAACTGAACATTATACGTATTATGTTTAAAAAAAAGCCTCCCCTTTCTGAAAAGAATTATTTTCATTGCTATCATAGCGACGACTGCCATAAAAAAACAGCTGTTTATTACAGCTAAACGATTTCTTAGTATTTTACTTAGATTTTAAAGGCTTTCTTGACTTACGAGAAAATCGGCAATATTTTCATCGAAAAGCTGAGACTTTACGAGAAAAAACTACAGTAGAACGTCATTTATCCGAACGACAATCATCCGAACCGTCGAATAACCATTGACTATTCGACTGCTGCCCGGTCCCGATTAGTTCGGATAATTGACGTTGTATTGTACTTTCATTTTTTTTTACCTGTAAAATACACTATACGAAAAGACGTTTCATTACCTTCACAATGAATGCAGGCTGAACCTTGTCCGATGAATAGATCCGGAGATACAGCTATTTGCAGGTCGCCGCGCGCGACGGTTCATCTGATTTTTTTCTCCAAAACTTCTTAGGTGTAATGACTCGAAAAATATTGACACCAAATTTGTTCGCAGAAGCACACGTCTCATCATTTTATATGAGCAGAACATACAAAAATTGACATAATAATAAAAGATGCGACCGTGTATATTTTTCCCTAAAAGTATGCAATTTGACGTGAAATCACTCAGCAGCAAATTATGAATAACCATTCAGAGTTATACATATTGAAATTGTCTTTTTTTTTAGCACGACCGATATTGGTAATGGACGACTTATATTATGATACAACTCTAATTTTTTTTTCTTAGGATTATAGTGCGCGCGAATGGGTGAAACAAGGTGCTCCAAAAGAGAAATTAATGATAGGTATGCCAACCTATGGCCGATCTTTCAAATTGATTGATAAGGATAAGTTTGACATTGGTGCACCAGCTTCCGGGGGTGGTGTTCCTGGAAACTTCACTAATGAGGCCGGATTCTTATCATATTACGAGGTAAGATATCAATGCTTTTTAGTGGTCATTACAGTCACCTATTCCAAAAAATCTGTGACAAGATAGCTACTGATTACTAATCTTATCAAATGCCGGTGCAATGTGGCACATCTATTACAAGAGCTTTTAATTCAAATCTACATATGTAAGGCTTATGATTTTTGGCGACTCTCACCAACAAATGATCAGTCTGCTCAGGCATTAAATCACACCCTATACTTCTACACGCACAATATAACTATGCTTGTATCATCATTTACGCTGATTCAACTTGTCTACAGTTTATTTATAATGTAACAAAAAAGTGTCCATGCTCTGGGGTAAATAATTCCTACGAATTTCTATAAAAAATTTCCAGGAATTCTTAGGGAAATTCGAAATTTTCGTAGGTTTTCTGAAAAAATTTTGTCATATCCCGCAATTCTTCATAGATAATTGTTGTCAAACGAAATATCATTCTATTCGATTTTCGTACTTCTGGGGTAGACATTTATAGTGTTTCGTTGAATTTTGTAGAGTGGAATTCTATTATTTTTGATTCTTGCATTACTGCGGTAGATATTTTGACATATCCAGCTGACGCCGGTCGGCAACGGTAGAAGCTGCATGCTGCAACACGACCAAGTGGTAGGAGAATCGGCGAGTGACATCACTCCGGGTATAAATTGGGCTACACAACGCAGAAAATCAGCGTACACGTGGCAAAGCTCCTGTGCGACACACTAACCATATTTTGGAGCTATTCCTTGCAGAAGGCAGGATCGACTCACTAATTACAGATCAGCAATCCTGGCAAAGTGCAAGACGACTCACTCAACTCACTTGTTAACAGCGTTTTCGCGTCCAGCAGAAGCAAATGACTTTCACTTGAATTCAGATAAATTCACTTGTGGCGAAGCACGTGTAGAATCAATTGAAGCATACCGATAGCGTAAAGCGGCACTTTATGAAGAACAAAGAATTAAAAACCATCGTATGAATCAAATATCAAAACAGTGTTCAATTAGATTATAAATTTTAAACAGACTAAAATCAGCAGTTATTCGAAATAGAAACTGGCTAAATACATTCAAAACACGAAAACAAGTGCAAAGCCTCAACGCTAGTAAGCAATTACGCGGTCAGCTACCTCGTAGGGAGGCTAAGCAGGTAGAATTAAGTATTTTTGTTTTCTAAAGTTCACAGACTTGTTAATTTTGTAACCGGTTTATTTTCAATTATTTTTGTTCAAAAATTACGAGAGCACACATTTTGTTATTAAACATTTTGCTTATGAACTGATTTCTTATCTGACAATTCATTGTTGTAGGTTATATTTAAACATAGGGTGTAGTTGGATGCACAAAAGGCTTTATTGGGTTTAATTACATAAGTGTTCGATGAGAGAAGATCTTGTTTGACAAGTAATAACCCAAGAGAAGAGTTTTTTCTTTTAGAACCGATACAAAGTTGAATAATCCTTACGACTAATCGATTCGCAGTACAAGATGACTGTCGGCGCCAATATTTGAACTATGAAATATCGAGACACGGAAATATCATGAAACTCAATACATATTCTCAACATTTAAAATTTAACTTATCAAAATTTCCTTACACAACCATCAGCTTCGTCACAGCAGCGAATTCCAGCCTTAGAGAATAGACTCGCTCACTGACACTATTGGTGCTAACACAGCAACGATCGTATTTCGTGTGGTGAGAATGTAAGATGCACACTCAAGTCTGGATGACAGCCATAATAACCGTGAGAAGCACTCTGATCTGTGAGGTTAGAAGATAGGCTTGATAGACAAACGTCCTATCCAGTTCTGTGATAGGGCAGATCTGTTTAATTCTACGTTGATCCGATTCTGAATAGGGATCAGACTCAATAGACTTCGCGATTATGCAGTTCTCAGGTGTATGTGTTTCGGGTTTGACCAACGCTAGGCCTTCGCCCGAGTTCGTGCGCATACCGAGTTTCAACAATAACAGCGGATTAACTTTACTAGCGGAGTCCATTATGAATGTAACGAAACAACTCTTTTTCGCACGTAAAATGTACTATAATAGGTTGCAATTTCGTTCATATGTACAACTGAGTCAGGTGTAGTTGAAGATGTGATATTTCACTATAATTACTGGAGCGATATTACTGATAAAATTTTTTTGAGGATCTGTAACTGCTGGGAGCATTCCGTGTCGAGACAAGGAACCCGAATCTGCACTGGCGTCAAATTCAGTCACCCTCGGCCAAAAGCCGTCCCGTTTTGCGTGGAATACCCCGTATATATTATACGTATCTTCGTCTGAACCACCGATCAGAAGAAGAATGAATCGGCTTAAACATCACTATTTGCAAAATCCTCATTCCGTCCTGGATAAGGTATCTATTTGGCTTCACTAAGTTTTGAATTAAATTTCAATTATCGCCTGTCGGGATCAGTAAGAATCATATTTGAACATAGAAATTTTTCAAACGCGGTCTAAATACAATAGATATCGCCTATCGGGATATCATGAAAACTGAAAACACGAAGTATAGGCAAACATAAGTTAGAACAAACTAGGGAAAAATCAACTTTTAGCCGTTAGAAACTAAAATTCTCAAAATCAGATTTAAGCATTATTTTGTCAAAATTTTTGTATTTCTTACTTGAAATTTTATTTTTTCGTTTTTTTGTTGGTAAACTTACGATACACCAAAAATCTGGATATTTATTTGACTAAACTTGTCATTTTCCTAAACAGAAATGAATTAATCAATACTAGCGAATTTATCGGACGAGACGAACTCAAATTTCAATGCAATAATCAATTTTGATTCTAAAGTCTTTAAGAACTGTAAGATTCCCACTCAATTAGAGCAGCGTAATCTACAGAAGACAGGAAAAACTGAGAAGAACATCATACATTTTTATCAAATAAATTTTTATCAAGTAAATTTTTATCAAGTAAAAATTCTTTCGGCCCGGGTTCGAACCGGGACCTTCGCATCTGTACTGCGACGCCTTATCCAATTCTACCACCGAAGGACCGGAAGAATCTTCAGTTGAAATTTGTGTGATTCTATGTGTTGACATTTTTTCATAGTCTCTTTTCATCTCTCTCTCAAATTTATAATGTTCTTTTCAGTTTTTTCTGTCTTCTGTAGATTACGCTGCTCTAATTGAGTGGAAATCTTACAGTTCATAAAAACTTTAGAATTAAAATTGATTATTGCATTGAAATTTGAGTTCGTCTCGTCCGATAAATTCGCTAGTATATTGATGTAAAGCACACGAACGATAGAGTCACTACAAATAGAAATGAATTAAATTCAGTCAGCTGTGGAATATATTTCGTATCAGCACTGGTTTTGCTCTTGCAGCAATCCGTGTCTGCTACTGCAAATCATATCTCAAGTCTGAAATGCAGGTTTGATTACTAAAATTACCCAACTCTATACAATTAGAAGTTGGGCTCGTTTCTTTACAGATTCCAGCTCTACATGGTAGAAAAAAGACTTGGTCTAAAAACACCCAGTTCTGGGAAATTCAGCTCTGATAATCTCCGTAGCTGACCGAGTCTGGTAGTTAGATTCACTTCAAAAACAGCTTTGACCTTTAGGCGATTCCCGAAGACTAAAATTTATGCATCGTAGCGGACTTTTCATAATTCAAAGTGATTAAAAAATCCAAAAAGCTGCAGTATGTACCCGTAAAAATTGTATCATTAGAGTAAACTTCTCCGAAATTTGCCCTACTGGATTTTTCAATTTCTTTTCTGTGACTCGTCTGGGTAGCGATTCTGTATCTTTTGGCGTTACATAACGCCGGTGACGGTAACTTTACCCGCTAACGTCGGGTAACACCGCCATTTTTCTTAGCTTGCACCCGTTTACCCCCGCTAGTACCCATATGTCTTGTTAACGCGCGCCAACTGCCGGAGGTCTTTATGCAATTTAATGTTAAATAACGCCTAGTTACAATTGAATCTACGGAAAACCCGGCTTTGACGCTAACTCAGACAATTTTTAACAACCGCGTTGCTACGGGCGCGACAAACTCTCTGAGTTAGCGCTCGATCACTAGTTAGCGTTATCACAGAGTCGGGTTTTCCATGGATTCAATTGTTAATAGGCGTTGTTAAATATTAAAATCGCATAAAAATCTCCGGCAGTTGGCGCGTCAAGACAAGACATATAAGTACTAGCGGGTGTGAACGGGTACAAGCTAAGAAAAAAGGCGGTGTTGCTCGGCGTTAGCAGCGTTAAAAGATAGCACGGTCGCTATCGGCGCTATCAAGATTTAGAATCGCACTCCTGGTCTTCATTTTATCGGACCGGTCATACTTGCTTACTTGGTATTACGCATTTGTCGTGATTTCTCTATATTCTTCAGACGTGATCATCTTCAATCTTCTCTGGTCGCTTTGATTTGTGTTTTTACTCCAATCACTCGCTCACTCAAGTGATCACAGAAAAAAAATAACAATTGAAAACAGATTTTATTGTTTAATTGGTTCATAAGAAATCAACTAGGTATAATTTCTTTATACCGGCGTGTCCAGTAGTTTCATGGATCTACTTAATTATTTTGTTCGAAATTTCTTGCGGAACGCAGACCCTTCACGAAGGATTGTCAACTGAGTTTTGCAAAATTATGTTGTAACATAATTTTTCATCATGGTCGCGTAAAGCATAATGCTTCTTCGGCCTCATTTTGTGCGGGCGTGCCAAAAAAGCGTACTTTACGCCTACTATGACGAAAAGTATTTTGTGCACATTTCGAAACCAAAAAGAATGAAATCGGATGACTCGTTGAATTTATTTCTTACGACAACTGCTATTCTTCTATCGCATTAAACTGTGAGAGGACTCTTAAATCTTGACTCGTAGCTGAATATGCGCCGAAATAATAGTAAACTTCTGTAATTAACTAAAGGAATAGAAACGTTTTCTTTTACTCCTATCAATTGATCAAAAATAACACTGCCTGAGATGATTTGGGTTACCGCTCCCCTCTACCTTGTCTGCAGCACTTAAGGGGGGTATATAAACACTCATTTCATTGAATTCGGAGACACGTTTGAAGAACGATTACAAAAAAATATACAATTTTTTGACAATTTTTTTTTCTAAATTCAGTCAGAATTTCAGGACTATTCTAAAAAAAATTTCAAAATATCAAAAAATGGCGGAGTTAGCAGCCTATAAGTGCAGTGGTATAATCCGCGCGCGCGTTTATCGTGTAACTTGCTACACTCGGACAGAGGTTCTAAAATAAAAAAAACGAATGATTTATACAACCTAATGAATGTTTCTTCCGCGTGAACCAATAATAGAATTTTATTCTTTAACTTCCCGTTTCTCTGATATCAGTGAAACGAGGCAGTTACTGTATTCATCCCGAAAATGAGAAGTTGAGTTTTCACTAGATCTCGATGTTTTGAAGTCTAGAGAATCATCTCCGATTATTTTCAGATGAACGTCTGTGTGTGTGTATGTATGTATGTATGTATGTATGTGATCAATTTTTTTGTCCGACGATATCTCGAGAACGAGTAGTCAGATTTTGATCAACTGAGTCTCAATCGACGCGCCTCTTCAAAACTTAGAACTGATTAGATTTTGGTTTCGATCGGTTTAGTGGTTTTCGAATTATTTGAACACCAAAATTCTGAAAAATAAAATAAAAATCATGATATCTTGAGAATGGATGAATGGATTCGAATGAAAATTGGTATCACAAGGTTTTTTGGAGCGTTGATTACGAACCTGAAGTCAGTGTTTCTTTCGATTCATTTAAATAAAATTCTGAAGAATAAAATAAAAATCATGATGTCTTGAGAATGGATGAATGGATTCGAATGACTGGTACCACAAGATTGTTTGGGGCGCTGATCACGAATCTGAAGTTGAATTTGCAAAATTTAAGATGGTGAATTTTTTAAGCTTAAATAAGCGTGAGAACGGGAAGTTGAAGGGCTGGCACATGGGCAGCCTAAAGCCGCTTGTTTTAATTTAGAAATGGTATTTTAATAAATCATTTATTTAATAAAAACTGGACCATAATTTTTTTCACGATTGCTGGTTCACCTGGTGGAAAATGGTATAAGGAAGATACTGTGTAAATTTGAAAGCGATCCGAACCTCGGTTCGTGAGTTATGCGTTACATGGCGTCAAAAAAGTGATTCGTGGGAAGACGGCTTTGAAGTTTACGATCGAAATGGTTGCGCGCAATGCGAGATATATTTAACATTAGCTGATTTAGTATAAGCCTGCGGCATATCAAGAGACTCGGCAGAGTCTCGCGCCAAGTACAATAAAAAAATCCATATATATAGGTATATAGCCGCGCGAGACTCGACGAGTCTTTTTACCCGTACGGAAGCTAAACGTCATGGTGGGGGGACAGTATTTTCCTAATTTCTTTCGCCTCGCGATATCAATGGGATTGAGATTTTTATCTCAGAATGTGGGCACGAAGAGCTTTCATTTGAGTCTAGCATCGATTGAATCGGTGCACGGAGAGCTGAGATATGATTAATTTGAGTTTCTGAGTACCCGTTTCGATCGAAAATTTTTCGTCTCCTTCACCTTATTCAGCCAGATTACAGTCCACTGAAGCTATGCGGATGAGAATAAGGAAAGAGTGGCCACTACAGCACCACTAGACAGCAGAAATATGAGTACTCGACATCAGTTGCTAGATGGCGCTCGTATCGACAATGTTAACGTAAGATCAAGAATCGATTGCACAAGACGACGGACTCCCGAAACAGAGCTGTCAGTTCGGTCACAGAATCATAACCTAGTTCTGTTCATATTCATTCCATGTTCATACGTCTTAACAATTTGCAAATTTTATTTCCTCATTTATGCTCCCTATAGTTACTCATTATGAAATTTACGTTCAAAGTGAGGGTCGGAATCATAAAAATCTCTGATGAAATGATTGAGCGCGCAATTTTAAGGTTGGGTTTTAGATGCGGTTATTGAATCGCATGAAGGTTAATTTATACCTTATATGACACAATCGATTATGCACGAATGAAATGAATAAACATTTTAATTTCCGAATATTTTCGTATATTTGATGCGTCAAATATATATCATATTCAGTAAATGCACGAAAAAAGATATCTACATAGTGCTTGGCAGGCGACAAATGGTAGTGGGTGCCATTAATTCAGGCCTCTGTGCTTTCAACACATATTATAAAAGATTATATGGTAACTGGTAAAAAAGTGTTTGTCAAAATCATAATTTGTATTAGACTACCACATTTAACATTACTGTTTACCGAGGGATTCAAATGATATAAAATGTATCGCCGTACATGCATGCATTAAGATACTTTTTGAAACAATTGGCAGAATGATGACGACCGAGCGAACCTAGCGAGCAAGGATATAGGGAAACCCAATCGAGCGAGCGTAGCGAGCGAGCACAATTATTAGGTAGTCAAGCAAAATTCTACAAAAAGTAGTGATATCACCCCTAAAAAGCACCTCTGGTGCGAAAACCTTCCGCCAAGTACAATAATGCAGTCACCACCGACAAAAAAGTCCATCAACAAAATACTATAAAAATGTCTACTCACAAAAGACTTGAAATCAGATACAATTGCCAAGTACATACATGTCTTTTGTATAGTAAAGGCTCACAACAGAAAATTATTGAATAGTTATCATTAAATAGTGTTGTTTTTTTCTGAATAGTGGCTTTTGATAATTTGTAGGGAAAAAATTGGGAAAAAAAATTTAGAAAGTGGTACTTGGCGGGCCTTTGTAGCAATATCAAGATTCGCGGCAGCGAATCGCCGCCAAGTACCCGTAGGCCGGCGCGGCAGCCCCGAATCATTTACCGGAGCAGGCTCTTGTTCTTGTAAAAAATCTGTCATATCTTTTGAACCACTGATTATTTCGTCATTAAATTTATAGGGGCGTAAGGTAAACCCCACTTGACCGTGCTAGCAAAAGTTGCATGAAATCGATCAAGCGGTTCCTGAGATATTGACCGTCAAAGTTGATTGAAAAACACAATCTTCTTCTTCTTCTTCTTCTTCTTCTTCTTCTTCTTCTTCTTCTTCTTCCTTGCAGAACGCGTTCCTTGAGACCACGATATCTATCGAACCGTTGCATTCATGAACTTGCAATTTGGAGGGGGTGTTCTTGACACCGAAATCTCGCCCCCTATTGTTTTTGAGCAATAATCGACCACGCATACCAAAGTTATTAACAATATAATAATTATTTTATATGTACGTATGCACATAGATACATGACCACGATATCTGCAAATAATAATTATTAATATTATTATTATTAATATTATTTTTTCTTCTTTTATTCCTAAGTTTATTATGATGAAATCGCACATACGTGCACGATCTACCACTTTGCTGAAATTTTTCTCTCCGTAGAATGTAACCCCCCCCCCCCCCCCTCACGGCCCCAAATGATAAACAAAAAACCTAGCAGGTACGATATTTCAAAAACGAATAAATGGATCCGGTTCGGATTGTGCAAAGCATCGGACACGATACTAGACTAAGGGAGATCGGGGCTGGAAGTTCTGCGGGGGAGTTGTTCCGTTGTAGCTTCAAAATAAAGTTTTCATTATGAAGTTGTAGCTTCAAAATGAAAATAGAAAACGACTTCTGGCCAAATCTTCGAAATATCGTCAATATTGTCACAAAAAGTACGGTTTTGCGCGCATAATTTATGTGGATTTAAACAAATTTTTAAACTATATTCTTGATTTAAAAGTTTTGAAATGTGATCAAAGCAGAGTCATTTATTGCAGAAATTGCGGAAATTCGTATGCGTCAAATATAGGTGTATGTGTCTTATTAGTAATAGTTGTCTATGCATATGTCTGTTCGCAGAATTCAGTGTTGTTTATCTTGTGAAATACAAAAAGTAATGAAATACCCGGCAAAAACATTGTAAATGTCAAAAATTACCGCCAAGTACAAAAATAGTTTCACCATCCAAAAACTCGAAATCATCAGTCTCTTTTTCAGCGACAGATCACAAACATCACTTTTTCATATAAAACAGTACAAAAACCTTGTACGTGAAATCAGACAACAAAGCCAAGCACTCCCATGGTTAATTTCAATATTTCGAAGTCTGTTTTTCCAATTTTATTCAATGGCAATCGATGGAAAACCAATAGATCATTCGTTACCTTCGACAAAACAGCATATCGGCGACGGTAAATATTGCTGAAGGAAATTATCTCGGATGACGTTACAAACTTGGCGGGCATAGATTGTTCTGAAAATGATCAATTGCTGCAGTGTGGGATAAAATCAGAAATCAGTGGATCTTTGGATGGAGAATACACTTTACTCTCTCCGTTATTGTTGACCAAAAAAATTGATGCGATTCGATCTCTATTTACTGCAGTTAGAACAGAAAAGGAGACGTTAGAAAAAGCAATAGCCTATTGTACCAATAATAGATTGGGCCAGGATATGTACCGTTTCATGGCTTTCATATGTTTATATTTTGGCATAATGTAACTATAGGTGAAATCTGGTGGACGATAGATGCATAATTCTCAACTGCGATGGTGCAATTAAGTTATGCTGATTTGGAATTGAACCAATCTTTAAAATAAAAACTCCGATTTCCAAGACCACCGTTCATGAACTTATTAGTTCTTGCTATGAAAGACGTTACGTTATGTGAAAGTATTGGGACGATGCGTATGTCTAATCTATCACCAATATTCAACTGATTATTTATTAGTTTAATTTAAATATATTCCAGTTTCAGTCAATACATATTATCAGTGTGATAAAAGTTCAAACAGTCTTTGATCATCTGCCGAACAGTGTCGTCGGTGTGATCATCACAGAGTGGCTAGAAATGACAGACCAGAAAACGAGAGCAATTGATCATTTTCAGAACAATCTATGCCCGCCAAGTTTGTATCGTCATCTGAGATAATTTCCTTCAGCAATATTTCCCGTCGCCGATATGCTGTTTTGTCGAAGGTAACGAATGATCTATTGGTTTTCCATCGATTGCCATTGAATAACATTGGAAAAACAGACTTCGAAATATGGAAATTAACCATGGGAGTGCTTGGCTTTGTTGTCTGATTTCACGTACAAGGTTTTTGTACTGTTTTATATGAAAAGTGATGTCTGTGATCTGTCGCTGAAAAAGAGACTGATGATTTCGAGTCTTTGGATGGTGAAACTATTTTTGTACTGGGCGGTAATTTTCGACATTTACAATGTTTTTGCCGGGTATACATATTACAGAACAAACTACGTACCGATCTTAGTGCAGTGCACTCTTCCATTTATCTATACCTGGCCCGCCAAGTACCACTTTCTAAATTTTTTTTCCTAATTTTTTCCCTACAAATTATCAAAAGCCACTATTCAGAAAAAAACAACACTATTTAATAATAACTATTTGATAATTTTCTGTTGTGAGCCTTTACTATACAAAAGACATGTATGTACTTGGCAATTGTATCTGATTTCAAGTCTTTTGTGAGTAGACATTTTTATAGTATTTTGTTGATGGATTTTTTTGTCGGTGGTGACTGCATTATTGTACTTGTCGAAAGGTTTTTGCACCAGAGGTGCTTTTTAGGGGTTAAAGGGCTTTTTTCGGCATTGGAAGCATCTTCGGCATTTTTTAAATAATTTTTTCCATATTTGATTCAATAAATAATAACCGGTTAGATTCACCTTGGAATGTACAGGAAGAACCCATGTCGTAGAACAATTCTTCGAATTTTCTAATTGTCAAGAGCTTTAAATATTCTGTGGAAAAAAAATAAAAAAACAGTCGAAAATTGAGTGTTTACATACCCCCCTTAGCGATATATTGGGTCTCTGAAGGCAGGCTTTTCTCACAGCTTACACGATTGAAATACCGTGTGTTGGCTTGGAGGCTTCGCAGTAACTCCAGTTGCAAAACGCCATACGGGTACAGTCATCCACGGCCTGGGTAACCACGTTACGCTGTATTATTGTATTATCGGTATGGCTCACTGCTCGACTATGATGTATGGTATAGGAGATCACAGTCTAGGTTCGACCCACGTGATCATAAGCTGTGGAGTTCAATACTTCAACGGCGTCGTTCAGTGGCGCGCCATACCGATAATACAGCGCAGCGTGGCTACCCGCGCCGTGGATGACTGTACCTGTCTGACGTTCGGCAACTGGAGTTACTGCGGAGCATCCAAGTAAACACACGGTATAGTAGCAGGAGTTCTGGTAAACAACGGCGTCGTTAAACCCGCCTATATTTTTTTTAGGTCTGTACATTCCTTAATGAAGAAAACACAACTTTGGTTTGGGATAGCGAGCAACAGGTCCCATTCGCATACAGAGATGATCAATGGGTTGGATTTGACGACGAGCGGAGCCTGATAAATAAGGTAAATGTCACGTAGTAGAATTGATCTAGCCAACAGATTTGTTATTAAGCGAGGAAATAAATTATGAAAGTAATACTCTGCCGGTATTATTGGTTTTTTAAACTATTTAAGCATAAAATTTATTTTTGTTTGTGAAAAACAGTTGGAATAAAACATTCATTTTTTCTCGGAAATCATGTTCCTCATTGAAGACTTGAATATTATCAGTTTCAGTCTACGTTCATGAGATTCTACACCAAAAATAATTCCACATGTATGCTTTCTTTTGGTCACCTGATACAGCTTTTGCGTTTCCGAAATGTTTGCAGTTACAAATTTGTGTGTTCTTCGAATACACCTGCGGTAGCGATTTTTGCAGCATCGTCGTGAGTTATTGTTTATTTCTATGGCTGTACAGTAGGGTGGAAATATATTTCCGTCTTTTTTTTTTTCAAGCTCACATGAAAATTTGTTAGTTTAATCCATTTCAAGAGCCCTCTCCAAATTTTAGCTAAATTAAAAATTTTGTAGAGGGCGCTCAAGAATTTTGAAAAAGTCGAAATTCAACGAAATCGATTTTTTTTTTTTCAAATTCTTCACTTGCTCACTCACTCAATCTTTCCTAGGTAGATTGTAGAGGAACATACTGAAATTTCAGGTAAAAATATTAATATTTAAAGCTCGTTCAAGAATTAAACAAAAAAAATTTCAACAAATTTCAATGGTCTTGAGCGACCTCTAAATCTCAATAGTAAGACTTGATCTTTTTACAATTACTGATTTGTAGTATGATGATTGAATTTTGATAGTGAGCATCGTTGAAATCGAAAACATATGATAAGAGAAATAAATACTTACAAATTACAGTTTTCTCAATTTTTTTTTTTTTTTTTATTCTTCACTTGCTCACTAATTAAACCTTTTCTAGGTGGATTGTAGAGGATCATACCGAAATTTTTAGTCAAAATATTAATACTTAGAGGTCGCCCAAGACCATTGAAGGTTTATTTGAACTTTTTTCATTCAATTCTTGAGTGACCTTTGAGTATTGATATTTTGACGAAAAATTTCAGTGTATTCCTCTAAAATCCACCTAGAAAAGATTGAATTAGTAGGTAAGTGAAAAATATACGAAAAAAAAAATTAGGAAAAATGTGATTTGTGAGTATTTATATATATGTCTTTTATCATATGTTTTTGATTTCAATGATGCTCACTATCGAAATTTAATCATTATACTACAAATTAGTAGTTGTTAAAAGATCAAGTCTTAATATTGAGATTTAGAGGTCGCTCAAGACCATTGAAATTTGTTAAAATTTTTTTTGTTCAATTCTTGAACGAGCTTTAAATATTAATATTTTCAATTGAAATTTCAGTATGTTTCTCTACAATCTACCTAGGAAAGATTGAGTTAGTGAACAAGTGAAGAATTTGAAAAAAAAAAATCGATTTCGTTGAATTTCGACATTTTCAAAATTCTTGAGCGACCTCTACAAAATTTTTAATTTAGCTAAAATTTTGAGTGGGCTCCTAAAATGGATCGAACTAACAAATTTTCATGTGAGCTTGGAAAAAAAAAATAGACGGAAAAATATTGCCACCCTACTGTACAGCTATTGAGCTACTTAAGGGGGGGCTCTAGGCGATTTTTACCGACATCAACTATTCTTTCGAATATCTCCGAAACGGAGGGTCCAATCGGATTGTCCTTTGGGCAGTCGATGTTTGAATATCTCCGAATTGAATATCTCCTTTCGAATATCTCCGAAACGGAGGGTCCAATCGGATTGTCCTTTGGGCAGTCGATGTTTGACGAGGATTGAATTCGATCTATAATGAGAAATTCAGCGAAATAATTAATTTTTTTTTCTTTCAATCGCAAAGTGTGGGCGTGCCAGCTATTTCGACTTATATCAAGGCCTATGCATCGAAAATGCAAAATCGGCTTCCTGAGCCTGATTCTGCATGAAATTCCGAACACAACCATCCCAAAACATCCTTGTTTTCGACAACGATGAAGACGTGATCCGTATTCTACGAATTTATAGTATTTAGCAAATGTCAACGGCTGGAAGCAGCCATTATATTGGTTCCCAAAACGCCTGTGAGACGTCGCCGCGCGCGAGTTTTCTGCTTCTCGTTCTACTACCACTGTTACGTTGGTATGTTGGTACCACGTGATTCGACGTGCAGTCAGAGATGATTTGAAGACTAACAAAACGTATATTCATGATATAATACTTTTCAATGATTTCTGCAATGTCTTGGTAAGTGAAAATATTCAATCGATTGATAATTGAGCGTTTTGTTCATTTATTTTCATTATTAAATAAGTATTCAATTACGCGTTACCAAAATAATCATGTAGGTATAGAAGAATTATAGCCTGAATATCATTAGTTCTAATACATATTTTATTATTTTGGTGACGTATAATTAAATTTTTATTCAACGAGTAATTTAATTTTTATTTGATCACCCATTACTTTGGTAATGCGTAATATTACTCATTACTTCGGTAATGTGTAATTAAATAGGTAATTTAAATGCAATAAGAGACTCGCAACACTGGTTAAGAAGGAGGGCTGACGATCGTAAGATATTTTTTTTCAAAATATTTGGAACGAATCTATAGATACGAATATTCTACTAACCATGGTCATATTGTATGTATAGATCGTATATCATATGTATTTTCATATGATTTTATATAATAGATAAACGACCGATGTTTAGCATGAGAATATATCAAGATTCGCGGCGGCGAATGGCCGCCAAGTACTTTTTCGTTTGGCCGGCGGACGCCAGCTGCGAATCATTTACGCTAGCCAACTTTTGTACCTGTAAACATTGCATCATATTTCCGGAACCATACTATATTTCGGTCTGAAATATACAGGCCTAATTGTCCGAGCCCAAATGAGTTTCCGAAAAAAATTTGGACAGAATCGACCGAGTATTTGCGAAGTAATAGACATCCAAAGTTGATGAAATTTTACAATCTTCTTCTTCTTCTTCTTCTTCTTCTTCTTCTTCTTCTTCTTCTTCTTCTTCTTCTTCTTCTTCTTCTCCGCACAATTTTTCGCAGACGTTTTCTGTGAACACCGATATCTCTCGAACCGATGCACCTATCGACTTGCAATTTAAAAGAGAGATTCTCTCCATCGATATCTCGCTCCCTATTGATTTTGGCTAGAATTCGGTGACGTAATCGAAAGATATACTCCAATCAATATGCGAAGTGCCATATATATCTATACATATACCTAGATATATTGATCTATACTTCTAATATAAACCTATATATACTATCCATGTACTACCTATACAGAGTGAGTCACGAGAAACTCCGAGAACGGGAGGAGCTTGGCCGATGAATTAAGCCCTGCAGCTCGATGAAAAATCATCTCACAGAAATTAACAAGAGACAAAAGTTGTAGTAGATTTCATAAGCTAAAGAATGCTGTTTGAAAATTTGAATTACGAGCACGAAGTATCGAGCTGCAGGGCCTAATTCATCCAGCAAGCTCCTCCCATTCTCGGAGTTTCTCGTGACTCACCCTGTATATCTATATATCTATATCCATATATCTATGGATATAATGTATATGTATACATGTATACATGCCGTGCAGGGGCGAATGAAGCCTCGGGCGGGGGGTCTGACGAGGGGCAGAGCTCTCTGAGTAAAATAAAATAATAAGAAAATCATTCAAGATTATATATCATCTTATATAGAATTATATAGATACATATAGGTATATATATATATATATATATATATATATATATATATATATATATATATATATATATATATATATATATATATATATATATATATATATATATATATATATATATATATATATATATATATATATATATATATATATATATATATATATAAATGTGTCAACCATATAGATTGGAACCACTGACTTTTTGGGCGCCTAGTTACTATCCTGCCCATACTCCGTTTGTCGTAGCACCCGGGTGCGTACTAGCACGTTGTTGGGTTGGGTTGGGTTGGTATATGCCAAATTTTCGGGGGCCCCAACATCGTATCAACAGGTCGATGTCCTCGAAATATGCATTAGATGAGAAAATTGTTTGGGGACAGTCCTCAAAGTATCCAGGTGTCCCCGAAATAGTCAATATATCAGACAATTTCTATACTCTCTGGTCTCAATGTATATGAATAACATATATATATATATATATATATATATATATATATATATATATATATATATATATATATATATATATATATATATATATATATATATATATATATATATATATATATATATATATATATATATATATATATATATATATATATATACATACATATATATATATATATATATATATATATATATATATATATATATATATATATATATATATATATATATATATATATATATATATAGCATATGCTTTGCATCACTGCAGAGGGAAGAAGACGCTGCCTCGTTTTTGTATCGATAATGCTTTCACCACCACTTTCACAAACAACCATATTATTGATCTGTTCCTGTATAATCTCAACCGCAACTTACAAAAAATAGTGAAATACCCCGCAAAAACATTAAAAATGTAAAAAATACCGCCAAGTACAAAAAGAATGCCACTCGGAAAAAATACAAAAACTCATCAAATCAGGAAATAATGCCAAGCGCCACGAGCTTTTGGCAATTATACGTTGTAAAGTCGGACCCCACTGATTCGTGTAGAGATATCGAAAAATCATTTCAAGAGCTACATACTTGGCGGGCACATTCCTTTTTTCCACTATATTCCTAACATCAGGCTCGTTATTATCAACAAAATATGAGTGAAAACGATTGAGTTACTTTCTATTCAAGTATTTATTGATAATCAATAAATACATATTGTATAGTATATGATTTGCATAAACAGGTTCCAAAATTATTGATTCATAATCCTTTGATGTTCTGGCTTTCTTCAGTAACAGTCATTCGGAGTGCATTGACAGTGGAGACTCGCGAGGCATAATTCATTCAGGCCGAAAGATATTTCGAATTCTTCAATCGACAAATAATCAGTTGAGAGTTGAATCGATGCAAATGATCTAGATTTCGAAGATATTAAAATTTTGAGAATGAATTACTTCTCTGCACTAACAAGCCCATTCGAACACCCGTTCACTCTGGCAGATGCAGGCTGAAAGAAATATACTGCAAAGGGTGCGGCAAATAATTGTAGCAGAGTGGGAGAAAGGAATGTTCCCGCCAAGTATGTAGCTCTTGAAATGATTTTTCAATATCTCTACACGAATCAGTGGGGTCCGACTTTACAACGTATAATTGCCAAAAGCTCGTGGTGCTTGGCATTATTTCCTGATTTGATAAGTTTTGTATTTTTTATATGTAGTACAACCCTTTACATATTAATTAGTATGATTGTATTGAAAATCCATGGAAAAATTGTTGAATAATGAAAATAAATGAACAAAATGCTCAATTACGAATCGATTGAATATTTTCACTTACCAAGACATTGCAGGAATCATTGAAAAGTATTATATCATGAATATACGTTTTGTTAGTTTTCAAATCATCTCTGACTGCACGTCAAATCACGTGGTACCAACATACCAACGTAACAGTGGTAGTAGAACGAGAAGCAGAAAACTCGCGCGCGGCGACGTCTTACAGGTGTTTTGGGAACCAATATAATGGCTGCTTCCAGCCGTTGACATTTGCTAAATACCATAAATTCGTAGAATACGGATCACGTCTGCATCGTTGTCGAAAACAAGGATGTTTTCGGATGGTTGTGTTCGGAATTTCATGCAGAATCAGGCTCAGGAAGCCGATTTTGCATTTTCGATGCATAGGCCTTGATATAAGTCGAAATAGGTGGCACGCCCACACTTTGCGATTAAAAAAAAATAAAAATTAAGCATTTATGGAATTATGGAATTTGTGGAATCACTTTTAACGTGGTAAGCATTCAATCGCTAAAAACGCAAGATTCGTGGTTCCTGGCAGAGCCAATGAAAAACTGTTACTTAACATGTCACCAAAACGTTCTGTGTGACTAGGAATTACTGATTCGCATTTATGCAGTTTAATATGAGATACGGCTATTCATTATCAAGCTAATAACCAAGATTGACAATATGAGTACTATATAGCGTCTGTCAATAATTCGAGCGCACAAATGAATTTTCGAATTGCTTCTTCATCCCAAAATTATTCGGGATTTCACGCGTTCGATAATTTGCTTTACAATCCTATCTGGTTACTCCTAATATTCTGTATTTCAGCGCTAATGTCCCAATGGATATCCCAATACATTGAATCAACCACTTCTATTAATTAACATGCAGGGTAATGGACTTCTAGTTTTCAAATTACATTTATCCTCAACAAAACTATTGCAGATGTCTTGGCTGAAAGAAGAAGGCTTCGGGGGAATAATGATATGGTCTGTAGATATGGACGATTTTGAAGGAACATGCGGATCTGGAAAATACCCACTGATTAAAGCTATGAAAAAAGAGCTTTCGAATTATTCTGTTAAAATGGAATATGATGGGCCATATGAAAGTTCTTCAAAGAGTGGGAAATATACAACGAAAGACCGTGAGTACACTTTGGATTTAATTCTAGCATTAGGGTTATTCAACCTAAATTACCCCTGTCCCGGGATTGATATACGTGCTTCAAATTGGCATTTGGCATTTGGCATTAGCATTACCAAATTGATACCAAACATCAGCTAAGTCTTTGATCTTTTCATGGTCTCTATTATTACTAATATCTGACAAGTATTGTTTTGTGACTATGATGGAAGAAATTTTCGGGGTAAAGATGAAGTGTACACTGAAAAATGATTGAGTGGATCAAGCAAATTCTAGTTAATGCGATTGAATGGATGGCGATGGAAGGAGGCTACGCGTGGAACGCCGCACCGTCGTTTTAGTTGACCCCTGGGTGATAATTTTTGTTCTAGTCGAATTTTTTATTTTATGATACTATACATACCTTAAAAAAAAGCATATTGCACATATTTCAGTCTGTAGAAAAGGTTTCTAACCTTGTTGTTTTCGAGATAACCAAAAGAATGTGACTCTCTTTCCTGATTAAAAATGCACAATTTTTTGTGTTCGACTCACTCCGGTTTCTACAATACTGGAAATTTCGAAATGAACTTTGTAAAAAGCATGCATCATAATATTCCAACACTAGCAGTATCAATTAAATATTAATTTCCTGTTATAGAAAGTAAAAAAATTGCAAATGTGTACCGCTGATTTAATCACGTCAGACGGCTGTAGTTTGAGGATGCATTAAATTTCAGTATTAGGTTTACCGCAAAAGTACATACCGTGCATTTTCGTGGATGCGGAACGCCACGGATACCAACTTAAAATGGCTTCATTGCGGGGATCGCATTCAACCATACCGTGTTCAAGCTATCCCTATTCTGTTTGAACTCGAGAATAGCGCGCGTAGAATTTAAAGACGTTGGAAGGATTTTGTTGAACGCAAAGAAATGTACAATGAATCCTGCTTGTGTGCTGAAATTATTCCGCGAATATTTATGAAAAACCAATCCATATAACTTCGAATCAATGAATCGTATGAATGAATGTAGTTGCGGGAAATTTGGAGCAGATTAGGAAGATGATCTAAGTCAATCGATCAACAAAATAATCACTAATTAATGTCAGGTTTGACTTTCAATCAATTTATTACGAATCAAGCAATTTTTAAAATGTTTTTGTTGAATCGTTGTAATAATAAAATAATTACTAATTACCTTCAAACATAATTAGGATACAGTAGTAATTCATGTTATACGCTGCTATGATTGGAAGATTCAAGATGTTTTAGTTTAATTGTTGTAACAATTACAGTAAAACCTCCGAATAGGGCACCTCGAAGGCGGTTAGGGGAGTATAATTCTTGGAACTGACTTTCCCCCACCAACAGCTTGAGAGCGTGTTTCGACTCGAATGCTGGCTCAACCTCCGAATAGGGCACTCGTGTTTATGTCGTGTTGCGGTGACACTTAGTTTCTTTTTAAGTTGATTTTTGGTAAGTATAAAATATAAACTCATCCTACTTATGGTAATTGTTGAGTTGAGTGTAACAAGTTGAGTTTGAAGACAAAAAAACTTTGATAAATCACAAACTTTGAGAGTCACAATTGCTGCTTGTTGTAACGCTGATGGCTCGTTTAAACTGCTACCAATCGTCATTGGAACCACAAATAAGCCGAGAGCTTTGAAGAATTTCAATATGGACCAATTACCTGTTTGGTATCGCAACCAAAAAAATGGCTGGATGGATAAAACAATTTTTGAAGAGTGGTTTACCAAACAGTTTGTTCCAAAGGTCAAAGTTTTCTTGGCGTCGAAGAATTTACCTCAGATCGCTGTGCTTCTCGTCGATAACTGCAGATCGCACATGTACCTGCATGTTGATGGCATCGAAATTGTTTTTTTGCCACCAAATGTGACGTCCTTAATACAACCTCTCGACCAGGGAATCATACAAGCTTGGAAGTTGCATTACAAACGGATGTTAGTTGACTCGATTTTGAAAGCTCAAGAAAAAAGTATTTCTCTGGTCGGTCATTTGAAAACGATTTCGGTGAAGGATGCAATATTTTGGGCCTCAGAATCTTGGGATCTAATCGATTCATCAACCATTTACAAATGTTGGAACAAATGTTGGTCAATAACAAAGAGAGATGCGAGCACACAAACTGAAGATGACGAAGCTCCTACTCTCTTGGATTCATCTGCTGGAACTGAAAACGTAGATTCACCCGTTCAGATGAATAATCGCGCCACGATAAATGTGTTCGGAGTTATTAAGAAGATCCGCGGTTACGAAGAAGTGAACGAGGAAACAGTTTTCGAGTGGTTGAATGAAAAAAATGGAAGTACATACGATTTCTAATTGTTACACAGCTGCGTTCACAATCGAAATATGTTTATTAATTGAAATTTATTTACAGTTCGTGAATGGGAAAGCTTACAATGATCAAGAAATCATCGAGCAAGTGAGAGCTACGTCACAGTCGAATGATTTTGAGAGGCATGCTGCTGAAAAAAACGAAATGCATGTTCCGGATAAAACCATTGATTTCGAGGGCTTATCTGATGCTTTCCGCATATTGTCAGAGCTCCATAGTGAAAACGAATGACACGAAGACTGAAGGTTTTTTTTCAAATTTTTGCTCATAATAACATTTAAAAACTAAAGAACCGAATATATATGTGATATTAGCTGATAAATAGGCTAGTAAAAGTTTTATAAAACTAGGTTAGCGAAGAAATAATAAACATAGTACGATGTAAACTTCCTATTATGAATAAAAGAAACTTCGAAATTGGAAATCAGATGAAAGAGGATATATCCTGAATTTTTCTATCTGCGGAACGACCCGTGCGTTGAGCTCATGTTCAATTGCCTCATTATTACCTTAGACGATTGTCCAAATTCAATCTTTCACTATTTTTAACAATCCTTGATATTTAGGGTATTTTGTATATATATATATATATATATATATATATACTCTCAGCTTTCCGATGAAAATATTTTCGATTCTCCCATTCGTCCAAAAAGTTTTGAAAATCCCGTTTAAAGTGAAAAAAAAACCACTTTTAGAAATGAGTGTACATTTTGTTTGCGATGAAAATATTTTTTTCGGAAAGCTGAGAATTTTTTACTAAATATGTGTGAATTTTAATCTGGGGTTCCGATGGGATCGAGTGTAAATAAATAAAGACTGTACGTTAGGGTGACCCATTCGACCGACAATTATGCGACGTCGTCTTGTCCTCTAGATCAATGTAGTAACGCCAGTTGCTCGATCCGCCACAGATTTCTACTTTACTCACAAAGTTCGTATATCTAGCGGTAGAGGGTCCGTCGCTCCCCCACGTCTCCATTACGTCTTTCTGTGCGATCCGTGACAGTCGCAACACAAGTTGGGTTAAGTAAAAATTTCAACAGTTTAACAGTCTTAATATACTAGGAATGCACAAAAATGAGTTCATCGTCAGGAGAATCGTCAGGTAGCTCTCGGAGACATAGGAGTTCGACGAGGGACCCGTTTATAGACAAATTACGACGTCTGGAAGGAGAATACATACGTTCACGTCCCCGCGAGGAGCACTCGCACCGAGAACATTCGAGACCATACCACAACAGATACTTACGAGATTCTGACAAAGAGAATGACGAGCGTATCGCTGTAAAAAACAGACGAGCGTCACATTCTAGTCAAAAGCTCTCAACTTCGAGGAAACAAAAAAGATCATCATATAGTTCGGACGAGTAGAGCGGTGAGTACTATCGAAACAGATCACGTTCGCGTTCGTTTTCGAACAGCCGGGGAACGCCGGTGTCGGCTAAAGGGTCAGGCAAAGAGGACGATGAGCGTAATCCGCGAGATACGTCACGTGCTAGCCCCCCCTCTGAAGCATCGGTAAAACAAACCGAAGGCGACGCAAAGGAATTACCTCCGGAGCTCAATGAGTCAACATTGGGGTTACTAGGAGAAGACCCATCAAAACACGAACAATGTGGACCTGATATCCACTAATTGGCAGTGGCGGAGCGCTGGGAAAAAATTCTGCAACATGGTTTACCGACAGACCAAAAGAGGAAGCTCCAGGCAAAGTATCCGACAATCGGAAACTGTCGTCTCACTAAAGCGCCGAAACTCAACCCTGAAATAAAAGCAGCCTTGTCATCGCTGGCGGTAAAAAAGGATGGTTATCAATACACGTCTCAGACTCAGCTGGGAGCGGGCATTAATGCAATCGGATCGGCGTTAACCGAAGTATTGAAAGCAGAAAGTAGCACAAACCAGGAAATTGATACTCCAAAATTTATCGAACGCCTGGCAGATGCAGGGAGGATCTTGTCGGATCTACACCACGTTATGTCCAAGACAAGGAAGTCGTTCATCATCCCGGGATTAAATCCCATCGTGAAAAATATCGCGAACGACAGCCCAGTCGACACATGGTTGTTCGGCGAAAAGTTCTCCGAAAATCTCAAGTCAGCTAAATCCATGGAAAGGTCATCTAAAGAGTTGGTCAAACAGAGTGGATATCGAAAAAACCCGGGTACCGAACCCCGAGAAGAAAATCGCAGACCTCCACCATCGCGCCCCAGACACGGCGGCCCCGCGAATTACCAACGATCGGAGAGGTTAAACTGGCGCCGTCCCTCCGGAGTGAGTCACCGGGGCACTCAGCGGAAGGGACAGAAATCGAAAGACTACCGGACCAAGGACAATCGACAGCACAAGGACTAGACTCGGTAAGAATTGCAGGAAGGGTACAGTATTTTCTTTCGTCTTGGAAAAAACTGACAAATGACCCCTTTATCTTACAATGCATAAAAGGTTATGTTATTCCCTTTGAAAGCCAACCACACTCACGACTCGAAAAGAAGCAACCAAAACTGACAACACAAGAAATGGTTGCTTGCGATATGGAGATCCGTAAGCTGATCAGAAAAGGCGCAATATCCGAAAGCGAACCTTGTAAAAACCAATGGCTTTCCCCTTATTTTTTAATCCCTAAACCGGGTGGGAAAATGCGCTTCATTCTTAATCTAAGAGAATTAAATAAGTTTATTACAGCGCCCCATTTTAAAATGGAGGATAAAAAGATGGCGATGCGGTTAATGCGTAGAGACTCGTTCATGGCGTCTTTAGACCTCCAGGACTCATACTTCCTGATTTCGGTAGAGGAAAATTCTAGAAAATTTCTGAGATTTGAATATAAGGTAAAGTTGTACGAATTTAACTGTATTCCATTCGGGCTATGCACAGCTCCGTTTGTGTTCACTAAATTAATGAAACCAATAGCCCAATACTTGAGGTCAAAGGGTCTTGTATCAGTTTTTTATCTGGATGATATTTTATTGTTGGGACAATCAGCTCAGGAGTGTCGCGAAAACGTCCGGGAAACCCGCGAGTTACTTGAAGCTATGGGTTTGATGTTGAATCTCGATAAATGCAAGCCCGAACCCACGAAGGAGATAAAATTTCTTCGTTTTCTTTTCGATTCGAAAGAACTCTGTCTTAAATTGACAAGGGAAAAAAGAATACAGATATATGATCTAGCTATAAAATTCCAGCATATCAATCGTTGTAAAATAAGAAAACTTGCGGAGTTTATTGGGGTATTGGTAGCCGCGTGCCCGGCGGTTAGATACGGAACTGTATACACAAAGAATTTGGAAAGAGAAAAATTCTTAGCGCTACAAAATACAAATGGGAATTATGATGCGTACATGACAATGGCAAAGAATTTGGGACCGGATTTAGAATGGTGGACAAAAAATATAATGACGCGTGTTAATCCGATTAGAGAGGATCATTTCGACATGGAAATCTTTAGTGATGCATCTTTAACCGGTTGGGGCGTCGCGTGTAACGGAGAACGGACACACGGGTTTTGGGACAGCCAGGAAAGGGAGGAACTCATTAACCTTCTTGAGCTGAAAGCGGTGTTTTACGGGCTAAAATGCTTCGCTAAAGACCAATCCTCGCGTGCAATATTGCTACGCATTGATAATACGACGGCCCTATCATATATAAACCGCATGGGTAGCATTCAGTTTCCAAAATTGTCGAATTTAGCACGGGAGATCTGGCAGTGGTGCGAAGGTCGCGATTTGTGGATTTTCGCCTCGTACATTAGCTCTCGCGATAATAAAGAGGCAGACGAAGAATCGAGAGTCGAACAGAATGAAACCGAGTGGGAATTAGCGGAGTGGGCATATAAGAAAATAGAATTTACATTCGGAAAGTTCGAAGTTGACTTGTTCGCATCCAACGTAAATGCAAAATGCAAAAAATTTGTTTCATGGCATAGGGATCCGGAAGCTTGGGTGATAGACGCGTTCACAGTGCCGTGGACGAACTTGTATTTTTACGCTTTCCCGCCATTTTCGGTCATCTTAAGAACGATCAGAAAAATAATCTCCGAAAAGGCAGAAGGGGTGTTGGTGGTACCCTTCTGGCCTACGCAATCGTGGTATCCCCTGTTCCAAAAATTACTGGTATCAGATTCGATTTACTTCTCTCCGAAAGATAATTTGTTAATTGATAATTGCAGTCAACAGCACCCGTTACGAACCTCGCTTTCCCTGGTTGTCGGGAAATTATCGGGCAAGCGTTCGTCATGAAAGGAGTGCCTCAAGATTCCATACCAGTACTGATGGCATCATTATCAGAGGGAACAATCAATCAATATAATAAACCACTAAGGCTGTGGTGGAAATTTTGTCAAGAAAAGAAAACCGGTCTGTTTAAAGCGCCAGTCGCGCATGTTCTCGAATTTTTAACAGAATGTTTGAGTTAGGTAAAAACGTGCGGTACATTGAACTCGTATCGGTCAGCCCTAGCACTGATAGTTTCGGGAGATATAGGGCAACAGCCCACTATTAAAAGATTTTTCCGGGGGGTGGCCCACTTACGGCCACAAACCTCAAAGTATGACGAGATCTGGAATCCCGACCCAGTATTAGAATATCTAAAAACGCTTTGGCCACATGAAACTATATCGTTCGAGCTACTAACTAAAAAACTAGTCATGTTGTTGGCACTCGTTACGGCACAAAGAGGGCAGACTTTGTCAAAAATACGAATAGGATGTATTAAGAAAACCGAAACAGAAACCAGGATAAAAATAATAGATCGAATAAAAACTTCAGGCCCGGGAAGGAATCAACCCCTGCTACAGCTACCGATCTTCAAAGAGCAGCCAAGCCTATGTGTAGCAACGGTTTTAGACCACTATGTGGAACGCTCGGCACAAGTACGGCCTCAAAACGAAGATATTTTGTTGTTAACCTTCAAAAAACCATATAAAGTCGCGACTACACAGTCGATACGTAGATGGATTAAAAGTGTGATGGCCGAAAGCGGTATCGATGTAAACACTTTCGGGTCACACAGTACGAGGCACGCCGTTACTTCAATGGCATACCAGAGAGGGGTAGATATCGAATCGATTCGGAAAGCCGCAGGCTGGACGACAAAATCGAACGCATTTGCACGTTTCTATAATCGACCGCTGATCTAAAATACTACGGTAGCTAGAGCTATCATTAACTCGGGGCCTTTAAACTTTATAACAAAGAGAACCCTGGATAATTAGTTAAGGCATTCATTGTAAGTGTGGAACATATTAATATACAAATTGCATTAAAAACTTTGAACAACTACATTGATCTAGAGGACAAGACGACGTCGCATAATTATACGATCGAACGAACTTACCTTAAGGCCCATCCCTAGTCGCCCACCCCCTTTTTGCCGAAAAAGGGGCGGGGGAGGCACATCTCGATTATTATCCGGGCCCAGGCGTCGAAGACGCAAAAATAAAATGCAGAGCGGCGATTCTATTTCAATTCCAAACACATACGTCCGAAAATATGTTTGTTTTATGCGAAAATAGAGCTGCAGCACCGCTTTTAGATTTGTCAAATGTCAATTTCCTCGGCGGCCATTATTATGTAGCTGTTTGCCGAGTTTCGCTGGGCAGGGCGGTAAGTGGCGCCACGAATATATTGCTCCAACGCAAGAATAGTACACTAAGAGAGTGATATCCTTGATAGTCGTGGCGCCACTTACCCTAAACTCGGCGTACAGCTACATAATAATGGCCGCCGAGGAAATTGACATTTGAAAAATCTAAAAGCGGTGCTGCAGCTCTATTTTCGCATAAAACAAACATATTTTCGGACGTATGTGTTTGGAATTGAAATAGAATCGCTGCTCTGCATTTTATTTTTGCGTCTTCGACGCCTGGGCCCGGATAATAATCGAGATGTGCCTCCCCCTCCCCTTTTTCGGCAAAAAGGAGGTGGGCGACTAGGGATGGGCCTTAAGTGATGTTCGATCGTGATTATGCTAGGCATCTTGTCCGAATAGATCAAACCCACCCTGTTTATACCCAACCCTTTTGATCTGATTGGCATGCAATTTGTGAGCTTTGAAATGTAATGGAGACGTGGGGGAGCGACGCACCCTCTACCGCTAGATATACGAACTTTGTGAGTAAAGTAGAAATCTGTGGCGGATCGAGCAACTGGCGTTACTACATTGATCTATTCGGACGAGACGCCTAGCATAATCACGATCGAACATCACTTAAGGTGAGTTCGTTTGATCGTATAATTTTTTGATTTTGATGCTCTTACGAAAATTCATTAGTCTTTTGCATTTGAGGAGCTCTTCCAGATCAATTAAAAACATTTGAGGGGCCGCTCACGAATTTTGAAAATTCCGAAATTGGTCAAAATTCGTATTATTTTTTTTTTTTTTATTTTTTTTCCGTGGCAGCAATTGTTTTCACACAAAACAAATATGACATTCTGGAAAATTTCAGCTCAAAATATAAATTTTTTAAGGTTGATTAAGAATTTTGAATGTTGTGGAGTAGTACTATCATACCTATGAAATTCTTGAGCGACCTTTGAAAATTCATATTTTCCGCCAAAATTTCCAAAATGTCATTTTGATTGAGTGTCAAAGCAATTGCCCTCAAGAGAAAAAGAATTGAAGAAAAAAAAAATAGTTCGATTTTTGACCAATTTTGGAATTTTCAAAATTCGTGAGCGGCCCCTAAAATGTTTTTAATTGATCAAAAACTTGGGAAGAGCTCCTCAAATGCAAAAAACTAATAAATTTTGGTCCCAGAATCGAAATCAAAAAATATTCGGTCAAAATGGGTCACCCTTACGTACAGTCTTTATTTATTTACACTCGACCCCATCGGAACCCCAGATTGAAATTCACACATATCTAGTAAAAAATTCTCAGCTTTCCGAAAAAAATATTTTCATCGCAAACAAAATATACACTCATGTCTAAAAGTGGTTATTTTGACTTTAAGCGGGATTTTCAAAACTTTTTGGACAAATGGAAGAATCGAAAATATTTTCATCGGAAAGCTGAGAGTTTTTCACATAAAAATGGTACTTTATTTTTTTCATTTTTCACAAGGAGCACAGCATAGGCAATAATGTTTAAGACGATGTTGCAGGAAATCCACAAACTTTCGAAAAACATTGTTGCCAAAGTTATGACTCAAAAAATTTGAAAAAAATCAGAGCTACCTCTTTCGAAGTATACTACCACCTGGTTGAATGACGATTTTGACCGCTGACCACCAGGTACAAAATCGTTCAGGATTTGGCGTTTTGACCCAAATATATAATGTAATGACTATTTCGGAGACCGGTGCATACTTTGAGGACGGTTCTCAAAGAATTTTTGATTTAATGTATATTTCGAGGACCTCAACTTCTTGATACAATGTTGGGGCCCCCGACAATTTGGCATATACTAACCCAACCCAATCCAACCCAACAACGTGCTAGTACGCACCCGGGTGCTACGGAGTATAGGCAGGATTGTAACTAGGAGCCCAAAAAGCCAGGGTCCGCAATCTATACCGGTTACACATTCATATATATATATATATATATATATATATATATATATATATATATATATATATATATATATATATATATATATATATATATATATATATATATATATATATATATATATATTGTATTGAACTCACGAAAAGTATTTATTCAATGTTATATTAGTTGTATTTACTTGTATTCATAAAATAAAAATTACTCGTATTGAATAAAAAAAAGAAGATATTACAACATACATACATTCCCTGCGTGCAAGTTTCACGGCCAGGGTTTTTACAATTACATATTTGTCAGTGAAATAATTTAAGTTATGCAACGTGATTCTGAATGAATAGTTACAAAATAAGAAATTACATGATAGATTCGAAGTAATGAAGTGATTCGAAGCGTTTCCTAATGGGTGCCCTATTCAGAGGTAAGTGTCCAAACACTCGTAAACACAAATGAGTGGGGGAAGGGCTCGAGCTAGGATTAGAAGAAGGTGCCCTATTCAGAGAGGGCCTATTCGGAGGTTCTACTGTATATGATTACTAATTACCTTCTAGCACAATTAGGATACATTAGTAATTCGTGTTATACGCTGCCATGATTAAACAACGAATAATCAATGAATCAATGAATAAACTTTTCAGATTGAAATAATGAATTACTAACAAATTGTTTATTGAAAAATAATAGTAAGAAATCGAAGAGGATCGATTCCTCGACGACTGTGTTAGCCATTTTCAATCATCAGGGCTGCGTAGAACCAGAAAGTCGTCGAGGAATCGATCCTCTTCGATTTCTTACTATTATTTTTGAATAAACAATTTGTTAGTAATCCATCATTTCAATCCAGATTTATTGATGCTTTCAACACGTGCAAGTAATAGCCCCCTTTTCTCGCATGTAAAGTCAATGGAAAATTAATCATTTCCAGCGTGGACTTAATTACCTTCCTAGGGAGCTAATGGACATTAGCTCCCTAAGGAGGTAATGAGTGCATTCCCTCCCTTCAAGCAAGGAACTACTTCGAGTTTTTAAGTTGTTCAAAATTTTCAAAATTTAAAAATTTCTTGAAATATTCCACATTTTTAAAGTTGTTTTATTTTTGTACTGACAAAAATATAAATATAAATCAGTAATTTTGTTTATTAATGAGTCCATTTCCTGCCGAAGGAAGGGACAGCTCGGGTGATGACGTTGCACTCGTCTTGGTCTCGGGCGCCTTCGGCACCCTCGACTCCGACTCGTGCAACATCATCTGACCCTCGCTAGAAATGGCTCATTCCCCCCCTTGTTATACAATCTACTATTATTTATTATTCATTGTTCAATCACAGCAGCGTATAACACGAACTACTAACGTGTCATAATTATGTTAGAAGGTAATAAGTAATCATTTTATTGTTATAACAATTCAACAAGAACATCTTGAAAATTTGATTAATTCAAAATGAATTAATTGCAAGTCAAACCTGACATTAATTAGTGATTATTTTCCTAATCAATTGACTTGAATCATCTTCCCCTTATCTGCTTAAAATTTCCCGCAACTTCACTTATTCGCACTATTTATTGATTTTTTCAAATTCAGCATCTCATATCGAAATTACATCGATTGGTTCTTCATAAATATTCACGGAATAATTTCAGCACACAAGCAGGATTCATTGTACTTTTCTTCATGTCCAGCAGAATGCTTCCTACATCTTCAAATTCTACGTGCGCTATTCAGGAGTTCAAACAGAATAGGCCCCGCTTAAACTGGGCATGGTTGAACGCAATCCCCAGAATAAAGAAGATTTAGGTTGGTATCCGTGGTGATCCGCATCCACGAAAATGCACGGTATAATAGACTGCATGAATGTTGATCAAACCCGACAGTTAAAACCAGGTACTAGTTATCTAATTTTGCCTGGTCCTTTCCGGCACATTACTGTAATTGCTGCTGCATTTGATGCTCATTAAATTTCGGAATGGATTTATCTGGAATCTGTATATAAGTTGCGAGAAGATACAGTAGAACGTCAATTATCCTAACCAGATTTGTTTCATCCGACCTGAGGTCCGAACGATGGTAAAAAAATAAAAATAAAGTAGTAGAGCGGATATGTATCACGAGATTTGGCAGCGAAATAACTATTTTTCACTATAAAAGAGAAGGAAATCGTAGAATTTTTTCCGAAGAAACACAGAAAATGTATGTTACATACTACCTACATATCAACAAGGTATGGATGTTAATTCTTTTTAAATTAATATATTCCATCACTTTGAATAAATTAGCGTATATTTTCTTCATTTTTCAAGGCTCGGAACCTCACGTTTTCGGATTTTTTCAGATTTGTTTCTATAGGTAATGCTAGCAGAACTAGTACGCCACGATTTTTTCCAGATTTTTCCGGATAAAGTTGTTGCGGTTACGAATTATACGAATTCTGCTGTTTTTGAATTTCATGTGTTTTCTAAAGTCTGTTATCTCAAAAACCCATTATTGTATCGAAAACTATTACATAACGAAATTCGCCAGTTTGAGGTGACCTTTGTAGGAAAATTCACTATCTAATTTTTTTGCTTCTATAACAGCACGAAAGTACACTTGGAAAGTAAAAAATCTTCCTAACAAACCTTTGGATCCAATTGATTATTACCTGAAAGAATTACAAGGTATATTCCTCAGTGACAAACAGAAATCTCAAGATCTTGCAGAACTTGGGTTGGATTTTCATTTAGGAGTTATGGATCATAGAATCTCGCTGAGGAGTTCCACTTGCTAGAAATTTTGTTTTATAATTTTTTTTTTTTTTTTTTCATAACGTATTTTTTTTTTTTTCAATTTCCGTTTATGGATTCATTTTCGAATTTATCGCAATATACTAACTTTTACGAAAATCCAAATTTGAATCCATAAACAGAAATTGAAAAAAAATAGGATATTATGCACCTAGGGAGGGAAGTATGCGTTTTTTGACGAGCGCGATATTGGCCGAACGAGTTGTAAGAAAGTTGTAAGTAAGCAGGACCTTGAGAGGTTGAATTGGACCAACGATGTGTCTGAAACCTTACGACAAAGTTTTTCGAAGAAAATTTTTTTTTGATGTGAAATAAGCTTTGGTTGTCAAATAAATGAATTTTGGAGTACTCCAAATTTCCCAAACCAAGCTGTACTGGTCCCCTTAATTGGCGAATAATACACTTTTCATCAATTGAATTTAGCTCACGCGGGATCCCATAGCCGTCCCACTCTACAAATTTGGGTTTCTTACTGAAAAAATCTCAGCTTTCGGATAAAAAATTCAAAAGTAAGATAAAATTTGGTGGCGCATGAAAAAAAAAGATTTTTCGCCGAAAAATTTGTGTATGGCATTTCTCGCGGACGGTAAGTCCTAGAGTGTTCCAACTTGGTGAACTTTTCAATCTTAGTACACACTATAAGAGGTAAAAATTTCGGACAAATCGATTTTTTGACGTCCCGTTCATTTGTTGATAATTGGTGGACTTGCCCATATACAGAAGAAACTAAAGATATCGAGAAATGTGGGATTCCGAGCCTGGTCGAGATGAGCTACAATTCCCCATATATTGTTGTTCGATTATCCGAACGGTGCTTGGTCCCAATTAGTTCGGATAATCGATGTTCTACTGTATTATTCAGAGCGATTATCGGGAAACTGGTCCACCCAGAAGGCAGGCAATGCGTTTTTTTTTTCCGAAACTGGCAACATTTGGACAACCATACTTACTGATATCTAAACTTGGCAAGTGTGATTCTGACACATCTGGAGTTGCGCCCACATTCTTTTTTTTTCCTCATTTGCCATGTATTATATTCCGGGATCAGGTAGGTAGGAGTATAGGTGAGTAAAATAAGGTATACACACGATGTGATAGGTTGCGTTCCTTTATTTATACTCACTCGAGAGCTCGTGCTAGCCGAAGTCTCGCCTCTTCGATATACTTGACAACACTGCTTGTCTTTGACATCTTTGTGTTTACATCTCGGCTTCTACATCTCTCCCCCAACTTAAAATAAACGCTCGCACTTATTATTATTCTAATACATAATTATTTTTCTTTTACATTTTAACTTACATTCTAATTTCCGCTCTTGTCGTTACCCCCTCTTCGCCGCGAGTCGCTCCGACCTCCGCGGCTCGGGTATCTCGATGTCGACTCGCGACGTATCCGCCTCGCTGACTCCTTCGCTCAGCGCTTGATTACAATCAATTATCTGGTTTACCTGGCGTTTCCATTTTATACCCTCTACTTCTACCTCGTCTGTCATGCCCGGCATCGATTCCCCAATGATTATGGTCGGCACCCACTTTTTACCACCCGCGCGATAATCGCGAACTAAGCATTTCTCGCCGATTTGGAAATTTACCTGTCGCCTTCCGCGATAGTTTTCAATTTGTTTCTCTTGTTCGCGCTCGATCCTTTCCTCTAACGGACTTGGTCTTAGCAGTGAGAAACGGTTACTCAGTTCTCGGCCTAAAAGCAGTTTAGCGGGTGACACTCCTGTTCTTTTATGCGGAGTAGTACGATAGTCCATTAAAAACAGATTCACTGCGTAGTTGAGTGGGTGCCCGCTTTCCACGATGCGGTTAATGTGTGATTTGAAAGTATCGAAGAAACGCTCTGCCGCCCCGTTTGTCACTGGAAAATGAGGTGGAGTGAAACTCTGTCTCGCTCCGATCGTAGCGCAAAAGTCTTTGAATTTGTCGCTCGTGAACGCCCTGCCGTTATCGGTCACAATGTGAACAGGTAACCAAAAGTTGAGAACAAGGTTCGCATTCTCGCAATTGTCGTCTCGGATGACAGGTTATTTACAACATACGCCTCCGGCCACTTTGAAAACGCGTCTACGATTACCAATACCGTTTTGCCATAGAATGGCCCTAGAAAATCCGCGTGGATACGGTGCCAAGCTGTTGGCGGCCACTTCCACGGTGACAGGCTAACTTTCGGCGGATCTTTTCGGTTTTGTAGACATGGCAGGCAGTTTTTTGTGATCCCTTCGATTTGTTTATCTAAGTTTGGCCACCAGACGAACGATCTGGCCAGCTGTTTCATACGGTCCGTCCCAAAGTGGCTCGCGTGTAGTTCGGAGAGAACGAGTTTCGTTAACGATTCTGGGATAATGAGTCGGTGTCCCCATAGGAGGCATCCCCGGTCCTCCGACATTTCATTTCTTCGATCAAAGAACGATTTCCTTTCTGCTTTAATTAATTTTTCGGATGGCCAACCGTCTACCCTATGCCGCAAAACCGATGACAGTATTATGTCCTTGGCCGTGTCCTTGCGCACTCGTCTCCAGTCGAGCGAGGCGAAGGGTGCCTTTCAAAGTCACGGATGAGTTTTGTCCCGAATACCCCAAAGTCCAGAACGGACGGAGTCGCGACCGTTCGTTATCCCGAACGGAAAAAGTCACGACTGTTCGTTGTCCCGAACGAGAAAAGCCATGATCGCTCGTTGTCCCGAATGAAAGAAGTCACGACCGCTCGTTGTCCCGAACGAGAAAAGCCACGACCGCTCGTTGTCCCGAATGAAAGAAGTCACGACCGCTCGTTGTCCCGAACGAGAAAAGCCACGACCGCTCGTTGTCCCGAATGAAAAAATTCACGACCGCTCATTGTCCCGAGCCAGCAATGTCCCGAATCTGTATTTTCCAAAGCGCAGCAAACGAGTGGGGCTCTACTGTATATTTATATGCATGTATAGTATAGAATAGAGTATCTATGTGTGGAGTTACCGGTATCAATTCGCTGCAGCAATTCTCGATATCGCGCCGAATCGTCAATACAGTCAACGTTCCCGATATGACCAAGTAGGCCGACAAGGGGAAGAATTTTTCCAGAAATCTATCTGCCCCCACCAACAACCCCTTTACTCGAGGCGAGTAATAGTTTCTTACGACCTATTTATGTCCACGGCGCCCGGTAACTTTAGTATGTGTTTGGTACGCATAATGAAACGTGTCATACGATTGTGATGCAATGTTTAGGGTTGTAATGATGTAATAACATTCGTTCAGTATAGTGTATGTGATACAATATAATAAGACCAGTATGTTTAAACAAGTTGAAATAAGACAAATATCTTAATTTCAAATATAAAAATTAGATATAAGCAAAATAATGAACACTGAAAGTGCAAGAAGCGCGTGGCCATATCAAGGATGTCGGATATTAATTCCGGAGCTCGAAGACTAGGAGGTATGGAGGGGGTAAGCTTTGAGCGTCAATGGAGGGATGGGGTCATAAATAGAACGGCCATATCGAAAACGTTGACTGTATGTCTCATTGTCAGCCCAAATGTAATTCAAATTGGCGGACCTAATTTCTTTTTTCCATATTCTAAATGAGATCGGAAAATATTTACGTATATACATCGATTCCCCAAAACGATCTTTCGACCGTACTTACAGTATGGAATATGATTGTCCCATATGCCCGGATATTATAGGGGAAAAAAGCAATGGTGATTTCAAACCTTTTTGAAAAAAAAATTAGGTCCGCCATTTGAATTACATTTTTGCTGACAGTGAGAGATACCGACGATTCGGCGCGATATCGAGAATCGCTGCATTGAATCACCGGTAACTCCACACATACTTTATTCTATACTATATGCATATGAATATACAGTAGAACCCCGTTCGTTTGCTGCGCTTTGAAAAATACAGATTCGGGACATAGACCGGGAGATGGTGACACTCACTTTTCAATCATTTGTACCAAGTATGGCGACCCTTCAAGGGTCTAATTACGTAATGACGAAAAGGAAAATGATGGTCATAGCGCTGGCACCGGCGGCCCAATCGCGTGGGCGTTAATCGAATGTGTCGGTTAAATTACGAAAGTCGAACGATTTGTAACACAAAAATTCTTCTATCTTCTGATAGTGGATGAAAAAAGAAGTAAGCGGTAGCGTAATGCCATACTTTTCCGGTGCGGCTTACAGCCCGCCATACCGACGAGAACACGGTAATTAAAAAAATAAAAATTCAACCATTTGTACCAGGCTAATTTTTGCACAGCTAATCATCGTCGAGTAGCCATTCACGAAAATCATGCCATACTTTTCCGACGGTTCCAAATGGCCGCCATACCGCCGCAAAGGAGTCAATTTTTTTTAAAAATAAAACGATTTGTACCAGTATGGCATTTGGATTTTTGGAAAGTATATGATACAATGTGACCGCAATTATATTTGCCATACTTCTAGTAGGGGGAAAAAGTGGTGCCATACTTGAAAAACTTGATTTTTCGACACGTTTTCAAAGTACAAGACATAAAATCATTTGTTGCAGTATGGCATCATTGTATTCGGTTCGTTTGTATACAATTCTATCCATTTTTACCTACAAAAGGCACGGTAAAAATGGTGATAACCAAAGTTGAAGGAAATAAGATTCCCTACCTGACCACCTATTACCATTTTTTCGATAAACTTGATAATAAACGAGATGCAGTATAACTCTGCAAATATCGATCCTAGGGTAAAAATTGTAATGACTAAACTTGTGTGAAATTAAATTTCCAACAACTTTGGATTCTACCATTTTCGCTCTAAACTTGTAAGCGAGTTATTTTGAAAAAACAAAAAAATTCACCTTAAAATCAAGATGGCGGCGAACGCAATGGTGAGATTTTCCCGAAAATCGAGATTTACAACCCCCCCCCCCCCCCCCAACCCCTCCGAAGTTAAAAAAAAAAATCGCTCCGCTGAATTATTTCCAGGTGAATGTATATCTTGACTGGACTATTACAACACGATAAGCCGAGACCTCAACAACTCGATAAATCGTTCGAGCGGTGGTAGCCGTAGAATATTATACAACATAACATCTGGGGGGCGATTCTCGAGTTCATACGACCAACTTTCGTATACGCATCCTAGGAACTTGCGCATGAATTTCGATGGTTGGTATTCTTGAGTGATTGCGGCGCGGTCGTATTCGAAAATATCCGTGTGACTTACATCGCATGGGTATAGACCATGCGGAAACTAGATTCGCATACGAATGTTATTCAATTGTTTAAAATCCTCAACGGCTTGGCAAGTTTTCATTCCTTAAGATGAATTTTAATCGAATAATTCATCAACTCAATGCACAAGCAATAATCGAAGACGCAGAAAGATTAGCCGCAAGACGACGGAGACAAATATTTATTCGCGGTAATAAGGCCCCCACGTGGTTTAAGCATCGAGCTTCCGACACTCGAAATCATTTCGGATTAATCAAACCGGATCCAGCCTAAATAACCACCCTTTTGGTTTAATACTACTATAAAAAAGCTCAGCCGAAATATCGAGTTTTACGTTAATATTTAGATTATTTAAAGAAAAGAATATTGTAAATCGTTAATTTTGATAATTTTTAGTTAGAATAATACGAAGGTATGCGGACGCTCGAGATCCCAAACACATATCCACAGCGCGCCAACAACTGTAGAACAAGAACGTTTTTTGAATTGAGTTAACTTCCTTCACATTTGCCTCTGAATTAATAATGGATAATTCTGATTGGTCGAATACATCTGGCAACACCGATTTCGTGTCGTATACGATTTCTCATACGATCATGGATTCGCAGGGTACTCGAGAATAAGGTAGACGTTAGACGACTGGTTCGCATACGCAAATGGTTATACGCATTTACTCGTATACGTAAACATTCGTATGAACTCGAAAATCGCGCCCCTGGTTATCAAACAAGATCGCCGCCACATATGTGTTTGAAATTTTGTATTTATGTTCTTTGAACCTCAAACTTACAGGAAAAATTAGTGCCATACTGGTACAAATCGTTCGAATTCCGCCTAAAATCTTACAATTTGGAAAAAATATTGTACACATTCGCCACCTCCCACAGGTATGGCATTATCAGACTTCTATTTATCATCATACAAAGAACTGGTAAAAAAATTTATAGGGTGGTACAAATCGTTTTATTTTTAAAAAAAATTGACTCCTTTGCGGCGGTATGGCGGCCATTTGGAACCGTCGGAAAAGTATGGCATGGTGATTTTCGTGAATGGCTACTCGACGATGATTAGCTGTGCAAAAATTAGCCTGGTACAAATGGTTGAATTTTTATTTTTTTAATTAACGTGTTCTCGTCGGTATGGCGGGCTGTAAGCCGCACCGAAAAAGTATGGCATTACGCTACCGCTTACTTCTTTTTTCATCCACTATCGGAAGATGGAAGAATTTTTGTGTTACAAATCGTTCGACTTTCGTAATTTATCCGACACATTCGATTAACGCCCACGCGATTGGGCCGCCGGTGCCAGCGCTATGACCATCATTTTCCTTTTCGTCATTACGTAATTAGACCCTTGAAGGGTCGCCATACTTGGTACAAATGATTGAAAAGTGAGTGTCACCATCTCCCGGTCTAACATTGCTGGTTCGGGACAATGAGCGGTCGTGGCTTTTTTCATTCGGGACAACGAGCGGTCGTGGCTTTCCTCGTTCGGGACAACGAGCAGTCGTGACTTCTTCCATTCGGGACAACGGGCGATCGTGGCTTTTCTCGTTCGGGACAACGAGCGGTCGCGACTTTTCTCGTTCGGGACTTTGGGGTATTCGGTACAAAAATCATTCGTGACTTTGAAAGGCACCCGAGGCGAAGTTAGATTCCTCAATGCAATTCAAAAAACTGTTCTCTGAACCGTCGCACATGGCATAGTTTTTCCCTACTTCCGTGTTATGCCCGATCGGTGCTCTTGACAAAAAATCCGCGTTATTCTTTTCTCCCGGGACGTGCTTTAGGTCGAAATTAAACGCTTTAAGAAACATAGCCCAGTGCTGCAGCCTTTTTACTGCCATTTTTGGTATTGCTGTTTTTGAACCGAAGATTCTGACTAAAGCTTGGCTATGGGTTCTTAGTTCAAAATGTCTTGCGAATACGTATTCGTAGAACTTCGTGACTCCGAAGACTATAGCTAAACCCTCTCTGTCTAGTTGATGATAGTTTTTCTCTCTATCCGTTAACTTTTTGCTCGCGAATGCTATCGGGCGTTCGACGCCGTTGCTCTCTTTCTGTGATAATATCGCCGCTACGCCCACTGAGCTAGCGTCGCACGTTAGTACTAGCGGCCTTTCCGGAATATAATGGGTCAGCACTTCCGCCGATGCTAATCTTTTTTTTATCTCGATGAATGCCTCGTCGCATTCCGTGGTCCAGGTAAACCCTCCTTTTTTCAAATTTTCATACAACGGGCTTAAGGTTCGGGTCATGTGTTTTAAAAAACGCGCGTAATAATTGATTTTACCCAGAAAAGATCTTAGCATGGTTATATTCTCAGGTCGGGGTGCTTTTAGTAACGCTTCTACTCGTTTCTCTAAAGGATAGACACCTTGCTCGTCGATTCTAAAACCGAAAATTTCGATCGTCTTTTTAAACCACTTGCACTTCCCGAGATTCACCTTCAGACCTTCTTCTTGCAGTCGACTCAAAACCGTTATTAAAGTTTCCGACATCTCTTCGTTATTCTTAGCTTTGATCGCGATGTTATCAATAAAAACTTGTACTCCTGGTATTCCCGCGAGTTTTTGACTCATTCGCCTCTGAAACGACCCGGGCCCTGTGCTTACTCCGTATGGCAACACATTATATCCGAAAAGACCGCGTTCCATGGATATCGCCACTAGTTTGTTCGAATTTTCATCGAGCGGTGCTTGGTGGTACGCCTCAGTTAAATCTAATTCGCAGAAGACCTTTCCGCCTTGGAAGGTGGTGATGATTTCATCGATTCGTGGTAATGGAAAATGAGCGATCTCTAACCGCGGATTGATCGTGACCGAATAATCGCCGCAGTCTTTTTTTTTTTTCCTTTGAATGGTTATATCCTTTAGAGCGATGAGCTCGAGGCAAGTACCAACAACAACACAGTGGGGGGAAAGCAAGGCAGTTAGTTATAGAAACACTCGCATTCGCACGAGGGACAAGGGAAAACTGCCGAAAAACCTTGTCCAAGTGTAGCCGAACCAAGTGCTCCAATCCTCAGCCTGCCAATTCAGCGCCTGAACGGCGTGACCCGTCTTACAAATTCTGCAGGTTGACGCTCAGGCCTTCCTCGACAAGCCGGGGATTTGAACCCACGTCCTCCCGCTCCGCAGTCTCGAGTGCTAGCACTACGCTACTACTTTCGGTGCCGCAAAGTCTTACCGACCCGTTCGATTTTATTACTGGAACAATTGGCCTTCCCCACTCGCTATACTCTATCGGGAAAATGCGCTTCCCCTCGAGAAGATGGTTTATTTCGCGGTTCACTTTGTCTTTTACCGCATATGGAACGGTCCGGGGCGGGCAGAATTTCGGTACTGCTTGTGGTTTTAATTTTAGCGATATTACTCCATTTTTGAACGTTCCCCAGCCCAGTGAAAATACGTCGGAGAACCGTTGCGTTATTTTACGTACCCTCTCTTCCGTATTCGCGACGTCGATTGTGTTTACTGGAATTTTCGGAGGTCACAGGCCAAAGCTGGCTAACCAGTCTCTGCCGGCCATCGCCGTTCCCTTATTAACTACATATATTTGTAAATTACCTCGAGTTATATTTCCAAGTGACGCCTCTACATTGTTTACTTTGCCTGCTGGCGCGAACTCCGATGAGTCGAAATTTTTTAACGTACGGTCTGTTTTCCCCAAATCGCGCTTCGGGAATAACAAATTATATAGCTCTACTGGTATTGCTGTGATGCCCGCTCTGGTGTCCATGAGTAGCGGTACTTCTTGTTTACCAATTTTAAATCGCAAGTGGCACGGTCTTACCTTGGTCGGCTCGTTTATCTGTCGTATGGGACCGTTATCGTTATCTCGTAGAACTAGCATGTAATCGTCATTACCCTGATTATCAAAAAAAATACTGTCCTCGTTCAACGTTAAGTTTGCTACGTCTTGCTCCCCATTCTCATTTCCCGTCTCTACGATCTGTACCGCTCGCGAGGTGCTCGGTTTGTTTGTGCACATTCTCGGGATATGTCCCTGTTCCCCGCATTCCGAACAAAATTTTGCGCGTACAAAACAGTCTTTCACTACGTGATTATTTTTCCCGCAGCAGAAACACCCGTCGTTCGCTCTGGCCCTCGCTGTTGGTTTTCCTTGGCTCGTCGAGCTGTTCTGTTGTGTGCGACGGTTTATCGTACCTGTGTTGTTGTTGTAGCTTCTCCTCCCTCCCTGTGAGCCGCTTCGCCCAGGTTGTGATAGCGTAAATATCGAGCTGGACTCGTTGCTATTCTCCGATGCCTTACTTGGTCGCTCAAGTGCATGCTTCTCCGCGATCTCTGTCTGGGCCGCCGTCTTGATGAGTTCTTCGAGGCTATTGTCTGCCGCTTTGAGCAACTCGAAACATCTCACCTTTGATTTCACTCCTTCTGTTAACTGTTCCTTGATTCGATCATCACTGTCCGGAAAATCACACTTTTTAGCCAATGCTCATAGCGCGACCGCGTATTCTCGAATCGATTCCGTCGGTTCTTGTTTACGTTTTTTGAACTCAAAACGGGCCGCATATTTGGTCTTCGGGTGTAGATGACTCGTCAACTTATTCACCAAGTCTTCGTACGTGAATTTGGCGCCTGTCGGTGCGTCCGGTGCACATAAAGTGCATAAAATTTCGAAAACTTCTGTACTCAATTTGGTTATGAGGAGCGGCACTCGTTTGGCTTCGGGTATGTCGTTGAGTGTAATGAAACACTTTAGTTGTTGTTCATACGCGATCCAATTATCGCCTTTCTTAAACTGTAATAGGTCTCCGGGAGTCGACATTTTTGAAGCCGACGCTTGTTCTTGTTTTCGTTCCTGTTGTCTTTCGGCGGCTAGTTTTGCTGCTATCTTCCTTTCCGTCACGTAATTCGATATAACGCGGCGTAACTCGTCTATCTGTGTTGTCTCGTCACCGGGAAGCGCGTATCTTGTCACGATTTCCAACAAGCGCTATTTAGTCTGGTGGTAGATCCACGATTTGTGTCCGCCTGTGATCAAGTCGTCTATATTTTTCCAATCAGTCATTCCCGCACAACACCACTACCCTTTCGTATCTCGCACCCTGTGGATACCTCTTTTCCGATCCACCCTTTCTAACTCACGGAAAAGTGATCCTCGTCGCCAGTTATTATATTCCGGGATCAGGTAGGTAGGAGTATAGGTGAGTAAAATAAGGTATACACATGATGTGATAGGTTCCTTTATTTATACTCACTCGAGAGTTCGTGCTAGCCGAAGTCTCGATCTCTTCGATATACTTGACAACACTGCTTGTCTTCGACATCTTTGTGTTCACATCTCGGCTTCTACACCATGGTTATGTCAACAATAAAAAAGACAGTCGAATCCGGGTGCAACTGTATATGAGTCATTCCAAGTCAATTCAACGACGTTGCGACGGTGACCCTCTTCGATTTGTTTAATTTTTTAATATGTTTTCATACATATAAAAAGAAGTCTTCAGCTAAATTTTTAGCTCTTTATCTCCACTCACTCCGGAGTTATCGATTTTTGCTTAAAAAACGTATATCTCTGACTACACTCTTAGAAAAATCTAGTTAACTTCACTATGAAAATAGTTTCCTCAGGTCACATCTACATTTTATAGTTAGAATAACTATTTTTATAGCGCAAAATACCATAATATTGTAAAAGGAACTATAATTTTGGTCTGGTTCAACGTTAAAATATTACTGTCCCCTTTTTTTCTCTCGGTGTATAATCATGATAATCTCACTTTATAGGGGTCATTTTTTTTTCTTTTTTAACGCTCTTTCTGAAAAAAAATTGAAAAACTGAAGAAAAAAATTTTTAATGCTTTTTCGGCCATTCTTAGTCAAAAAATTAGTTTTTCGTTCAATGGGACACTTTTGATTAGGACTTCCGTTTCCGTGAGAGTGGTGATAAGTAAGAGAGGAAAAGCGAGAGTCAAAAAGTGAGAAAAGTGTAAAGAGCGAGTGAGTGTGAGAAAGCCAAGAGTAGAAAAACCTGAAGGGAGGGCCAGAAAGCGCAGGTAAAAAATAAAAGGGCATAGACGAGGGAGCAACAAAGCTAGAAAGGAAGGGATAGAGAGAGAGCGAAATCTGAGGTTAGACAGAAGAGGCGGGAAGGTAGAGCAGAGCATAGAGTAAGCGGCGATAAGAAGGCCGACAAACAGAGGGTAAGAGAACCGAGTAGGTAAGGTAGGACGCGAAGATAGATAGACACTCGCAGAGGTAGACAGTCAGAGGCAGAGATGACAGACAGCGAGAGCGAGGCAGAGGGCGGGAGCGCGAAGGCAGGAGACAGGAAGGTAGGGAGGCCAAGCAATGCGGCGAGGCTGCTAAGAGAGGGGGGGAGAAGCCAGAGCTCATGTTCACTACAAGAGCTCTGGAAGAGAAAGAGGGATGCGGAGAAGGAGACAGGAAAAGAGGATACGAGCGGGGGAGAAGGACAGGGAGAGATGGACGAAAGTCTAATCTTCGCGAAATCGAGAAAGATATATAGGTCACCGGAGGAGAACAGGAGTATGGGAGAGGGGGGATACCAGATAGAAGAGATAAAAAAGGAGATAGAAAACATTAGAAGAGAGGCAGAAGAAAACAACAAGAAGTTAAGAGAGGAATTAAACAGAGTAGTAAAAGAAGGAGAGAGAAAAGAAGAGAAATGGGAGGCTGAAAAGAATAGCTTGGTAGAAAGAATCAAGAAACTAGAGAAAACTGCCGAAAAAAAGGCAAGAGTGAGGCAGAGGCAGAAAGGGGAGCAGAAAACAGAGGGGGAGAAACGGAAAGAACAAAAGAAGGGGAAGAGGGAAGCGTAGGGTGGAAAGATAGGATAAAAGAAGTAGAGCTCACGATAGAGAGAAGGGAAAGAGAGGCGAGGAGGAATAATATCCTGATAAAAGGAGTGAAGGTAGAAAGGGGAAAAGAAAAAGAAGCAACCGAGAAGCTTTTGAGAGAAATAGGAGTGGAGGTAGAAGTGGGAGAAGTGAGAGGAATACGAGGGAAAGGAGGCAGACTAGGAGAAATGATCCTTGCAAAGCTAAGTTGCAGCGAACAGAAAAGAAAGGTCATGGAAAACAAAAGAAAACTATGGGGGAGGGAAGAAAGAATAGAAGACTACCTAACATGGAAGGAAAGAAAGATGAAGTGGAGGATTAGAGAGATAGCAGTCGAGGAGGAGAGAAAAGGAAAAAACGTAAGAACAGGCTATGGGAAACTATGGATAGATGGGAGAAGATGGAGATGGGATGAGATAGGAGAAAAACTAGTAGACGAAAGAGGAGTAGAAAGAGAAAGAAACAGGAGAGAGGAAGGGGAGAAAGGGCCAGAACAGGGAGAAGGATCTGGAGGGGAGGAAACAGAAGAGGGGGGTGAAGAAGAAGAAAGACTAGGTCAGTGGACAAGAGTAGTGAGGGGAAGGGGTAGAGGCAGAGCAAGGGGGATGGGAGGAGATTTAAACAGGGGAAGAGGCAGGGGGACAGGAAGGGGGCAAGGGAGCGAATAGAAGGAAAAGGGAAGGGGAGTTGGAAAGTAGCGTTCTGGAACGTGGCCGGGCTGGCGAGAAAAGATGAGGAGTTCTGGATAGGCATACAAAAGTGGGACGTGATAGCGTTAAGCGAGACGTGGTTAGACAAAAAAGGATGGGATAGGATAGCGTATAAACTACCTAAGGGGTACGTATGGGAAGCGCAGCATGCGAAAAAAGAATGCAAGAAAGGAAGGGCGAGCGGAGGGATGGCGGTAGGAATAAGAAAAGAGTTGGCAGAGGGGATAGAAAGGCAGGAAGGGAGACAAGAAGATGGGTGGATCACCGGAAAGGTGAAGATTCAGGGGGAAAAATGGACGATAGTAGGACTATATGTCAGAAAGGACATAGAAAGAAAGATGGAAAAGATAAAAGAATACGTAGAAAGCGAAGGACAGGGGAGGAAGATTATAATAGGGGGAGACTTTAACGTGAGAACAGGGGAAGAAGGAGGAGGTTACTGGGGGGAACGCAGCAAAGACGAAGGAGGGAGAAGGTCAAAAGACAAAAAGGTGAACGGCGAGGGAAGGAGACTAATAGAAGGGCTAGAAGAGATGGGATGGTCAATATTTAACGGTAACACGAAGGGCGACGAGGAAGGGGAAATAACATACGTAGGAGGGAGAGGGGAGACGGTGATAGATTACGTAATAGGAGACAACGAGGTGCGGGGAAGAATAAAGGGGCTAGAGATAGGCGATAGGATAGATTCTGATCACCATCCAATAATAGTAGACGTAGAATCAGAGATATGGAAAAAAACGAAGGAAAAGTCTGAGCAGAGAGCGGCGAAAGGAGACTGGTCTAGGCTAGGAAGGGAGAGATTCAGAGCAGGGATAAGATGGGTTAGAGAAGAAGAAAGAGATATAAACGAAACAATATCAGAGAGAACTGAGGAGTTCAGAAGGGTGATAGAAATGGAAGCGAGCAGGGAAGGGGGGGGGGAGAAAGAGAAAAAATGGGTGGTGGGATGAAGAGGCTAAGGAAAAAAAAGGTGAGGTCAGAGCTGCACTAAGAGAATGGAGAAAGGGGCGAGCGGGCGTAGAGGGATACAGAAAGACGAAAGGAGAGTACAATAAGTTATGCGAGAGGAAGAAGCAGGAAGAAAATGAAAGGTTTGTGAGAGAAGCAGAGGGAGCAAACACAGAGGGAACAGTATGGGACGTAATAAATCGGGAAAGAGTAAGGAGAAAAAAAAGTGTGTGGAGCAATAGGGAAGCAGGAGTGGAAAGATTATTTCATGAAGCTGCTAGGTGGAGTAGAGGATAGGCCAGAGGATAGGGAGAAAGAGGTAGAAAGGGGGGAGGACACAGAAGGGGAAGTAAGTAGAGAAGAAGTGAGAAGGGCGATAGCGAAGCTGAAGGATGGAAAATCGCCGGGAGGGGACAACATAGAGAATGAGGTGTGGCGGTACGGAGGAGAGGAGGTGGAGAGGTGGGTAGAGAAAGTACGTAACAGGGTATGGAAAGGGGAAGGGTGGCCCGAGGTATGGAAAGAAGGGTGGATAGTACCGATAGTAAAGAGCGGAAATGGGAAAAGTGTAGAGGAATACAGAGGAGTGACACTGATGCCGACCTTGTATAAAATATACGCAACAATACTGGCAGGCAGGCTAGAGGAGGAAATGGAAGGAAAAAATATGATACCGCAGAATCAGACGGGATTTAGAAAGGGGATGGGTACAGTAGATAATATATATGTTCTGAATCACCTAATAAACAAAAACGTAAATAGAAAAAAGGCAAGGATGGTCGTGCTTTTCATAGACCTGAAAGCAGCGTTCGACTCTGTCAACAGGGAGATACTATGGGAAGCGATGAAGGGAAGGGGGGTGAGGGAGGAGCTGATAAGCAGGGCGAAGGAAGTATACAGAGAGACGAAGAATAGGGTCAAGGTAGGCGGAGAAGTAACCGAAGTTTTTTGGACGGTGAAAGGAGTGAGGCAGGGCTGCCCCCTGAGCTCATTTCTATTCAACATATTAACGGCGGATCTAAAGGAGGAAATGAGCAGGGAAGGAGGAGTAGGAGAGGTGATGTTAGGAGGGAGGAAAGTTTACACGTTAGCATATGCGGACGACGTAGCAATGGTAGCAGCAACAGAGGAGGGGATGAAAGCGATGATAAGAAGGCTAGAAAGGTACCTAAGCAGAAAAGACTTGGCACTGAACGCAAAAAAAACGAAGGTGATGAGGTGTAGACGAGGAGGGGGGAGATACAAAAAGGAGGAGTGGAGGTGGAAAGAGGAAGAGATAGAAGAAGTGAAGGAATTCAAGTATTTAGGGTATGTGGTGATGAGAAATGGGGGGCAGGAGGCACACGTGAGAGACAGAGTAAAAAAAGCAGGGGTGGTAATTAGACAGGTATGGGGAATAGGGAAAAGAAGATTCGGAAAAGATTTGGAAAGAAGGATGTGGATGTTCGATAGACTAGTATGGGCGGTAGCCGAATACGCCGCAGAGATTTGGGGATGGAGAGAGTGGAAATCAGTAGAAGCGCTGCAAGAAAGGTACATTAGATGGGCACTAGGGGTGGACTGGAGAACGCCAGGATATATGGTAAGGGAAGAACTGATGAGGACGAAACTAAAGACAAGGGCAGGCAAAAGAGCATGGAACTTCGAAAGAAGGCTAGAGGAAGGGAGAGGGAGTGAACTGGCGAGAGTGTGTTGGGAAGAGATAAAGGCAAGAGATGAAAGAGAAGGAAGCATGTCAGGGTGGGAGAGAGATAGGAAAGAAAGGAGAAGGGAGTGGGCGGAAAGAGAGGGAGGGGTAGGACCAGAATATGAAATGATCGAAGCGCAAGAGAGGGAAAAACAAGCGGAGGAGAGGTGGGAAAAGTTAAGAAACTCGAGATACAACAAGTGGTACAGAGAGATCAAAAGGGAAGGAGTGCCAGAATATCTAAGAAAGGGATGGGGAGAAGGTAGGTGGAGGCGAGTGGCGAGGTTTAGACTAGGGGGGGAGGTGAGAGCAGCAAAATACTGGGAAAGTGAAGAAGAAAGAAAATGCAGGCTGTGTGGGATGGAAGAAGAGACGTGGGAGCATGTATGGGAAGGATGTGTAGGAGGGGCAGGAAAGGAAGAGAGTTGGCAGGAAGTAGTAAGACGAATGTTAGGGGAAGAAGGGGAGGGAGAAGAATGGATGAAAGAAGTGGAGAGAGCAAGAGGAGTGGAAAGGAATGACAGAAGAAGTGAATGGGAAACGGAAGGCGATAGGGCGGAATGAGAGAGAACTAAAAGAGTGGGTAATGCAAAGCGTAACGCATAAAGCGTAAAAAAAAAAAAAAAAAAAAACGAAAAGAGACGAGAATGAGTAACAAAAGAGAAACCAAGAGAGAGAGCAGAGAGAGAAAACAAGTAGGGAAATAGAGAGAAAGAGAAAGTAAAAGCGAGTAGGGAGACGGGAGAGGCGAGGGAGAGAGAGAGAAAGAAGGGAAAGGGCAGAGGCGTATGAAAATAGTAGATAAGCATAGAATAAGGTAGGATAAGATAGAGTAAGAAATTGTAAAAGATTGTTAAAGTAGGTTAAGAGCACATTGTAACGAGACGTGAAGCCATGTAACCCCAAGGGGAACATTAAATAAACATACATACTTTTGATTACAAAAAAAAATCACAAAATTCTACGTTAAAAAACAAAATTTTCAAGCGATAAACCAAGATAGGCTTGAAATAACTTCTAATAAAAAAAATTAAAATACGAGGAAAATAAATTATAATTACAGGAAAAAAAATTGTTTTTTAATTTTTTCTACCAGAAGTCATTCGAAGCCCATCTTGGTTTACGGCTCAGAAATTTTGTTTTCTAACGTAGAATTTTGTGAATTTTTTTTTTTTAATCAAAAGTGTCCCATTGAACGAAAAACTAATTTTTTGACTAAAAATGGCTGAAAAGGCATTAAAAATTTTTATTTTCAGTTTTTCAATTTTTTTCCAGAAAGCGCGTTGAAAAAGAAAAAAAATGACTCCTATAAAGTTAGATTATCATAATGATAGTCAAAGATATACGTTTTTAAGCAAAAATCAACAACTCCGTAGTGTGTGGAGATAAAGAGCTAAAAATTCAGCTGAAGACTTCTTTTTACATATATGAAAACATATTGAAAAATCAAAAAAATCGAAGAGGGTCACCGTCGCAACGTCGTTGAATTGATATGGAATGACCTATATACAGAGAGGTTAACGTGAAAGTTAACATTCAGTCACAGCCAGCTCGGCACACTCCACGTTTTTCGTCTATTTTTTGCAGGCGGCCAGCCTCGATTTCCATAGGATTATTAAATTTATTCCGATCGCATTAGTAAATTTGACAGTTATTTATAGCCTCATGATCCCACAGCTACCGCTACGTTCTCTGTGTTTGATCCGACATACAGAGAGGTTAACGTGAAAGCACACAGTCACAGCTAACTCGGCACACTTCACGTTTTTCGTCTGTTTTTCTCAGGCTAGCCATGCGCTATTTTTTCAATTTTCTGGTCGAATCGATGAACATCGGAAAGAATCGAAACAAAAAAAGGAAAGAAAAAAATAGCAGATGGCCAATCTGCTATTTTTTTCTTTCCTTTTTTTGTTTCGATTCTTTCCGATGTTCATCGATTTGACCAGAAAATTGAAAAAATAGCGCATGGCTAGCCTGAGAAAAACAGACGAAAAACGTGAAGTGTGCCGAGTTAGCTGTGACTGTGTGCTTTCACGTTAACCTCTCTGTATGTCGGATCAAACACAGAGAACGTAGCGGTAGCTGTGGGATCATGAGGCTATAAATAACTGTCAAATTTACTAATGCGATCGGAATAAATTTAATAATCCTATGGAAATCGATATTAATCACTGAATAAGTTTTAAGAAATTATTGAATTGATAGGATATGGTAATTTCTGTTTATCTTCTACATTCGTGGGTTTTCTACAGATCAGGTGACCCCTAGTTCCATGCATGCGTTGCCGCACGGCACAATGCGCGCGGTAGGACGCGGTATATTATGAGGTTTCCATGGACGCGTTGGCCGCGAGTTCCACTTCAAATCAAAAAGCAATTTTTCGATCGTTTTTTACGGAAAAGAGTGGGAATGATTCTTTGACATACTAGGACTATCCCAGGTTTCCGGCGCACAGATTTTGTTCAAATTTGGAGAGGTGTTTCTTTGAACCAAAATACTAGTCCTCTGATCTTCAATTTTATCTCATAGGCCTTTGTTCTCCTCGAAAATATGATTATCATGCAATTTATTGGTCCTTCGCCATGGCTCTGAATTGATGCAGCAAACTTGAATATATCACTGAAATTTTGTCATTGGAGCATGAAAATGAATATTTAACTGGTTAATTTACCATATCTTTTTTTTTCTTTTTTTATTTTTTCTTTTTTAATTGATTTTTTTGTTTAAATCTTCTATTTATCACCTATTCATATAAAATATTTTTCCGGAATCTAAAATTGAAGCCGTTGGCTTTGTATGTGTTAATCGGTACGCTCTAATTTCATTCCGCTAATATATCCCAAAGATATCTTTTCATCGCCGCCACGTGTGATATTCACTAGTGCGTTGGTTCTCTTCTGTACCAAACTTCAGATATTTTTATTTTATTATTAGTAATCAACGAGCAGTACTGCCCTATACAATAGATGCATAAAGTTAACAGAAATGTTTTATATAAATAGGTGATAAATGGAAGATATAAACAAAAAAAAATCAATTAAAAAAAGGTAGAATAAGAAAAGAAAAAAAAAGATATGGTAAATTGACGTGTTGAATATTCATTTTCATGCTCGATTGACAAAGTTTCAGTGATATATTCAAGTTCGCCCCAATGAGCACCGATTCGTATATTTTACGAGTATTACATGTATATTCAGTTGATTTTTGGTATCAGTATATGACACATCTAGTATTGCACGTTTCTGAAATTCGTTTATCACCCAACGTTAAAACACCGTATATAATTCACGATTTTTATACGAATAAACTCTTTCATCAATGCATATTATAAGTTGTGATTCCGGATAGTAATAACGTATAATTTGCACTTGATTTATAGGTCTAATCGATCCAAAATGCATACGTATATTAAAGGTCTTTCAATAACGATGTCCGTATCCATAATTATACCCCAATAATGAACGCTTATCAAACGGATGCATGATACGTGTATGTAACACGTTTTTTATATGTTGTTCTTATCATTCTGTATTCGCGTATTACACGTATCTGACGGATGTAAGGATACCGCTGATTCTATGTATGTATATCATACGTTCTGATTCTGGATAATAACAACGTATAATTTGCACTCGATTTATAGGTATAATCGATCAAAAATGCATAGGTATATTAAAGGTTTTTGAATAGCGATTTCTGTACCATAAATGCTACCTCAATAATGAACACCTATCAAACGGACGCGTAACACGTGATTTATACGTTGTTGTGTATTACACTGCCGAAATTACTATCCTCAAAACAACATCAAGGTACATACATAGTTGAAGCGTACAGAGTTGAAGAAACTTCAAAATATAGTTTTGCTCACTATATAAAACCAAACAGATGTATGATTGTTTCAACGTTAAAAATATCGTAAAATAAATTAGTTACGGCAATTATATTCTTCTTTAATAGCGAAGACTATGAGTTTATCGCTGGCCTTACATATTTCATTGCGTAAGACCAAACGTATATTGTGACATGTCATACAAATATTGCAAAGCTGCTGCAACACATAGAATCCATGATATATACAAATAGTTACGTCTACGATAATTACTGCACAAAACGTAAACGTTACATTTTAAAGTTGTGTGAACCTGCGTGAAATAGTCACGCGAACTAATATCAATTTTGATCAACTATAAGGGTAACAGTCGTCCTCATTATGAAGAATAGATGTATTTCCGTTTCATACGGAATGTCAACGTTTTATTTTGTAGTCGAGAGAATCTGCCTGAAATGGTAACGCTAACTACGAATATTGATTTCAATCAACTCCGGTAATAGTTGCCCTGACTATGAAGAACAGATTGATATATTTATTGACAATAATAATTTAATAATTAAAATCATATTTAATTATCACGAAAATGATATAATTCAGGGTGAAATAATATTTGATGTCAAAATTGGTAACATAAACTCCAAAAATATAGAATCAAAATTAATATCATAGTATTTATATCAGAATTCTTTATAATATCACTTATCGGAAAAAATCTACAATATTTTGGTGACATTGAAAGATTTCGAGTATTAATTTGATACTTCAAAAGGTCCTGAACAGAACTAGATAAACCTTGAATGATGTACCATGCGACAGTTTGGCGTAGTGGTTATAGGTGTGCGACTATAAATTAGTGATGCGAGCGGGCGTGGGTTCAAATCCCGGTTAGGACAAAAATTGCGGCGATTTTCTTAGTCGGCTTACGGTGCGTTTTAATCGATATATACATATATATGTAAATACGATCAATTGTAAGCAGTTAGGAGCCTCATATTAATTTTTTTTCCACGTACATAAAAATAATGAAACGTTCTTGAACCGCGGTGGGAGATTTGGTGAATATCTGTTGATTAAACGTTGCTTGTTTAGACATATTAAACGTGTAGGATATACGTTTGTTCGATATGGTAAATACACGCTTAACTGAGGAACATTTTTATTCGGTATGAACGTAGAGTATATGCCTTTTTTATACGTATTTTCTACGAACCAGTGCTTATTGGGGCTGCATCAATCTAGAGCCATGACAAAGGACCAATAAATTGAACGATAATAATATTTTCTAGGAGAAGAAAGGCCTATGAGATGAAATTGAAGATCAGAGGGTTAGTATTTTGGGCTGAAGAAACACCTCTCCAAATGTAAACAAAATCCGTGCGCCGAAACCCTGAGGCACTCCTAGTATGTCAAAGATTCTTTAGATCACGAAAATGTCCCCCCCGATGTTTGAGTTACTCTTTTCCCCAAAAAACGATTGAAAAAACGCTTTTTGATTTTTTGACTACTGGCGCACCTTTCCAAAAAATCGGAAAAAATCACAGAAAATCAAGTATACCGTGATCTACATACTGTCAAAAAAAGAAGTTCGTCACTCTTCAAACTCAATAAAAAATCGATAATTTAAATTTTTTAAATATTTTTCAAAGTGAAAATGACGTAGAAATCGTGAAAAAACTGAAATGCACGTTATTCTGAGTGTACAGCATGATAATGAAGATAGAGGGTTTAAACTTGGGCGAACCAGGTCTTTGAAATAGCTCCCAAATGTGACGTATAGCAAATTCAAATCGGTTCAGGGGCACATTTCATATGCAACCCCGGCTAGGCCCTTTGGAACATTTTGAGAAGTGACACGACCCTCTAGGTGCAAAAACCGCGGAGTTCTAGACTTTCAAAGTTGAAAGTGCCGAAAACCTCGTTTTGAGAAAAACGAAATCAAAGTTCGAGGTACTGTTTTGGTGTCTTAGGTCTCGTTGTACTTGGAAGTTAAATAGGTTATGATTTAAATCATTGGAAGATAACTATTGACTGACGAACCAACGATTCTCATGATCAATTGATCTCCCATTTAGGAAATAAAGAGGATTCGAGAAAGTGGGCCTTTTTCCCATAAATGGGATTTTCGTGGAATTAATCGGTTTTTTATGAAAATCAATGGCTAGAAGTTACTGCATCGTATGCAGGTGCGTACCCCTCAACGTATAGAAGACTGAATCACACGGATTATATATAACATGCCACGTTTTACGTTGTCTCCCGAGATTATTTCGTTTTGCGAGTGGAAAAGATATATATCTCCCATTTGTGTACTGAAATTTGAGGGATTCATATGTCATAATGTGTTTCCCTCCACCAATCTACTATATAATCCAATACTGCCGGAAATTCACGAGATTCGCGCCAGAGCGACAAAGTGGGCCCTTTTCCATTTTTTTTTTTTTTTTTTCTATATATAATCAAATTAAATCCTTCTAATGGAGAGAGAGTCATGATAACTGCATGATTCGACGGGGGACACCCTGTAGTTTATTCCTAAGCAATAAAAATAAATTCAAGGATTTAGACCGTGAACCGAAAACTGCGATTATCTCGAAAACTAAATTCGACAAAGTGGGCCCTTTTCATGGGGACGTCCACATATGATCTTCTTATTACAACATTTTGCCACCGTAAAATGCTGGTATTGTTTCCGAAATTATTCTACCAACTCTTCCAGTTCGAATACCACGTGATTTATTTATTTATTTATTTTTGAGTGTTGCGCCCAACAGGCGAACCCATACTGGGCAAAAATCTACAGAGGTAGCAAGACACAAAATACAGCACATAAGATAATATCGCGACAAAAAAAAATAAAAGTATAAAAATATGACATGGAGCTAGATAATAGATGATGGGACCTCGGAGAAGGCAAGCAAGACGCCGGAAGAATGCCGCGCGAGACACAGCCACCGGCCAGGCACGATGACATACATTTCATTGGTCAGCAAGCCGCCCCCGCACAACCCTAGCAAACTCGGTGAAGCGCATTGAGCCAACATCACAGAAGTCGGCGACAAGATTAAAATTACGGCACATGATCAAAACCGGGGAGTCCTCTCATATGTTCGTGCGCCCCTGATCAAGATAAAAAGCTCCGCGACACCGGGCAGAAGGCCTGGGTACAAGGAACGGGATTCGGCACAGCAAGCACGCACAGTTGACAACACCAACAAGCAGCTTGTAGAGAAGTGTTACAGCGGAAATATTGCGTCTCGATGCGAGTGACTGGACGTGGAAGCGTCCGCACAGCGTGACATTATCTATGCCGCGAGAGGGGTGAGTTCCATCGATTCTGAGAACAAGATACCTTAGAAATCTCCTCTGAACACTCTCCACAAGCTTCACATCCCTTGCGGTGGCCGGATACCAGATTGAAGATCCATACTCAAGCTTGGAACGGACATAAGCAAAATACAGAGATTTCAGCGCAACTAGACTATTGAAGGCTTTACAGTTTGGAAAATGAAGCCGAGCATCTTGGTGGCGGAGACAACTTATACCTGAGAAATATGCAGGGAGAACCTAAGATCACGGTCAAAGGTGATCCCTAGGTCAACGGCAGTGTAGACCCTTTTCAAATCCGCGGTACCTACAGCATAGCCAAAAATACGCGGTCTAGCACAACGATAAAAAAGATAGCACCTTGCACTTACTAGGAGAGTATCGCACCCCCGGACCATGGATCTTGACCAAACTTATTGAGGTGTTCACTTGAGCCAAAATATGAATTACCTGCTAAAAAACTCTCCGAACTTGGCCTTTACTCTATCAATTTACCTAAATGTACAAAAGAAATCAGCGTAACCTGAGTTTTGCAAATTGCCATGGAATAATCAGTTTTTGTGCAGCGTTATGAGATTTTCCATTCCACTGAATATTTATTTATTGAATACAGTCATTATTGTACGTTAGATTTTCAAAATTTAACATTCCAGCTATAGAAAAGCATTTTGTTCTGCGCCTATCGACACATTGCTTCTCATCGTTTATTACTTGTACAATATTCACTTGGTGAATCTGAAGATCTCTTTCGACTTGAAAAATGTTGAATACGTAGTCTCAATACTCTGATTGACAGCATACGAAATCCTGTAAATTACCACATGATGTCGGTTTCATTGCAATATGATATTTATTATTTCAGAAGAATGTGTATACTTATATACTTATCTCGTGGAATGGCATTATGTCATTATAAGTGAGGTTAAGTTGTCTGATTGAAGGTCTATAGGCGACAGCCCGATTTAGGAACAAACTGCTACGGAAAAACCTTCCCTCACAAGAATTCGCAATTACTCTTCACTACACGATATTTTTTGATCTGTTTTATTTAATGATTTTCTGTACAGATTGACGTATTGACGTTGATCGTCGCGCACGCTAGCCACATCCGCGAAACTGCTTTTGTAAAAGCGTCGTCTGCTCGTTAGCTTAGAAACACGTCTTTGCAATTCCTACGTCCATGGTCTTAGCTCCTACCAGACGACGCTTTTGCAAAGGCAGTTTCGCAAATGGGTAGCATGCACGCCAATCGAGGTCGATTCGTCAATCCATAGAGAAAATCATTAAATCACAGAAATCAAAAACTATCGTGAAGTGAAAAATAATCGCCAATTTTTATTAGGGAAGGTCTTTTCGCAGCAGTTTGTTCCTGAATCGGGCTATCGCTTATAAACGTTCAATCGGACAACTTAACCTCACTTAATATAATAACATTATGCCATTCCACGGAATAAGTATATGTATAGGTATACGCTAGGGTGGGTCGAAAAAATTGATTATTTTTTTTTTTAGTACTGACACAGAAAAATTGGTTGCTAGGCACCTTTAGAAAGTACTCACCAAATATGAGCTCTTAATATTAAAAGGAAGATCCTCCGCATCAGAGTTTTCCATTTTTACTGCAGTCTCATATAAAAAAAAACCAAATCTCATTATGTATCAATTGTTCAGCAAATGTCTATACATATTTTTGTAGGAAATTGAACGCTCTACGAAAAAGGTCTCATATACTTTTTTCATAAATCTAACCATTCGAAAGATAATCGAGGTCAAAGTTTGAAGAATTGTCGTAGATTTTTTTTTTTTTTTAATAATTTTGTAACTTCCTGAAAAGTAATCATTGTCAAATGAGCAAGACATATTTTTGTGGGAAATTGAACGCTCTACAAAAAAGGTCTCTTGGTATTTTTCGATAAATCTAACTATTTCCAAGTTGATTATTGGTAATTACCATTGATAACCAATAACCAACTTGGAAATAGTTAGATTTATCGAAAAATACCGAGAGACCTTTTTTGTAGAGCGTTCAATTTCCTACAAAAATATGTCTTGCTTATTTGACAATGATTACTTTTCAGGAAGTTACAAAATTAATAAAAAAAAAAAAAATCTTCGAAAATTCCTCAAACTTTGACCTCGATTATCTTTCGAATGGTTAGATTTATGAAAAAAGTATATGAAACCTTTTTCGTAGAGCGTTCAATTTCCTACATAAATATGTATAGACATTTGCTGAACAATTGATACATAATGAGATTTTTTTTTTTTTTTTATATGAGACTGCAGTAAAAATGGAAAACTCTGATGCGGAGGATCTTCCTATTAATATTAAGAGCTCATATTTGGTGAGTACTTTCTAAAGGTGCCTAACAACCAATTTTTCTGTGTCAGAACTAAAAAAAAAAATAATCAATTTTTTTGACCCACCCTAGTATACGCATTCTTTTGAAATGATAAATATAATATTGCAATGAAACCGACATTATGTGGTAATTTACAGGATTTCGTATGCTGTCAGTGGGAGTATTAAGACTATGTATTCAACATTTTTCAAGTCAGAAGAGATCTTCAGATTCACCAAGTGAATATTGTACAAGTAATAAACTATGAGAAACAATGTGTCGATAGGCGCAGAATGAAGTGCTTTTCTATAGCTGGGATGGTAAATTTTGACAATCTGATGTACAATAATGACTGTATTCAATAAATAATTATTCAGTGCAATAAAGAATCTCATAACGCTGCACAAAAACTGATTATTTCATGACAATTTGCAAAACCCGGGTTCCGCTGATTTATATCGTACATTTAGGTAAATTGATAGAGTAAAGGCCAAGTCCGGAGAGTTTCTTAGCAGGTAATTCATATTTTGGCTCAAGCAAACACCCCTATAAGTTTGGTCAAGATCCATGGTCCGGGGGTGCGATACTCTCCTAGTTAGCTGCATTGAGATATAGACGATTACGCGCGCACCGGAGCTCAATACGGATAATGTCAGCCTGGAGCATCAAGCAGTCTGCCGGACAACGCACAGTATGGTAGAGCTTCAGGTCATCGGCATACAGGAGAGCATCACAACTAGGAGAGTGTACAATATCATTAATAAAGATATTAAACAAAAGCGGACCGAGGTTAGACCGTTGTAGCACACCCGAAGTGGGTGTGAACGGCTTGGACCGACGATCATAAAGCTCTACCATATGCATGCGATTACCTAAATATCAAGTTAGGAGGGTCACTACGGAGGCATGCAAGCCACGGGCCGAAAGCTTATTGACAAGGACCCCGTGGTCAATCGTATCGAAAGCTTTGCCAAAGTCCGTGTAAATAACGTCGACTTGCTCTCCGCGATTAAGCGCACCGCATATGGCATGAGTAAACACAGCAAGATTAGTGGTCGTCGATCAACCCGGCATAAATCCACGATGGATGGGGGTTATAGTACCAGATACCTACCTGAAAATATAGCTGTACAGGCAGGACTCAAATACCTTAGCGAACGCGAATACAAGCGCGATAGGACGATAGTTCCCGAGTTGCGATTTATCACCACTTTTGTGAACAGGGTAAATCTTGGCAGGCTTTCAGCGGTCCGGAAAGACACCTAGCTTTAGCAAGAGGTTGAATAAAAAGCACAGTGGCCCGGCAAAGGCATAAGCACAGTCATGCACTACAAGATTGGGTATCTGATCAGTACCAGAGGACAGCTTTGGCTTGAGCGATTTTAGAGCAAGCGTGACATCTGCCACAGTAACTTCAAGCGCAGGTGGACGAAAGAACGCCCGAGAGGCACTATCGCCAACAAAACGACAACCAAGCGCCGCCGCACAAAAGACACTACTGAAGTGATCGACAAACGCATTGACAATATCTTCCCGCTTATCAAATGTAACATCACCGCACGACATGACAGCGGGGATGCGTAAGCCTCCATTCAGGCTATTGACATAGGACCAAAAGGTTGAGGGGTCTTCAGAGTCCGATCTCTCCAGGGAGGCAATATACGCAGCATAGCACTATCAATCCGAAGTTTAGGTGAAGCTCGACAGGCCTTGTGAAGCTCAAGGTGAGTCACGGAACCGGTGCGCAAGAACTTTGCCCTCACATTGAAATTGAAATTGAAATTGAAATATTGTTTCTGGTCTTCACACCACGAATGAGCTCAGGGGTGAACCACGCCGGAAAATTGCACGACTTACGAACGAGTTTGACTTTAGGCACGGCAGAGTCAACCGCAGAATATAGCCGAGAGTAAAGGTGCTCGCATGCACGATTCACATCGGTGAATGAGTATAACTCAGCCCAGTCAAGTTTACTGATGGCATCGTGAGTTGAAATTAGCTTTCTTAAAATTATATCGCGGCCAGTCGGGGCTGAATAAGGTACAACGAGCCGATGACCGAGTAATACTAACAGACAGCACGAGCGCAGGATGATAGTCATCTTCTTTGACAAGTGGGATCGAGCAGCGGTCAACACGAGCACTAAGGCTGGAATACACCAGGTCAAGCATACCACCACGACCATTCACAACAGACTTGACTCGAGCAAAATCAAAGAAGTTAACATGAGCGCGCAGGCGGCCAACTTTCCGGCTCGAGCCACCAACTGAGTCGGAGACAGTGGAGTCAGCAAAGCGGGGAACATTGAAATCACCCAATATTAGGACATTAGGGCCAAAGAACACCTGCTTCGATTCAAGTTTGTCAAAAAAGGTACAGAGCATGTCAACATGAAGGTCCGGAGGGAGTTACAAAACAACAAGAGTGAGCTTAGAGTCATTATCGCACATGTTGACACCCACTACACTAGCATCGCGAACGGCAGAAGTGATGTCCGTGAAGTCGAGCGGAATAGCACGAAGGCCCAGTTTCAGTGCAATGAGAGCCTCACCCCCCCTTCTGACAGGACGGTCGGATCGGAAGACATGATAGACGTTCAAGTCTATGAATTCAGAGCTCATGACTGAAGGCTTAAGCCAGGTTTTAGCGAGGGTAATGACGTCATACTCCTGGTCAGCGGTAGCGCACAGGAGGTCCTTTGTCTTGGTATTCAAACCCCGAGCATTTTGATAAAAGCAGTGCAACGAATGGGCAGCGCAGCGGACGCGAGGGGCGCCGCGTTAGTTTAAAGAAGCCGCAAAATTCTGCTGCTCCGTGACACACACAATCCGCGGGGATCCTTGGTGAAAGCAGATAACAAGACCCGTCTTACCAGCAGCTTTCCTAGCGTCAAGGATACGCTTGACAATCGCGTAGTCTTGCTGTTGCATCGGTGTCCTGTCAGCAGAGATGTAAATACGCTCGAACGAAGCAGAGTTCCTCAGCCGGCTGGCAAATCGCTGCACAGTAGACGCATCCGTATGTGACGTGAAAATTACCTTTATAGGGCAAGGCTTGACGCCAGGGTGAAAAACTTTCCCGACTCTGTGAAGCGCAGGTCATCCAGTTTGAGGGACGATTCAAAAGGTTAGTCACAGCAGCAAGTTCCTCAGAGCGCTGCGCAACCGGAGTAGCTGCAGTAGACTCAACAACTCCCAAGATCATGACGTTTGCAGCCCTCAACTGACGATCGTTAAGCTCCGCTGCAAGATTTCCAACGTCGCGCGAAGGTTCAGATGGTGGGGACGCCGCAGGCCGCTTCAAAGCAGTCAGCTGACCCGAGATATCAGCAATCGTAGCGACAGCTTGCGCATGGAAGACCTCAAGAGCATGCTGCTTATAAATAACAACATCAACATCCGCGCGGCATGAGACTAAGTCCGAGCGAAGAGAGTCAAGTTTGGCAGCAACAGCTGTGATTTCAGTGCGAAATTTCAAGATTTCGTAGATTTCGGTAGAACTCGAGCCAGAGGCTGCCTGGCTGGCCGTAGCAACTACTAGACCGGCAGATCACAGAACGGACACGCGCTTGTTGATACCGCACACGCACAACACACTGACGCATTACACCGACATAGAACAGCAGAGACCCAGCCGATGTTGACACACACTCACAGAGAGACCACAGCCGATTTTGAAATAGTTTCAAAGGTTTATATAAACCAATGCCGGCACGATAAGTAGGAGACAAAGGCACCAAAAACTTGCAGCCAAAAACAGTGATCGTACACGTACCAAATTCGAGTCGTAAAGATAAGAAGAAGGCGTCACAACAGTAAAAACCATAGGAGCTAATCACAGCACGTCTGACAATTCACAAGTATGTCAGCCATCATAATGATGATAATCCTTATGTGATGTTAGATGATGAAGACAATCTATTCTTGCTGTTATGACTACGGCGGAGTCGGCAAAATCAAAAAGCACAGTGGAGAGCTGCCACTCGTTGGTGGGTTCCACCATTTGCAACTTTAATATCCCATCAAGGAGCTTACGACAATCGTGTTTTCGAACTACGTGAAAATCAAGATTTATTTTTCAACTACCACAGAATGTCGCCAAATCAATTTGATATTTTATCGCACAAAATGGACCCACAAATAACCTAATTGAATATGACAATAGAAAGAATGCCGCATGTCTGGATTACTCTAGGCATGCGGCTATCATTAACTCGTGCGCTGCATTGCTGTGGAAAATAGCATGGCTAGCTTGCACTACCAATATCGCGTCGACAGGACAACGGTATTGCACATAATCACAAAAACTACCGGAGTGATCTAGAACGCTCTTCATTCCGAAGTGTTGAAAGAACTGAACCAACAAGAATGGGCCAGAGTAGCCGCTGATTTTAATAATAGGTGAAATTTCCCATACTGTGTCGATGCCGTTGATGGCAAGCAGGTTGTTGTACGATGTTTCAAAAACAGCGGCTCGATTTTGTATAATTGTAGTGTAAATATAAAGGGTCATTCAGCATACTGTTGCTCGCTGCATGTGATACACAATACCGTTTCACATATATGTCAGCATCGGATGGGCTGAAAAAGAAAATGATGGCGGGATCTTTCAATCACTCGAATTTGGCCAAGCCATTATGGCCAAGCAGCTTCCACTATCTTCACCAGCTGCTTTGCCGGAAAGTAACATCATTCGGAAAATTTCATGCGGCCATTTCCTGGCATTGCGTTGACATCTGATCAGGTCATTTTCAATTATCGGCGGAGTCGAGCCAGAACGTGTGTAGAAAATGTCTTTTCGTCATAGTGGGCGTAAAGTCCGCTTTTTTGATCTTGTTTTGCGGGCGTGAAGTCCGATTTTAGGCCTACTAGGCGTAGCGTCCGACTTTAGGCCTACTAGGCGTAGCGTCCGACTTTAGGCCTACTAGGCGTAGCGTCCGACTTTACGCCAACTAGGCTTAAAGTTGAAAATTCTCTAAAACGTGGAATTTGACAAGAGATAAATGGTTTCACACAATATAGCGCCATTTTGTGATTTTAAAAATACTCCTATACTCTCGATGCAAACTACGCGCGAGAAAGCCAGGCGGCGATGAATTAAAACATTAACAATATTTGAACCATTGAAAACTTATTTGTACCCTATTCAACAATTTTCTCACTGTAAGTTGTCGGTTGTCCGAAATTCGTTCGACTCCCGAAGCGTTTGTAAATATCCATAATTGATTTTTGCCATTCCTCGGAAGAGAATGAATAGCTTTTTTGTAGACAACAATTTCCATTTTTTTCTTGGATAGTTAATTTCACAACACTCTAATAGATGATTCCTGCAAATTTCGTTGAAAAATTCAAAAAATTGGGAGATTTAGCGCGAGCTGGGGTAAAATACGGCAGAGATTTTTAACTTGACAAAATTTACTTTTTCTTGAGAATATTTCAAAGCCGATAAAATGGTCAAAAGCCAACTCGGCGCGGCGAAATAAATGCATAAAATATACTTTCATTTAATGATACGAATTTTTATTTTATTCTCTGATGATAATTTGATTTTCTTTATAAATTACAATGTATTTTTCGGAAGTGGGGGGGGGGGCTCCGCCCCCTACACCCCCACCAGGGGCTGCGCCCCTGGACCCCCACCCACTTCCCATCTTCATCACTTTGCTTCTTCTATCCATCCACATACGTTTTAACATTGATATTCTGCTAAATAACCTTTCGTCCAACCTTGGTGGCGTACTTTACTCCCACTATGACGAAAAATAATGTTCGCACCGCGGGCGTACAACTGTACACCCTTGGGTGACCGCGCGACCCTCGGGCCGGCTGCGCCGGCCCTCAGGCGCCCTTGATCACCTGCGGGCGTAAAGTTGCACTTTACGCCCATGGTACGAAAATAACTATTGGCGCCATGGCATCGCGAATGCGTATTTTTCATAAACCCATAATCGCAAGTCCAAATACAAGTTTGTTACACGCCTAGCTCCTTTACTCCTCAGAGCGCCTACCGGACAGCAACCTGCCGAACAAGGTGCCCCACCCCGCGCCAAGCGAGCAGCGGTAACCGAGCACCGTATGCCGCGCGTTGAGCGCCTCGCCTAGCCGCCGCTACGCACGCTCACGCGTAACTTTTCTTCCGCGATCAAAGTGACTCGGCAGCGATATAAGGTAGCCTGCCAGCCAGCCAGCCAGCATATTCCGGCAGTTCTCTTATAAACTCACCAGACCAGCCAATAACGTTCACTATTAGTCCCGTACCTACGGACGCTATATCTAATAAATGTCAAAAATTACCGCAAAGTACAAAAATAGTTTCACCATCCAAAAACTCGAAATCATCAGTCTCTTTTTCAGCGACAGATCACAAACATCACTTTTTCATATAAAACAGTACAAAAACCTTGTACGTGAAATCAGACAACAAAGCCAAGCACTCCCATGGTTAATTTCCATATTTCGAAGTCTGTTTTTCCAATGTTATTCAATGGCAATCGATGGAAAACCAATAGATCATTCGTTACCTTCGACAAGACAGCGTATCGGCGACGGGAAATATTGCTGAAGGAAATTATCTCAGATGACGATACAAACTTGGCGGGCATAGATTGTTCTGAAAATGATCAATTGCTCTCGTTTTCTGGTCTGTCCTTTCGAGCCACTCTGTGATGATCACACCGACTACACTGTTCGGCAGATGATCAAAGACTGTTTGAACTTTTATCACACTGATAATATGTATTGACTGAAACTGGAATATATTTAAATTAAACTAATAAATAATCAGTTGAATATTGGTGATAGATTAGACATACGCATCGTCCCAATACTTTCACATAACGTAACGTCTTTCATAGCAAGAACTAATAAGTTCATGAACGGTGGTCTTGGAAATCGGAGTTTTTATTTTAAAGATTGGTTCAATTCCAAATCAGCATAACTTAATTGCACCATCGCAGTTGAGAATTATGCATCTATCGTCCACCAGATTTCACCTATAGTTACATTATGCCAAAATATGAACATATGAAAGCCATGAAACGGTACATATCCTGGCCCAATCTATTATTGGTACAATAGGCTATTGCTTTTTCTAACGTCTCCTTTTCTGTTCTAACTGCAGTAAATAGAGATCGAATCGCATCAATTTTTTCGGTCAACAATAACGGAGAGAGTAAAGTGTATTCTCCATGCAAAGATCCACTGATTTCTGATTTTATCCCACACTGCAGCAATTGATCATTTTCAGAACAATCTATGCCCGCCAAGTTTGTATCGTCATCCGAGATAACTTCCTTCAGCAATATTTCCCGTCGCCGATATGCTGTTTTGTCAAAGGTAACGAATGATCTATTGGTTTTCCATCGATTGCCATTGAATAAAATTGGAAAAACAGACTTCGAAATATGGAAATGAACCATGGGAGTGCTTGGCTTTGTTGTCTGATTTCACGTACAAGGTTTTTGTACTGTTTTATATGAAAAAGTGATGTTTGTGATCTGTCGCTGAAAAGAGACTGATGATTTCGAGTTTTTGGATGGTGAAACTATTTTTGTACTTGGCGGTAATTTTTGACATTCACAATGTTTTTGCCGGGTATTTCATTACTTTTTGTATTTCACAAGATATACAACACTGAATTCTGCGTACAGACATATGCATAGGGGCAATTCCGCCAATTATAGGTAAACGATCAGGTCCCAAAAATTTGATTTGGCTGCAATTTTGATATGTTGTCAGGTGTGCTGAGAAATGAAATTCCTCGAAATTCCAGACCTCCAGGTCGCACCGTTCAGGAGATACACGTTGACCAATTTTTGCACCGATCTTTTGTCTCGAATTACTAGTTCTTCCTGTGTTCGGAGAACAAATATGATTCGACATGTTTCTTATGTGAAAAAGACTGATCTTTCCGAATATGCAATTCATTTTTCGATAAATTTTCGGGAACAGCTTGAAAAATACGTTTTTTCGCAAAAAATTAGTTTTTTTCAAAGTTCCGCAAATGAAAAAATTATTTTGACAATTTCATCGGAAAGCTGAGAATTTTTCCATAAGGACCTCAGATTTTCAGAGTGGGATGACCATGAGATCGTGCTTGAGCTGGATTTATAAAAAACTTGTATTTATCGTGTCGTTTCGCGGGTGAAGCGATCCGACGACGCGAACGTGGCTGACTGCTGCTGGGATGTGTCGTGTGGCATTGGGATTAGATAGTCTTATGATGGGGATACTGACTACGATCGGGAGATAAAATTTTAGGCGAGTTTAACGGAAAATCTTTATTTGCTTGCCTTCAACACTCTGAGAATATCGTTTGATTAACAAAACGTTTACAGCTAATGGAATCGACACTACACAATGAAAGCTCTGCGTGCCTTTTACTGCCACGGCCTTTGGGAACCTCGGTTCCAAGAGGCACAAATATTTTTCATATTCTTCGGTCCACCCGCGGAACGACACGATAAGTACAAGTTTTTTATAAATCCAGCTCAAGCACGATTCCATGGTCATCCCACTCTGAAAATCTGAGGTCCTTATGGAAAAATTCTCAGCTTTCCGATGAAATTGTCAAAATAATTTTTTCATTTGCGGAACTTTGAAAAAAACTAATTTTTTGCGAAAAAACGTATTTTTCAAGCTGTTCCCGAAAATTTATCCAAAAATAAATTTGATCTTCGGAAAGATCAGTCTTTTTCACATGAGAAACATGTCGACCCATATTTGTTCTCCGAACACAGGAAGGACTAGTAATTCGAGACAAAAGATCGGTGCAAAAATTGGTCAACGTGTATCTCCTGAACGGTGCGACCTGGAGGTCTGGAATTTCGAGGAATTCCATTTCTCAGCACACCTGACAACATATCAAAATTGCAGCCAAATCAAATTTTTGGGACCTGATCGTTTACCTATAATTGGTGGAATTGCCCATAGACAACTATTACTAATAAGACACATACACCTATATTTGACACATACGAATTTCCGCAATTTCTGCAATAAATGACTCTGCTTTGATCACATTTCAAAACTTTTAAATCAAAAATATAGTTTAAAAATTTGTTTAAATCTACATAAATTATGCGCGCAAAACCGTACTTTCTGTGACAATATTTCGAAGATTTGGCCAGAAGTCGTTTTCTATTTTCATTTTGAAGCTACAACTTCATCATGAAAACTTTATTTTGAAGCTACAACGGAACAACTCCCCCGCAGAACTTCTAGCCCCGATCTCCCCTAGTCTAGTATCGTGTCCGATGCTTTGCACAATTCGAACCGGATCCATTTATTCGTTTTTGAAATATCGTACCTGCTAGGTTTTTTGTTTATCATTTGGTGGCCGGAAGGGGGGGGGGGGGGGGGTTACATTCTACGGAGAGAAAAATTTTAGCAAAGCGGTAAATCGTGCACGTATGTGCGATTTCATCATGATAAACTTAGGAATAAAAGAAGAGAAAATAATAATAATAATAATAATAATAATAATAATTATTATTATTATTATTTGCAGATATCGTGGTCCCGAGACACATATGCATACGTACAGTCGGGCAATTAAGTTCTTGTAGGATCGAAATTTCGGCTCCAACGTTTTAGCGTCTACGCTGTTGAGCATGCCCCTCACTCCGCATACCCCGCACCCTGAGCCCATCGATGCGTTACGGTCGGTCGGTCGGCTATCATTTATCACATATGAGCGGATCCACGTCACTTCACTCAATAAAAAACCGTCAAGTCACAGATTTTTGCGCCATTCAAGGTGTCTTTATTACTATGGAAAAAAAAATACAACTTCAAGGATTTTGAAAAATTTTCAAAAATGGCGGAGTTAGAGCTATGTGAATTTTCGTAAACCTCTGTTGCACCGCTATGTTTAAAAATTCATATCTCCGAAAGTATACATCGGAGCGGACTGATCCTTAGATCATTTTGTACGCAAAAAAATGTGCTTTCATACAAAAAATTTTAATTCCAAAAAAAAAAATTTCTTCAATCTTTTTTCGTCGTTTTTTTTTTTTTAATTTTACTGCCATTTCCGCGGGACTCACAGAAATTCATGGAGATAATTTTTTTTGGATACCTGAATCCTTCCTCTTCAATCCTAAAAAAAAAATTTATGGAGAAAATACCTGGGCCGAAGAAAACAAATAAAACGTCTCGTCGCGCGTGGCCGCGCTACTCCCGCCAGCTCGTTGTGTTGCATAGTGGAGTTATGACTGATGGATCTTTTGAAATATTTTCGTGGCTCTGAAAAGGGCCAATGATTTTAGCGATGATTCGCTGGATGACACTTAGTAGGACACCTCCGTTTGAAATCAATCCATAATTTTCATCGACTCAAATTTTTCTGATGCTGGAAATAATTTTGTTTTGACGAGTTTATGGGATATTGGAATGACCGCATGTAATTTCAGAGTGCCACGAACTGTCAATGCTGTATCGAATCGATTTTGTAAAATAGATTCTTCCGCTTGATGTTCTACAGGCGTACAGTACGCAAAAGATATGCTGCGAAAATAAGAACATGCCCAATTATATAGATCCAGCGGTTTTTGAATAGGATCGGAATCGCCAATCAGTTGTAAACTCGCACGTGAAGCTAATGTAAGCTTTCCGCTAAATGTATATCTACGATGAATGAAAATAATGAAAATTAAGTTACAGGGAGAAGAATCAAGGTAACATACTCAGTTGGCCTTCTATGAATTCAGATAAAATTTCATATTTTCATTAAATAACAAACAAATCCAAAATCAGAACTCAATAGTAGATAATGAGAAAAACAAATGTGATGCAAGTTTGGAAAAATCTCCGTAATCAGCCGAGAATTTGCCAAAGATTAGTTGCCTCGATGCCTCAGCGAATGCAAAGAGTAATAGCCAGTAACGGCGAGATAACAAAATATTGAATAGTAGTTAATGCAATTTATATATCGCGTTATAAATATGTATATTATAGTTCATTGAAGTAGGACAAAATAATATTTCGCTTATGGCTACATAAATGTATTTATTACATAATGGAATATAAAAGATCTTTAATTATTTGGATAGTTTTGTAGATTTTATTAAAATAGATATTTCTTTGTATTTTTTTACTTATATAATTTTAACGTAGTATATTCAAATATTTTTAAACAGTGATCAATTGTTCTTGGAATATGAATATAATGTCTTGTGATCTACTTGTCTTTAGTATTTATATGGCTGTCGAATTATATAAGTCGGGGATGTAGAGGATGGCGGATATATATTGGGATTATTCAATAAAACGGCTCGATCAAGGACAACCTTATATTTCATTCATTAATCTTCACAAATCTTTATCAATCACACTGCTTCTTCATCGAAACGTAAATCAACAACTCTATCTTCTGTTTTAAAACTCTTCTGTTAATCATCTGCCGATCTGAAAACCACTCTCCGACTTATATTTAATAGATCATTATATTTTCATAAATCTGTCAGTCTTCATATTATTATATTTATGTATGTAACAAATTACCTCTATCATAATTTATTTATAGTTCATTAATATTTTGTTGTTATTATATAATAATAATAATAATAATAATAATTCACTACCATACCTCACCATACCCGAGAGGGTATGTCCCCACGAAGGCTCTTGTGCGGGGTAAAGGGTAGAATGGTCAGTAACCATCATTATGCGACTGCAGTCGACTTAAGCTGTTCCATAAACACCCGCATTCGCACGAGGGGCAAGGGAAAACTGCAGAAAACCTTGCCCGGGTGTAGCCGGACTAGTGCTCCAGTCCTCAGTCTGTCAATTCAGCGCCTGAACGGCGTGACCCGTCTTACAAATTCAGCGGGCTGCCGCTCAGGTCTTCCTCGACTGGCCGGGGACTGAACCCACGTCCTCCCGTTCCGCAGTCTCGAGTGCTAGCACTACGCTACTACGGTCGGTAATATTATTATACTTCATTAGTTGTTCATATTTGTAATAGATATAAATTTCATGTTTCTTTATTATTTTTTGTATTATTCAGTTTTTCATTGAATGCATCTATATTATTTTGCCGTTGTTCGGTTTGTTTATTCTCATTATCTACTATTGACTTCTGATTTTGGATTTGTTTTTTGTTTAATGAAAATATCAAATTTTATTTAAATTCATAAACGGCCAACTGAGTATGTTACCTTGATTCTTCTCCCTGTAACTTGATTTTCAATATTTTTATTCATCGTGGATATACATTAACCAGAAAGCTTACATAGAATAATAACTACAAGAAATGAAAAATTTGCTGTAATCAGAAATTTAGTAGACTGCTGCTGAATCTGAAATGCGACTTTCATTCGGTTGGTCATCATATCCTTAGATGAAATTTTTCTAAACTGATTGCATGAGAATATTCTGTATAATATCAAAATCGAGTTCAATTTTAACTCTTTCTCACTAAAATGAAGAAGTTTGAAATCAGGTGACAATGTCTTAGATGTATATTTGCGGACGATATTTGACGAGCCGGTAGGCGTGAAGGCAAATCGGGCAGAGTACCTGCTCAAAGTAAAGTAAGATATACTTTCCAAATATATGTGATAAATGATAGCCGACCGACCGACCGATGGGCTCAGGGTGCAGGGTATGCGGAGCGAGGGGCATGCTCAACAGCGTAGACGCTGAAACGTTGGAGCCGAAATTTCGACCCTACAAGAACTTAATTGCCCGACTGTACATATAGAATAATTATTATATTGTTAATAACTTTGGTATGCGTGGTCGATTATTGCTCAAAAACAGTAGGGGACGAGATTTCGGTGTCAAGAACACCCCCTCCAAATTGCAAGTTCATGAATGCAACGGTTCGATAGATATCGTGGTCTCAAGGAACGCGTTCTGCAAGGAAGAAGAAGAAGAAGAAGAAGATTGTGTTTTTCGATCAACTTTGACGGTCAATATGTCAGGAACCGCTTGATCGATTTCATGCAACTTTCGCTAGCACGGTCAAGTGGGGTTTACCTTACGCCTCTATAAATTTGATGACAAAATAATCAGTGGTTCAAAAGATATGACAGATTTTTTACAAGAACAAGAGCTTGCTCGCGTAAATGATTCGGGGCTGCCGCGCCGGCCTACGGGTACTTGGCGGCGATTCGCTGTCGCGAATCTTGATAAAAGCTTTTACTCTTACCGACGAAACGCTTAGACCCTTTTTAAGAGTTTACACTCACTCCCATGAGTTGCGACTTTACCTGCACCTGTTCCACCTCCTCCGCCTCCTCGGAGCCGGCAACGCCGAAGACCAGCGCAGACGAGCCCGACGATCTTCTCGCTCGAGTAATGCAGCAACTGCAGCTCATACACGACCAGGAAGTCTCCAGCTGGCAACAACGCTTCCACCGCATCGATCTCATCGATCGCCCCCGCCAGCGTCCTCGTCGCCGATACCTGACTCACCCCGGGTGCCCCGGCAATCGTCCTTCACCATCCAACCTTATCCTTCACCGCGGAGTCCGCGGCGCTCTCACCTACCTCGACCAATCTCCTCGCTTACTACCTCCCCAGGGCGCCGACTACCCCTGGCGGGACCAGAGTCCCTACTCCCCCCGCTCCGAGGGATCCCGAATCCGGCCTGCCGGAGCAGGTCAGCGTAGCCCACCTCCCACGTCTCTGCCTGGCTAGCCACGGTGCATCCCTTCACGCCTAGAGAATTGATTCGCACGGAGAACCCCAACCTACCCCTAACTTTCCGGACCTCGTTTTTCAAGTTTGAGATGTAAAATGTTTAATATGAATTTGCGACCGTTACAATAGGCAGGGGTATCAAAAAAAAATTGAATACGAAAAAAAAAAAAAAAATAGAAGCTATGAGTATTTTTTTTTCTACCAAAAAAATCTTTTAAAAAATTGAGGAGACTTAAAAACAATGCCAAAGAAGTGCAAAAAAAATGAAAAAAATTGAAAAAAATGATAAAAAGAAATACAAGACGAGACCGAAGTCTTGTGGTTGACAACCAATTGGAATTTTTATTATGATTACACCGAATTTTTTTCATTTTTCGAATTTTTTTTCGATAGGAAAGAATCAACTTAGACCCATGGTTTCTCTGAGACTTTTCATCCTCTAAATGAGTAGGATTTTTTAAGACATTAAAAAATGTTGATCTTGATTTTGGTCAAGGTCAGTCTTGCGGCTATAAGTTTTGATAGACCTCCACCGGTCTCGAGCTGGAGAATCACCCGGTGAAGTGGCGACCAAACTTTTTGTTACACTCGGTACTGATTCAACCTAGACCTCAATTATTCATGTAAGATACGGTTTTTGATATTCAAACAATAAACGTCAACCATGAATTTTTGCAAACCTCCAGAAAATGTAGTACTTACGAAAACAATTGATATTTGCATTCTATAATAATCAGGTTCTGCGACATACTGGTCACCTTAAGAGGAATAGTAAAAATGTTGTGATATCGATGCGATTAAAATGACACGTACAGTCTTCGAGAAAAGATGCAAATATGGCATTGTAACGTAATTATTATAATATTATAGTAGGTGTTCGGCTACTGCGAGCACGGTACGAGCGGCAACATCGCAATCTTGGCGCGAACTGCAGGATTTTCGAAGATGACATATGAGAGGTTATTGTGCTGAATGATATTAAGTAAAGCAAGGAACGAAAAATGTTTATTTATATAGTGTTCAATAATTTGATAATACAAAAGTTGTAATAAACGAATGTCAATATATTGATTCTTAAATTCGAGCTGAAATTTTTTTTTCAATACATTAGACATTTGAAATAACGAACAACAATAATATTATTTTCTATTAAACTAGTAACGATTTTACCAATGACTATTTTATTCTTAGTGACTAGGTCTGACATTTACTAACTTATTGGATAGTAACTGAAATACAGTTCATATAACTGAAATACAGGCATATTATTCATCTACATCAATCATGACAGACAAGAGTAGACACAACCGTCTTTTAACACTGCCTGCAGAACTTAGGAACAGGTGAAGCCTGGCTCTTTGCATTTCCAATCGCGCTTGCCGGAGGAGAAGATGTATCAGCCATCAGGACAGATGGAGGGGGAAAAATTAGGCGAGGAAAATGGGCCAAGTAATCAAGCAAGACACTCAAGTGACAAAATTGATTGTATTTCTTGTATACTGTCCCGATGATAGAGAACGATCGGATGACACAGTTCAAAGTCCAAGACAAGCGTGGTCATATGTATATATGGGCAAGTCTACCAATTATCAACAAATGAACGGGACGTCAAAAAATCGATTTGTCTGAAATTTTTACCTCTTATGGTGTGTACTAAGATTGAAAAGTTCACCAAGTTGGAACCCTCAAGGACTTACCGTTCGCGAGAAATGCCATATACAAATTTGCCATTCCGACCTAATTCAGGTTTAAACGCGAATTGTTTTCGTATCGTTATCGGCATAAAAAAATTATGAAAATATACGTATCTTATGTGAAAAATTCTCACCTTTCCGAATATGTTATTTATTTCTGGCTAACTTATCGAAATTAATCTCAAAAACACGCCTTTCGGCGAAAAATCGCTTTTTTTCATGCGCCACCAAATTTGATCTTACTTTTGAATTTTTTATCTGAACGCTGAGATTTTTTCAGTGAGAAACCCAAATTTGTAGGGTGAGACCGCTTTGGAATCCCGCGTGAGCTAAATTCAATTGATGAAAAGTGTATTATTCCCCAATTAAGGGGACCAGTACAGCTTGGTTTGGGAAATTTGGAGTACTCCAAAATTCATTTTTTTGTCAACCACAGCTTATTTCACATCAATAAAAAAATTTCTTCGAAAAACTTTGTCGTAAGGTTTCAGACACATCGTTGGTCCAATTCAACCTCTCAAGGTCCTGCTTTCTTCAGACCGCAATTCTACATCTTATGAACGTAGGGATCGGTAAACAACTAATTTGCAAATAACTTGGCCTACACGAAATTGTTCAAAAATTCCCTCGTTCACACGATGAAGATTTCTTTTCTGAACAAAATGAGCCCTCAACGACCTTAATCGGAATAGCAATGTGCCTAAAACCTCACGACAAAGGTTTTCGAGGAAAATTTTTTTATTGATGTGAAATAAACGTTGGCTGAGGAATGAATGCATTTTGGAGTATGTACTCCGAATTTCCAAAACCAAGCTGTACTGGTTCCCTTAAGCGTGTAAATAATACACTTTTCATCAATTGAATTTAGCTCACGCGGGATCCCATAGCCGTCCCACTCTACAAATTTGGGTTTCTTACTGAAAAAATCTCAGCTTTCAGATAAAAAATTCAAAAGTGAGATAAAATTTGGTGGCGCATGAAAAAAAGCGATTTATCGCCGAAAAACGTGTTTTTGAGATTAATTTCGATAAGTGAGCCAGAAATGAATAACATATTCGGAAAGGTGAGATTTTTTCACATAAGATACGTATATTTTCATAATTTTTTTATGCCGATAACGATACGAAAACAACTAGCGTTTAAACCTGAATTAGGTCGAAATGGCAAATTTGTATATGGCATTTCTCGCGAACGGTAAGTCCTAGAGGGTTCCAACTTGGTAAAGTTTTCAATCTTATACACACTATGAGAGCTAAAAATTTCAGACAAATCGATTTTTTGACGTCCCGTTCAATCGTTGATAATTGGTGGATTTGCCCATATGTATAATGTCTGTTATAGACGGTTGAAGAGATATGGTGAAGGTGGAACTCAGTTGTGTTGCTCTGAAAAGAGATTATTTTACTTTAATGTGATGTTCACGCTTTTACATTTACATTCAGGTTCTAGGATTTAACTAAATGCTAATCCTACCTGAAGAGAGAAACAACAATTGAAGCTGTTATTCCCGTCAACTCTTTTCTAATGAACTAATTAATAATAAACTAATTAATAATTTCCCTCTTCACATAGGTTAGTGTTTCGTGCGTTCGTCTCGCCGTCCTAACCTCCTTTTTTCTCGTGTCACGTACCGCGTGTCACGTGCCCTCTTCATGTTCTGTCGACTAGCGCGATAGATTCAATTCAAATGAAGCGCCGGACCGGGCTTCATTTACATACCCTGAGTTTTTTTATCTGCGGACCGACCCGTGCGTTCAGCTCATGTTCAATTGCTTCATTATTACCTTAGATGATTGTCCAAATTTAATTTTTCATCATTTTCAACAATCCCTAATATTTAGGGTATTTTGACGAATAATCTTGAGGGTGGGGATAGCCGTGGGGGCTACGGTTCTCAACCTGAACATGAGCTGAACGCACGGGTCGTTCCGCAGATAGAAAAACTCACAGTATGTATGTACACAATATGCGAGATCATAAACACACCGATACACTACACCACAGCAGTTGCTAGAACGACCGAGAAATCGGAACTCAGGAATTAATAATACGTTCACAATAACATTCACTCTGCACTATAGCACGGTTAAGAAAAATACCCAGGACAAGGAACTCCACTAAATCACTAAACAGTCACAAACGCGGCCAAAATCGCACCGATTTTACGGCTAAAATTTTCGCTAAACGGAGGAGCCGAAATTTTGTACGTGATTAAGTAATAATACTACTACACAAATAGTACCACAGTCGAAGTCCCCACAATTTGACCAGTCGGGACCGGCTGCGTTCCCACATTTTGATTTCCCCTTCAGTCTCCACTCTAAACTACTGACAGCGTAAAGGCGGAACTGCGCACGTCTGCTGCAAGTGACGAAGTTAGACAGAGAGAGAGTATCTAAGAACAACCTTACCTCATTCCCAAGGTATCCAGTCCGTTCTCGACGCGATCTCTCTAGTGACACTCAGCTGTTCTTCAGAAGGCGGTTTTTATTCTTACTCACCATTTTCCAGTTTTTACGCTCAACGCTTACGAAATTCACACTAACTACACTCTAAACAAAACGAACGTAGATGTTTAAACGAGGTTAAGAACATCGTTCGTTCGGTGTACTACTGCGCGCGCCGACTCTCGGAGTGAGAGAAACGCACCGCAGGGGAAATTCAATTGTGGAAATGGTAACCATGGTAGCCATTTAAAATGTGGGAACGATCAAAATATGGGGAGTTGAATTGTGGGGACTTCGACTGTACTCCCAAACATTCAAAATTCTTGAGCGACCTTCAAAAATTTATATTTTGAGCTGAAATTTTGAGAATTTCATATTGGTTTTATGTGAAAACAATTGCTACCACGAGGAAAAAATTTGACAAATAAAATAATTCGATTTTGACCATCTTTGGAATTTTCGAAATTCGTGAGCGAACCCTAAAATTGTTTCAATTGATCTAGAATTTGGGGAGAGCTCTTCAAATGCAAAAAAATAATAAATTTTCATACGGGACTCAAGATCAAAAAATAGTCGGTCAAAATGGGTCACCCTAACGTACAGTCTTTATTTATTTTCACTCGACCCCATCGGTACCCCAGATTGGGACTCACACATGTTAATAGTAATTAAAAAAGTCTCAGCCGTCCGAGGAAAATATTTTTATTGCAAACAAAATAGACACTCATGTGTAAAAGTAATTTTTTTCATTCTAAGCGGGATTTTCAAGGCTTTCGAGACATATGGGAAACTCGAAAATATTTTTATCGGAAAGGTGAGGATATTTCACACGGAAATAGTACATTATTTGTTTTTATTTTTTGCAAGCAGCACAGGATAATTATTGATGTTCAAGACCATGCGCAGGACAACCACAAACTTTCGTCAACCACTGTTGCCGAAGTTATATATGGGTCAAAACGCCAAATACTGAACGATCTTGTACCTAGTGGTCAGCGTTCAAAATCGTCATTGACCCAGGTGATAGTATACATCGAAAGAGGTATCTCTGATTTTTTTCAAATTTTTTTAGTCCTAACTTTGGCAACAATGTTTTTCGAAAGCTTGCAGTTTTCCTGCAACATGGTCTTAGACATTAATACCTATGCTGTGCGGCTTGTGGAAAATAAAAAAAATAAAGTACCATTTTCATGTGAAAAACTCTCAGCTTTCCGATGAAAATATTGTCGATTCTCCCATTTGTCCATAAAGTTTTGAAAATCCCGCTTAAGCCAAAAAAATCACTTTTAGACATGAGTGTATATTTTGTTTGCGATGAAAATATTTTTTTCGGAACGCTGAGACTTTTTTACAGAATATGTGTGAATTTTAATCTGGGGTTTCGATGGGGTCGGGTGTAAATAAATAGACTGTACGTCAGGGTGACCCATTTCGACCGACTATTTTTTAATTTTAATGCTCTTACGAAAATTCATCAGTCTTTTGCATTTGAGGAGCTCTTCCAGATCAATTAAAAAAATTTCAGGGGCCGCTCACGAATTTCGAAAATTCCAAAATTGGTCAAAATTCGTATTTTTTTTTCAAATTTTTTTTCGTGGCAGCAATTGTTTTCACACAAAACAAATATGACATCCCGGAAAATTTCAGCTCAAAATATAAATTTTTTAAGGTTGATCAAGAATTCTGAATGTTGTGGAGTAGTACTATCATACCTATGAAATTCTTGAGCGACCTTTGGAAATTCATATTTTCAGCCAAAACTCGATTGAGTGTAAAAGCAATTGCCCCCACGAGAAAGAGAATTGAAGAAAAAAAAAAAAATAGTTCGATTTTTGACCAATTTTGAAATTTTCAAAATTCGTGAGTGGCCCCTAAAATTTTTTTAATTGATCTAGAATTTGGGAAGAGCTCCTCAAATGCAAAAAACTAATGAATTTTCGTACCAGAATCAAAATCAAAAAATAGTCGGTCAAAATGGGTCACCCTTTCGTACAGTCTTTATTTATTTACACTCGTCCCCATCGAAACCCCAGATTGAAATTCACACATATTTAGTAAAAAAGTCTCAGCTTTCCGAAAAAAATATTTTCATCGCGAACAAAATATACAGTCATGTCTCAAAGTGATTTTTTCGACTTCAAGCGGGATTTTCAAAACTTTTTGGACAAATGAAAGAATCGAAAATATTTTCATCGGAAAGCTGAGAGTTTTTCACATAAAAATGGTAGTTTATTTTTTTTATTTTTCACAAGCAGCACAGCATAGGCATTAATGTTTAAGACCATGTTGCAGGAAAACTGCAAGCTTTCGAAAAACATTGTTGCCAAAGTTATGACTAAAAAAATTTGAAAAAAATCAGAGATACCTCTTTCGATGTATACTACCACCTGGTTGAATGACAATTTTGACCGCTGACCCCCAGCTACAAGATCGTTCAGTATTTGGCGGTATTTAATTGAATCCATTTAATTAAAGCCGAGAATTCACTAATTTCTAATCATTGCAATTTGAATCGGTGACATCTGCTCATACATATTTTGTACTGTCTGGGTAGCAATACTGTAATGTACCCGATGTATACATGTATGTTTATCACAAATTCACAAAGAATCACAAATTTTTACATTACATCTTACGCAGTGTACAAACTTTTTAATAACGATCATTAGTTTAAAATGAATGTGTTCTACACTTGCAACTTCGAGCGCTTGGCATTTTGAATATAGTATTCACTTAACGTTGCTGTATAGCAGGAACTATAATTTATCAAGAGAACGATCAATCATCCACTAGTTCTCTGACGCCCGTGTTATAGTTGCAGGTTAGGTTAGGTCACATGGCGCACGTGATATACGATTTAAATCATAATAAAATTAAGATCATGCGTCATTAACCCGAATTAAACAAACGCGTTGAATAATCTTCAATGAAGTACTTTAGCGAGTTCAAATACAGTACAGGTCACAACTAGACTCAGCACGATACAAACGTCCGACGCTTGTAAGTGTCGATAATGTGCGAAACAGGCGTGAAAATTGCAGACGCTCGTGCCAAGTGCTCCTAACCAACAAAAATGAAAATAATATCATATCAGCTAAGAGCCAGCTGTAGTATAATTGATATTACGAGTTCGCTATCCTACGCTATACATATAATACGTTTCATGAAAATAAACTGGAGATTATACGTATGAAAAGTGTAGCATTCACATATTCATACAAAAACGTTGGGGTTACATTATTTTCAATATTACGTGAATATACCTACATATAACAGGGTCAACGCTATAGCATAGGGATACCCATTCAGTTACTAAAAGATAACAGTGTTCTTCAATTGTTATACCGTTAAATAAAATTGTAGGGATTTGAGAACATAGTTATATTCCATCAAATGCTACATAACGTTTAAGCAACTGTCATGCTGCATTTTTTATGTTACTCTAGTTGCGTCAATCTAATTTTATGACAAACCAAAATATATAATGGCGATGTCATCGTTGTGTCACATTTTTTGTCATTTTGTTAACTTGAATATAACATAACAGTTATATATTGTTACATTTTGTGTTTGCTGGGAACATCATTCAACAAAAATATTCAATCAATCAGCATTCGAGCGAATTGCTTGCATATATGCTTAATTTATTTACTCGTTCATTTAAAGTTGCTACTATTCTGAGACATTCTGCCAAAAAGGTAGCCATGCAAAAATAGTCACGCTGAAATTGTGTCAGGATTGGCTAGCCTACCAGCCCAATATTCTTTTCTTGTCGACCGTATTCACGACTCGGCCAGGATCAGTAACAACTTTAATTGATCCGAATCGACCACACTTGGTATACATACGTAATTAAATGTAACCCACTTTGTGTTTCAGCTAATGAAGTGACTTGCGAAGAGGAGGATAATCATATTTCGTACCACCCTGATAAAAATGATTGTACGATGTACTACATGTGCGAAGGTGAACGAAAGCATCATATGCCGTGTCCAGTAAATCTTGTCTTTAATCCCAACGAGAATGTGTGTGATTGGCCAGAAAACGTAGAAGGATGTCTACAACATACGCAAGCCCCACCTGCAGCTTGAAAATTTTATTATTAGCTTGTATAAACTAAATGAAAGAAATTAAGTCATAAATAAATATATATTTCTAGATGATTTGTATCGCTGGTTTTTTACTGGTTTTGTCAGCTACCTATTTTAAGCAGATATCATATACGATGATCACACATTAAAACCGCATCAATAGAAATAGTATTGATTAAGGGATTTTGAGCAAGCCCTGAGAATTCTTGAATCGCTTTGGTGCCTTTATCGCGTAGCCTGAAAATCCTATTAAAATAACATCCCTTATATTCGACGCGTTAATTGTTTATTCCCATATCCTGATACTAATTCGGCATTTAAGCATCAATTGACGGGATTGGCAGTATAATGAGCTAACTTGAGTTATAGCCTGATTGCAAAAATGGGGATTGGAAAAAATTGCTGAATGTGGAAATACGATAAATATTTCGTACTGGATTGTTAGACAATTTTCGAATGAACAGTTATTCTTGTATTCAAATATTTACAGTGATGCTAATATCTACGTGATACTTGAATTTGTAACGGTAATTTCCTAAGCTCGGGTGACCCAGGAAAATTAATCTGAAAGCAAACCTGGCTCCAACTGGCTGGTAGATTAGGGATGGTTGCTGGGCGCCAGACTTCGGGGATGAAGTCCTCTCTCTCGCTCTCACACGGGACTAGCTCTAGGGACTCGATAGAGGGATGTGGTGGGGGCGATGAATGAAGACACCGATGCGAAATATGTTTAACTAAAATGTTTATTAAAAAAAAGAAAAAGGTCGCGGATTACCGCCCGGTACCTGGCCTATATACTACAAAAATATAATGACGTGACTCTACTTTACTTTACAATAAATAAATAATGAGAAATAATCAAAAAGAATAAATAATAATAATAAACTAGGAGTAGTTCACTCGCAACTCTCTCACTCTCTCGGGGAACAGGGTATACGACGCTCGCTCACGCTCTCGTTGAACGAATTATATGCCGCGTTAACGGTGACGGACTCCGCTGCCGAACAGCTGTGGCGGGAAAGGGAGTGGAGGTCGGTACACTCTCGCATGACACGTGGGGAATCGCCCGAGCCTCTGCCTCGCTGCAGACTACTGCAACGCGTGACCGCAGACGACTCGACAATATGGCGGCCGGGACTCGCGAGACATTAGGTGCGCAGCGGGGACGAAACTGGCACACTTACACGCAGTGCGCGGACGACGTGGGGTACGGGACTTGTTTGAAAACTCTCGCAACGGTCAGGGACTCGCTCTCGAGGTCTTAGGGATGGTTTTGGGGGACTCTCCGGGTTGTAGGGTGTTGGGGGCCGGGACTAGGATTTTATGGGTAACCGGACAGATCTTACCTCGATCGGCGACGGTTTCGGCGCGGAACTCTGACGTTGACTGCACTCAGTCAGTCACACGTTGTTATTAAACTCGCCGAGTCGTCGCATTTACCTCTTCCGAGGTTAAACCAGTCCAGAAAACGCCAAGGGTATCCAGGGCATATCACGGTGGGAATACAGGGCACTCTCACTCTCTCTAACGCTCTCTCTCTATTTCTGTGAGTATTGCTTGACACGCTCAATATCGCTCTCTCTACTTCTGACTTTTTCGCTGCTTCAAAGTGCCTCCGGGCCTCTATTTATTGCAGATTCTTCCATGCTATCAGTTGCACTCTTAACCAATCATCACTGCCTGACGAGAGGACTGCTATTTTCTCTGGATTTTCCGTTCTTTACTTGCCTTAATCCTAACCTCGCGGAGTCTTGGTCTGGCTTCAACGTTCCTTGCCTGTGCTCCTACTTACGCATGCGCACCGCACCGTGACTCCAGCTCAGCTGTGTATGTGTACCACCTTACGACGTTTGTAAACATCACTCACCTCATCACCACATCCCAGCGAGACAGCTCTGAATTCGTATGTCGCGTCGGTGCTTCAGGTGTCATCGAAGTATTGCTGGCGACGTCCACTCATGTGCGGATTGTAAACGTGAGTTTCATCCAGGCTGTGGTATTGCCTATGCCCTCTACAAAACAGCCAATTCTTGCTGCAAGCGAAATTTAGGCTGTCCTAGTGTTTTAAGTAGCGCGGAGTCTAGTAGCCAGGTAGTGTCAGTCGGCTCTGACACTAGCTCTTCACCGATAATGGATAACGCACTAATCAATAAGTTAATCGATGCTGTAAATCGTGCTAACTCCACCAATAAGGAACTTGCGGTGTTAATGGCTCGCCAAACGGATATCAATGATGAGATTGCCTCCAAACTAAATTGTCTCCCGGAATTAGTTGCTAAAGTCGATAGACATGAGGATTTAATTGCCCGTCTTGAGTCCACTAACGCGCGTATCCTGAAAGAGCTTGAAAGCTTTAAAGCTCCGATATCAACTGAGCCAATTTATCAGTCTGCGGAAGTCATTCTGACTGGCATTCCGCACTCTACTCAAGATGTACCTAGAGTCATTGTCCAAAAAGTTCTTTCTGCTCTTGGTATACCTGAATTGATTAGCGAAGTCTTAGACATACGGCCTGTGCTTAACAGGAGCGCTTCGGTAGTCGGTGCGACCCCTGGTACATCGTCTTCCCCGTCGCTCTCGTCTTCAACAGCTGGCCTGGCCTCCACTCCGACGCCGTACACCTTCAAGTCGTTTATTGTGGTCCTACGATCCACTTCGGTACGTGATCACGTCATGGCCATGAAACGCGCGAAGCAGGTCCTCACCGCCAACGAGGTTTTCCCTCAGTATCAGGGATCTTCTAAAATCTTTGTTAATGAGTTTTTGCCTCCAACTACTCATGCGCTGCTCCGTCGCACGAAGTCTAAAGCAGCCGAGCTACAGTATAAGTATGTCTGGGTCAGAGCTGGGGTCATACGTGTGCGCAAAACTGATGGTGCTCCTGTAACCGTCATCAAATCTGATGAAGACCTAACAAAACTTATTTGACGTGCACCCACCCGATCTTCTCTCCGCTCTGCTTCTTCCTTGCCTTGTATTAAAATAGCACAGTTCAATGCCAACTCGCTATCGGGTCACTTCAATCTACTTGAAGCTCACCTTGACGCTAACTTCTATCACATCATTTCCATCTCCGAAACCTGGCTGCACGAGCGGGTGTCTGACAATCTGGTGCAGCTGAACAACTATGCGCTCATTAGAAACGATCGGGAGGGAAGACTTGGTGGCGGTGTCGCTTGTTACGTGCATGATTCGCTGAAAGTCAAGGTGTTGGCTGCTTCCCCTGGCCCATTTTCCAATGCGCCGGAGTTTTTAATCCTTGACCTTCGTTCTGGCAACGCAAGGCCACTTTTATTTGTATCTATGTATAGGAGGCCCAAGGGCTTCCTTTTTAGTGATTTTATCAATACTTTTACTCAATTTTCATTTGCCTACGATAATATAGTCATCAGTGGTGACCTCAACTGTAATTTATTGAGTACCAATGTTAAAGCCACGGTTTTGCGTGAACTAGTCGCGGCCCAAGCACTGCACATTGTTGAGTCTGGCGCCACCCACCATACACCAACCTCTGACTCTTGGCTTGATGTCTTTATCACTGATAGCTCCAACAAAGTCTGTCACTTTTCCAAATCTGACGCGCCGTTTATTGCGGGTCATGACTTGATTGAGTTATCCTACCGATTGGATTTAGCTCCACCACCTGTAAAATCCGTAACTTGTCGCAGTTATAAAAACTTCGATCCGCTGGCCTTCCTCAATGTACTCGCCAACAAGCTTTCTTCGGGTGTCCACGATGCTTCTATTGAATATACTCACGAAATTAACCATCTGTCAACCCACATTAGTGACTCGATCATCACCACCTCCGATCTCTATGCACCCTTGCGGACCTTCCAGGTCTGGTTATCAAATGAACTGAAGACTAAGATCCGGAAGCGGAATGCGCTCTACAAACAGGCCAAACGTTCGGGTAGTGTCGTAGGTTTCGCTGTTTACAGACAGTTCCGTGACGAGCTCTCTAGAGAAATCCGGTCCACTGCCACCAACTACGCTCGTTGCCGTCTTTCTGGCATCACTGACTCTTCGAAGCTATGGCGCGAGCTTGCAAACTTGGGCCTAGTCAGACCCCGGCTTACCTCTCCGCTTACCTTCTTCTCAGTGGATGACCTGAATGTTGCATTCGCAGCGATTTCCAACGGCTCCCCAGCCCTCACCCCTGAGATGTTTGCTGACTTTTGATTCTCTGCGCGTGACCCATCATCGTTGAATCCCACGTTTGAGTTTTCTCCGGTCAATGCCGAATTCATCTCCAAACTGGTGAGGTTCTCCACCAAGTCTTCTCATGCCGCGGGTCCTGATGGGATCTCCCTGTATATCATTCACCAGGCACTTCCTTGCTTGGCCCCGGCATTAGCCGTGCTGTTTAATAACTGCCTGAGCCTTGGTCATTTCCCTCCCATCTGGAAAAAAGCCTTTATCCGCCCCTTTATCAAGGTAAACCCTCCGCAATCTCCTACCGACACTCGCCCCATTGCGCACCTGTGTGAGTTGGCCAAGCTATTCGAGCGTGTAGTGCACGGGCAGATACTTAACTACATCAAGACTAACAACTTACTTGACCAGCGTCAATCCGGCTATAGGCAGGGGTTTAGCACACAAACTGCGTTGCTACGTCTTTGCCAAGACATTAGACAAGGCGTTGATGACAGGTGTGTCACCATTCTAGTGCTATTTGATTTCAGTAAGGCCTTTGATACCGTTGGGCATCTCCGTCTTCTAGTCAAGCTCAGGAACTTAGGTTTTGCGGATAGTGCCTTGAAATGGATTTTTGCTTACCTGACTGGTCGCTCCCAGGCTGTGGTAGATGAACGCGGGACTCCCTCCGCGTGGTTGTCCACGTCCTCAAGGGTCCCTCAAGGCTCGGTTCTTGGCCCGCTGCTGTTTTCGCTTTTTATTAATGATATTGGAGCCGACCTACGGTACTCTGATCACCTCATCTTTGCCGATGACACACAGATTTACTTATCGTGTCCACCGTCGCAATTGCAGCAAGGACTAGCCAAAATCACTCACGATGTTGACGTAATTTCCACTTATACCGTGGCAAATGGTCTGAAACTCAATCTTACCAAGTCTAAAGTACTCATCCAGGGTAGCGGCACGTACATCAATCGTCTTAACCTTCTCGATCTCACTCCCATTACTGTAGATGGGACTACGTTGCCGTTCGTTGTTGAGGTACGCAACCTGGGTGTCATCATGCGTGCCAATCTTTCCTGGCGGAGTCATGTGATGGTAGTCTCCAATAAGGTCAACTTCGCTCTGCACAGGCTTAAATACCACCGCAATGCTCTCTCGACTGAACTACGGGCGTCTCTTATCATGTCCCTTATCTTTCCGCTCTTAGACTATTGTAGCCTTGTTTACAACGATCTCTCAGGCGAGCTCAATATGGTCCTGCAGCGCTTAGCCAACCAATCAATTAGGTTTATCTTTGACCTACGTAGGGATGAGCACATCACCCCTTTCCGCAGGCAGCTAGGCTGGCTGACCGTGCGATCCAGGCGCCTTTACTTCCTCGGTACCATGGTCTTCAATATAATCAGTGGAGTTGCGCCGCCTTATTTATCTGACTTATTTCCTCGCCTTGAGCTGATGGGTGACCGCTCACTACGGCCTGGCTCCTTACGATTCTTCTCCACCCCTAGTCGTCGTACAGCTACCTTAAGAGATTCCTTCCGCTTGGCAGCTATTTATTTTTGGCACTCTCTACCAGCTGAAGTTGTCACCTCGTCGTCTATAGATATTTTTAAGTCTCGCCTATTTGCCCACCTTTTTGGAAACGACACTGCATCCTACTGATTGTGTATTGCGCCGTTTTTACTCCGTCTTCGTTCGGTTCTGTTTTCAATCCGTCCGCTGCATGCTTCGCTCTTGTGTTTTAACTTCTTAGCTCTAGTTTTTACTTAGGCCGGCTTGTACTTTATCTGCGCCAATTTTTAATTTTTAATTTTTTATTTTGTGATGTATATTATATTTCCTTTTGTCTACTTTACTTTATATCTATTTTTATTGTATTTTTATTGTATATCATGGTTATATTTCTTTTTTCTTTCTCCTTTTTATGATATTTTATGTTATGATTTGTATTTTATTTCATATTTACTGCGTTTTATTTTATTGTAGTTAGTTCAGCTCTAGTCGCCAAGATTGTAATTATTGGCATGATTACTGTTATCATTTCTCTCGCAATTGGCCATGTTCTCTGCTTTTCTTTGTTGATTTTGTTTATTGTAAATCCTCTGATGTATACCCATTTGCCCCTAGGTACTCCAGGGCATATTAATAAAGAAATCAATCAATCAATCAATCTCTGTATGCCTATACGGAGTAAGTAAGTAAATCAGATGTTAACATCGGTCCGCTTAATTTAATCAATTTACGGGTTACACTTCGTCTTTCGTTACCGCGTTTGCGCCCACATTACGGCCTATGTCAGCCCTATCTCTCTTTTATTGCGGTTGCCACTTCCACCGCGGTGCAGTGTGCATTTGTGTGCGTTTTCTGATTTCGAAAGTTAGTCGTGCTTGTGTTTTCTTGGCTATATACGGTAATCCTGTTGCGTGTGTAGTGTGTCGTTGTATTTAGACAGGTATAAATTGCTATAGACTGAATCCAAATGAAATCATGCAGGCCAGCGGACGTGATGTTCCAGAATCGATCGGCGTTCAAATATGTTATTTCTCATACAAAATGAGCCGACACGTATTTTGTTGTTTACCCCAAAAAAATTATCCAAGCCCGATATCGATTTTTTAAGATTTGAAGGCGAAAAACTTTCTTCGCCAATTTGAGGAACCAAATATTCGAAAAATAGCCGCCAAATCCGTAATTCTCGAGCTTTTTTGACGACTCTTATTTTATGTGATCCGGAATTTCGTACTCCATCGCGAAAAACGAAAAAATCCCAAAAATTTTGAAAATTGCCAACAATATCGATGTTTTTTGGAAAACATAAGAATTCACTTTTCTCAAAAACCCCATTTTTTTTTTTCTCAAAATTTGATATGTTTTTCGGGGTAATATTGACTACTTACCCTATTGATGGCGGCTGGTATTTTTTCTTGCTTTCCGAGTAATTGACTATTTCATTTTCTGAATTCCTGCACAACCGTATTTTCACTGTTTTTATGCTATGTACTCGCGAGCTTGTATTTTCTGTAGAATGCCATTTGTATATTGTTCGGGCTGCCGAATATCTTGTTGTTTAATTTTCTACGCGGTGTTTCTCTTACACAATACTTCAAATTACTTGTATCATGAACAAAAAGTAATGAAATCCCCCCCCAAAAAGCACCTCTGGTGCAAAAACCTTTCGCCAAGTAGGTACATTAATGCGATATTTTCCACAAAAATAGATTTGCAGCCATTCAATCTACAAAAGTATTGAAATTAATGGACGTTATCAAGTACAAATAAATTTGCTCCCAATTAATTGCCTAATGTGATCCAGTTTTAGATTTTGGTAGCAGTTTACATTTCGATGTATACCTATAATGTGCGTAACACGTAATAACATGCGACATACGAACTCATAAGAGAAGATCAGTTGAAGTTAAAATGAGGAAAAAACAAAGAAAGGAAAAAAAAAAATTGGAGGTAGTGGTACTTGGCGGGCATTTTTGTAAAAATTACAAGAAAATATAAATGCCCGCCAAGTACCACTACCTCCAAATTTTTTTTTCTTTTCTTTGTTTTTTCCTAATTTTAATTTTAATTGATCTTTTCTTATGAGTTCGTATGTCGCAGGTTATTACATGTTACCCACATTATAGGTATACATCGAAATGTAAATTACCACCAAAATCTAAAACTGGATCACGTTAAGAAATTAATTGGGAGCAAATTTATTTGTACTTGGTAACGTCCATCAATTGCAATACTTTTGAAGATTAAATGGCTGCAAAACTATTTTTGTGGGAAATATCGCATCAATGTACTTGGCGAAAGGTTTTTGCACCAGAGGTGCTTTTTGGGGGGGATTTCATTACTTTTTGTTCATGATACAAGTAATTTGAAGTATTGTGTAAGCGCAACACCGAGTAGAAAATTGAACAACAAGATATTCGGTAGCCCGAACAATATACAAATGGGATTCTACAGAAAATATAAGCTCGCGAGTATATAGCATGGAAACAGTGAAAATACGGCCGTGCAGGAATTCAGAGAATAAAATAGTCAATTACTCGGAAGGCAAGAAAAAATACCAGTCGCCATTCATAGGGTAAGTAGTCGATATCACCCCGAAAAACATATCAAATTTTGAGAAAAAAAAAATGGGGTTTTTGAGAAAAGTGAATTCTTATGTTTTCCAAAAAACATCGATATTTTCGGCAATTTTCAAATTTTTTCGGATTTTTTTGTTTTTCTCGATGGAGTACGAAATTCCGAATCACATGAAACAAGAATCGTCGAAAAAGCTCGAGAATTACGGATTTGGCGGCTATTTTTCGAATATTTGGTTCCTCAAATTGGCGAAGAAAGTTTTTCGCCTTTAAATCTTAAAAAATCGATATCGGGCTTGGATAATTTTTTTGGGGTAAACAACAAAATACGTGTCGGCTCATTTTGTATGAGGAACAACATATTTGAACGCCGATCGATTCTGGAACATCACGTCCGCTGGCCTGCATGATTTCATTTGGATTCAGTCTATAGTGTTTATAACAGGTGTGCTGGATCGGACTTCTGACTCAATATAGGTATACGCGAAATTGGTGTGTGCGTCTCTCGTCGGCTGTGTGCTCAGGTGTTCGAGTGCCTTTCTTCTCTAACTCTAAACTGCTTTGACCACTCTGCTGTACTGGTCTCTACCACTACGTTTACCTAATGTACCTCGCTCACGCTGCTCTTGACCCATATAAACACTGTCTCATATAAACAATCTCTCGTCATGACGTTTAAGTGTGGTGCCTGTCAACGCTGGGTATCAGCTGCTGATCCTGCATGTACTTGCTGTTACTATCACGTCGACTGCGTCAAGCTGCATGTCCGAATGCCTACCTCGGCAATTCGTGCACCGGACTTTGCTTATACCTGCCGCAACTGCCTCTCTGCGTCTGGGGCCGATGAGTCGGCTAGTTCTCTAGTTCCGCCGGTGTCGTCTGCTAATGCCTCCACGTCGGCTTCTACACTACCTTGCAAGTCAAGGATTTCGCTGGACTCGCTTCGCGATGACCTGATGACAGTCGCTGGTGAGGTTCAAGCTGTTAACGCCAAGCTTGAGAAGCTTGAACAACTTGATGCTCTAACGCAAAGGCTTGCCTCCTGTATCGCAAGAATCGAAGCTGTTGCTGTATCCATCGTAGATCTCGCGACCAAAGTCGATGGAGTTGCTGCTGCTAATGATGACCTAAGCAATCGCTGTCAAGTACTGGAAGAGAGCCTGGAGCGTACGGATACTCGACTCGAGTCATTGGAGGCCCAAGTTCGCGAACTAAGTCGAGGTGGCCCCTCTGGCGTCAACCCAGATTCCCTTCAGGTTATGTCCGACAAAGTTGACGCGTTTGAGCGGCAGCGATTGCGGCAAGAGCTAATAGTTATGGGACTGCCCAGCGCTCTGGATCACACTCCTCTCGCCTCCGCAACTCTTCTGGCCTCGGCTCTGGGGGTGTCAATCTCTGCTAGTGATATTAATAATGCCTACCACTTGCCATGCCATGGTGACAGACCTCAACCTCTGGTTGTCGAGTTTTCCTCATCTAGAACACGTGACGATTGGATAATGCATAAGCGGCAGAGGAAAGATCTTCTAGCTAGTCAAGTACATTTGTCGTTCCCGGCCGCTCGGGTATCCGTTACAGAACGTCTTGTGCCCTCTGACCGCCTGCTATTTAAGGATGCTCAGCGCTTCGCTCGTCAACATGGCTATAAGTTCGTCTGGATCAAGCGTGGTGTGATCTATCTCCGAAAACAAGAGGGAGATGTTGGCCATCGTATTCGCAATCAGCTCGACCTAGCGAACCTCCAGGCATGACTGCCAGCTGCTACATGCCAGCCAACGTTCCGGCGACGCCCTACGCCCGGTCCCTCCACATCGGCGCGACCTGCATCTGATGCTCTACTGTTCTGTCATGTAAACTGTCAATCGCTTGTACCACACCTGGACGAATTCCGTGATTTTTTCTAGCGGCATTTCTTTCACGCTATCGCTATGTCAGAAACCTGGCTCAAACCGTCCATCTCAGACGACTTTGTAGGGCTCCGAGATTATAATATTATTAGGCATGATAGAGTTAGTCGGGTCGGGGGTGGAGTTGGTCTGTACGTTCATAACAGCCTAACTACCAGAACTCTTCAGACCTCGGCGGGTCTTAATTTTCATCCGGAATACCTTTTCGTCGAAATTTCGGGTGGGGGGTTTTTCAAACTCCTTGTCGGGGTCGTCTATCGGCCTCCCAAGGTCGGTTTTATCTCTGATTTTCGAGATGATTATTCAGCGTTATGCACCAATCACAGAAACATCTTGATTCTTGGTGACTAGAATTCGGACCTCTGTGTACAGGCCTTTGCCAGTACCTATTTGCGTAATTTATTTTTTAGCCTCAACTTAGATATAGTCCCGCATAATCCGACTCATCATACCGGGTCTAGTCATACATGGCTAGATGTCTGTGTGACTGACAGCCTCGACAACATCCGCTCGCATGGGCAGCGGCCGGTTGCATTTCTCTCGTTGCATAATCTTTTATGGGTTGCATACAATCTTGCAGCGCCTCGACGCTCCGCGCGGACCTTTACTTATCGGGATACTAGGAACTTTGATCCGGCCTTGTTCCAGGCAGACTTGCAGTCGCTTGACTGGTCCCCGTTTTATCTTGCTGATTCTGTCACGGACAAAGTTAACGTTTTTAACTGTCACTTCCTAGATGTCGTCAACCGGCACGCTCCCTTGCGCACGGTAACCGCTAGGCGCCCACCTGCTCTGTGGCTTACTCCGTATATCCGACCCAAATGCGTGAGCGTGATAAGCTTAGGAAGGCTGATATCTGGACTGGGAGTGTAAATCTCCGGGATAGGTTCATTGAGGCTAGAAGGCGGGTCCAATCCTGCATTGATGATGCGAAAAAGCACCATTATATGGAAATCTTCGGTCCCAGTCGGGACTCTAGCGCTACGTGGCGTGAGCTTCGGGCACTAGGCCTAGTCAGGCCTCGCGTTATTAGCTTCCAGCTTAACATCTCGCTAGATGTTCTTAAGGGGAAATGAAAGATAAACTAGAGTCACCTAGCAGGTTTCTAACCGTACTAACACACTATTTCAACGAAAGCATGTCCGAAGACCGTCATTTTTTGGATTTTTGAAAATCGGAGAGCATCATGCCCTTCGTTTAATTTTCATTCATCGCTGATATTAATTTCACATCAATCGGACATGCTTTCGTTGAGAAAAGGGGGTTTTAAAAATATCGCCGTAATACAATATAACATTGTATTACGGCGATATTTTTTTACGGCGAGTTTTTTACTAGTGCTTCTGTGGTGCCCGGCGATCATAGGTTACTGTCTCCCATTCCTCCTGGGATTCGCCCTTTTAGTGATGTGCGTTTTTATTTTAGGACTGTCACCTTGAATGACCTTTTAAAATACATCTCGCGCTCTGCCACAAACCGACCGGGAGCCGACGGTGTACCATCGACTTTCATAAACCGAGCTGGTGCTGTGCTACACCCGTTTCTGCTGGATCTTTTCAACCTTTCCTTTTAGACCGGTGAATTTCCGCCTATCTGGAAGCTCGCGCTTGTTCGCCCGTTACCGAAAGTCAAGGCTCCCGCGTCGCCATCTGACTACCGCCCGATTGCTAACTTGTCTGCTCTTGCTAAGATGCTTGAACGTCTAGCGCACACGGAAAAAAATCTTTCGGGCTATTAGCGATATTTCTACTTTGATCAACCATAATGAACCGCTGTCTCAGCCACTGCCATACCGCATTGCTATTCAACTTATACATTTTTGGCTAGTGTTTATTGTTACCATAGATTCACTACATTAGAAGGATATCGATATTGCGAATGGAAGCAGCACGGTTAGAAAGTATCGCAGTAACAGACAAAATCACGAGCGTGCGAATCAATTATATTAGTATAGCTGTGATGCCTATACTACACTGCATGCGACCGCTAGACCTGTGTAACCATACACTAAATGCATCTTCATTTTTTGGGTACTTGAACGATCTCGGTATTGTAGCAACATCAATACGGATCTAGTTGTGTGAAATATATATATTTTGAAAGACTAGCTATGCTGATATATAGTATCGTGATATACTACAGGGGAGGGTGGGCACAGAAGACCCCCCTAAAAAATTTTTATGATTTTATAAAAATTAATCCAGTTTTTTAATTCTATCTTGATTCAATTAAAACTACTTTTCACGTAACAATTGACAAATTTTTACTTTCTTTAAGAGTTATATTTCTAAACAATAATCACAAATAGCCTATATATTTGTGATTATTGTTTATAGATGTAACTATGAAAAAATTCACAAAAAATTGTAACAATTATTATCTAAAAAGTAGTTGTCATTGAATAAGGATAAGATTGAAAAAATGGATAAATTTTTATAATATCACAAATTTTTCTAAGGAGGTCCGTTGTGCCCGACTTTCCCCTACATAATTATATTATAATGAAAAGAGGGTAAAGCGGAAAACATCTTTTTTAGCTCGTCTAAAGAAAGGATACAAATTGATATGTATAGTTACAAACGGTATTTATTTATATGAGCTTTATGCGCTATAGATATCTTATACTTTGCGAGTGTTTTTCACGAAATCATCCATTGTCGTACGAATATATGATGGAACTAAAACAAGCCGTGTAACGTCCGAATCACTTGAATCTTCACTCCCGAATGAAGTTTGTTGCCGGATAGGAACTAACGAGACCGTCAATTCCTGAACTCGCCGAAGCTTGCATGCGGTACATTTGACTAAGATATGATGAATAGCTAAGGCAAGCGGGTCACGTTACATTATACACGATGTAGCGATACTGTTCTAGTTAGCAGACGAATCTCGAAATAAAATAAGGTTCTGCCAGCTACACCGGTACGGTTAAATCTGCAGACCCTATAATGTAGTCGCATTAGTGATATTGGCTTCGGTAAATCTCAGCTGGTACGATGCATTATAAGTTGATCAGCTATACTAGTAAACTCAGATCTTCGGTATAGTTATTCACCAAGTAGCGAGCATCGGGTTTCAGTGATACAGCAATACCAAATTATGAACCTGAGGAACATCAGAATAATAGTGCTCACATACTTATTATCTATTTCTGCAATTTTTGTATCCAGTCAGGATAACTAAGCCACAGTCGTCCAAACTTTCTATTCAAATGAATGGTTTAGCGAAATATAAACAACTATATTTGTAAGGGGCATCCAGCAACCTAGGCCTTCCAATAGTACTATTCGTTTACTCAATCAAAGCAGAATTCCTCTCCAACTTTACTATATTTCTCGACCAGAATGGTATTTTCAACAGGCCTGAAGGATTTCTTTCCGTGCATGACCAGCTAACAGATTACTTGACTAAGTCGAACCTACTAGATCCTCACCAATCTGGTTTTCGCCGTGGTTTCAGCACTCAGACAGCTCTCCTTAGCATTACCGACGACATACGTCTAGCAATGGACAAGAAACAGGTTACCATACTAGTACTATTCGATTTCAGTAAAGCCTTTGACCGTGTTAACCATGATCGTCTGCTACACAAGTTACGGGGCTTTGATTTTTCCGATGCTGCCCTGGCGTGGTTTAGGTCTTATCTAGGTGGGCGGCAGCAAGCTGTTGTGGGCTCGAAGGAGACGAGATCGTCCTGGGCAGCTTTGGTTGCGGGGGTTCCGCAGGGTTCAGTTCTTGGGCCCCTGCTTTTTTCTCTTTACATTAACGACCTGCCTCGAGCTCTGACTACGTGTAAGCACAAGCTTTATGCAGATGACCTGCAGATTTACCACCACTGTCATTTTGATAAGCTTGAGTCAGCCATTGCTGCTGTTAATCGAGACGTCCGTGCAATCTGTGACTGGGCTGCTGATAATTTCCTTCTGCTAAATCGGAGTAAGACGCAGGCGATGATCGTCGGAACTGCTAGGTTCATTAATAGACTTGACTTTGAACAACTTAGTATGATTACAGTAGAGGGCACGCCTGTCCCCTACTCAAGTAAAGTTAAGAACCTTGGGGTGATCATGAACAATACGTTGACCTGGCATGATCACGTACAAGTCATATCTAATAGAATTTTTAATAATCTGCACCAGCTGAAGATCTACAAGGACCTGCTGCCACCCACGCTTCGAGCGACACTTGTCTCGTCTCTTATTTTCCCTTGCTTAGATTATTGCTGCCTGGTTTACCATGACCTCTCGGTTGAACTTGACATCAAACGGCAGCGCGCCCTGAATGCCTGTGTTAGGTTTATTTGTAATGTAAGGCGTGATGCGGTCATTTCTCCATTCTACGCGGAGCTTGGGTGGTTGAAAGTAAAGAGCCGTAGAGAATATTTTTTAAGGTGCTTCTTATACGTCCTGGCCTGCACTCGGATGCCTGGTGATTTGCATGCTCTGTTTACCCCTAGGGCTGTTGATCGTGGCCCTATGCGCAGAGACCAGTCTGGTCTTCTTATCGTGCCCACTTACAGGACTACACTTTACCACAAGTCCTTCGCGGTGTCCGGTGCTTATCTCTGGAACAGCCTGCCAAGTAGTATTAGAGACTCTAAGTCTCTTACGCTATTTAAATCACGCCTGTTGGCCCATTTTCTCGCTTTGAGCTCTCAATAGCTCATTGGGCGTTAGTAGAGGGGGTGCAGTATACCGTTTATGACCCCCCCGCTGTGCCGGCCAGATTTTTTTTTTTCTTTACTTTTCCTTTCCTTTCCTTTCCTTTTCTTTCTTTTTGCCTGTCTGCCTAACCTAGCCTGACCTGCCCTGGCCTGACTTAACCTTGCCTAATCTGTCCCATCGATTGTAACCCAAGTTGATTTCTGAGGCAAGTGCTCAAACCAAATGTAATGATTCTAATCTAAATGCGGATACGGCTCTCTCGCTACCGGCGTGATAACGTCAAAGCGAGGGCTCTGGATCCGTGCAGTCGTAGATATTATTTACAGATACCTATGCATATATTCTAAAATATGGTTGAGTGAGTGGTGAAGGGTAGTTTCGCAGGTATACGGTGGACAGTGGATGGTATAGGGTTGGCGTACAGGTATACGAGGGTGCAGGATACCACGGGAGGGTGAAAGATGTATGAACGAGTATACTTATAATGTTGGTTTATTAGTGACAATCAATGTTTACATACTTGAGAGAATGAGGGTGCCTATACTAAGAATTATTAAAGCGTACTTCTTACAAAAACTTACAAATATTTAGGTCTAAAACTATGACATAGGCTTAACGGTAATCTACGTAATTTCCTTATTCTAGCGTAACACTATACATAGGACAATATGTTGCTGACTTAGGACCTCTTTTGCAAACAGCGTTGTGTACAGTTTACTTCACATGCACTATTTTCTACCTTTCTACACAGGCAATTATTCTGAGATAACCGTATGTAAAACGAGGCGACCAGTTCATCGTTTGCCTCGAGGTCTCTACTGAAGATATTTGTAAACTGCTGAAGAGTGAAACCGTGCGCCATATAATACAGAAACATTATGCAGAATTGGCCGCAAACTAGAGAGGATGAGCTCTGTAGCTGATGATGATTCCAACGATGAGCTATACTATTTCCCCGTAGGGCACGTATGTGATGGGTGATAATAGGCGGTAGTCCGAAACTATCGAAGTAAACACCTTGGCCCGAGGCGTCTACGTAAAAAGCAATCCAGTGTGTTCCGGGCCACGTGTGAATATCAGTGTCCGCTACAATAGCGGTTGGGTAGGTCCAGTGCAGTGGAATCCGATCAGCTGTGAAGACCCCCTTCGTCCGAGCAGGTATCACCTCTAGTGCACTGACTAGGAGTGTATCGCACCGCCGGACCATGGATCTTGACCAAACTTATAGGGGTGTTTCCTTGAGCCAAAATATACATTACCTGCTGAAAAACTCTCCGGACTTGGCCTTCGCTCTGTCAATTTACCTAAATGTACAATAAAAATCAGCGTCACCTGGGTTTTGCAAATTGCCATGAAATAACCAGTTTTTGTGCGGCGTTATAAGATTCTACATTGCACTGAATATTTATACATTGAATACAGTCATCACATCAGATTGTTGAAATTTAACATCCCAGCTATAGAAAATCACTTTATTCTGCGCCTACTGACACATTGCTTCTCGTCGTTTGTTACTCGTACAACATTCATTTGGTAAATCTGAAGACCTCTTCCGACTTGAAAAATATTTAATATATATACTGTCAATACTCCCACTGACAGCATACGAAATCCTGTAAATCATCACATAATATCGATTTCATCGCAATATTATATTTATTATTCCAGAAGAATATGTATATGGGTATACTTATCTCATGGAATGGCATTATGTCACAATAAATGAGGTTAAGTTGTCCGATTAAACGTTTATAGGCTACTGCCTCATTGAGAATCAAACTGGTACAAAAAAAGCGTTCCATAATAAGACTTGGCAAATACTCTTCACTATATAATCCTGTTTGGGTTTTCTCGGTTTCAATTATTTTCCATATATTGATCGAATGACTCTCCGCATAGATTGACGTAACGATGTCGATCGTCGCGCGTCCCGCATATTCGACACGTGTTAATAAAAGCGTCGTCTGCTCGTTCGCTTAGAAAACCGAAGACCAAAGACTAATTAGATTGCGAGTGCAGTTCAATCGCAACCTTTGAGAGGTTAGCACAGTTATAGTTATATCAGCAAATCTCACCATGTGCAAATTAGATGGAAACCAAAGTTGTGAGCCCAAAGATCACTCGAAGAAAAATGACAAACTAAGAAGACATGAAACGGACGAAGAAGCTGATGGTAAGTGTTGAATCACGCTCTAAATAATCTTCCTACTTGCATAGGAAAAAATTGGTAACCAAAAATTAGCAACTAGAAGTGGCGTTCTCAAACCGATGCGTGAATCTGTAGCTGCATCGAGTTTAATGACGTTACAGTGAAATTGATTTTTTCCATGTGCTCACTTGCTCATGAGCGATACGTTCTTGTGAAAAGATTTTGGTAGCTCTGAAAAGTGCTGATTGTTTTTTGCGGAATATTCAAATGTCACTTTTAATTATTATATTATCGTTATTATATTATTGTTGTTGTTGTTGTTGTTATTGTATTGTTGTTGTTATCATTATTATTACTATTTTTTGATTTTAGACGTTGATGAAAAATTTCGTGCATAGACGAGGATGATACAACTCGTAAAAGCAATGGAAGCACAAGTTTTCCCGACACCAAGAACACTTGATGAAAGTAGCGTACTTCCCACTGCAATCGCCTGTAGCTAATTCGCACTTACACCTACTTCTGAATGGCTTTTCTGGGAAACAGACTTCCTTGACGTTCATGAAAACGTTTCTTGTCGGAATCAACTTTGCAGCGAACCAAGCGTACTCGATCATATCTCTGAAAAGTGGGGCGCAGAGTTGATTAGTCACAAGCGATTGAATTTTGATCGCATCCTCTCGACTATTGATTTGGCGTTGCTCTTGCAGCAAATAGGTGCTGTTCTGGAGTTCTTTGATGAGAATTTTCACTTGACGGTGAAAATACACATCCAATGGTTGGCAGTAAGCTGTGCATCCAGGTGGAATCATCTGCATTTCGCAAGAAGATTCTCCGGATTGGTGCTCAAATTTCTTAAACAAATTCGCATTCGATTGTCTACCCCAGCTGTCCAATACCAGGGCAAAATTATTGCCTGCTACATATGGCTGCAAGATATTCACGGTGTATGCATCGAATAAAGCTGTTGTCAGCTTCCCGGATTTCGAGCATGTAACATACACATTCTTGTATTCGGTGGTGAGTGCCTCTACCCGTTCGCCAACTCTTGGACCAAATGCACCTTTAGGTTTTTGCAAGCAGACAAACACCTTCGGCAGCAACTTTCCAGACGCAGTGATCGTATATATTGGGCAGTATATGTGTGAGTTACCTTGTTCATATCTCCTAAATATACATCGACACTCTTCTGCCCAACATGCTCTAATGTTCGATGCACATCAGAGCGATATTCGCAACCCATCTGATCTGTATTCAATACATAGTCACGATCGATTCCAGAGATTGAATTACCACATTGCATCTGAAAATTCTCCGCCGAATTTAAAACTTCTTCTAATGATCTTTTTTCCGTAGATTTCACACGCTTGGTTACTCGTCGCTGTCGGATGCGGTGTTCTTGCTTAAATCTATTTGCCCAAGCTATTGAAGCGACGAAATGAAAATCTTCAGACTGGTATTGCATAGCAGCCTGCAGAGCCCACTCTTGAATATTTCTCGTTGTCATAGGTAAATGCTTTTTACGAGCTTCACAGAATCGTTTGTGGGTCCACTTTTTAATTGCATTGGATTTATCAAACCTTGTCCCCCCTTCTTGAATTTCTTTTTTCCATCGCGTAAGCTCGTCCATCCGTGATAAACATGCAGCACCTTTGACTTTCAATGTTTTGAATGTCCACTTGGGATGTTGTCGAGCAAGATTGACTATTTTGATTTTCTTTTCCAGGTCGACAGTTTCAGATTTTAATTTCTCTTCTTCTGGCTCGTATGCGCTGGAAACTGGTTGGCTGGTCGATGGAGACGATTCTATCGAAGAAACGAATTTTTATTATGTTATTTGTTTAGCTTTAATGATAATCTATTTGATTAATTTAATTTTTAATTTATTTAGGATTGATTATAGTTGATTCAGTCAATTTTATTGTTTAGTTATTTAGCTCTAGTAAGTCTATTTCAATTTAAAAGAAAGTTATATAGCTTTAATTAAGAAATACTAATTAATTTGGTGTAGTTATTCTTGTTCTAGAAATTTATTATATTCAGAAAATATATAATATCCATTCTATGTTTTTACCTGTTAGAGATGATTCTTGCGAACATCCTTGGTCACATTCTCGACTTTCAGCAATTTGGCTATCGTCAGACACACCTTCTGGTAATTCATCCTCCGCATACAACTCTTCTACTTCGACCACCTGATGGTCTTCAACTATTTTTAGTAATTTATTTGTCAACTCATCACCCAATAGCCAAGCTTGGTCAGAAATATCTGACACAGCTTTCTCGGTGATAATTATTCCCTTACGCCTAAGAATTTCAATGCACGCATATACAATGTCGCTGAGCATTTGTAATGAAGGTTCGTCATAATCTTCATTAGCAGGGCCAGCGCTTGGCTCACTATCCATCTTTTCTCAAGATATGAGAAACAACAATAACAATACTCAACAATAACAAAACAATGAAAAAATAACAATAATAACAAAACTAATAACAATTTTAACTAATTAATAACAATAAATGAACAATATTCGTAATTATGCAACGAGAAATCGAATAGTCGCAGAGTTACCGAATAAAAGATTTTCCGCAAATTCGAATCGTCAACTGACAACCAATCAGATTGAACGTCGAATTTCCATTGGCTGTTGATACGAATTAGACCAAGGGACCAATGGGAATTCAGGATTCGTCGAGTTTACGTTGGTGCACCTTTTGCGGCCTTCAATGGTACATACAAACACTCATTTATCGATCGAGATCTGTCAAATATATAGAGTACATACATACATACCAGAGTCAAGAGCTGGTGGAAACATTCGAGAATAAATAACTATAGAGTCATGGTATAGTGAAGAGTAATTGTCAATTTGTATTAGGAAAAGTTTTTTTACGGCAGTTTCTTTCTAGATCGAGCTGTCGGGTATAAACGTTTAATCGGACAACTTAACCTCATTTATTGTGACATAATGCCATTCCATGAGATAAGTATACCTACTTATATACATATTCTTCTGGAATGATAAATATCATATTGCGATGAAATCGATATTATGTGATAATTTACAGGATTTCGTATGCTGTCAGTGGGAGTATTGAGAGTATATATTCAATATTTTACAAGTCGAAAGAGGTCTTCAGATTTACCAAATGAATGTTGTACGAGTAACAAACGACGAGAAGCAATGTGTCAGTAAGCGCAGAATAAAGTGATTTTCTATAGCTGGGATGTTAAATTTCAACAATCTGATGTACAATAATGACTGTATTTAATGTATAAATATTCAGTGCAATGTAGAATCTTATAACGCCGCACAAAAACTGGTTATTTCATGGCAATTTGCAAAACCCAGGTGACGCTGATTTTTATTGTACATTTAGGTAAATTGACAGAGCAAAGGCCAAGTCCGGAGAGTTTTTCAGCAGGTAATGTATATTTTGGCTCAAGGAAACACCCCTATAAGTTTGGTCAAGATCCATGGTCCGGCGGTGCGATACACTCCTAGTGAGTATTTGAAGACCACCCATTCCTCTCGCAGTGGGTACATGAGGGCAAATGATAGGAGATTGTAAAGCCTCTGCTTATGAGGTTTGACAGAACGTCCTCATCTGTGATGATGTCTCCTGAGTTACGATGGAACCACACTCTCCCTCTCCTATTTCGAGAGGATTAATAGTTATCTCACCCTCGTTAGTCGGGGGTTGTCCAAGTGAACCCAGTAGTGCAGTACGAGAAGGTATTGCGGATATTATTTTTTCAGATAACCCCCGCGATTGTAGCCAGATTTCTAGTTTCATGGCATTATGCAGGGCACAGTGGAAACCTTTCCGCGCCGCAACGTGCAGGAGACACGTCGCGTCTGATGACAGGTCTTTGAACGCCGGACACTCGCATTCACCACGTTCCAGATTTATGATTTCACGTGACATCACTTCTTGAAGAAATTTAGTTTTTTGGACTCCGCGACAGAAAATGTTCTTGGCCATACGCGTAACTGAATGTAGATTAGCTATCAGTTGTTCGTGTGTCACATCACCTTCAAACCACTCTATCCCATGATGATTGCTGGACAGCCAATTGTTTTGTGTTCGTCTTGTAGAACACAGTTCGGAAATAGGGTATGGCGGTGCGATGATCCAGTGGGCTAGCGCGTTATTCTCGTAGGCTACGACAGCCACCTCTTTTGGTAGGAACTGCCCGTCCTCGCCGCAGAATCCTTGTATGTCGATGATGTAGTTCATGGCTGGTTGAGGAACAGGGAGAGCGTTGCTTTCGAATGTTTTAGTTTCTGGTCACAGACTGAGGAAACGGCTATGCCACCGGAGGTATTTAACGTCTTCTATTTTATGACCGAAACTCTCCCTCCACAGGCGATGAGACAGAGGGGATGAACAGGTTCAAGCAGGTTTCATGAAAAGTCTAAGGTGTGCATCGAGAGAGTTAACACTGTTGCAGGTTTATGACGGACAGGTCCGAACAGGTTACCATGACGTCACATGGCTAGCATCTCTAGTTACCAAAGTCTGTAATGACCTGACGCAGTAAGTCGATCTCAATCACGTTATCGAATTCGGCATACACGATACAGTTTATGGTGGTAGCCAGAGCCTCTTCAAAACGTACTTCAATACGAACACTCCCGTGCTTGACGAGATTCCAATGACCGTTATCGCTGGCGGAGAGATCAGGGGTAAGATCAAAAGCTGTAAGACAATATCCGTCTTTATACTTCTTACGGCTAATGCCGTTTCCCTCGTTGAGAAAATGTATACCGGTCCCCGTGAATAGGGTGTTGTATGAATCCACGAATAAATCGCTGTTGAAATTAGGTTGCAGTGGCTTCGAAGGAATCTGAACGCCCTCGATGAAAAGTGAAAGATAGTTGAGTCCGTGGTCAGCAAAATTGAATGGATTCAGCTTGATATCCCCAATATAGGCCTTATTATTGACAAACTCGATGATCAAGCGTTTCAGAAGCTGGTCTAGGAAGACGTTATCCAGAGTCTCGGCTTGAACACCGCTATGTATAGTCATAGTCTTGACCTCCACACGAGTCATAGGATATTTCGCGGTTGTCTTGGCGAGGGTTCTTGCATGGGCCAATAAAATACCGGGACTAATTTTGAAGCGTCGTATAAGCAAGTTCACGTCCGCGATCTCCAGTTTATAAGCGGCGGAAGGTGCCATTAGACAGAAGGCATCTCGAGACCGTACAAGTCTCAATCTTAGTTCCACACCGTTTAACAGAAACTTTTCCTGATTAAACACATCGCAATGCAGTCGCCCGAGCATATCCACAGTTCCGGTACCAAGGAAAAAAAATCATCTGTGGCTCAGTCCCTCGTTTCTACTGATGTCTGTTTCATCAAAAGCACCCGGTGTATCAGCGTACCATAATCCTGAGGTGAGATGCGACTGTTTAGCTCCATCACCATAATTTAACAATGTCTCAATGTAGGCTCTGTATGCGTAGGCATTGTTGCTTGGAGATACCAGTTTCTGGTTGAAATATACATCGGCTTGGTTGAACATGGTGTGTAAGAAATTGTTCGCAGGGGCTACAAATACCGTTTTCGTACTAGTTGAATCTAGCTTGATTACTCGCGCAGACACCCTGTAAGCATTGTGTGTGTGAGAGATCCAGATACTCGTCACCGTGTCCTGGTACGACAAACTCTACGTGGGAGTCATCGGTGAGCGCTGATACAGGTTTGTATTGGACCCATTGGCCGCCTTCTATGGAGGTCTGAGTAGGCGGTAGGGTAAACAGATCCAGTTCAGATTTTAAACATTCGCAAGAGTGAGCATTTAGGTAGGCCATTTTCGGAGGTGACGACGAGTAACGATTTTCACTTTTACAAGGGCCCAAAAATATCAGTAACGGGTCTTTTCCTGCAGCACTTTTTATTACCACCTCTACCGCTAGTTCCTTTGGCAACTTTTTTCTTTCGGTTGATGTCAGTCTTAGACGTGTTCTTTTTCTTTGCTTTCGCAGCGATTTTACGGGTCCTGCTATAACGGGGGATTAGCTCGTTAATAAAGGTATGGGAGACCAGGACGAGGAGGTAATCGAATGACGACTCGGAGCGAATAGATTATGTTTAATCAGGTTTATTAGGGTATCTTAATTGCTATCACAAGTGTGCGCGTGGAGTTAGGTATGTGGGTGTGAATGAGTATTCTAATTACTGGAGACGGTACTGATCGTAATTTTTGAGTTGCAAGGCTCCTTGGCAGAAGTGGGTTGAGATCGGCTCTTTCACTAATCGCTTCCTACTCTTAAGAATCTCAAAAACTAGAGTGCTGGTCAGCGCACGTGGCTGACCTGTTACGAGCAACCGAGCTGAAGGCTCGGGTGTCCGGTTTTTTATAATAATTTGAAGAGAGTAATTTTCGAGCGGCTTAAGATTACTCTCGTGGGCTAGCTTGAATAAAATCCTAAAGGCGACCTGTGCGGTCTGTGAGTAGGTTAGGTTGAGAAAATGAGGTAATGACTATAACAGTTCGTTTATTAAAAGCAACAAATATGAAAAATGAATATTACTGTGTCAACTAATAAATTGCTAAGGTGGTACAATGAGATATATTGAAGGCTAAATTCCGACATCAAGTAATATGTAAAACAGATATATAAAGTAGGATATTATATAGGTATATTGAAATCAGTGAGAAGTATGGATGTGTGGAGTAGGTTTAATTAGATAATAGGGTGAGCCGAGGAGCTTTTCCCTAGGACGGAGTGGAATGATCTTTTAGAACCTACCACCGGTACCAAGCGTTCCCTTAAGGACCTGAGTCTCAAAGACGGCGCAAAGGATCCCAGATACTGTCCAAGCTGGCCAACTTGTCTGGGCCGTTGAAATCTCAGGGTGAGTTGCTTGTCAGGGAATAGAGTCTTGCAGTGCTTTGAAGGCCTCCTCGGAAGACAGCTGGATGACTGGGTGGTAAGGCGTCTTTCTCACGTCCTCCTGGTAGGAATCACGTTGATCTCCTAGCTCCGTAAAGTATCGACTACTTCTGAGACAGTTCCTGATCCTTAATGAAAACTCGGTTTTCCGGTGGTAGGGGTGGGTTTTGCTGATGCCGAATCGGCAAACTCACACATCCTATTGGGAAATTCTCAGCTCGATTGTCGCAACTCCGAGCGAGTGGCCGCGTAGGAATGTGCACGGCAGGCAGCTAGCGCGTTGACCCGATTGCAAAGTTTGAGGGTTAAGGGTCGTTCGTAACAGACCGGCCTCGGCTAGCTCCGACGTTCGTCGTCTATCTTCGTGTTTCCCCGCGTGGTTTGGGGTTTGTGACTTGCAACGTCACACTGCTAATCTATGTCGTGCTGCCTGTTAAGGATCGCTTCGGAACGCGGACGGGTCTAGACTGGTCAAACGCTCCACCATACCTGAGTTTATAGCCTTCACCCCTCATAACCTTTTCGATTCCTTCCTCAGCCTTCCGTTTCAGATTGTGCGCTGTCTCTGTAGCTTGTGATTTGAATGCCTGCTTCCATGGTACATCGTTGTCTAAGTCCGACATGAAATTTGTTCCACTTCGTAGGAGTTCTCGGCCGAGTACACGAGCTCCTCGTTTCAACAGTGGAATAGCCCGTCTGAACAGCCCTCCTAGAAAACTGCCGATACCGTGGCCACGTTGACTGGATGCTCCGACATGAACGCGGCTAATTCCTCCCCCTATTTGGGCCTCATAATAGTCTATGTAATGGGCCATGCTGGTATTGCGTGCTTCACAGTGTATCAGGCGTCAGAGAAGCTAGTATAGTTTTTTGAAGTGAAGTGTGACTGTCAAGGTCCCGTGATCAAATGGTATAGACTTGCCCTGGTCATCTTTTATAGATATTTCGATGGTTCGGAAGCTCGAAAGGAGCAGAGGGAGATAATGGGGCGATGAGAAAGTCTCCACCTCTATGTTACGGCCGCCCGAGTTCTGCTTAGCCTGTACTACGCGCAGGAGGGGTGCATAGACGTCGCCTACGATACGTGGTTCTATGATGTCACAATATACGAACATCAAGGATGGTATCTTCCCCTTCTTTTCAACAGGAGTATCTTCTCGTTCAGGAAGAATCAGTTGAGTGCGGTGTGGTGTAATAACAGGATTCGGAAGTTTCTGTATTTCACGAAGATCCGCTAAGTCGGATTCTTCACGTGCTGAGGGCAAATAAGTCAATGGGTACTGTATTTCGACAATTGCGACCTCCCATTCACCATGGAGCTCGATTGTCCGTGGAGGCTGAGTGATGTAGCAACACGTTTTGTTTTCAGGAAAAACCTGCATGGAACTATTACTAGGTAGGGTTATGTAGAATAGGGAACTTGCATGTTTTTTAATTTTAATTTTATTCGAAAGTAGGATGAAAAAGAAATGAATTCCCAAGACAGTTTTTTTTTTCGAGCTATATGAACGCTGCAATAATTTTTTCTTTTACACTAATTTTTCTCGGCAAATTTGAATGGGCAGCCATTTTGCTGGACCCCTCTATCAGCGCCGCCAAGTGATGAGTTCGGGAACTATGCTTCGCTGTAAACACCGTCTGCTCAGAGCAAGACGAAGTCCTAACCTACAATATTAATATTTCAAGCTGTGAAGCATAGTTGACGTCAAAATTATATTTATCCCAGTTAATAATTATTAGTTTGGATAAAAAGAGTATATCTGTGCTGGAATAAAAAGTGGGCAGTGTGAATATACATACATTTTTAAATTGGTAAGTAACGTTTTGATTCGTAATATTTTAAAATTTGTTTTTATGACTAAAAATTATATAAATTGACAGAACAATGAATCCATCAGCTCCGCAACCAAATTTAGATTGGTACATGTATTGTTTTGTACCATCTTGTAAAAATACAACAAGTTCAACTCCCGAAAAGATATTTATCCGAGTTCCAAATAATGTATTCAAAAGAAAGGCTTGGTGCGATGCAGTTGGGTTTGACAAAAATAAAAAATTGAAAAAAACTAGCTATTGCTGCGAAGATCATCTCGATGTAAGTAAATACCTTCTTATACATTTGAATGAAAATTACATTAAATCAGTGTAATGAACTGTATTATTCTTTGCAGCTTGAAAATGATTCGAAAAACTACACTGAATTTAAACAGTTTGGTGGAAGAAAAATACTGAAGGAGGACGTTGTTCCTCGTTTTAATTTGAATATTTCTAACAATCCAGCCCATAGTCCAATGAACGTAGATGATCAGTTTGATAATAAAGACACTGGAGATTGTTCGTTGGGTGCAAAAAGTGAAGAGTGCAGTGCATCGAGTATTTTTCGTTCCGATCCGCGTATATTGCAACCAGTGGTAAAAATTTATGAAAGTAAGCTTGTACAAGTTAAGCCAAGCACAGCGAATAAATGGTCACAAACTAGCATTGAAAATGAAGACAGAGCATCCCAAGCAGTTGCTGAATCTCGGAGTGTTTGTGTTGGCTGTAATTTTGATGCGAATTTGTCAAAGCAATTGGACAACTGACGGATGAATGAGGTGCTTTATGAAAACAAAGATATGGATTTATCTTTCGATACCCTCAATACTAGTTCATCTTACAAGATGAGTTGTAGTCAATCATCGGGTACTGGCAATGAAGAGAAAAAAGTTAGGGATGAATTGTTGGCTAAGGTGGTGTATGAAAGTTCAACGAAAAGATTAATTGAAAACAATCCTTTGCTGTATTTAGGTATACGCAAAGAATCAATGTACATTATAGACTTGCTACATGAGGAATGCGGCATTAGTGTAGGGATATCTACTTGACACTAAAGAAAGTAAGGCTGAATCTACCATAGTAGATATAATATGGGGATTCTGGAACAGCCGCCAGAGGCGCTGCAGTCGTGGGTTACCGACAGTCGGTAACTTGCCGATTGTTGAGTGGGTAAGTTACCATCCGATTTTCTGTATTACCGATCTCGCCGATCTGCCGCCAGAGGCGCTGCGGTGGTGTTACCATCCGATTTTCTGCATTACCGATCTCAGACTGCCGATTTTCTGCAATACCGATCTCAGAATTCCAATTTTCTGCACTACCGATCTGAGAGCGGATATGTTATCTGTCGATTTTGCGTCATGCGGGGGCGCCACTGCCGATTCGCGGGCAGGTATGTTACCATCCGATTGCCAATTATCCGATTTTTCGACCTTACCGATCAGTGAGCAGGTATGTTATCATCAGCTTGCCGATCAGCCGATTTTCCGACCTTACCGATCCGCGAGCTGGTCTGAACTTATCCGATTTTCTGGCAGCCATAGTTAAGCATGAATCAACGTGAATTCTATAAAAGCATTCATTTTATACATGAATATATCAGTTACCCTGGTACATAATCATCATTTGTTATAAACAATTCCTCTGTCAGCCGTGATCGTCTAGTGGTTAGGACCCTATGTTGTGGCCGTAGTAACCCAGGTTCGAATCCTGGTCACGGCAAAAGACTTTCTCGTATCGTCAAAGCGGAGGTGGATTTTTAGCATTTTGATTCTAATAATATTAATAATTGTGTAATAATAATAATAATAATAATGAGCATATAAATTTCATGAAAAACTTCTCAAATCATGGGGATGAAATAAGTAGATGCAAATTCTAAATCAAATTCGATATTATATGTATATATTCTGGTAAATATACAAAAATTAAACTTATTATTAAACTTAACTAATCTTAAAAACTAAAACGTAAACTAATAACCTAAAGATTATATATTGACAATAATCCTCCCGGCATCTGCCACGCAGGATGGCCCCAATCTTGCACCGGGTGATCTTCGCCCCAGCGTCCATCCTGCATCCATCTGATGCCGAAGAGGTCAAAGTCTTCGTCGCTGCCGCATTCCAGCTCTGAGGCAGCTTCCAAGAATGCCGCTTCGCGGCGAATTTGGTCAAGATTCGGCTCACCAGCCTCCCGCTCAATCCTCATGTAGTGAAGCTATAATGGAAAATGATTAAAATTATTATAACATCTAACCACAGAATCACTTTCAGATAACTCGATCACTTATCGATAAACACCAATATGGATACTCACCATCATCGCTCTGAAGTATCCGATCAAGTTTAATCTATATCCGTTTGCCATTTTTTTTTTTGCTTCTATTTTTTTTTTGTAAATTTAATTTATATTTTATATTTACGGTTCTTCGTCTTATAGCTCGATGTTCACTAGAGAGCACAAGTGATGAGTAAAAACGGGTCGATTCCTCATTTTATACCTGTGGAAACTCGAAAGCTTACACCCGATGCATAGTGGTCGACCAATGAAATTTCTCACACCCACCGTGTCGTAAAAGGTTCGGCCAATAGCGTGAGGGTCTTTTCTTTTGAAGAAAGATTTTGACACCATGCTGTTAGCGTAACAGCCAATGGGTTGGATATTCGACTGAGAAAAAATTGTGGGGTAGGGGGAGGATTTCAAGAAACTGACCCACAGTGGGGGTGTATATTGAGCCAATGATCAGTTTGCATTCCACAACGATCTAGTGTATACGAAACTGCAACATTAGAAGGGTGAAGAAAAAAAGTCATGGACGGTAAAATGTACGCGGAACTTCTTGAGATGATGGAAAATGCTTACGCCTTGCTACGAACACTGAGCCCTGGACCGATCAGCAAAGATATTATTTCCCGTTGGTGCGATATCGGTCTTCAAAATATCGGATTTTTGTGCGATATTCTCAAACGTCCACACCTGAGCGTTGCCGAAAAACAACAGATTCAACATACAATTTCCATGCTGCAATCATACTTGGTGAAATTTGAACGACAATGCGGGGGTATTGTTGGGGGTAATATTGGCGATGACATCCATAATCGTGTTCGATGGGATGATATGGAGAGTGCCTTCAACTGCCGTATACGCACCGGAGCTGTGACAAATCTCCAACACAAGGATTTGGCAAGATTTTTGAGCGATGCTGAGGCTGTTACGATGGAACGCTTGAAAGATACTCTACGCGATGAAGGAAGTATTAAGGTGAACGTGAGCATTTCATGTAAATTTGAGAACGTCAAAGGCGACGAGGTTAGTCTGGAGGTAAAGACCTTCAATACGCGCAACGCCACGATTCTTCCATCGACGGGGCTGGAAACCTGGTTCATCGATAACGTAACGAATCCTCTGCTGGTTAAGGTGGAGGATTTTGAGCAACGTGACTCTGGCTGGAGTATGATTGAGATAATCAACGCCGTGGTCTGTATCAACCGATACGAGCCTCTTTGCGGCGGACTCTCAACGTTCGTCGTGCTGCCTCGGGACATTCAACTGAAGAAAGCCGTGGTCAACGTGCGGAATGATGACAACCGATGCTTCTTGTGGTCCGTCACTGCCGCCCTACATCCCGTCAACAAAACTTTTTTCAAATGTGAGAAAACTTTTTCCACACGTTTGAGAATTTTTTTCTCTGAAGATTTTGTAAAACTATCGGTAGGATTGGGTGAATGAAAAAAAAACAATGCTTGATACATAATAAATTCTTTTATTAAAAAATGATTACATGTTTGATTTATTTATCCAACTATTGTGTATATTGTCCATTCCCAACCATTTGACATATAGCTCATCACCACGTTTCCGCAGGACCTTCTCCACAAGATAACCATCAGGATATTTCACGATACCGAGTTCCTCCTCATAAAAACCCCCGGAGATGGGATTGTGCAGGTAGTCGGTAAGTTTGTATGTCGGTGGGTTCGTATTCATCACCTCAGTCACGGTGAATATTTCCGTTGTCCAATTTGGTGTATAGCCCTTTTCGAAAACATGCTTATATATACTAATTCGAACTTTATCGCCTACTTTAAACTTTCGCTTTCGTTGACTTCTCTTGATCTGTCGAGGTTTATACACATCTCGATATAGTTGCTTTTCATTGGCCACAGTGACGTCGTTCGGCCTCATTCGTATTGTTCGATGCTTGGTGTCGTTGTAGGATTTAATTGTATCGGATAAAATATCAATCCACTTATGATTCCCGCGGCGAGTGAACTGCACCCACATCTTATTTTTCAACGTCCGATTGAAGCGTTCGCATATCGATGCCTTCAGGTTGCTGAATGTCGAGTACATGTTAATACCATACTGATCCATGAGAGCTTTGAATTTGCTGTTATAAAACTCAGTACCCCGGTCCACATGTAGATGCTTCGGAATACGTCCTTGAGTCAACACGAATTTCATTGCGGTCGTCACATCATCGGCATTCTTAGTCTTGAGGGGCACACCCCACGCAAACTTGGAAAATATATCGATAATTGTGAGTAAAAATTTATGTCCATTGTTGAATCGTGAGTATGCAGACATATCGACAAGATCAGCTTGCCAAGTCTCATCCAAGCCGCGTATATCAACATAACGCCTGGAGTATCTGCGTCTAGCGGGTCTATGGAGCTCGTCGGCTATCGTCTGCTCCATGTTTGATTAAGGGAATTCCACGGATATAGTCGTGTTGGCTAAGCGTTTGAACGTTTTTTGCGATCACCGTCAATCGATTCTCCAGAGCTTCGTTTCCCTCCTTCAGAGCCTCAATCTTTACTTTCGTTAGAGACCAAAGATGCTGACCTGTTTCATCAAAATTGCAGCTATGTTCTTGATCTAGGCGTGCAACAAGTCTAGATTCCAGAGCATCGAGTGCCAATTTCATGGAGCGCTCAAATTCGGTTTTGATCCTATTCTCAAGAGCATTGAACGAGTTGCGCGTAATAGTCTCAAGACTTTTCAGAGACGCAGCGTCGTTTGGCTGCTGCGGATCTGCGATATTACACAATCGTTTGTTGCCTATGTCATACTGTTTATCTGTGGTAGTCTTGAATCCGACACCAGGAGGACCCCGAATACCCACACTTTTAATTTTTCCGTCAGTCAACTGACGACCGAATATATCTATGCTCATTGCAGAATAATTCAGTCTGAATTAAAGCGAATTCCTCGGAGCATCCCGTTGTGGCTGAATCTTTCAAGAACACTTTCCACCCCAGCCAATCGCATATTTAGATCTTCATTATCTTCCGTAAGAGCATCAATTTTTTTCGTCGCAAGAGACCAAATATGTTGACCCTCCTCGAAATGGTTGGTATGTTCTTGATCTATGCGCGCATTGAGTTTGGATTCGAAAGCATGAACTGCTTGCAACGTAGATTGTGCAAATGCCTTTATCATAGCATACTCAAAAACCGCTAATGACTGCTGTGTAATATCCGTAACACGTTTTAGAGAAATGGCATCGTTCGCATCCTGAGGATCTGCGATATTACACAATCGTTTGTTTTCTATATCGTACTGACCATCGGTGGTAGTTTTGTATCCTATACCTGGCGGTCCCCAACTACCCAAGCGTTTGAATTTTTTTTGCTCGCCAGCTGCCGCCCGAATATGTCTATGCTCATTGCTCAACGGTCACTGGGTGAATGGTGGTTTAAAGATGATTTGTTGCTGATAAATAATCCTTGCCTCGCGCAGTTCTTCAATAATGGAGGATATTTCGTTGGTATGACTGGTATTACCCGCGGCTTGAGATGCCGTTAATAACCGAAGACGATCAACAAGTTCATTAGGATCATTCCAGTATACATAATCCATTCTTCGTCCTTGTGCAATCTTATGAGTGGGTAAACCTTTACCGAATCTTTCCTCGTCCTTTTTCGTCGGTGGGCTCATGTATGGAGCAATGTAATCTCTATATTTGGCGCTTTTTTCCCTATCTTCGTGGGGGCTTCTTTCGGGGTTGTAATATTTTCGGTATGCATTCGTTTTTTTCACAATTTTGATATAATTTTGTCTGTCACTTTTATTCACAATCGCGGGATCGGGTGACTTTTTGAATAACAATTCAAGCAATCCCGGTGTGTTCTCATAGCTTTTATCGCCTACATATATCAGATCATCGCTAAATTCGATATCCGAATTGCCAATCTTCATTCCGCGCACCAACTTTCGAACACCATATTTCTCATCCAAGTTCTTACGCTGTTTGGTGGAGGCAAACATGTTTAAATAATGCGCTGTCTTGACCCCTTTTTTCGGATTCGGCGTGCTTGTAGAGGCGGGTGGAACTTCATCATCATCTTCCTGGTTGATATCATTTGATGCATCCATAGCGGTAGCTGATGCACCATTATTGTCTTCAATAGCTGTGTTAGCTACAAGGGTATCCTCATTCGCACTTTGATACGCATCATAATCATCATTGTCAACATCATAATCATAATTCTCAGTTTTCACAAAATCTTCAGTTTTCTCAGGCTTCATCGAACCCTGCTCCATCTTTACTTCTTGTTTTATTAATCGCTGCTGCTGCTTCGATGAATTCACCAATTCATGCAGTGGTGTTACCAAAGGTTTAAACATTTCGCCAATAGCCTGCTCACTGGTGTCTTTCTCCATTTTGATCATTTTGTGTTTACGTCGAATAATATCGCTAGCTCTCGCTAATTCCTGCAGCACATCATTCTTCTTACGTATCTTGGCGCTCTCCATGTTGCTAGCTTGATCGATGCTGTGTGACTGTATGTCATTTATTGATGATTTAGACTTATAAAGCAGTCAAAACCTCTCCTATATCGTCCCTCATTGATCTCGCTGTCTTTGTCGATGGTTACAAAACTGTATCTGCCGTCATTCCAACAAGCCAAGCACAAATCTTTAAATTGTTGATAGGTCATGTCCGTATTCACATGATCAGCGTAGATGTGTTTCAAATTCATTTCATCTTGACGGAAAAGGACCAACAAGTTTGCATTATCACGAACCAGATGTTTTGGAATCCGAGCATACGTTTGACATAGATAAAAACTATCGACATCTCTGTGTCGACCCATACAGAAATAGGCTCTGATATTATCTTGCTTCTCGCATGCTACGTCATCGAAAATCATAATCGAGTTGGGTTGTGCATCTTTCGGCTCTACAACCTCCTTGTGTTCATCGAATGGAAAATAGCCCATCCCCTCGACCGGTTCCAGTAACCTCTTCAAGAACTCATATTTGGGTTGATTGAGGGATTTCGAATAGACGTACACATTTCCAAATCGTAGACCATTAGCATGGGTAAGCAGCGTGAGAAGAGCATTAGTTTTACCGCAATTAGAAGGACCACAGAAAACAGCCCTCACACTATTTGGTAGTAGAGGCCCATGTCGTTTTCCATTCTTCTTCTTTCGCCGCTCGACCAATTTATCGAAATTGACGATGGGTAGTTTTGTTGTTTGATTGTGGAATTTCATGATGCTTGGTAAACATCACACTGGGAACTGATATATTCGTGTATAAAATACATGCTTTTATAGAATTCACGTTAGTTCATGCTTAACTATGGTTGGATACACACGTAGGCAAAGGAGTGGTTGTGGATTAATAAATAAAATCATAAACAATCTTCCGGTTGAATTACATGTTCCTGGTTATCAATACTGTGGGCCTGGTACAAAATTAACGCAGAGGTTAACTCGTGGTGATCGAGGTGTTAATCCTCTAGATGCCGCATGCAAGGAACACGATATTGCATACTCAAAGAATCATAGTAATATTGCGGAGCGTAATAAGGCCGACAAAGTGCTGGCCGAGAGAGCGTGGAATCGTGTTTTGGCTAAAGACTCAAGTGTAACCGAAAAAGCTATCGCCTGGGCAATCACCAACACAATGAAAGCAAAATCTAAACTGGGTATGGGTATGCGGAGGAGCAACCCGCAAATATCTGTCAAGACCAAGAAAAAAACATTGAAATCTATTATTCGGGCTGCGAAGAAATCTATGAGGCCGGGTCCTAGAGCCATTCTGTCGGCGTTAGAAGGTGCACGTATGGCATTGTCCAAAGGGAAAGTCAACATGCCTCGTATTTTACCCGTCCCTAATAAAATCGGCGGTTTCCTGCCATTCCTTATCCCCATTTTCGCGGCTCTCAGCGCTACAGGTGCCTTAGCGGGTGGTGCAGCAGGTATAGCAAAAGCCGTAAATGAGGTTAGTGCTAACAAGCATCAATTAACAGAGGCTAAACGCCACAATGCATCCATGGAGGCAATTGCGTTGGGAAAGAGATTATACCTGAAACCCTATAGAAAAGGTATGGGACTGTATTTGAAACAGGCAAAAAACTAATAAAGCTGCCACACCGAGCTCTCACCGATATCGACTTGCTCAACTATGCCAGAGCTATGAAAATTCCACATTTTCGGGGAGTTTTTATGCGGAATGATTTACCCAATTCGGGACCTAGGACGCGTGAATCTGCAATTATCAATCTTGATGATAAAAACGGTCCGGGGACGCATTGGGTTGCATATGTCAAAAACGGCAACGATGCGGTGTATTTCGATAGTTTTGGTGATTTACAACCACCTGGAGATCTTATGAAATATCTCGGTGTTGGCAGCGTAAAATACAACCATAAGAGATATCAAGAATATAACACAGTAATTTGTGGTCACTTGTGCCTCAAGTTTCTCAGTGGACAGCTATAAAACAGGTGCATATCGAAGATATGATATTAGTCATGGCTCAATCGTTCACGTTGACACTCTCCGGAGAATCATCTATATTGGGGACTCAATATTTTCCGCCTATCGAGTTATCAGCAACAAAGGAATATGTTCTCGGGCTCATAGAGCTCTTGACATTCAACTCAATTCCTAATATTGATGAAGGATTTAATAAGTTTCACATATCACATCCGCAGAGATCCGTGAATGGTATTCAAACACCCGACACAATAATTACAATACCCACAGGTAGCTATGAAATCGACGATATTGCAAGTTATTTGAAAAAGTCACTACCCAAGGATATTACAGTCAATCTAAAAGCTAACAATAATGAGCTGCATAGTGAAATCGCGTGTAATCATGCGGTAAACTTTGAATCAGAAAATTCCATAGGCCGACTGCTTGGATTCAAATCAAATATTCTCCCGGGCGGTATTGTCCATAAGTCTGAGTTACCTGTTCGCATACTCAAAGTCAACGCCTTGCGTGTTGAGTGTAATATTACCACGGGTGCATACATAAACGAACATCAAGTACACACGATTCATCAATTTTTCCCAACCGTCCCGCCTGGATATAAGATTGTGGAAGTGCCAACAAACGTCATTTACCATCCAATCACCGTGCGGTCAATACACGATATACAATTGAGAATAGTTGATCAGAGCGGAGACTTGGTCAATTTCCGAGGCGAAACCGTGACTATACGATTGCATGTGAAATCTTTAAGATAATATGGGTATAGTGTTTGAGCGCATAAGAAAGTCTGGTGGTAGCTATAAAAGTCCGACAATATGTCCAAGCATCATCAGTCATCGAGCATCTCTGATTCGAGTGACACATCAGAACGCTCAGTTTCTCCAGAGCCTAGGACTTCGACTTCGCGGTGGAAAATAAGAATTCGTTGTTATATCTGCATATGCCCATCTCGAAAATGATAAAAATCCAAACACCTGTGACATTCGATGAGTCGATTGCTCACTGTGAAGTGCATGCACATCATCCATATGGATCGTCTACATTCAAGAATAATGACGAGATTCGCATCACTGTGCAGAATCAAGACTCGTGTGTATTACCAAGCAAAAGTTCACTCCATATCTACGGCAGGATTACAAAAGCAGATGGCACCGACGTTGGTGCAACCACGGAATTGGTCAATATGGCTGTGTGTCATATGTTTAGCGAGATGCGTTACGAGTTGAATGGTCAAGAGATTGATCAAAATAAGAATCCGGGCATCATGAGCGTTATGAAGGGATATTTATCATTCACACCCGGACAGCAACATCTTCTGGAAAACAACGGCTGGCTGGTTGGCAATAACAAGCTGGCTAACACCCAAGGATACTTTGACGTTGTTATACCAATGAATTTTCTGCTTGGATTTGCTGAGGATTATAATCGGATTATCGTCAACGCAAAGCATGAGTTGATTTTGACTCGATCGAACAATGATTTGAATGCTATACGTCAAACTGCTGCGGATGAGATCAAAGTTTCGCTCCAGAAAATTGTGTGGCTGTTACCATACATTAGACTCTCGGATCCTGCAAAAATCAAGATCCTCAATTATATAGCCGCAGATCCTGCTATATCTATGAGCTTCCGCTCGTGGGAAATGTACGAGTATCCAATGCTGCCTGCAACAACGAGACACGTATGGGTTGTCAAGACGTCGACACAGCTAGAGAAGCCAAGACAAGTTATACTAGGATTCCAAACAGCACGACGAAACGATTCGATGAAAAATGCTAGCGAATTTGATCACTGCAACATCAGAGATGTTAAACTTTTCCTAAACTCACAGTGCTATCCTTATGGGAATTTGAATCTCGACATTACCAATAATCAATATGCCATTCTCTATGATATGTATACTAACTTTCAATTTTCATACTATGATAAAGAACCCGAGCCACTTTTGTCAAAGAGTAATTTTTTGAAACAGGCTCCGCTTATTGCTATAGATTGTTCCAAGCAGAATGAATCGTTAAAGAGTGGACCGGTGGATATTCGGTTAGAATTTGAAACTAGTGTTGCATTTCCAGCAAACACGTCAGCATACTGTATGATCATACACGATCGCATTGTTGAATATAACCCCATCAGTGGGACCGTAAAAAAATTAACCACATTTTAAGAATTCTGCATGCTTGAGAACTAGAATAAGCTTATTATAAACCAAAAGGATCAATGAATAAATGTATTCACAATTTATATATATACACGTGTCATAAGTATTTATTTATTTATTCAACCCAACCCATCCCATTACATAAGTGATTTTTTGTATGTATGTTCAAATTTTACTACAAAATTCAAATTTATTAGATTGGCCGCCAAGGTAGAGGATCTGAAGACGTTTTCCAGCTGCCTCTTTGTTTAAATCGACGAGTTGAGCAGGCTCCTCCTCCAAGATCTTGCCGATTCTCGCTGGTAGGAAGATGACGTATTCGTCATCGATTGTAGCCAAGACTCTGGGGCCGAATTTCGTCTTCACTAGCTTCAGTTCAGTGATGTCATATTTCTGTTTAATCTCCAAATCAGACATCTTTTTCGTCAGCATATCATTCTGCAGACGGCTGGTGTTGTTGATTTTGCTGAAGTCCATCTGCACACGTACGAATGAATAATTTGAAATTAGTTTTTATAATAGAATTGAATATTATTGACGTGTGACAATATTCTTACCTTTATCAAACGAGTTTGCAACTGTTACGTGTTCAACTATCTGTGGGGGGTTGTATCAACGCTGAAGAGTCGAGACGCACGAGTGCAGCGCCCCGCGAGCTCTGCGCTTTTAAACCATCATCCCCACTACGATCCTCGAGAAATATAGGCGATTTTTTATAATCCCCCAAATACCAGTTTTTTAACCGCTGAACGTTTTCGAATGCGCAATGGTACCCTCCAGGCACATCCCCATGACAGTCGCCATGCCAGTGAAATATTTTTGATTCCAATCGTAGTATTCGAAAGTTTGGACATCCCAGCTCGTCTAGATCAACTATCGCAGGTATCGCATCATCTTCAGTGAAGATTTTTTCCACCCAGCGTTTCTTCTCCAATCCCTTCACATAAATGGAAGTTGCATCATGCACAACTTCCTTCACGATTTTCACCACATCCCGATACACCGTTTCCCCAACATTCCAGGGTATTCCATGGTGGAACCGTGTTAGCCACGAATTGAGATTCTTATACTCGCTCGAGAGAATCACCCAAGAGCATGGTGCTTTGAAAAGGATGCGCGTGATACATTGCTTATATTCTTCATGTCTGTGAATGCTTATTGCAGCTAGCTCTTTGACAACAAATTTTTCCCCGAAACGTCCGAAACCTTGCAGATCCAAGATTAGCTCCATGTTAACGGGCGTGTGTATGACTCCAAGTATAGACTAAGATTGTGAAAAATTCTAACACTCCGAATGATATTCATTGTCCTATTCATTGGAGCTGACCGCGCACCATGCTGGGTGCGCGAAAGATTTAGCGGTTGGACAAAAAAAAAAGAAAAAGGGGTTCAAGGCATATTTCACTGTCATTGTGAACAACATTTATAGTTTCGTTTTTCGATGAGTTTGGCCTGACTTTGAGGCATGTACCGACAAGTTCGGCTTGACTTTGATGCGCGTTCCGACAAGTTTGGCATCAGGTGGATGCATGATGGAAAATGGGGTGAAGATCGTCCCACGCAAGATTTGAACCATCCCACATCCATCACCTTAAGGTATTGCGGAAATCTTAAGATCTAGATAGTATTTATTATTCTATTCATTGGGGCTGACCGCGCACCATGCTGGTTGCACAAAAGATTCAGTGGTTGTACAAAAAGCGTTTCGCCGCATAGTTCACATTCATTATGAGCGACATTTATAGCTGCGTTTTTTTTTTGGAGGGATTTGGCTCAATTTTGAGGCGTGGTTTGTAAGGCCGTAGATCGGTAAGGTTGCAGAAAATCGGATAAGTTCAGACCAGCTCGCGGATCGGTAAGGTCGGAAAATCGGCTGATCGGCAAGCTGATGATAACATACCTGCTCACTGATCGGTAAGGTCGAAAAATCGGATAATTGGCAATCGGATGGTAACATACCTGCCCGCGAATCGGCAGTGGCGCCCCCGCATGACGCAAAATCGACAGATAACATATCCGCTCTCAGATCGGTAGTGCAGAAAATTGGAATTCTGAGATCGGTATTGCAGAAAATCGGCAGTCTGAGATCGGTAATGCAGAAAATCGGATGGTAACACCACCGCAGCGCCTCTGGCGGCAGATCGGCGAGATCGGTAATACAGAAAATCGGATGGTAACTTACCCACTCAACAATCGGCAAGTTACCGACTGTCGGTAACCCACGACTGCAGCGCCTCTGGCGGCTGTTCCAGAATCCCGATATTATATCTACTTACCATTTTCCGTGCTAGGATACGAATTTGGGTTGTCGGAATCGCAAGCAAGCAGAGTTTTCAGTAAAAGTGTGAAGCTCATAGCTCTGCAGTTGAAACAGCTTATCGTTTGGCCAAGCAAGCAGCAAATAATGTTAAACGTTCCTATACACTTTCGATACAGGTATAGTGACATTGAAAGTATCATAGACTGCTTCGAAATAGAAATCGAGAAACCATCGGATGCATGTAATCAGGCATTGACTTGGTTAGATTACAAAAAATGTAATACGGCTAAATATCTTATATCAGTGACTGCTGATGGACTTATAAATTTTATATCAGATGGAGTTTGTGGAAGGTGTACTGATATGTCAATGGTGGAGAAGTGTGGATATTTAGATGTTTTACCAGAGAACGTAAAAGTGATGGCAGACCGAGGCTTCAAACAGCTAGATGTACAGCTAACGAAAAAAAAATGCACCTTAATCAGACCTCCATCAGTTAGTCGAAACACACAGTCTAGCAAAAGTGATGTAAGACTAACTGAACAAATTGCCAGTCTCAGAATACATGTGGAAAGGGTAATTAACCGCATAAGAAATTTCAAATTTGTGGACATTCACACACGTGTAGACAACAAACTACTGGAGTGCTTGGATTCTGCTGTGTTTATTGCTTCAGGCTTAGTTGTAACGAGCCAAGCCAATCTCTCACCCACATATACCCACAATTATTTTATCTCTCATTATAAACTATATCGTGCACTTCATATTACTACCTAGGATTAATAATCATGCTATTGACAGTATTCGTAACTAAAGTTATGTAGAGATTGGAACAGCGACTCGTCTTTCCAGAGTTATACATATCTACCGTGAGCGCCAGGTGAAACGGGTCAGTGAAACGACGATGGCGCTAGATTCTTGAAATTTATAAGGGGAACTAACTCCCATCGCGAAAATATCCCTAGGCCTTTCGAAGCGTAGACGTCAAACGCCATTAAATATGGAACTAGGGATATTCTTAGGGTATTGGCTCTCCCTTTAAATCTCAAGTAAGCTAGCGCCATCGTCGTTTCACTGACCCGTTTCCTCTGGCGCTCACGGTATAATACCTGGAAGAGGAGTCGTCAACCAATGAAATATTATACATAAAATATTATAAACAATAAAAGAATCAAGTGCAGCCGTAAGGTGATCAAAATTTAAGAATGAATTGAAATTCAGCACTATTTGCATCATATAACAATTATACATTTAAAACAACGGCGACCACCATCGCCAGTATTGGAAGCAGTACTGTCCAGCTCATACTGTGTAAACAGGATGCTCATCTTCTGTAAACAATACTGGCGAGCAGAATAGCGAAAACAATTATATGACAAGATATGGGGCACGCGGCTAAAAGATAACCACGTGCGAGATTACCATTAGGAGCTTCCCTCCGTATCCCCACTTTGGAGGATATAAATTGGGCTCCCAAGAACACTGATCACGGCAAAAAGGTATCAACGGCCAGACAAGTCAGTCGCGACAACGTTTTTAAAACTTATCGAATACAATTAACAAAATTTATAGTTATATCATTATACCAATCCTCAAAAATCTTTCTGAATAAACAATTAAACATATTATATTATAAATTCGGAGTTCTATTTCTCGATCCTACCAAACCGACGTAAGTAAACTATATCCGATTCGGCTTCAAAGATCACCCCCATAGTAGTCTACATTCCCTTTCTAAATACCCTACTACTCTTATTGAACTCTAGCCACACGGGCAACTTAAGCAATAAACCTTTCCGGCTAGCGCTCATAGGGTGCCACACAGGCTCGATCACTAGCCACACGGCAATATAAACAACAAGCCTCCCTGGCTAGTGTTTATAACCTGCTTTACGGGCTCGATCAAGTTCCTCATCCCCTATCACCATACAGGCGTGTGCCACTACAGGAACACGCCCTAACCTAATATTTCCCGTACATGTAGATGAACCAGGCGGGTGTTAAGAAACCAAACAGAAGAAACAGGCGAGCAGGAAAGGCGGTACGAGAGAGGATAGCGCGACCTAAGCTAAGAGACGCATCGAGACTCAACAGCGGGTCAGCTCACGCTTCCCCTTCCGATACCCCTAGCCTTTTTCACACGACCCACACCACGTGTGAAAACAATCCTGTAGAAAGTGAGAAAGAGACAACTCAACTTTCAAGCGAGTGGTCACCCAGGAGCCCATCACCGGAAATCGTGGATGCTCGGGCATACTCCCCGGTAACAGACTACTCACCCAGAAGCCCGTCTCCAGGACCCTGGGATCATATCGGTCACGATCAGACACCGATCTATACCACTACAGAGCATACGATCGATTACAAAAACGGTATCTGTGTAGTAAACACGGTAGAGACGAACAGATCTACTCGATACTACGAGCTTCCGGAGGATCACCCGGCGTTCCATTATCGACCAACTTCACCCGCTACGCCTAAATTCGTAGAGATCATCGATCTCGAATAATCGTAAGTGTTTTATAAGGCATTCCACAATCAATATTAACAGATACGAATGAGGCCTCCCTTCCTCTGAACAAAAACAATACAACCTCGTCACTAGCTCATCTGGCTCGTGACATAGTGAATTTGCAAAGTGAAGTGATAAAGCAAATTTGAAGATATCCAGTATGATGTAATCTCAAAAATCATTTAATAGTATATTTTGAATAAAATATTTTTGTACACTTATTTAGAATACATTATTTTAGTTTTCATTAAAAAATTTTCAAGTAAATTACATAAATATATATAAGGCTATCTATTTTATTAAAAATACTTGAAATGCAATCAGCGCATTAGTTTTGGGAATATCACTTTACTCCAAAAAGCACTTGCTCTCTTCATCACTGCTGTGATAAAATTTTTATCAAAATTCTCTATTATAATGAGAACATTTCCATTGTCTTCAAATCCTGGATCTGCAATGCAAAAATATCCTTTACTTTTCTCATGAAAAAGCATTTGCAGCTGAATCTGGGCCTTGAACTTATTTTGAATTTTCCCATCACTATGATAATTTTCTGTAGTCTTTGAACTCATTGGACACTTTACTTCGATAACAGCATCATCACAAATACCATCTGGGGAAGCACCAAATTCAGGAAAGGAGTCCACACTTATCTACTTTTTTTTTCAATCTATTAGCCACTTTTTGTAGCACTTGAGGTTCCAACATTCTTCCTCTTTTCATTGCCATCGTATCAAAATTTTGTGCACTCAAGATTTTTTCGACCAAAGTTCCATCAGTTGTGTTGCAATGTGCAGCTTCATAAATCACTGATGCAGTGATACGTCCATAACGCAGTTCATACCAACGGTGGTTTTAATTTTGGTTTTTGGTAGTAGAGCATGCTGCTGTACAAGCTTCATCAGTTAATTTGGCAGCAACGTAATCTAGAAATGTTTGTACATCCTGTTTGTTGCCATCATACAATACAGCATTATGATGCATTGACAACCCTTGGAGCAAACTTTTGCTAAAAAATTTTATTAAATGACTGTCGGTGTCTGATTTTCCTAATTTTAATATTCTTTCAAGAAAACTTTTCTGTCGATTATCATTTGGGCCATCTACCGCAAGAGATCCTGATGGTACTATATCCAAAATTTCTTCATATTTAATATTTGTTCCAACGTCGGATAGTTTTGGCATCTTCCAGTAGCATGCGATGGATGTAGGAGCAGGCTCTTCTGTGCGACGATGAATCCAAGCTAATAAAGCCACAGCATGTTTGCGACCACCTACAAATGTTCAGATATAAATTTAGAACATACCTACAAGAATTATTGTAGCTTCAGCTTACAATATATTACAGACGTACCCATTGAAGCAGCGCGGTCATCACAAACAGCAATCATCACAGCATTGTTCTCTTCATTTATTACTACCTTGACATTATAATTTTTGTTTCGTATTCTATGTTCTGGGCAGATTTTTGCTTCCACTGTACACGTCCCCTTCTCTCTTGTACTATAATACTTGTACGTATCCTATGGCACTATCTCCATAATTGGGCCGCATAGATCTATGGACAGGAGACAATAATTGTTAAGGATCATTGATTATCCAATTTTAAGTTTATACCTATACTGTAAATGATCAAGGAGTATACATACAAACCTTTCAGTTTTTACGTTACGCATTTCCGCTCCCGAAAAACAATCACTGTTCGAAATAAACGACGAGAGCATTTCCAGATCTACTGAAGGTAGGTTCTCGGAAGTGCCTTTTATAAATTTGTCTTTCACTTTATTCATGGTTTCATAATAATAAACTCACTATTCCCTACAAACTACATTTACGCGGTATATAATGAGGTTAAGATTCCGGCTTGCTCGCAGCAGACAGTGTTTACAGCGGAGCATAATTCCCGAACGTGCCACTTGGCAGCGCTGATAGAGGGGTCCAGCAAAATGGCTACCCATTCAAATTTGCCGAGAAAAATTAGTGTAAGAGAAAAAATTATTGCAGCGTTCATATTGCTCGAAAAAAAAACTGTCTTGGGAAATTCATTCTTTTTCATCCTACTTTCGAGTCCGATAGAGAAACATAAAGATTTCAAATGCATGCAAGTTCCCTATTGGGCCTTCATTGTGATGTAAGCCTCTGAAGATTGCTAGCAGGAATCCAACTGTTAAACTTTTCGGGATAACCTTTCCAACTGACAAGAACCTTTCTATTACGACCGCGGCCCTTGCTACGGAGGATTTTATCAATTTGAAACGAGGTGGTGGCAATATCTTTGGCCACGCGTTGTAACTCTTGTTCATAAAAAAGCCCGTCTATCTCTTCCCTCGACAGATCCTCCAGTTCGTATACATTCGGTGAACCTGCTAGGACGCGCCGAATCTTGAACAACTCCTCACTCCATTTGGCTTCGTATCCCTTAGCAAAGGTGCCCTTTATCTTGCTTATGCGCACGAGATCATCTTCGTTGAATTTTGGTTTGCGACGCCTACGTAACGGGTGGTTACGCTGAATGTTTTCCCGTGCCTCTGCAGCGTTGTAAAGTGTTACCGATGAAGGCGTCATCTCGATACTTGAGTGTACAGTATTATTATATGACTGGACGAGTTTTTCCAGGACTTCGATATACCGGTGGGTATTTTCATGGGTAAAGTATCTCCACATACGGTCCTTTAGAGTAGGATTAAAGCGTTCTACTACAGCGGCTTTCATGTCAGGATTACGCGTGACACGAAAACGTATATCGTTTGCAGCAAGTAGTTTTTGAAATACCCCACCCACGAACTCTTTGCCCTTATCGCTCTGTACGACGTCAGGACGACGCTCAGTAGAGGATGATATCTGTGCAAAACCGTCAGCCACATCGCTGGTTGATTTACGACGTAGAGGTATCACCCATGCAAACTTACTCAAGACAACGATGACAACTAACAAGTATCGAAACCCATCATTAAAATCCTTTATAGAGTTGAGCTCGACTAAATCGGCCTCCCAAAGTTCGTCAATATTTGAAATATTGTATCGCAGTCGTTGAAATTTACGATGCACAGGCTTGTGTAACGTGTATGCGTCCTGACCACTCAATCAGTTTTCGATTCTTGCATTGTTTACATTTCGAACAGCCTTTTTTAACTTTCGGGCTCCTGCGTAACCAGCCGGATGTGAGGGGTCGTAGTATAAACGTTCTAGCTCCCTCATTTTTGTAAACCAAATGTCAACCAGCCCTGTTTTGACGCGGCGGTGGGGGCTTTATGGGGATTTTCGTTCTCTCGTCGAAATTTCGATGGTGAAAAGAACGAGTCGTCTTCCCCGCCACTGGTACCTCCGGCCTCTTTCGCTGAATATTCGCTACTCCTGCTACCACCATCTCTAAAATCGTGTGGCAGCTTACGTCTTTTGGTACCGGTTCGCGTCTTCACTGGTGTTACTGTCGATGGTGATGCCGTTTGTGCATTTTTTCAGACATTAACGTTACCGACGTATTCCCGTGGAGTATTGATACTCGGCTTCCGCGAATCCTCGGCGAAAATTAGAAAACGATGTAGAAGTTGTTGATACAGCTTCCATTTTGAAGCATCATCCTGCGCAGGTGAATCTAAAATAGCTCGCATCTCACTATCGAGGCGCTGTGATTGGTTTTTTCCTAATAGCAGCACTATTCTCGTCATTATAACCACCAACTATTCCAGAGGAATTGATGTAAAGAAATACGACGTCAGCGGTATTCGCTTTGCCATATTCCTTTGCTCCAGAATTTGAGTTTTGCCGCTCAACGGCAAACTAGGCTTAGCTTCTCGATAGTGAACATACATACGCAGGTGAGTCAGAGGGGAAGTGGTAAAAGAAGAAAGAGAAGAGAATGAGGAGAGGAGGTGTAAAGATCACGAGATCGATAGAGGTTGACTAAGTTTACAAGATAGCAGATTGAATAATAAGTGTTAACTGTAAAGGCAGAAATTCAAGAACGAGTAGGAATATTAGCTGTAAATGTTGTTTCTTTGATGCCAAGTAATAATACGACTTTATGTAATAAACTAGGATATAAGTGTACATAACCGAGAGAGAGCATGATCATGAATCAATAAATACTTTAATTACAGAGCAACTCATCGCAGTTTATTTCAATACTCCAAAAGACATTATATTTATATTACGTTGTAAACGTTCCACACCCTCCGACGGTATTAAAACCATTTTTTTTGCATGTGCCATCGTTAATCTTGTTCTTATTCACCAAATAGGTGTGAAACTAGAGTTCCAAGAACCGGGGAAATTAACAGAGGCAGAAAACCGCTACCACGTTGAATTAGTATTTTTTTTTTTTTTGCTCTTCAAGCTTCCCTCACTACTGGCCAGCTTACGGAGAAGCTGTTTATACCCGACAAGTCCGGCTTTTTCCCTCCCTGTTAAAGCGACACTACCATGCACTGTGTTCAAAGCACACTCACATATACTTTTCACAAGAGAATTATCAGCAGCACGTAGCAACGCTAGGCGCTGTTTTGGACTCAACTTACAGAGTGCCTATAGCGCGGCTGTGTTCTCACTTCCGAATCGTCTCCGGGCAGCTGCGGCTCCTGAAGCACCTATACCTAGGGTACTATCCGAGGTACCTCGAGACGGCCGTACGCGTGGCATTACAACCGAACGACTGGCAGATTGGAAATAGAGCGCGTCTTTATATCTTTTCGTGAGACATAAACATAGTGATGTTTGTCAGAGGGAAATATGTCGGTCCGGTATCGACAATTTTCAGGTGTAGATTGCTTCAAGTCAAGTAATAGATAACCGTGCGGACGTGCTGTCGCATCGTGATAGACGTCTTGTAGAAAACGGTGATCCTCGGGATAAACCTGACGTGCTAAGTGTTAGATAGATAGATAGATAACAAAATTTATTATGCCATAACCACTACGGGCCGAAAGGCAACAATTAATACACATTATACAGAAAAGAAAGTTAACAGTAAAGAAAATTATAGTAAAAGTATGACAAAAGAATAAAAATACAACAACAGAAACACAGAGAATAGAGAGTACAATAAGGGATTAGCAATCCGTACTTAGTAATAATGATAACGTAAAACTAGCACACTCGACTAGGGCCCAGTAGGAGACGAGCCCCATCTAACCGAAAACAGATTCACATATAGATTTCCGGTGAACGAAATTAATAATTTAAATTTAAATAAAATAGAAGTCAAATCAGTCCGCTCGATCGCTATCGTTCGGGCATGCGCACAATAACAATTTTAAAGAATTGGTACATTCACGCATGGACTGAGAAGCATGACTAATTAACTTAAATAATTGAATAGATAAATAGACCTAGATAAATAAATGAACAAGTATATGGGCAAATCCACGTGAAGTGGTAACACTTTTTGACATCGACATTTTTAATTTTTTTTAAACTTTACACACGTGTTCTTCATGGTCCGTAGAAGAGAGTCCCCAAACCATTCTGCCCTAGGATCAATATTTTAGAAATGATGCGCAATTGAAATTTTGAAAGTATGCCGAAAATCGTTGCGCGCGCTCCTCTTGAATGTCTCATAACTTTTGATCCGCTGGACGGAAATAGGTTTATTATGTATCGATCTGAAAGGTATTGAACTAATCTAACAGTTCGTAAACGTCATTTTATTTTTCCAAAAAATGTCAAATTTTCTACTTGAAAATCAATTTGAAATGCTGTTTTCATTACTAGCCCCACAAATCACCGAGCTGAAAAAATTATGGTGTATTCCTGGCCCCATTGTCTACTTGCACACCAATTTTGAAGGTGGAGATTCATGGACATCGGAACGAAAAAATTATTCCGTCAACAACGCTACGCCGCGCAGTGTCATGCTCCCAGATTCCTGAGGTGTCGCACCCATATTCAATAGGAACGCAAGAATTACGATCGGGATAGTAGGATTATGGTGACAAGTAATGCAAAATATAAAATTCAACGATCTCAAGATTATTTGCGGTAAAATAATCAATTATTATTCATATCACTAGCCTTTCTCATTGCGATACAATTTTTTCGTTTCGATGCCCATGAATCTCCACCTTCAAAATCGGTGTGCAAGTAGACAATGGGACCAGGAATACACCATAATTTTTTCAGCTCGGTGATTTGTGGGGCTGGTAATGAAAACAGCATTTCAAATTGATTTTCAAGTAGAAAATTTGACATTTTTTGGAAAAATAAAATGACGTTCACGAACTGTTAGATTAGTTCAATACCTTTCAAATCGATACATAACAAACCTATTTCCGTCCAGCGGATCAAAAGTTATGAGACATTCAAGAGGAGCGCGCGCGACGATTTTCGGCATACATACTTTCAAAATTTCAATTGCGCATCATTTCTAAAATATTGATCCCGGGGCAGAATGGTTTGGGGACTCTCTTCTAAGGATCATGAAGAACACGTGTGTAAAGTTTAAAAAAAATTAAAAATGTCGATGTCAAAAAGTGTTACCACTTCACGTGGATTTGCCCATATAAGTAGACGCGATTAAATAAACATAAATAAATAAATAACTAGACATAAATAAGTAGACCCATACGTAGACCTATAGGCATCCAACGCCCAGATTCAGCCTGACGCCTCAATAATTATAGTTTCGACACAGGCGAGCAGGCGGGGCGATTAACAGGGGCCGATGACAAGTGAGCAAATAGCCTGAACTTAAAAACGTCAAGGGAAGACGAGGCCCTGATCGATAAGGGAAGACTATGCCATAGGTAAATGGCTGTAAGGGCGAATGAATTGCGGTAAGCGGCAATCCTGTGAATCGGGATACGGAACTCCTCTACCTGGCCAGAGTCCATACGTCTGATTGAGCGGCGAACAGTGGCATCAACCTCAACAAATAAGTCGCAGAGGTATGTGGGAGACGAGTTGGCAAGAACCTGATACAAGAGTGAGCCAAGCAGGTACAGGCGTCGCTCAGTAACCGATAACCACTTTAGCTGTGCACGATAGGGAGTGATGTGCACATCCCTTCTCAAACCAAAGATGAACCGAACGCCACAGTTCACAAGCCGCTGAAGCTTGAGATTCAGATAATCGGTTAGGTCAAGATATACCAGACTGCAATAGTCAATGTGCGGCAGCACTAAGGCAGAGACGAGCAGTGACTTTACGTTACGCGGAAGTGACTCACTATGAAATTTTAATTTGTGCAGCGTAGCATGCACCTTTCGCGATACTTGTGCAACATGACTATTCCAGGTAAGATCAGAGGATAAATGAACACCAAGATTTCGGACAACATCGACGTACGGCACAGGCTGATTATTGATAATAATTCGCGGTAGGTCCGATTGCTTGAGCTGACGAACGAAAGCCGCGCTGCCCAAAATAATGGCTTTCGTCTTACCAACATTTAACCGCAATCCATTGTCCCTCGCCCAGCCAGCGACAGCTGCCGCGTCCCTATTCAAATCATTTACAGCCGTATGAAAGTCGCCCGGAGCTACATGCAGATAAATTTGTAGATCATCCGCAAAAATAACATGCTTGGTATGCCGCAGAGCCAGGCTTATAGTATTTATAAAAAGCGAGAAGAGAAGAGGCCCAAGGACGGAGCCTTGTGGCACCCCTGAGAGGTTACATAAAAAATCAGAGTGCCCGCCACTAGATGGATCCTGCACAGCCTGAGCTCTACCTGTGAGGTAAGAGTGAAACCACGACACTGCAGCCACGGAAAAACCGTAACGCCGCAGCCTAGACAAGAGTAACCTGTGGTTGATGCTGTCAAATGCCTTACTGAAATCGAATAATAACAGGATAGTGACGCATCTATCATCAACCGCTTTTTTAACATCGTCGAGCACCTTCACCAGCGCCGTTTGCGTACTATGATCCTTTCGAAAGCCGGCTTGCACGGGATCCAGCAAGTTGTTGCGCTCTATGAACGATGTTATTTGATCCGCTACAATACGCTCAAAAACCTTCGAAAGATGTGATAAGTTCGCTACCGGTCTAGTGTCGGAGGCAGACGAAGGAGGATTGCATTTGTTCAGCGGTACGACATAGGCTCGCTTCCAGATTTCAGGGAAGACCGAGGTGCGTGAGGACATATTAAACAGGTCTGCAAGGGTGGGGTGCAAGCACAGGCACAATCGTTTCAAGATGACGCAGCTGAATGCCGTCGGGGCTTCTCCCACGCGATTTGGTAATATAGGATGACAGGATGGAGGAGACTTGATGCGACTGGATTGATGTAAAAGTGAACTCACACGGGACGGTTGGACGGTCCAAAAGGAGCAGCGATAAATCCTGCAAAGAGCAAGGCGGGTGAGCACTGGTGACCGAGACATAATGCGAATTCAACTGTTGTGCAGAAAAATGATTCAGCGGAGATGAGGAAACGAAGTTGACGATTCCAAGTCGTCTGAGTTCGCCCCAGATGCTCGGTGCACTAGGTAGGTTGCTGAGACGATCCCTAACATATTCGCTCTTGGCCTGCCTGATTTTCCATTTGACAGACTTGCGCAAAGTACGATATTGCTCAAACATAATCACTGACCCAGCCCGCTTAGCTGATGTATATAACCTATTACGAAGTGCGATGCACTGCTTAATTTCAGGGGTCAACCAGGGGGCGCAAGGCTCTCTAAGTACGCGTGAAACGACTGGCGCATGGCTATCTAGTGCTATTGTGATAGAATTACAAAGTGACTCAATTGTTGAATTTACATTATCGGTTGAGCTAGATGATTGCTGAGTGATATTAGCAAGTAGAGCATCACTGAGAGCCAGAGTATCACAATTTCTAAAATCACGAAACGTAATAGTATGTTTCGGTATAACAGGGAGCGGTATTTCAAACTCGAACTCAATCAGGTCATGACCTGCTATAAACGGAGCCACAGATTTGTTAAAAGATATTAGTTTATCCTGCGAATCAATGATTGCGACGTCAAGCCAGGAATCAGAGTGGTTTGTATGATGCGTGTTACCATGTGGAACTAAAAACAGGACATGACTAAAAATAAAATCCCGCAGATACTCAGCCTCAAAGTTGCTACTACTTAAATTACAGTTAAAATCGCCGGTAATGATAATATGTCTATAGCTATGAGAGAGATTGTTGAGCTTGTCAGTAAAATTATCCAGCAGAATACCCTTGGGCCTGCGGTAAACAGTTGAAAAAAGAATCCTCTCGCGAGCTGCCTTGACTTCCAGCATTAGGAATTCCGGCGAATTTGTGAACATGGGCGGAGAAGAAGCCAAGATCTTACACGTCAAAGAATTATGAACATAGCAAGCAACTCCCCCACCCAGCTTACCAACTCTATCATTCCGCAGAAGGCAATAATTATCCAGACCGACAAGCTCATCAAGAATCCCAGCATGCAACCATGATTCCGAAATAGCAATGATATGATAAAAATTATAACTAACAAACAACCTAATTTGATCAATGTGACCAAGCAAAGAATTTGCATTAAAATGCACGACTTTTAAGTGACAAGATGGCGAATTTGTAGAGCTGATTGGCATGACGACTCCTCCTGGCGTCGATTCGACTGTCAGGAACTGCCCCCACGACCTGCACCCGAAGGCCCTTGAGACGGATCACTGTGATGATGACTTGCAGGCACGTCGTCTCCAGGTTGAGATAGCTGAGATAGATCTGCTTCAGAGCGGATGGTGATCGGTTCGGAAGACGCTTCACGTTTAACAAATATCGACCCATTCCGAGCCCAGACAAAGCGGTAGCTATATCGCTTAGCCACTTCTTTGGCCTTATTGAGGAGAGCCGCAAGAGTAGGCGAGAGGTGCTCGTTTAGGAATACAGGCCTATGTGGTTGATCGCCGACCAGGCCAAGTTCGTCAGCGTAGATATGCCCCGCGGAGCGCTTGGCAGCCAGAAAGCGGTTTCGGCAATCCATTGATTGGAGGCGTGCTAGGATCAAACGTGGTTTATCAGTGTCTTTGGTGCTCCTAATGCGCACAACCTCACATATGTCTGTTCTAGAAAGGGTAACCATAAGGCGAGCGGCGAGAGATCGCACGATGGAGGGGAGATCTTCACTATCAGACTCCGGGACGCCCGATATCATCAAATCCCGTGACAATTGGTTACGTTCTATAGCCCCCAGTTTTGCAGCAAGCCCCGCAGATTCTGCAGAGAGACGGGTAATGTCAGCTGATTTGACCCCGCAGACCTCCTCCAATTCGCCTACGCGCGCCTTGAGAGACACATTCTCAGCAGTGAGAGAGTCGATTTCAGCACGCAATTCATTCGCGAGGCCCACCGTTGAATTGGACAATGCATCAAGCTTCTCAGCAATCTCCTCAACCCTAGCTGGAAGCCCGACAAGCTGGTCGATCTTACTGTTCATATCGGCGGCTTGCTTATTATACGCCTCCATCGACGACTTGAGGTACCGGGAACTCGCCTCAACAGCAGCCAGGACTGCATCCAAGGAAGGCTGATTGGTGGATGGTATTTTCTGGTTTGGAACTTGCGAACCTAGGACAGTTTGACCTGTAGAGGTGTTACTAGATCCTGCAGGTGCAGAAGCAGCCGCTGTCAAGCATGACTTGCACCTCGATACCATTCGTGAGCCACTGACCATCTTACTGAACTGCGCACAGCTTGGATGGAAGTAACCTCGGCAGCCAGAGCAAAGAGACGCATTCTTCACGTCTTTCTTGCAGCCCTTGCAGACTTTCGACGCAGCCGGCGACGGTGACGAATCGGACATAGCGCTAGCACAAGAGGATTCCTATGATATTACACAGCGAATCCTATGATTCCAGTTCGCGTTGGTAAGATAGACGAGCCAGTCACTTCCCATAAAAGTGGACAGGTTCAAAAGTTCACACACCAACTAAAAGTTAAAATAGAAACCGAGTGCGACCCGCAGCAGACAAAACTATACACAACACCCAACCAGATGTGCGGGTGAGCAAATAAAGAAAAACACAACGAGATAGGCGGCACAGGTATAATACAGATATACACAAAGTTAAATCACGGTTTAAATAGCCGAAGTGTCACAATACGCACACTAGCATAATTTCGAGCTACACACGAAGAAAGCACACGGATAGGATAATAGAGAGTCAACCAGGCGTGTCAACTGTCAATACTAGCACTGCCGTCAGCTATCACTCAAATTTTTGGCCGTTATTCACTCGAGTATAAAATTGCAGAAAATACAGGATGCACCACCAAAAATCACCACGGACAAGGCAAAAAGAGGTCGATGAGCTGACGCCGAGAATCTGAACACCGCACACCCAATAAAAAATAACAACGTCACACCAAGAAATTTGAAAAGGAACGGAGCCGATCCGGACACGTCAGATATACTCGATATGAGGGAAAGAGAAGAGTTGTATCTGCGCACGATCTCGCGGGTTTTTAAAAAAGACAATATAATTCGTATTGAGGGAAATATCGCGTTGACCACGGCCTTGGTGAAATAAATTCTGAGTGATGAAAAATACACTCAGATTCTTATGATGACAACCCTTCGTAAAAAGATCAACGACGACGTTATTGGAGGCCTCTCGCATCAGATCGTCGATTACAAGTAGTTTGGGTAACCTATCCGTATCATAGTCGGATTCTTGAGGTAGGCCTTCCCGATTTCATCATCCGCCGTACTGTTTCTACTGTTAAAGCCCTGGAGCGAGTTCTGATCCGCATAGTACCACATGACACGTGAAAACCGAGTGTCACACATTTCACCGATATAACGTAGGAATGTCTTAACAAAAATCGACTTCCCGCAACCCGAAGGACCGGCTATTATTGCTGAAAACGGATGTAACCACCGTGTGTCCATCTTCTTGACCACCATCTAGTACTACTGATACTGACCGTACACGTCGAGTCTCGAGAAGTATGTAAGAATGTTATAGGATCCTTCGAATATCTATATGAGTGAAGGTACAACACGCGCTATCTCTTAACTCATGCAAGCTACTCCTTGTATTAAACATTTCAACTAAAAAACATGATGTGGCTGAAGTACGGATATAGTCATCAATGCTTAAATCAGCCTATTATATTTCGTTTGCGATGGGATGTTATGGATGTTGAGAGGATTAACACAAAGCATGAAAATTTAGAGTCGTACGTTTATTTTGCGGACCCCAGTGACGGTTCAAACATAGGCTCACATGATTTATTTTCAGTACAAGCAATAATAACGAGTATACTATCTTATACTTATTGCTAGATTGGTGAAATATGTCTAATAGTTAAGGTGGGAAGATATCGCATTTTTCCCAACCTCTACAGGGTTCATTTATTAACAAGTAGATTTGCTCATTGCCAAGATAAAGTAGGTAGTTTTACATTGTTTTATATTTGGTACATTCTTACATTTTTCCATCCCTCTTTCTCATTCGGGCTGTGGACCGACAAGGGCGAAGTTAAAAATGTTGAATAATACAAATAATAGTACAAGAATAGTTAACATATAAATAATATCTACAAAGTTAGTAGTTTAAATAATACAAAGGTTACAGTTAAATATTGTAAATGTATAGAATGAGTAGTATAAATAGCCCTCATGATGTGGTCAGTATAATATTAGGTAAAAAAAAAAACCGGTTTCAACAGGATGGCGCAAACTGCGAGTCTAACCATGATGAGTGGCATGGGTAGCGTAGACTTTACATACATGATTGAAAATAGTTCAACTACTCATCGGTGTGTCCGCAAGGGAGGGTATTCCAGCTATCTTTACAACAACGCCTGTTTACAAAAACGGGTCGACAGGTCTTTGTCTGATCCCGGGTCACTACCTCGTGTGTTGCGGTTCGACCAATACCGCGAAAGGCTATCTGAATCGGCTCTGCTTTCTTCACAACCATCTCCCGAATAGATTTAAAGTTGATTTTTCAACGAGTTGAATAGTTCAAGCTAATCCCTTTTACCTTACAAATTTCCACCTCCTCCCCATTTGGACGCACTACGATGAATGCGTAGAACTTTGCACCGCCGGACACAAAGGCCCGTATGTAACTGCCCTCACCGTACTGTTCAAGTTCGTCGGTCATATCACCCAAAAAACTACCTACTGAAGGTTCATACTCCCCAGGCTCTCCTGTTCTAACATAAATAACCGAATCCGTATCATAATACAAGACCCCACCATCAAGCCTCTCTAAATAGGAATATAACGTCAGCCTCGCCTGTGCCGCCGTATATGCAGCTATGGCTACGTTCGCCAGAGTGGATGGTTCAATACTCTGGTCTATATAGGACCATCGGGCATACAACACCTCGTCATTGACGGGCACCAGATCCTCGAGTGAAACTGACGGATTTGTTACCAGTGCCAGCAACTCCTCCCGGGTCTTGATGATCGTCGTCTTTGACATGTTATCCCGCTGACCAAACTTACCCCAGAACGAGTTCAAACATAACTTCGACACAGAACGAAGCACGGGATTTTTTTCTATTTTTTCACGATCTAGCTCTATACCCTCTACCATCTTATACTGCCTAAGATATTCTGCACGAGCCTGCTCATCGTTGCAACCAGCGGGCCAGCCGTAAGCCTCCTGCTTGATTTTAAGAAATGTATCAATATACCCTACAAAGTGACCACCCTGTCTAGTTCCGGGGTTGAATCTATGTGACCTCGTACTGCCAGATCTCTGCCACCGATACAACCTCATAACCCAGTTCTATGGCTTTTTTCAGCTCATCTGAAACCCATGTGCCAGTTGAATATCGTTCCATCTCCTCATTATGAGGGCATGGCGATTGTATCAAATCACGACAGGACGAATAACATAGAGGAAACATCAAATTGCCATGCAGTCGCAGCGGAAGTACAGGATGATAGAGATCCTGCGGTGGCAGCACGACGCATTTAACTAAGCCCTCGACCTCTGCAAGACTCACTCCACCCCTCCCTATTAATTCCTTACACTCCTGTCCTACGTGTTACGAACGGCCCTTTTTCTCATTTTTTTTCCAAAGTTAATTCTATTGCAAGTAGTGCAGTCAGCGCATTCCTACACGCGCGCGCTCGACCGAAGGCAGAGCAGGAAATGAGTCGGGGTAATAAGTGCCGATTCCGCGACTTGCGAAAAACCCCACCGAGAGGCAACCCGAGGTTTTGTTATCGAAACCGAGGTGATTGCCAGGCAGTCGAAATATTACCGAAAGCTGAGCAAAGTGCTCACCCCTCTAAACGCGCACCCTGAACCACGCCTAACCGTCAACGAGGACTCCTGACAACGGGCTGTGTGTGAAGCAGACCAGAGAGCAGATTCGAAGAAGGTCCATCAAACAGACAGCTGACTCGGATTGGACTACTCGGCATAAGCTGCACCAGGATCCTCGTGTAGGAGGTCGCTCAACGGTGGGCTCTTGGAGTTGGCTCGGGTGACGCTCAGAGGTTAATTCGGTAGGCTCATTTCCTCCTATCCCTTCCTTATATTTTATCGCTCAATCGTTATCGTATCCTATATCGTATATTCACTCCCTTCTATCATAATATTCACCCAATATCCAATTATATATAGTTTTCTATTTATATTTTATCTTATCTTTATTACACTTATATTGTTCCTCATTTAGACTGTTATACGTTAACGGGAATTAGTCTTTAGTATAGTTCATTATATCTCATTATCAATTTGATGGTATTTTCTTTTTGTGTTTTGAATAAATCTATATTCGACATATAACTACCTCCTAGTCAATTCACAGATTGCGCAGGTGTCCTTAGGACTTAGTTCAAGCAAGCCCACGAGAGTAATCTGCAGCCGCTCGGAGATTACTCTCTTTAAATTATATAAGAACTCGACACCCGAAGCCTTCAGCTCGGTTGCTCGTAACATACGTATAATTTCGGGTGACCGACCGGGAATTTACCTGTTTTGCAGACATACGGGTACAAAGAGCAAACATCAACGTACCGAATCTGTGTACTCTGATCAGCCTCTACCTGGTAGAACCTCGAGGTGTTACCCGTTCGCCCCCCATAAAAAGCATCACGGGGGTTCAGCTTAGTATTGGCCGATGAGGGCACAAGCTCGCTAGCGTCAATGTACGCCTGCATCCCCGCATTCACTTCCACCATCCTGGAGAATTCACACTCCCATATCTCCTCCACTATAAAGCCCTGCCTATGCATCCTTCGGGTCTTGGCGATGGTCTGCTCGAGCCGACGATCCATGCTCTCTCCGACGGCTGGCCTTTTATCTCTGTTGATGCGGAAACAACGGGGACAACCGTGCCAGTAGCATCCATGGAACTCCAGCACGTGCTCACGGCCTTCGTTATCCCTGTAATAACCATCGACAAGTCTCCCTTGAATGCGTTTCTCCCTGCACCTACCACGGTGCTCAAGCTCATGCTCCTTACAGCCACTCAATAGCCCTACGTGACTGTTTATCGCCTAACCTGTACCCAGCAGGAGGGATAATACCAATTCTATTGTCACGTAGAAAATTCTTTTGAAAAACCATTGAACAGGCCGACGCAATAGTAGTACTTTCCGTAAACGGACATACATTCCCAGTGCGTGGGAAGATCGTTCGGAAGGCTAGACAGGCGAGTCGTAGGATTATGACGTCTGACCGACAGTAATTCAGTAACTCTACGCTAAAATTGAAGATATAATTCTCCCTCACTCACCTATTATGCCAATTCAAAAAGTTTTCCCTAGCCTCAATCGACATGGTCTCTGGAGAGTAGAACTCTACCGCAGGTAATGGACCCACATACTCCTGATTGCCAGGAGTATTAAACAGGTGCGGGAATAGACCTTTTTGGGTCGACTCTGGTAAACCGAAGGCCTTCGGCAATGACGCCAAAGCCATCGGCATGTATGCCAACGAGTCTAAGAATCGGGTGTTAGATGTTTCCATAAGTACTATTTTACCCCGTTGAGTATCACCTGCGGTGGTTCCCTACTCTTCTCTACTAGATATTTCAGAATGAATTGAGCGTCAAATCCCTTAGCGTTATGAGCTATACAAATTACTTTTTTATATACCTCGATTTTTCTATCCACCAACTCTATGAGTTCCCTGACAGGTTCCCTACTAAAAACAAACTCACGCTGAATACCGCATCCTACACAAGGCTCGCTGAAGCTCCCGCCTATACAACGTGTACAGACTCGCTGAGCCACACATAGATTTGGGCGGTTCCACGTCAACTGTACCGCACTTGTACCTCATAGTAAGCGATTCTACCGAGATTTGGTGATTATGTAGGTTTGGTAGAAAAACAATCTTCGGCCAAAGGTTTTTGCGAAATTCGAATAACTATACAAGTTGCAAAACATGAAACTTTTGGATCACCGATTTTTCAAAAATTCGTATCTCTGCAACCACTTATCGAAATCTTAATTTTCTTCCACGCATCGACGCAGAAAAGTATGAAGTTTGAACAAAAAAATACATCATTAATGCGGGACCAAAAAATTATCTTGTATCACGTGATCCAATGTTAGAAACAAATTTTCAGTCGGGTTCTCTCACTTTCTAAAATTTGAAATTGGGTGACACCAATGACTCCAGTGGATTGACTTAGACCTTCCTAATATCAAAAGTTCGAGTGATAACTGCAAGATGTACAATATAAAATAATTAACGGTGTGTTTTTCAATAAACTTTTCATAATCAGAATTATAATCAAATATTTCTTACAAATACAGCTGCTTCTTACAGTATAATATGAAAATTGCGATTATTTAAAAAACTAGAGCTAATCTTGCGAAATCATTTGTAGTTCCGTAATTGTTAGCATAAAATCATCCTAGAATCACTCTCATACCAAGGGCAACAAAGTCACTGTTGACCTGCAGTGCTATAAATGCTGATGACACCGCGCGACGAGAGGGCGCACGGCGAACTTTGACATTTATTATTACGAAAACTAGATGAGACACCAAACTTTCAGCTGGCCGAAATTAAAGATCAGACTGAACAGAGTGCCGTGTATTTTTTTCAAATTTGAGAAAGTGAGAGAACCCGACTGAAAATTTGTTTCTAACATTGGATCACGTAATACAAGATAATTTTTTGGTCCCGCATTAATGGTGTATTTTTTTTTTCAAACTTCATACTTTTCTGCGTCGATGCGTGGAAGAAAATTAAGATTACGATAAGTGGTTGCAGAGATACGAATTTTTGAAAAATCGGCGATCCAAAAGTTTCATGTTTTGCAACTTGTATAGTTATTCGAATTTCGCAAAAACCTTTGGCCAAAAATTGTTTTTCTACCAAACCTACATAATCACCAAATCTCGGTAGAATCGCTTACTATGAGGTACAGGTGCGGTACAGTTGACGTGGAACCGCCCATTTGGTACGTGAATATTGACAGTCTCGTCACCGTTTAACGTCTCGTTTTGTTGTGTCTCAAAATCATAAAAAATGAATATATAATTTGCAGGCTCTGCAGCGGTATGTCTCACAGGTCGCATATAACATTGATGCTCCATCTTTTGACTTGAGCGACAGGTCTTACACTACGCCTCTCCACAAATATGCTTCCCCTTTGAACTGTCCATATAAATATCGCAAATCTCACAAATCCGCAGGGTACTACAGATCGACCGTTTCCCGCTGTGTGACCGAGGCTTCTTATGATTTTCGATACAAGTAACCCCATAAAATTCGCGTCTACACAGAGAACACTCTATTCTTTTCTCCCTCATATCGCAAGAGGGTGTCGTTAGACAACGCGGACATATGTTAAAGCACCTGTGCTCCATACCACGAGAGTAGCCTACGTTACACGGAATACAGAAATAGTTAGAAGCTGCTGCTGCACTAATGTTTAGAATAGGATTATAATGTCCGTCATCCTCATCGTAAAGAATATTGAGTCTATAAGTGATAGTTCGTCCTAGGCCTAGCACGATATCCACCCTATTAAAAAAAGTTTCTCCACCCCTACCCAAGGTTTTACGGAAATAAACAACTATTATAGTATCTTCCCGTACCAAATGCTGTTGAAATTGTAGGAGTTCATTGTAGCCGCAGCCCTGCTCGGGTACCGTGACGTGAGCTTTCCTAACTAATTCTTGAGCCCTCTCTTTCTGATATTTTTCGCTATCCCTCTAAAGCTAGAGCTATATTCCATATATTCCTAAAATCGCGATCAGAACCTTTTCGAGCATTTACCCCCGCCAAAAATAGTGCCCTAGGTAAACATAAATTATCACTATTTCGGAGAATCAAAATCGAACGTTTCCTCATTATCTCATCCCCATCAGGTCGTAAGCGTTTACCCCTCCCAACCGGTAAATTGACTGTACATATATTAACAGTGAATGGCTGGTCAATAGAAAACTCTGTCGCACTCTGCGTGACCCTGAATACAAGCCCCCATAACTCCTCGAAGTGAAAATCGCGAGCTGGGCGAAAATTTAGACCCGCGGCACCCCTCGTGAAACCATCGGTAACAGAAGTAACCCCCATTAGATCATTAGGATTGCAAAGAGAAATAAAATAAGCATGTAATTCTTTAGAGGCCCCCTCTAACCACTGAACAGCGTTTCCTGTCTCCGGTGGCATTGTGATTTTTACTATAACTTGGTCCCCAGCCATCCCGAAACGCGGGTATCTTTTATTAACACGATGTATGATTTTGAATCGTCCTGAACTATTGCCTACACCCCCCACCCTACTCTGTGTTTCTACGACCTGATCGGGAACCCCGTTTCTGACAGCCTCCTGTTGATCCTCCTGCCCTAGAGAATCACCCGAAGAATCGTGACGTCTATCCGTACGACTGGTACCACCGCCATCCTGTACAGCCGAGGTACTAGCACCCTCATTCACCACGAATACTCGCTTAGGTACTTGGGCCGTTGTGGTACCGGCAGTCTTGTGGCCCCCACCTACAAAATTATCAGTAATCTATTTAATCATCGGATTCAAGCTATCTCTGGACAAACTGCGTGAGATGTATACTCGTTAATGATACTAACCGCCCACTGGAGTATACCGTGTATTCTCGCTCAAAGGTTCCGGAGCATATCGGCAGACCTCATCCCCTGGTGTAACACGCGTGTCTCGTTCGCACGTCTCTTCCACCTCCATCATCGAGACCTGAGACAGACGTTCGGCAGTCTCATCCACGGTGCCGTCGGTACTGCTCTCGGTCGCTGACTCCTCGACAACTTCAATGAGTTGAGCATCCAGGGGCTGGTGCTCTTGCGTGAATAGCGTCACCCCATCCGCTGCCAACTCGTACGCCTCAAGGCCCTCCATAGCAACTGCCTCCTCTCGTGCTACAGCAACTGCTCTTATACGAGCCGACTCTTCTTGCTTCCTCTTCCTCCGTGCAAGTACATCGTCCAACACCCTCAGCTCAGCCGGTACGAGAGCGTTCCCCGCAACAGCCCGCATTTGCCGGAACCATGAAGGTCTGCCTTCCAAACGGTTCATGGTCATAATCTCTATGAGTGTAGTCATATCAATCATACCAATCAGGTTTCGTAACACCACTGTTACCTCACCTACCGTACGCATTCCCCCGACTCCACGATACCACTCACGAACACGCGGCGTCAGAAACGTAGGCTTCGTTGTTTTGAGGTAACGTATTACCATGAGGATTAAACCCTTGAATGGTAGCCAGAACGCGTTTATCCTCAAAACGATTCATCCCGACACTATTACTCCAAATAAAAAATCAAACACTTGAAAAATAAGGAATTCACCAAAATTTTTTCGAAGTTCAATTTTGCTCGCTTTTGGTACCAACGACTTTAAGAGGATGCTATAGTCCTACCTTTACCGGCCAAAAATAAAATCGCGAAAAACGCCGAAACGTTGATTAAAAATGATATATAATGGATTCATTCGATGATTAACGATGGATAGGATCGATCCAGCCCGCGAAATTCATCGAACTCGCGAAAAATAAATTTTTTATGTTCGTCAAGTGTGGGCGCGTCGCTTATTCTGGTTAATAACAACGCCTACGCGTCAAAAACACAAAAAGCGGCGCTGTAGCCCTACATGAAATGCCGAACATTTCTATCTAAAAATTTTGTTGATCACGCAATAATGGGGCCGAGATGTGTAAAGTCGCGGATTAGCTGTAAATAGTCTAAATTGTCGAATGTCAACAGCTGAGAGACACGACATTTCTTAGTTTCCGAAACGCCCGAAAGACGGCACTGCGCGTGAATCATCGTGCGGCTGAGGCTCCGTATACTTAGCAGGCAAATAAAGTTATTATTATTTTTTATCAATGCAATCGATTGGGAATCGTTTGGGAAAGTTTAGGAATACGTTTTTATAGTTTAGGAAATGATACTTTATGTTTTAATAATACAAATTTATTGGGCGCACAGTTAGCAGACACTATTTGAAAATATATTTTTTTTCTCCCAATCAATTTGAAAGTATTTGGGCAACACGTCTGTGATATTCTTAACATTTGAGAAATTTTATTTTAATTTATATAAATATAGTTAATAGATAATTCGGAACAATGCGCAAAGCCGGATGCGCCTGCATGTGCGTTTTCCTACTTCATCGACTGTACTTTCCTATATATTGTATCGTTGACTAAACATTGTATACCTACCTATATGAAATTAGCCAGCGACTTTATTATCTGTCAATTTTTTATACCAATACCAAACAATTGCTCCTCAATTCCTCTCAATTGCTCCACTAATTTCATTAATTGCTCTAGTCTAGTTTTCGAAAAACGGAAGAAACGAAATCGGGATTTTCTATGGCAGAATGGCCGCCAAATTCAAATCCGTGTCTGCGGGGCTGTAGGCGATTTTTACGGACATCAACTATTCTTTCGAATATCTCCGAAACGGAGGGTCCAATCGGATTGTCCTTTGAGCAGTCGATGTTTGACGAGGAATGAATTCGATCTATCATGAAAAATTCAGCGAAATAATTGATTTTTTTTTTTTTTCGATCGCAAAGTGTGGGCGTGCCACCTATTTCGACTTATATCAAGGCCTATGCATCGAAAATGGAAAATCGGCTGCCTACGCCCGATTCTGTATGAAATTCCGAACACAACCATCCGAAAACATCTTTGTTTCCGACAACGATGAAGACGTAAGAAGTATTCTACGAATTTGTGGTAATTAGCAAATGTCAACGGCTGGAAGCAGCCATTGTATTAGTTATATATTAGTTCCCAAAACGCCTGTAAGACGTCGCCGCGCGCGAGTTTTCTGGTCCTCGTTCTAACACCACTGTAACATTGGTATACTGGTACCACGTGATTCGACGTGCAGTCAGAGATGATTTGAAGACTAACAAAACGCATATTCACCATATAATACTATGGTATATGTGTACTAACACCAATATATAAGTATATATATATATATATATATATATATATATATATATATATATATATATATATATATATATATAAAAGACTGTAGCGCTTGCGCAGTACACACTGTATCTCATTCCATACTATTCTTCTATGTAATAAATCAGTCTAGTACAAGCATACATACAGAACGGATGATTCCACCTGCCGGCCCTTCTCCCGCTCCTCACACCACCACATATACATACACTATAACTGGCGACGAGGTAAAACGAAGAAGAAGACGCGTGGCTGAAACGAAGCCGACCGCCATTACGCGTGCGCGCACGTGGAGAAAAGAAAACGACGTCGCGAGCAAGTGTACTCGCGTGTGGCAGTCGTTCATGTAATCGTTCAAGTTTAACGAAAATATCGCTTTCAATCCGTCTCTATTCGCTCGTAAGGTAGTACAGCAGCCTTATTTCTTCACGAGAAGAGAAAAGAAGAAAAGTGCACGTGCAGTGTCAATAAATTGCATAAATGCCCGGCGTAACTGGAACGTCGTGGATACAAAGTTTGAGTAAAGAAGAATTAGCAGAAGTGTGCATTGCTAACGGTGTCGTGGTACAGAAGGACGACACGTTAGATGAAATAAGAGTGAAATTTCGAGATTACGTAAAGCAGGAGCTCAAGGCAGGCAGAGGCGATCAAGTTGAAACGTTAGAAGAAGCTCGAAGTGAAAAGAAAAACGACGACAAGAAAAAGGACAGTGTAACGAGTGTGGTCAAACAAACAAAGAAAATGGAGGTATCCGCACCTTTGGATTTTGATATAAACAAGAATGATTGGGAGAAATTTGTCGATCGCATCGAGCAGTACTACATAGCAAACGACGTTGTTGATGAAAATAAGAAAAGAGCCATTCTGCTAGCAAAAGTAAACGCAGATACTTATGACATAATTGATAAAATATGCAAGCCGAAAAGGCCAGGAGAGACTCCGTACGATACTATTATTGAAAAAGTGAAAGTATATCTCAAACCACCTGCCTCGTACTTAGTACATAGAAATAGTTTCAGGCAGCGAATACAAAAAAGTGGTGAAAATATTAGTGAATATGTTGCCGCGCTCCGTGAATTAACAAAGAATTGCAAGTTCGAAAATAATGTGGACGAGCAGATTTTAGACCAAATAATAGTGGGCCCTTAAGTAAAAAATATAATAGCGGAGATCTTAAAAATGGAGACGCCGACGTTAGAAACGGCGCTAAAAAAAGCATTGGCATCGGAGGCAGCGGAAAAAGGTGCTGAAAAAGTACAAGGAAATCACGAGCACGTGGCTGAAAATTTACACAAGATGGATGCCGCTAAACATCCGCAAAGCGGTCGGAGAGGACCGCAGTACAATCAAAGGAAGCAGCAGAGGGGAGGATCACGAGGCCGAGGCATGCAGAGAGGCAACCAACACGGCCAGCACAGCGAGCAGGTGCCGTCGGTGCGTTCGCACCAAGGAAATACGCCGAGAGGCCGAGGAGGTCGCAATCATCAACAGCAACAACAACATCGAGCATCGGAGTATGCGTGCTATCGATGCGGTAGGTCAGACCATAGCTTTTATAAGTGTCGTCACGCAGATTCGGTCTGTAGAGCGTGTGGAAAAAAAGGACATATCGACGGCTGAGCGGAACAACATCGTATCTCAGAATTTGGTTCAACAATATCGTATCTCAGAATTTGTTCCAAAAACATCGTATCTCAGAATTTGCTCCAAAAACATCGTATCTCAAAATTTGGTCCAAGAACATCGTATCTCCTATATCTTATACACAGAGATACGATGTTCTTGAACCAAATTTTGAAATACGATGTTTTTGGAGCAAATTCTGAGATACGATGTTTTTGGAACAAATTCTGAGATACGATATTGTTGAACCAAATTCTGAGATACGATGTTGTTCCGCTCAGCCGTCGATATACAAGTCGCATGTAAAAGCGCGCCGCGTGTAGGTTATCTCGGTTCGTATAATAACGATAATGATAATAATTCGGAAACTAATAGTATTTCGGAAGATTTAGCCGATATGTTCACACGCAAAAATTTGTATTTTACGCGACCTAAATATATACCAGGTGACACATGTGTAGAACCACAGTATATGAATATCGATATTAATCGTGCGAAAATTAAAATGGAAATAGACACTGGAGCGGCGATGTCAATAATACCGGTAGAAATAAAGAATAAATATTTTAAAAATAACGAACTAAATGATAAAAATATAAAATTTGTTAATCATGATGGCAGTATAAACAAACCGCTAGGAGTGTTACAAGATATTAACGTAAAAGCAAATAATGTTGAGGTTAGAACTGATGTATACGTAACCAAATCGAGTGGTCCACCAATAATTGGTCGATCTTGGTTGAAAGCTTTAGGAATGTGGCCACTGTATAAAGTACCTAATTTAAATGTTATTAAAACTAAAAATGAGTTAAAAGAAAAGTTAGGCAATATTTTACAAAAAAATAGTAAATTTTTTGATTCTCAAAACGGTTCTTTTACAAAGGGTAAAATAAACCTAGAATTGAGAGAAGGTGCATCACCTAAGTATATGTTAGCGAGGCCAGTACCATTTGCTTTACAAGAAAAGATAGAAACCGAATTAGATAGGTTAGTTCAGGATAAAAAACTTATACCGGTAGAAACGAGTGACTGGGCAACACCGATAGTGCCTGTCATAAAGCCGACCGGGGACGTGCGTATATGCGGAGATTTTAGAGTTACAGTAAATCCGGAATTAAAAATTATACGGTACGCACAGCCAAACTTTGATCATGCTGTAGCAAAGTTACAAACGAATCAAAGTAAAGTTAAAAATAGCGCTTATGTCAAAAGATATTCGAAAATAGATTTAAAGGAAGCATTTTTGCAAGTGCCGGTGCACGAAAATTCGCAACATACCTATAATGACAATTAATACCCATAAAGGCTTATTTCGTTGTACACACATGATGTACGGTATAGCATCGGGACCGGGATTTTTCCAGAAAACGATTGAAAATATTTTGAAAGATGTAAAAGGCGTTGCAATTGTAGCAAACGACGTAGTAATAACCGGTGATAGCGATGAGGAGCATTTAGCAAATTTGGACTTAGCATTAACAAAGTTAGTTAATTATGGTTTAGTCGGTAGAAAAGAAAAATGTGGATTTTTTCAGAAAAAGATTACATATCTCGATTTTGAATTATCTAATAATAATATTAGTATAAACGACGATAAATACAAAGCTATAGTAGAAATGAAAAAGCCATCTACTCATAAAGAATTGCAACTACTATTAGGAAAAATAAATTACTATGGTAGATTATTTAAAGATAGAGCAGATATTTTAGCACCATTATATAAATGTAATAATAATGAAAAGTTCGAATGGACAGATTGTTGCGATAAAGCCTTCGAAAAGACAAAAATAGAATTAAAGCGCACAATTGTAAAGTACGATCCGTCGCTACCATTAATATTAACCTGTGATGCGTCACCACAGGGGTTAGGTGCATTCATCAGTCAACCTCACAAAGATGGTGATAAACCAGCAGCATTTGCATCAAAGCGTTTGACAGATGCACAGAAAAATTACTCACAAATCGACAAAGAGGCTGCAGCAATTATGTTTGGTGTGACAAAATTTTACGACTATATTTTTGGAAGAGAATTCATATTAAGAACTGACAATAAGCCATTATCTAGAATATTTTCACCTGAAAAAGGTATACCTAAAATGGCAGCAAGCAGACTACAAAATTAGGCATACTTCTTATCGGCATTTAATTACAAAATAGAATGTATAAGTACTAGAAATAACATTGTTGCAGACACATTGTCACGTTTACCGAGTTTTGATGAAAAACAACACGAATTACTAGATACCGAAAGAAAGTATACTTATTTACACTACGTCGTTGAAAGTAAAATTGCTTGTTTAGATTATAAATTAGTTGCGCGAGAAACGGCTAAAGATAAAATATTATCAAAAGTTAAAAGAATGGTATCAAATGGTTGGCCAGAAAATAAAATAAAAGATTGGTCAGATGAATATAAACCATATGCGTTAAGAAAAGATGAAATGACAATAGAAAAAGAGTGTTTAATGTGGGGCCAACGTGTAATTATACCTTATAAATTACAAAAAGATGTAATATATAAGATTCATGAAAGTCATTTCGGGATAGTAAAAATGAAAAGTATGGCAAGGTCGGTTGTATGGTGGCCTAATATCGATGAACAACTCGAAGAAAAAGCAAGATATTGTGAAAATTGCGTAGTAGTTAACGATAATCCAATAAGAATGAAACTTTCACCTTGGCCTTACCCGAACCATCCTTGGCATAGGATTCACGCAGATTTCGCAGGACCATTTTTAGGTTACACTTATTAAACAATTATCGATGCTTACTCTAAATGGCCTGAAGTTTATATAGTAAAAGACATGTCAGCGCAGCATACTATCGAGATTTTTAAAGAAGTATTTTTAAAGCATGGATTGCCGTATCAAATAGTTATCGATTCAGGTAGATAGTTTATAAGCGAAGATTGTACAACTTACTTCAGAGGGTTAGGTATTAAACATACATTTTCTGCTCCTAAGAATCCAGCAACCAATAGAGCTGCTGAAGGACTTGTAAAAGAATTTAAAAGGAAAATAAAAGCGATCACACAAAGTATGAACGTCGATGTGAAAACTGCGATTCAAATATTTTTGTTTGCGTATAGAACTACGAAACATGTAACTACGAATGAAACTGCTGCTAAACTTTTGTATAATCGTGAATTGCGAACCCCTTTGCAATTACTACGTCCAGATAGTAGGAAAATTGTCGAAATAAAACAAGATAACCAAATCAAACAGTTCAAAGGCAAAAGAAATGACGAATTTGAAGTTGGAACTGTAGTAATGGCTAAGGATTTTCGCAAAGATCATCCAAAAATGTCAAAAGCTTGTATTGTACGTATAAACTCCCCAGGAAGTTGTATTATTCAATTTAAAGACGGAGGAGAGCATAAGAGACATTTTGATCAAATTATAAAGTGGCAAGAATTAAACAGTGAAAATAACAGTGAAAAAGAAAGTATTAAAGGCGATGATATAAATAGTGTAAAATATTACGTTAAAAGAGATGCGCAATCTCAAGAACTAAGAAGGTCAAAAAGAAACATAAAACCTATTGATCGTTATAATGTAAAAAGGAACTTTGTAAATAGTAATTTTATATACTAACATTTGTATTCAATAAAAAAAAAAGAAAAAAAACAAATTATAAAAAGGGAAAGGATATGGTATATGTGTACTAACACCAATATATAAGTATATATATATATATATATATATATATATATATATATATATATATATATATATATATATATATATATATATATATATATATATATATATATATATATATATATATATATATATATATATAATATATATATATAAGTATATATATATATATATATATATATATATATATATATATATATATATATATATATATATATATATATATATATATATATATATATATACAGGGTGATTCAGTTTGACCGGGCCATTTTAGCTGGGTCGACTCCTCTCGAAATTCTAAGACTGAATTTCCTTTACCAAAAATTCGAGGGACTAATAATTTCCGCGCTACGGAAGACCTTACTTGACCAATCACAGAGCCTACAGCTGCTCGAGTTAGTGCCGGGTCAAAAGTATAAAATAGGCAGTGCCCGTAGCGAATCGAATTTCATTAAAATGAAAATAAATTTTTGAAACATTACTAAAATTTTTCGTGCTTCGTGGTTTTCGTCCTCCAGGTTCACTGCTACGCAGTTGGTCGTCGTCCAGGTCCACCGCTTTGTAGTTTTGGTCCTCCAGGTCCACCGCTACATAGTTCTCATCGTCCCGGTCGTCCGCTTCGTGATTTTCGTCCTCCAGATCCACTACTACGTAGTTTTCGTCGTCCAGGTCCTCCGCTTCGTGATTTTCGTCCTCCAGGTCCTCCGCTTCGTGATTTTCGTCCTCCAGGTCCTCCGCTTTCTGGTTTTCGTCCTCCAGATCCACCGCTGCGCAGTTCTCGTCGTCCAGGTCTATTGCTTTGTAGTTTTCGTCCTCCAAGTCCACCGCTACGTAGTCTTAGTCGTCCCGGTCGTTCGCTTCGTGATTTCCGTTCTCCAGTTCCACCTCTACGTAGTTTTCGTCGTCCAGGTCCTCCGCTACGTGGTTTTCGTTCGCTTGGTGGACGAAAATCACGAAGCGGACGACCGGGACGATGAGAAATACGTAGTGGTGGACCAGGAGGACGAAAACTACAAAGCAGTAAACCTGGACGACGAGAACTGCGCAGCGGTGGACCTGGAGGACGAAAACCAGGAAGCAGAGAAGCGGGACGATGAGAACTACGAAGCGGAGGACCGGGAGGACAAAAATCACGAAGCGGAGGACCTGGACGACGAAAACTACGTAGCAGTGGACCTGGAGGACGAAAATGACGAAGCGGACGACCGGGACGATGAGAACTATGTAGCGGTAAAGCTGGAAGACCAAAACTACAGAGCGGTGGACCTGGACGACGAGAACTGTGTAGCAGTGGACCTGGAGGACGAAAACCACGAAGCACGAAAAATTTTAGTAATGTTTCAAAAATTTATTTTCATTTTGATGAAATTCGTTTCGCTCCGGGCACTGCTTATTTTATACTTTTGACCCGGCGCTAACTCGAGCAGCTGTAGGCTCTGTGATTGGTCAACTAAGATCTTCCGTAGCTCGTAAATTATTAGTCCCTCGAATTTTTAGTAAAGGAAATTTAGTTTTAGAATTTCGCGAGGAGTCCACCCAGCTAAAATGGCCCGGTCAAACTGAATCACCCTGTATATATATATATATATATATATATATATATATATATATATATATATATATATATATATATATATATATATATATATATATATATACCGAGATGTTTTCTTGAAACTGTATGGTCGACAGCGCACGCGCGAGTTGCGGCGTCTGCTCATGCAGGCTAGCCATCCTGAGTTTGAGCTGTCAAACTCTGTTTTGGCGGCTAAGCGGTTGATTTGGATTTTTGAGGTTAGAATCTCGGATAATTGAAGTCGTGATTCGAAAATGCTTGGAAAGCTTTCAGTGTTGAGTTTGAAACTCGATTTTAGAGGGAATTGTTGAAATTTATTCGCAATACTGCCTTGCTTCGATGCAATGTATCGGCTTTTTCGAGAATTCGTTTTATTTAACCAAGATTGAAAACTTTTTGTTTGAATGATGGGTACTCAGTGAAAATAAAGCAGGTAGGTGAAACCAGTTTATCCAATCATTTTAATCAAAATAACACCTGTACCTGTACTTAAATAAACAAATGAATCAATAAATAACAACCAAAATTTTTTCGATCTACAGGAAATATTGATAAATGACTGCTGATTAGTTGGCTACTCCTAGAATACGTCTGCAACGCCCAATGTCATCGCATCTTTGCCATTCATCGAAACCTCCTATTCAGTTTCATGACATGCAGCGACCATCACTACTTTTGTCGGCTGATGACTGAAGTCGTAGATCTTGGGTCGTAGGTTTTTCTACGGTCTAGGTCTTTCTCATAATGGCTTTTTCCAAATCAATGCGTGAAATGTATCTTCAAAGTACATTTCTGGCTTTCTCATAATGTCAGAGGTAAATTAAGTTTTATGAGTTCTGAAAATGAAAAATAAAAACGAAGAGGCGAAGAGACCATCATGAAATTCTTGATTTTCAACTTGTGCCGCTGGATAACTCCTGTATTTCAGTTTCTATTTTTGATATGAGAGTGAGATTTTATTTGATTAAAACAGTGCAAACATGAAACCCAGAAATAAACTCAATAGAGATTTACGAACTTTCAGGCGTTAGGGAGACGTTACTTCAATTTTGACAAAAACGATTTCTTCATTTTTGAAATTACTAAATAAAATGTAATTGAAAATTCATTACTACAAAAGTTAAAGTATGTTAGCATGTATCTTGAGAAAAAAAATTAGGGTTCTGCGATGAAAGGTTATGCGTAAGGAATTTTTAATAGCCATGCGCAGGGAATTTTCTGCGAAAGGTTCCCTGCGCATACACTTTCATCGCAGAATCTAAATTTTTTTTTTCTAGATACATGTTAACGTACTTCAACTTTTGTAGAACTGAATTTTTGATGATATTTTTATTAATAATTTTGAAAACGAAAAAATCACTTTTGTCAAAGTTTTAGTAGCGTCTCTACTTAAGAGTGGTAAAGTGAGTATGGCGTTCATCTTTATACTGAATAATTTCTTTGATTCCTTGTTACTAAAGTAATTTTCTTTCTCATTTCATGTTTATCGACACTGATTACTGGCTTTTCGAAGCACTGCACTGTGACGACGAATGTACTCCGGAGCTACTTTCGACTGGGTTTCAACGATTAATTTATTTTTTATCTCATGTGAATAAAGAATCTTTTTACAATAAACGTTTTCTTTTATCAACCTGCCTAGGTTTATCCAGACCGCCACTCGATAATGACGCAGGATTTAATTTTAGATTTTTTCTTTCTATAAATAATTCTCAGCTAATTATTTCTAACAAATGATTTTAGTTTTTTCAAGAAATCTATTATTGCATTAATTTAATTATCTTCCGATATCAACCTCGTTATTACAAACTGCTGGTTGATGCTATGTTTCTTTCATAATTCACGATGAACTAAAATAAATAACATAACCTCAACTCGCTATTTTGAGCGCGCGAGTTTGACAGCTCTCGCCCAATTTTATGCAAGTTGGCTCCCCTGCCTCACAGGGTAAAATATCGTCGCGAGACGATCTCGCCGACCAATCACGTCGAATTATTTGACGCGTGCGCCGTCGACCGTACAGTTTCAAGAAAACATCTCGGTATATATATATATTATATATATATATATATATAAAAGACTGTAGCGCTTGCGCAGTACACACTGTATCTCATTCCATACTATTCTTCTATGTAATAAATCAGTCTAGTACAAGCATACATACAGAACGCATGATTCCACCTGCCGGCCCTTCTTCCGCACCTCACACCACCACATATACATACACTATAAATACTTTTCAATGATTTCTGCGATATCTTGGTAAGTGAAAATATTCAATCGATTCATAATTGAGCATTTTGTTCATTTATTTTCATTATCCTACAATTTTTCCATGGATTTTCAATACGATGATATGAAATAATATGTGAACAGTCGATCGTCAAAACTATGCTGGGAAAAAAGTTATTTTGCTTCGTACGAAAAATGCATACCTGAGATTTTCTAGTTCCAGAATCGATATTATACTTTGGCAGTAGTGTTTTTTGGTGTATTTTGACCCGCTGAATCCAACAAATGTACTGTGTGAATTCAAAATTCTACTGAAAAAAAAATCATGTTTTGCAACACGAAAAAGTGTGCCCGGGATTCTCGTCTGAAAGAATCAATATCAGACTTTGATAGGTGTGTTTTCTGGAGTATTTTGACGCGCTGAATTCCAAAAATGTACTGTCGATGGTCAATACTATGCTTGGAAAAGAGTTAGTCCGCTCCGTCCGGTAAATGCATACCTGAGATTCTCTAGTTCCAGAATCGATATTTAACTTTGGCAGTAGTGTTTTTTGGTGTATTTTGACCCGCTGAATCCAACGAATGTACTGTGTGAATTCAAAATTCTACTGAAGAAAAAATCATGTTTTGCAACACGAAAAAGTGTGCCCGGGATTCTCGTCTGAAAGAATCAATATCAGACTTTGATAGGTGTGTTTTCTGGAGTATTTTGACCCGCTGAATTCCAAAAATGTACTGTCGATGGTCAATACTATGCTTGGAAAAGAGTTAGTCCGCTCCGTCCGGAAAATGCATACCTGAGATTCTCTAGTTCCAGAATCGATATTTAACTTTAGCAGTAGTGTTTTTTGGTGTATTTTGACCCGCTGAATCCAACAAATGTACTGTGTGAATTCAAAATTCTACTGAAAAAAAAATCATGTTTTGCAACACGAAAACGTATGCCCGGGATTCTCGTCTTTCAGAATCAATATCAGACTTTGATAGGTGTGTTTTTTGGTGTATTTTGACGTGCTGAATTCCAAAAATGTATTGTAGATGGTCAAAACTATGTTCGGAAAAGAGTTGTTCCACTCCGTCCGGAAAATGCATACCTGAGATTTTCTAGTTTCAAAATCGATATTGAACTTTGGCGGTAGTTTTTTTTGGTGTATTTTGACACGCTGAATCCAAGAAATGTACTGTGTGAATTTAAAATTCTACTGAAAAAAAATCATGATTTGCAACACGAAAACGTATGCCCGACATTCTCGTCTTTCAGAATCAATATCAAACTTTGATAGGTGTGTTTTCCGGTGTATTTTGACCCGCTGAATTCAAAAAATGAACTGTCGAAGGTCAAAACTATGCTTGGAAAAAAGTTATTTTGCTCCATACGAAAAATGCATATCTGAGATTTTCTAGTACCAGAATCGATATTAAACTTTGGCGGTAGTTTTTTTTGGTGTATTTTGACACGCTGAATCCAACGAATGTACTGTGTGAATTCAAAATTCTACTGAAAAAAAAATCATGTTTTGCAACACGAAAAAGTGTGCCCGGGATTCTCGTCTTAAAGAATCAATATCGGACTTCGATAGGTGTGTTTTGTAGTGTATTTTGACCCGCTGAATTCAAAAAACGTACTGTCGATGGTCAAAACTATGCTTGGAAAAAAGTTATTCCGCTCCGTACGAAAAATGCATACCCGAGATTTTCTAGTTCCAGAATCGATATTAAACTTTGGCAGTAGTGTTTTTTGGTGTATTTTGACCCGCTGAATCCAAAAAATATACTGCTTGAATTCAAAATTCTACTGGAAAAAAAAATCATGTTTTGCAATACTAAAACGTATGCCCGAGATTCTCGTCTTTCAATATCAATATCAAACTTTGATAGGTGTGTTTTCCGGTGTATTTTGACCCGCTGAATTCAAACAACGTACTGTCGATCATCAGAACTGTGCTTGGAGAAAAGTTATTTTGCTCCGTACGAAAAATGCATACCTGAGATTCTCCAGTTCCAAAATCGATATTGAACTTTGAGAGTAGTGTTTTTCAGTGTATTTTGACCCGCTGAATTCAATAAACGTACTGTCGATGGTCAAAACTATGCTTGGAAAAAAGTTATTTTGCTCCGTACGAAAAATGCATACCTGAGATTTTCCAGTTCCAGAATCGATATTGAACTTGGGCAGTAGTGTTTTTCGGTCTATTATGACCCACTGAATCCAAAAAATGTACTGTATGAATTCAAAATTCTACTGAAAAGAAAATCATGTTTTGCAATACGAAAACGTATGCCCGAGATTCTCGTCTTTCAGAATCAATATCAAACTTTGATAGGTGTGTTTTCCGGTGTATTTTGACCCGCTGAATTCAGAAAATGAACTGTCGAAGGTCAAAACTATGCTTGGAAAAAAGTTATTTTGCTCCATACGAAAAATGCATATCTGAGATTTTCTAGTACCAGAATCGATATTAAACTTTGGCGGTAGTTTTTTTTTGGTGTATTTTGACACGCTGAATCCAACAAATGTACTGTGTGAATTCAAAATTCTACTGAAAAAAAAATCATGTTTTGCAACACGAAAAAGTGTGCCCGGGATTCTCGTCTTAACGAATCAATATCGGACTTTGATAGGTGTGTTTTGTAGTGTATTTTGACCCGCTGAATTCAAACAACGTACTGTCGATGGTCAAAATTATGCTTGGAAAAAAGTTATTCCGCTCCGTACGAAAAATGCATACCCGAGATTTTCTAGTTGCAGAATCGATCTTGAACTTTGGCAGTAGTGTTTTTCAGTGTATTTCGACCCGCTGAATTCAAAAAATGTACTGCTTGAATTCAAAATTCTACTGAACGAAAATCATGTTTTGCAATACAAAAACGTATGCCCGAGATTCCCGTCTTTCAGAATCAATATCAAACTTTGATAGGTGTGTTTTCCGGTGTATTTTGACCCGCTGGATTCAAAAAACGTACTGTCGATGGTCAAAATTATGCTTGGAAAAAAGTTATTTCGCTCCGTACGGAAAATGCATACCTGAGATTTTCTAGTTCCAGAATCGATATTGAACTTTGGCAGTAGTGTTTTTCAGTGTATTTCGACCCGCTGAATTCAAAAAATGTACTGTCGATATCCAAAACTATGCTTGGAAAAAAGTTATTTTGCTCCGTACGAAAAATGCATACCCGAAATTGTCTAGTTCCAAAATCGATATTGAACTTTAAGAGTAGTGTTTTTCAGTGTATTTCGACCCGTTGAATTCAAACAACGTACTGTCGATGGTCAAAACTATGCTTGGAAAACAGTTATTTCGCTCCGTATGGAAAATGCATACCTGAGATTTTCTAGTTCCAGAATCGATATTAAACTTTGGCAGTCGTGTTTTTTGATGTATTTTGACCCGCTGAATCCAAAAAATGTACTGCTCGAATTCAGAATTCTACTGGAAAAAAACCATGTGTTGCAATACGAAAACGTATGCCCGAGATTCTCGTCTTTCAGAATCAATATCAAACTTTTATAGGTGTGTTTTCCGGTGCATTTTGACCCGCTGAATTCAAAAAACGTACTGTCGATCGTCAAAACTATGCTTGGAAAAAAGTTATTTTGCTCCGTACGAAAAATGCATACCTGAGATTTTCTAGTACCAGATTCGATATCAAACTTTGGCGGTAGTTTTTTTTAGTGTATTTCGACACGCTGAATCCAACAAATGTACTGTGTGAATTCAAAATTCTACTCAAAAAAAATCATATTTTGCAACACGAAAAAGTATGCCCGGGATTCTCGTCTTAAAGAATCAATATCAAACTTCGATAGGTGTGTTTTCCGGTGTATTTTGACCCGCTGAATTCAAAAAACGTACTGTCGATCGTCAAAACTATGCTTGGAAAAAAGTTATTTTGCTCCGTACGAAAAATGCATACCTGAGATTTTCTAGTACCAGATTCGATATCAAACTTTGGCGGTAGTTTTTTTTAGTGTATTTCGACACGCTGAATCCAACAAATGTACTGTGTGAATTCAAAATTCTACTGGAAAAAAATCATGTTTTGCAACACGAAAAAGTATGCCCGGGATTCTCGTCTTAAAGAATCAATATCAAACTTTGATAGGTGTGTTTTCCGGTGTATTTTGACCCGCTGAATTCGAAAAATAAACCGTCGAAGGTCAAAACTATGCTTGGAAAAAAGTTATTTCGCTCCGTACGAAAAATGCATACCTGAGATTTTCTAGTTCCAGAATCGATTCTAAACATTGGCAGTAGTGGTTTTTGGTGTATTTAGACCCGCTGAATTCAAAGAATGTACTGCTTGAATTCAAAATTCTACTGAACAAAAATCATGTTTTGCAATACAAAAACGTATGCCCGAGATTCCCGTCTTTCAGAATCAATATCAAACTTTGATAGGTGTGTTTTCCGGTGTATTTTGACCCGCTGAATTCAAACAACGTACTGTCGATCATCAAAACTGTGCTTGGAAAAAAGTTATTTTGCTCCGTACGAAAAATGCATACCTGAGATTCTCTAGTTTCAGAATCGATATTGAACTTTGGCAGTATTGTTTTTCAGTGTATTTTGACCCGCTGAATTCAAACAACGTACTGTCGATGGTCAAAACTATGCTTGGAAAAAAATTATTTTGCTCCGTACGAAAAATGCACACCTGAGATTTTCCAGTTCCAGAATCGATATTAAACTTGGGCAGTAGTGTTTTTTGGTCTAATTTGACCCACTGAATTCAAAAAATGTATTGTTTGAATTCAAAATTCTACTGATAAAAAAATCAAGTTTCGCAATACGAAAACGTATGCGCGAGATTCTCGTCTTTCAGAATCAATATCAAACTTTGATAGGTGTGTTTTCCGGTGTATTTTGACCCGCTGAATTCAAACAACGTACTATCGATCATCAAAACTGTGCTTGGAGAAAAAGTTATTTTGCTCCGTACGAAAAATGCATACCTGAGATTTTCCAGTTCCAGAATCGATATTAAACTTAGGCAGTAGTGTTTTTTGGTCTATTTCGACCCACTGAATTCAAAAAATTTATTGTTTGAATTCAAAATTCTACTGGAAAAAAATCATGTTTTGCAACACGAAAAAGTATGCCCGGGATTCTCGTCTTAAAGAATCAATATCAAACTTCGATAGGTGTGTTTTCCGGTGTATTTTGACCCGCTGAATTCGAAAAATAAACTGTCGATCGTCCTAACTATGCTTGGCAAAAAGTTATTTCGCTCCGTACGAAAAATGCATACCTGAGATTTTCTAGTTCCAGAATCGATTCTAAACATTGGCAGTAGTGGTTTTTGGTGTATTTCGACCCGCTGAATTCAAAAAATGTACTGCTTGAATTCAAAATTCTACTGAACAAAAATCATGTTTTGCAGTACAAAAACGTATGCCCGAGATTCCCGTCTTTCAGAATCAATATCAAACTTTGATAGGTGTGTTTTCCGGTGTATTTTGACCCGCTGAATTCAAACAACGTACTGTCGATCATCAAAACTGTGCTTGGAAAAAAGTTATTTTGCTCCGTACGAAAAATGCATACCTGAGATTTTCCAGTTCCAGAATCGATATTAAACTTGGGCAGTAGTGTTTTTTGGTCTATTTTGACCCACTGAATTCAAAAAATTTATTGTTTGAATTCAAAATTCTACGATAAAAAAATCATGTTTTGCAACACGAAAAAGTATGCCCGGGATTCTCGTCTTGAAGAATCAATATCAGACTTCGATAGGTGTGTTTTCCGGTGTATTTTGACCCGCTGAATTTCAAAAATGTACTGTCGATGGTCAAAACTACGCTTGGAAACAAGTTATTTCGCACCCTACGGATAATGCAGACCTGAGATTTTCTAGTTCCAGAATCGATATTTAATTTTGGCAGTAGTGTTTTTTGGTGTATTTTGACCCGCTGAATTCAAAAAATGTACTGTCGATACGCAAAACTATGCTTGGAAAAAAGTTATTTTGCTCCGTACGAAAAATGCATACCTGAGATTCTCTAGTTCCAAAATCGATATTGAACTTTGAGAGTAGTGTTTTTCAGTGTGTTTTGACCCGCTGAATCCAAAAAAATTACTGCTTGAATTAAAAATTCTACTGGAAAAAAAACATGTCTTGCAATACGAAAACGAATGCCCGACATTCTCGTCTTTCAGAATCAATTCCAAACTTTGATGGTGTGTTTTCCGGTGTATTTTGACTTGCTGAATTCAAAAAACGTGCTGTCGATGGTCAAAACTATGCTTGGAAAAAAGTTATTTTGCTCCGTACGAAAAATGCATACCTGAGATTCTCTAGTTCCGAAATCGATATCGAACTCTGAGAGTAGTGTTTTTCAGTGTATTTTGACTCGCTGAATTCAAACAACGTACTGTCGATTCTCAAAACTATGCGTGGAAAAAAGTTATTTTGCTCCGTACGAAAAATGCATACCTGAGATTTTCCAGTTCCAGAATCGATATTAAACTTGGGCAGTAGTGTTTTTTGGTCTGATTTGACCCACTGAATTCAAAAAATGTATTGTTTGAATTCAAAATTCTACTGATAAAAAAATCAAGTTTCGCAATACGAAAACGTATGCCCGAGATTCTCGTCTTTCAGAATCAATATCAAACTTTGATAGGTGTGTTTTCCGGTGTATTCTGACCCGCTGAATTCAAACAACGTACTGTCGATCATCAAAACTGTGCTTGGAAAAAAAGCTATTTTGCTCCGTACGAAAAATGCATACCTGAGATTTTCCAGTTCCAGAATCGATATTAAACTTGGGCAGTAGTGTTTTTTGGTCTATTTTGACCCACTGAATTCAAAAAATTTATTGTTTGAATTCAAAATTCTACTGATAAAAAAATCATGTTTTGCAACACGAAAAAGTATGCCCGGGATTCTCGTCTTAAAGAATCAATATCAAACATCGATAGGTGTGTTTTCCGGTGTATTTTGACCCGCTGAATTCGAAAAATAAACTGTCGAAGGTCAAAACTATGCTTGGAAAAAAGTTATTTCGCTCCGTACGAAAAATGCATACCTGAGATTCTCCAATTCCAAAATCGATATTGAACTTTGGGAGTAGTGTTTTTCAGTGTGTTTTGACCCGCTGAATCCAAACAACGTACTGTCGATGGTCACAACTATGCTTGGAAAAAAGTTATTTTGCTCCACACGAAAAATGCACACCTGAGATTTTCCAGTTCCAGAATCGATATTAAACTTGGGCAGTAGTGTTTTTTGGTCTATTTTGACCCACTGAATTCAAAAAATGTATTGTTTGAATTGAAAATTCTGCTGATAAAAAAATCAAGTTTCGCAATACGAAAACGTATGCCCGAGATTCTCGTCTTTCAGAATCAATATCAAACTTTAATAGGTGTGTTTCCCGGTGTATTTTGACCCGCTGAATTTAAACAACGTACTGTCGATCATCAAAACTATGCTTGGAAAAAAGTTATTTTGCTCCGTACGAGAAATGCATACCTGAGATTTTCTAGTACCAGAATCGATATCAAACTTTGGCGGTCGTTTTTTTTAGTGTATTTTGACACGTTGAATCCAACAAATGTACTGTGTGAATTTAAAATTCTACTGAAAAAAAATCATGTTTTGCAACACGAAAAAGTATGCCCGGGATTCTCGTCTTAAAGAATCAATATCAAACTTCGATAGGTGTGTTTTCCGGTGTATTTCGACCCGCTGAATTCAAAAAATAAACTGTCGATGGTCGAAACTATGCTTGGAAAAAAGTTATTCCGCTCCGTACGGAAAATGCATACCTGAGATTCTCTAGTTTCAGAATCGATATTGAACTTTGGCAGTATTGTTTTTCAGTGTATTTTGACCCGCTGAATTCAAACAACGTACTGTCGATGGTCAAAACTATGCTTGGAAAAAAGTTATTCTGCTCCGTACGAAAAATGCACACCTGAGATTTTCCAGTTCCAGAATCGATATTAAACTTGGGCAGTAGTGTTTTTTGGTCTATTTTGACCCACTGAATTCAAAAAATGTATTGTTTGAATTGAAAATTCTGCTGATAAAAAAATCAAGTTTCGCAATACGAAAACGTATGCCCGAGATTCTCGTCTTTCAGAATCAATATCAAACTTTAATAGGTGTGTTTCCCGGTGTATTTTGACCCGCTGAATTTAAACAACGTACTGTCGATCATCAAAACTATGCTTGGAAAAAAGTTATTTTGCTCCGTACGAGAAATGCATACCTGAGATTTTCTAGTACCAGAATCGATATCAAACTTTGGCGGTCGTTTTTTTTAGTGTATTTTGACACGCTGAATCCAACAAATGTAATGTGTGAATTTAAAATTCTACTGAAAAAAAATCATGTTTTGCAACACGAAAAAGTATGCCCGGGATTCTCGTCTTAAAGAATCAATATCAAACTTCGATAGGTGTGTTTTCCGGTGTATTTCGACCCGCTGAATTCAAAAAATAAACTGTCGATGGTCGAAACTATGCTTGGAAAAAAGTTATTCCGCTCCGTACGGAAAATGCATACCTGAGATTCTCTAGTTTCAGAATCGATATTGAACTTTGGCAGTATTGTTTTTCAGTGTATTTTGACCCGCTGAATTCAAACAACGTACTGTCGATTTTCAAAACTATGCTTGGAAAAAAGTTATTTTGCTCCGTACGAAAAATGCACACCTGAGATTTTCCAGTTCCAGAATCGATATTAAACTTGGGCAGTAGTGTTTTTTGGTCTAATTTGACCCACTGAATTCAAAAAATGTATTGTTTGAATTCAAAATTCTACTGATAAAAAAATCAAGTTTCGCAATACGAAAACGTATGCCCGAGATTCTCGTCTTTCAGAATCAATATCAAACTTTGATAGGTATGTTTTCCGGTGTATTTTGACCCGCTGAATTCGAACAACGTACTGTCGATCATCAAAACTGTGCTTGGAAAAAAAGTTATTTTGCTCCGTACGAAAAATGCATACCTGAGATTTTCCAGTTCCAGAATCGATATTAAACTTGGGCAGTAGTGTTTTTTGGTCTATTTTGACCCACTGAATTCAAAAAATTTATTGTTTGAATTCAAAATTCTACTGATAAAAGAATCATGTTTTGCAACACGAAAAAGTATGCCCGGGATTCTTGTCTTGAAGAATCAATATCAAACTTCGATAGGTGTGTTTTCCGGTGTATTTTGACCCGCTGAATTCGAAAAATAAACTGTCGAAGGTCAAAACTATGCTTGGAAAAAAGTTATTTCGCTCCGTACGAAAAATTCATACCTGAGATTCTCCAATTCCAAAATCGATATTGAACTTTGGGAGTAGTGTTTTTCAGTGTGTTTTGACCCGCTGAATCCAAAAAACGTACTGTCGATGGTCAAAACTATGCTTGGAAAAAAGTTATTTTGCTCCACATGAAAAATGCACACCTGAGATTTTCCAGTTCCAAAATCGATATTCAAATTGGGCCGTAGTGTTTTTTGGTCTACTTTGACCCACTGAATTCAAAAAATGTATTGTTTGAATTCAAAATTCTGCTGATAAAAAAATCAAGTTTCGCAATACGAAAACGTATGCCCGAGATTCTCGTCTTTCAGAATCAATATCAAACTTTAATAGGTGTGTTTCCCGGTGTATTTTGACCCGCTGAATTTAAACAACGTACTGTCGATCATCAAAACTATGCTTGGAAAAAAGTTATTTTGCTCCGTACGAAAAATGCATACCTGAGATTTTCTAGTACCAGATTCAATATCAAACTTTGGCGGTAGTTTTTTTTAGTGTATTTCGACACGCTGAATCCAACAAATGTACTGTGTGAATTCAAAATTCTACTGGAAAAAAATCATGTTTTGCAACACGAAAAAGTATGCCCGGGATTCTCGTCTTGAAGAATCAATATCAAACTTCGATAGGTGTGTTTTCCGGTGTATTTCGACCCGCTGAATTCAAAAAATAAACTGTCGATGGTCGAAACTATGCTTGGAAAAAAGTTATTCCGCTCCGTACGGAAAATGCATACCTGAGATTCTCTAGTTTCAGAATCGATATTGAACTTTGGCAGTATTGTTTTTCAGTGTATTTTGACCCGCTGAATTCAAACAACGTACTGTCGATTTTCAAAACTATGCTTGGAAAAAAGTTATTTTGCTCCGTACGAAAAATGCACACCTGAGATTTTCCAGTTCCAGAATCGATATTAAACTTGGGCAGTAGTGTTTTTTGGTCTAATTTGACCCACTGAATTCAAAAAATGTATTGTTTGAATTCAAAATTCTACTGATAAAAAAATCAAGTTTCGCAATACGAAAACGTATGCCCGAGATTCTCGTCTTTCAGAATCAATATCAAACTTTGATAGGTATGTTTTCCGGTGTATTTTGACCCGCTGAATTCGAACAACGTACTGTCGATCATCAAAACTGTGCTTGGAAAAAAAGTTATTTTGCTCCGTACGAAAAATGCATACCTGAGATTTTCCAGTTCCAGAATCGATATTAAACTTGGGCAGTAGTGTTTTTTGGTCTATTTTGACCCACTGAATTCAAAAAATTTATTGTTTGAATTCAAAATTCTACTGATAAAAGAATCATGTTTTGCAACACGAAAAAGTATGCCCGGGATTCTTGTCTTGAAGAATCAATATCAAACTTCGATAGGTGTGTTTTCCGGTGTATTTTGACCCGCTGAATTCGAAAAATAAACTGTCGAAGGTCAAAACTATGCTTGGAAAAAAGTTATTTCGCTCCGTACGAAAAATTCATACCTGAGATTCTCCAATTCCAAAATCGATATTGAACTTTGGGAGTAGTGTTTTTCAGTGTGTTTTGACCCGCTGAATCCAAAAAACGTACTGTCGATGGTCAAAACTATGCTTGGAAAAAAGTTATTTTGCTCCACATGAAAAATGCACACCTGAGATTTTCCAGTTCCAAAATCGATATTCAAATTGGGCCGTAGTGTTTTTTGGTCTACTTTGACCCACTGAATTCAAAAAATGTATTGTTTGAATTCAAAATTCTGCTGATAAAAAAATCAAGTTTCGCAATACGAAAACGTATGCCCGAGATTCTCGTCTTTCAGAATCAATATCAAACTTTAATAGGTGTGTTTCCCGGTGTATTTTGACCCGCTGAATTTAAACAACGTACTGTCGATCATCAAAACTATGCTTGGAAAAAAGTTATTTTGCTCCGTACGAAAAATGCATACCTGAGATTTTCTAGTACCAGATTCAATATCAAACTTTGGCGGTAGTTTTTTTTAGTGTATTTCGACACGCTGAATCCAACAAATGTACTGTGTGAATTCAAAATTCTACTGGAAAAAAATCATGTTTTGCAACACGAAAAAGTATGCCCGGGATTCTCGTCTTGAAGAATCAATATCAAACTTCGATAGGTGTGTTTTCCGGTGTATTTCGACCCGCTGAATTCAAAAAATAAACTGTCGATGGTCGAAACTATGCTTGGAAAAAAGTTATTCCGCTCCGTACGGAAAATGCATACCTGAGATTCTCTAGTTTCAGAATCGATATTGAACTTTGGCAGTATTGTTTTTCAGTGTATTTTGACCCGCTGAATTCAAACAACGTACTGTCGATTTTCAAAACTATGCTTGGAAAAAAGTTATTTTGCTCCGTACGAAAAATGCACACCTGAGATTTTCCAGTTCCAGAATCGATATTAAACTTGGGCAGTAGTGTTTTTTGGTCTAATTTGACCCACTGAATTCAAAAAATGTATTGTTTGAATTCAAAATTCTACTGATAAAAAAATCAAGTTTCGCAATACGAAAACGTATGCCCGAGATTCTCGTCTTTCAGAATCAATATCAAACTTTGATAGGTATGTTTTCCGGTGTATTTTGACCCGCTGAATTCGAACAACGTACTGTCGATCATCAAAACTGTGCTTGGAAAAAAAGTTATTTTGCTCCGTACGAAAAATGCATACCTGAGATTTTCCAGTTCCAGAATCGATATTAAACTTGGGCAGTAGTGTTTTTTGGTCTATTTTGACCCACTGAATTCAAAAAATTTATTGTTTGAATTCAAAATTCTACTGATAAAAGAATCATGTTTTGCAACACGAAAAAGTATGCCCGGGATTCTTGTCTTGAAGAATCAATATCAAACTTCGATAGGTGTGTTTTCCGGTGTATTTTGACCCGCTGAATTCGAAAAATAAACTGTCGAAGGTCAAAACTATGCTTGGAAAAAAGTTATTTCGCTCCGTACGAAAAATTCATACCTGAGATTCTCCAATTCCAAAATCGATATTGAACTTTGGGAGTAGTGTTTTTCAGTGTGTTTTGACCCGCTGAATCCAAAAAACGTACTGTCGATAGTCAAAACTATGCTTGGAAAAAAGTTATTTTGCTCCACATGAAAAATGCACACCTGAGATTTTCCAGTTCCAAAATCGATATTCAAATTGGGCCGTAGTGTTTTTTGGTCTACTTTGACCCACTGAATTCAAAAAATGTATTGTTTGAATTCAAAATTCTGCTGATAAAAAAATCAAGTTTCGCAATACGAAAACGTATGCCCGAGATTCTCGTCTTTCAGAATCAATATCAAACTTTAATAGGTGTGTTTCCCGGTGTATTTTGACCCGCTGAATTTAAACAACGTACTGTCGATCATCAAAACTATGCTTGGAAAAAAGTTATTTTGCTCCGTACGAAAAATGCATACCTGAGATTTTCTAGTACCAGATTCAATATCAAACTTTGGCGGTAGTTTTTTTTAGTGTATTTCGACACGCTGAATCCAACAAATGTACTGTGTGAATTCAAAATTCTACTGGAAAAAAATCATGTTTTGCAACACGAAAAAGTATGCCCGGGATTCTCGTCTTGAAGAATCAATATCAAACTTCGATAGGTGTGTTTTCCGGTGTATTTTGACCCGCTGAATTCAAAAAATAAACTGCCGATGGTCGAAACTATGCTTGGAAAAAAGTTATTCCGCTCCGTACGGAAAATGCATACCTGAGATTCTCTAGTTTCAGAATCGATATTGAACTTTGGCAGTATTGTTTTTCAGTGTATTTTGACCCGCTGAATTCAAACAACGTACTGTCGATGGTCAAAACTATGCTTGGAAAAAAGTTATTTTGCTCCGTACGAAAAATGCGCACCTGAGATTTTCCAGTTCCAGAATCGATATTAAACTTGGGCAGTAGTGTTTTTTGGTCTAATTTGACCCACTGAATTCAAAAAATGTATTGTTTGAATTCAACATTCTACTGATAAAAAAATCAAGTTTCGCAATACGAAAACGTATGCCCGAGATTCTCGTCTTTCAGAATCAATATCAAACTTTGATAGGTGTGTTTTCTGGTGTATTTTGACCCGCTGAATTTCAAAAATGTACTGTCGATGGTCAAAACTATGCTTGGAAACAAGTTATTTCGCTCCCTACGGATAATGCATACCTGAGCTTTTCTAGTTCCAGAATCGATATTTAATTTTAGCAGTAGTGTTTTTTGGTGTATTTTGACCCGATGAATCCAACAAATGTACTGTGTGAATTTAAAATTTTACTGAAAAAAAAATCATGTTTTGCAACACGAAAACGTATGCCCGGGATTCTCGTCTTTCAGAATCAATATCAGACTATGATAGGTGTCTTTTCTAGTGTATTTTGACCTGCTGAATTCCAAAAATGTACTGTCGATGGTCAAAATTATGTTCGGAAAAGAGTTATTTCGCTCCGTCCGGAAAATGCATACCTCAGATTCTCTAGTTTCAGAATCGATATTAAACTTTGGCGGTAGTTTTTTTTAGTGTATTTTGACCCGCTGAATCCAAAAAACGTACTGTCGATGGTCAAAAGTATGCTTGTGAAAAAGTTATTTTGCTCTATACGAAAAATGCATACCTGAGATTTTCTAGTACCAGAATCGATATGAAACTTTGGCGGTAAATTTTTTTAGTGTATTTTGACACGCTGAATCCAACAAATGTACTGTGTGAATTCAAAATTCTACTGAAAAAAAATCATTTTTTGCAACACGAAAAAGTATGCCCGGGATTCTCGTCTTAAAGAATCAATATCAAACTTCGATAGGTGTGTTTTCCGGTGTATTTTGACCCGCTGAATTCAAAAAACGTACTGTCGATCGTCAAAACTATGCTTGGGAAAAAGTTATTTTGCTCCGTACGAAAAATGCATACCTGAGATTTTCTAGTACCAGATTCGATATCAAACTTTGGCGGTAGTTTTTTTCAGTGTATTTCGACACGCTGAATTCAACAAATGTACTGTGTGAATTCAAAATTCTACTCAAAAAAAAATCATGTTTTGCAACACGAAAAAGTATGCCCGGGATTCTCGTCTTAAAGAATCAATATCAAACTTCGATAGGTGTGTTTTCCGGTGTATTTTGACCCGCTGAATTCAAAAAACGTACTGTCGATCGTCAAAACTATGCTTGGAAAAAAGTTATTTTGCTCCGTACGAAAAATGCATACCTGAGATTTTCTAGTACCAGATTCAATATCAAACTTTGGCGGTAGTTTTTTTTTGTGTATTTCGACACGCTGAATCCAACAAATGTACTGTGTGAATTCAAAATTCTACTGGAAAAAAAATCATGTTCTGCAACACGAAAAAGTATGCCCGGGATTCTCGTCTTAAAGAATCAATATCAAACTTCAATAGGTGTGTTTTTCGGTGTATTTTGACCCGCTGAATTCGAAAAATAAACTGTCGAAGGTCAAAACTATGCTTGGAAAAAAGTTATTTCGCTCCGTACGAAAAATGCATACCTGAGATTCTCCAATTCCAAAATCGATATTGAACTTTGGGAGTAGTGTTTTTCAGTGTGTTTTGACCCGCTGAATCCAAACAACGTACTGTCGATGGTCACAACTATGCTTGGAAAAAAGTTATTTTGCTCCACACGAAAAATGCACACCTGAGATTTTCCAGTTCCAGAATCGATATTAAACTTGGGCAGTAGTGTTTTTTGGTCTAATTTGACCCACTGAATTCAAAAAATGTATTGTTTGAATCCAAAATTCTACTGATAGAAAAATCAAGTTTCGCAATACGAAAACGTATGCCCGAGATTCTCGTCTTTCAGAATCAATATCAAACTTTGATAGGTGTGTTTTCCGGTGTATTTTGACCCGCTGAATTCGAACAACGTACTGTCGATCATCAAAACTGTGCTTGGAAAAAAAGTTATTTTGCTCCGTACGAAAAATGCATACCTGAGATTTTCCAGTTCCAGAATCGATATTAAACTTGGGCAGTAGTGTTTTTTGGTCTATTTTGACCCACTGAATTCAAAAAATTTATTGTTTGAATTCAAAATTCTACTGATAAAAGAATCATGTTTTGCAACACGAAAAAGTATGCCCGGGATTCTCGTCTTAAAGAATCAATATCAAACTCCGATAGGTGTGTTTTCCGGTGTATTTTGACCCGCTGAATTCGAAAAATAAACTGTCGAAGCCCAAAACTATGCTTGGAAAAAAGTTATTTCGCTCCGTACGAGAAATGCATACCTGAGATTCTCCGATTCCAAAATCGATATTGAACTTTGGGAGTAGTGTTTTTCAGTGTGTTTTGACCCGCTGAATTCAAACAACGTACTGTCGATGGTCAAAACTATGCTTGGAAAAAAGTTATTTTGCTCCACACGAAAAATGCACACCTGAGATTTTTCAGTTCCAGAATCGATATTAAACTTGGGCAGTAGTGTTTTTTGGTCTATTTTGACCCACTGAATTCAAAAAATGTATTGTTTGAATTCAAAATTCTGCTGATAAAAAAATCAAGTTTCGCAATACGAAAACGTATGCCCGAGATTCTCGTCTTTCAGAATCAATATCAAACTTTAATAGGTGTGTTTCCCGGTGTATTTTGACCCGCTGAATTTAAACAACGTACTGTCGATCATCAAAACTATGCTTGGAAAAAAGTTATTTTGCTCCGTACGAAAAATGCATACCTGAGATTTTCTAGTACCAGAATCGATATCAAACTTTGGCGGTCGTTTTTTTCAGTGTATTTTGACACGCTGAATCCAACAAATGTACTGTGTGAATTTGAAATTCTACTGAAAAAAAATCATGTTTTGCAACACGGAAAAGTATGCCCGGGATTCTCGTCTTAAAGAATCAATATCAAACTTCGATAGGTGTGTTTTCCGGTGTATTTTGACCCGCTGAATTCAAAAAATAAACTGTCGATGGTCGAAACTATGCTTGGAAAAAAGTTATTCCGCTCCGTACGGAAAATGCATACCTGAGATTCTCTAGTTTCAGAATCGATATTGAACTTTGGCAGTATTGTTTTTCAGTGTATTTTGACCCGCTGAATTCAAACAACGTACTGTCGATGGTCAAAACTATGCTTGGGAAAAAGTTATTTTGCTCCGTACGAAAAATGCGCACCTGAGATTTTCCAGTTCCAGAATCGATATTAAACTTGGGCAGTAGTGTTTTTTGGTCTAATTTGACCCACTGAATTCAAAAAATGTATTGTTTGAATTCAACATTCTACTGATAAAAAAATCAAGTTTCGCAATACGAAAACGTATGCCCGAGATTCTCGTCTTTCAGAATCAATATCAAACTTTGATAGGTGTGTTTTCCGGTGTATTTTGACCCGCTGAATTCAAAAAACGTACTGTCGATCGTCAAAACTATGCTTGGAAAAAAGTTATTTTGCTCCGTACGAAAAATGCATACCTGAGATTTTCTAGTACCAGATTCAATATCAAACTTTGGCGGTAGTTTTTTTCAGTGTATTTCGACACGCTGAATCCAACAAATGTACTGTGTGAATTCAAAATTCTACTGGAAAAAAAATCATGTTTTGCAACACGAAAAAGTATGCCCGGGATTCTCGTCTTAAAGAATCAATATCAAACTTCAATAGGTGTGTTTTCCGGTGTATTTTGACCCGCTGAATTCGAAAAATAAACTGTCGAAGGTCAAAACTCTGCTTGGAAAAAAGTTATTTCGCTCCGTACGAAAAATGCATACCTGAGATTCTCCAATTCCAAAATCGATATTGAACTTTGGGAGTAGTGTTTTTCAGTGTGTTTTGACCCGCTGAATTCAAAAAATGTACTGTCGATTGCCAAAATTATGCTTGGGAAAAAGTTATTCTGCTGCGTACGAAAAATGCATAGCTGAGATTCTCTAGTTCCAGAATCGATATTGAACTTTGAAAGTAGTGATTTTCAGTGTATTTTGAACCGCTGAATCCAAAAAACGTAATGTCGATCGTCATAACTATGCTTGGAAAAAAGTTATTTCGCTTCGTACGAAAAATGCATACCTGAGATTTTCTAGTTCCAGAATCGATTCTAAACATTGGCAGTAGTGGTTTTTGGTGTATTTCGACCCGCTGAATTCAAAAAATGTACTGCTTGAATTCAAAATTCTACTGAACAAAAATCATGTTTTGCAATACAAAAACGTATGCCCGAGATTCCCGTCGTTCAGAATCAATATCAAACTTTGATAGGTGTGTTTTCCGGTGTATTTTGACCCGCTGGATTCAAAAAACGTACTGTCGATGGTCAAAATTATGCTTGGAAAAAAGTTATTTCGCTCCGTACGGAAAATGCATACCTGAGATTTTCTAGTTCCAGAATCGATATTGAACTTTGGCAGTAGTGTTTTTCAGTGTATTTCGACCCGCTGAATTCAAAAAATGAACTGTCGATATCCAAAACTATGCTTGGAAAAAAGTTATTTTGCTCCGTACGAAAAATGCATACCCGAAATTCTCTAGTTCCAGAATCGATATTGAACTTCAAGAGTAGTGTTTTTCAGTGTATTTCGACCCGTTGAATCCAAACAACGTACTGTCGATGTTCAAAACTATGCTTGGAAAACAGTTATTTCGCTCCGTATGGAAAATGCATACCTGAGATGTTCTAGTTCCAGAATCGATATTAAACTTTGGCAGTCATGTTTTTTGATGTATTTCGACCCGCTGAATTCAAAAAATGTACTGCTTGAATTCAGAATTCTACTGGAAAAAAACCATGTGTTGCAATACGAAAACGTATGCCCGAGATTCTCGTCTTTCAGAATCAATATCAAGCTTTTATAGGTGTGTTTTCCGGTGTATTTTGACCCGCTGAATTCAAAAAACGTACTGTCGATCGTCAAAACTATGCTTGGAAAAAAGTTATTTTGCTCCGTACGAAAAATGCATACCTGAGATTTTCTAGTACCAGAATCGATATCAAACTTTGGCGGTAGTTTTTTTTAGTGTATTTCGACACGCTGAATCTAACAAATGTACTGTGTGAATTCAAAATTCTACTGAAAAAAAATCATGTTTTGCAACACGAAAAAGTATGCCCGGGATTCTCGTCTTAAAGAATCAATATCAAACTTCGATAGGTGTGTTTTCCGGTGTATTTTGACCCGCTGAATTCGAAAAATAAACTGTCGAAGGTCAAAACTATGCTTGGAAAAAAGTTATTTTGCTCCGTACGAAAAATGCATACCTGAGATTTTCTAGTACCAGAATCGATATCAAACTTTGGCGGTCGTTTTTTTTAGTGTATTTTGACACGCTGAATCCAACAAATGTACTGTGTGAATTTAAAATTCTACTGAAAAAAAATCATGTTTTGCAACACGGAAAAGTATGCCCGGGATTCTCGTCTTAAAGAATCAATATCAAACTTCGATAGGTGTGTTTTCCGGTGTATTTTGAAACGCTGAATTCAAAAAATAAACTGTCGATGGTCGAAACTATGCTTGGAAAAAAGTTATTCCGCTCCGTACGGAAAATGCATACCTGAGATTCTCTAGTTTCAGAATCGATATTGAACTTTGGCAGTATTGTTTTTCAGTGTATTTTGACCCGCTGAATTCAAACAACGTACTGTCGATGGTCAAAACTATGCTTGGGAAAAAGTTATTTTGCTCCGTACGAAAAATGCGCACCTGAGATTTTCCAGTTCCAGAATCGATATTAAACTTGGGCAGTAGTGTTTTTTGGTCTAATTTGACCCACTGAATTCAAAAAATGTATTGTTTGAATTCAACATTCTACTGATAAAAAAATCAAGTTTCGCAATACGAAAACGTATGCCCGAGATTCTCGTCTTTCAGAATCAATATCAAACTTTGATAGGTGTGTTTTCCGGTGTATTTTGACCCGCTGAATTCAAAAAACGTACTGTCGATCGTCAAAACTATGCTTGGAAAAAAGTTATTTTGCTCCGTACGAAAAATGCATACCTGAGATTTTCTAGTACCAGATTCAATATCAAACTTTGGCGGTAGTTTTTTTCAGTGTATTTCGACACGCTGAATCCAACAAATGTACTGTGTGAATTCAAAATTCTACTGGAAAAAAAATCATGTTTTGCAACACGAAAAAGTATGCCCGGGATTCTCGTCTTAAAGAATCAATATCAAACTTCAATAGGTGTGTTTTCCGGTGTATTTTGACCCGCTGAATTCGAAAAATAAACTGTCGAAGGTCAAAACTATGCTTGGAAAAAAGTTATTTCGCTCCGTACGAAAAATGCATACCTGAGATTCTCCAATTCCAAAATCGATATTGAACTTTGGGAGTAGTGTTTTTCAGTGTGTTTTGACCCGCTGAATTCAAAAAATGTACTGTCGATTGCCAAAATTATGCTTGGGAAAAAGTTATTTTCCTGCGTACGAAAAATGCATAGCTGAGATTCTCTAGTTCCAGAATCAATATCAAACTTTGGCGGTAGTTTTTTTCAGTGTATTTCGACACGCTGAATCCAACAAATGTACTGTGTGAATTCAAAATTCTACTGGAAAAAAAATCATGTTTTGCAACACGAAAAAGTATGCCCGGGATTCTCGTCTTAAAGAATCAATATCAAACTTCAATAGGTGTGTTTTCCGGTGTATTTTGACCCGCTGAATTCGAAAAATAAACTGTCGAAGGTCAAAACTATGCTTGGAAAAAAGTTATTTCGCTCCGTACGAAAAATGCATACCTGAGATTCTCCAATTCCAAAATCGATATTGAACTTTGGGAGTAGTGTTTTTCAGTGTGTTTTGACCCGCTGAATTCAAAAAATGTACTGTCGATTGCCAAAATTATGCTTGGGAAAAAGTTATTTTCCTGCGTACGAAAAATGCATAGCTGAGATTCTCTAGTTCCAGAATCGATATTAAACTTTGAAAGTAGTGATTTTCAGTGTATTTTGAACCGCTGAATCCAAAAAACGTAATGTCGATCGTCATAACTATGCTTGGAAAAAAGTTATTTCGCTTCGTACGAAAAATGCATACCTGAGATTTTCTAGTTCCAGAATCGATTCTAAACATTGGCAGTAGTGGTTTTTGGTGTATTTCGACCCGCTGAATTCAAAAAATGTACTGCTTGAATTCAAAATTCTACTGAACAAAAATCATGTTTTGCAATACAAAAACGTATGCCCGAGATTCCCGTCGTTCAGAATCAATATCAAACTTTGATAGGTGTGTTTTCCGGTGTATTTTGACCCGCTGGATTCAAAACACGTACTGTCGATGGTCAAAATTATGCTTGGAAAAAAGTTATTTCGCTCCGTACGGAAAATGCATACCTGAGATTTTCTAGTTCCAGAATCGATATTGAACTTTGGCAGTAGTGTTTTTCAGTGTATTTCGACCCGCTGAATTCAAAAAATGAACTGTCGATATCCAAAACTATGCTTGGAAAAAAGTTATTTTGCTCCGTACGAAAAATGCATACCCGAAATTCTCTAGTTCCAGAATCGATATTGAACTTCAAGAGTAGTGTTTTTCAGTGTATTTCGACCCGTTGAATCCAAACAACGTACTGTCGATGGTCAAAACTATGCTTGGAAAACAGTTATTTCGCTCCGTATGGAAAATGCATACCTGAGATGTTCTAGTTCCAGAATCGATATTAAACTTTGGCAGTCATGTTTTTTGATGTATTTCGACCCGCTGAATTCAAAAAATGTACTGCTTGAATTCAGAATTCTACTGGAAAAAAACCATGTGTTGCAATACGAAAACGTATGCCCGAGATTCTCGTCTTTCAGAATCAATATCAAGCTTTTATAGGTGTGTTTTCCGGTGTATTTTGACCCGCTGAATTCAAAAAACGTACTGTCGATCGTCAAAACTATGCTTGGAAAAAAGTTATTTTGCTCCGTACGAAAAATGCATACCTGAGATTTTCTAGTACCAGAATCGATATCAAACTTTGGCGGTAGTTTTTTTTAGTGTATTTCGACACGCTGAATCCAACAAATGTACTGTGTGAATTCAAAATTCTACTGAAAAAAAATCATGTTTTGCAACACGAAAAAGTATGCCCGGGATTCTCGTCTTAAAGAATCAATATCAAACTTCGATAGGTGTGTTTTCCGGTGTATTTTGACCCGCTGAATTCGAAAAATAAACTGTCGAAGGTCAAAACTATGCTTGGAAAAAAGTTATTTCGCTCCGTACGAAAAATGCATACCTGAGATTTTCTAGTTCCAGAATCGATTCTAAACATTGGCAGTAGTGGTTTCTGGTGTATTTCGACCCGCTGAATCCGAAAAATGTACTGCTTGAATTGAAAATTCTACCGAAAAAAAATCATGTTTCGCAATACGAAAACGTATGCCCGAGATTCTCGTCTCTCAGAATCAATATCAAACTTTTATAGGTATGTTTTCCGGTGTATTTCGACCCGCTGAATTCAAAAAACATACTGTCGATGGTCAAAACTATGCTTGGAAAAAAGTTATTCCGCTCCGTACGGAAAATGCATACCTGAGATTTTCTAGTTCCAGAATCGATATTAAACTCTGGCAGTAGTGTTTTTCAGTGTATTTCGACCCGCTGAATTTAAAAAATGTACTGTCGATAGCCAAAACTATGCTCGGAAAAAAGTTATTTTGCTCCGTACGAATAATGCATAGCTGTAATTTTCTAGTTCCAAAATCGATTTTCAACTTTGAAAGTATTGTTTTTCAGTGTATTTTGACCCGCTGAATTCGAAAAATAAACTGTCGAAGGTCAAAACTATGCTTGGAAAAAAGTTATTTCGCTCCGTACGAAAAATGCATACCTGAGATTCTCCAATTCCAAAATCGATATTGAACTTTGGGAGTAGTGTTTTTCAGTGTGTTTTGACCCGCTGAATTCAAAAAATGTACTGTCGATTGCCAAAATTATGCTTGGGAAAAAGTTATTTTGCTGCGTACGAAAAATGCATAGCTGAGATTCTCTAGTTCCAGAATCGATATTAAACTTTGAAAGTAGTGATTTTCAGTGTATTTTGAACCGCTGAATCCAAAAAACGTAATGTCGATCGTCATAACTATGCTTGGAAAAAAGTTATTTCGCTTCGTACGAAAAATGCATACCTGAGATTTTCTAGTTCCAGAATCGATTCTAAACATTGGCAGTAGTGGTTTTTGGTGTATTTCGACCCGCTGAATTCAAAAAATGTACTGCTTGAATTCAAAATTCTACTGAACAAAAATCATGTTTTGCAATACAAAAACGTATGCCCGAGATTCCCGTCGTTCAGAATCAATATCAAACTTTGATAGGTGTGTTTTCCGGTGTATTTTGACCCGCTGGATTCAAAACACGTACTGTCGATGGTCAAAATTATGCTTGGAAAAAAGTTATTTCGCTCCGTACGGAAAATGCATACCTGAGATTTTCTAGTTCCAGAATCGATATTGAACTTTGGCAGTAGTGTTTTTCAGTGTATTTCGACCCGCTGAATTCAAAAAATGAACTGTCGATATCCAAAACTATGCTTGGAAAAAAGTTATTTTGCTCCGTACGAAAAATGCATACCCGAAATTCTCTAGTTCCAGAATCGATATTGAACTTCAAGAGTAGTGTTTTTCAGTGTATTTCGACCCGTTGAATCCAAACAACGTACTGTCGATGGTCAAAACTATGCTTGGAAAACAGTTATTTCGCTCCGTATGGAAAATGCATACCTGAGATGTTCTAGTTCCAGAATCGATATTAAACTTTGGCAGTCATGTTTTTTGATGTATTTCGACCCGCTGAATTCAAAAAATGTACTGCTTGAATTCAGAATTCTACTGGAAAAAAACCATGTGTTGCAATACGAAAACGTATGCCCGAGATTCTCGTCTTTCAGAATCAATATCAAGCTTTTATAGGTGTGTTTTCCGGTGTATTTTGACCCGCTGAATTCAAAAAACGTACTGTCGATCGTCAAAACTATGCTTGGAAAAAAGTTATTTTGCTCCGTACGAAAAATGCATACCTGAGATTTTCTAGTACCAGAATCGATATCAAACTTTGGCGGTAGTTTTTTTTAGTGTATTTCGACACGCTGAATCCAACAAATGTACTGTGTGAATTCAAAATTCTACTGAAAAAAAATCATGTTTTGCAACACGAAAAAGTATGCCCGGGATTCTCGTCTTAAAGAATCAATATCAAACTTCGATAGGTGTGTTTTCCGGTGTATTTTGACCCGCTGAATTCGAAAAATAAACTGTCGAAGGTCAAAACTATGCTTGGAAAAAAGTTATTTCGCTCCGTACGAAAAATGCATACCTGAGATTTTCTAGTTCCAGAATCGATTCTAAACATTGGCAGTAGTGGTTTCTGGTGTATTTCGACCCGCTGAATTTAAAAAATGTACTGCTTGAATTCAAAATTCTACTGAACAAAAATCATGTTTTGCAATACAAAAACGTATGCCCGAGATTCCCGTCTTTCAGAATCAATATCAAACTTTGATAGGTGTGTTTTCCGGTGTATTTTGACCCGCTGAATTCAAACAACGTACTGTCGATCATCAAAACTGTGCTTGGAAAAAAGTTATTTTGCTCCGTACGAAAAATGCATACCTGAGATTCTCCAGTTCCAAAATCGATATTGAACTTTGAGAGTAGTGTTTTTTAGTGTATTTCGACCCGCTGAATTCAAAAAATGTACTGTCGATCGTCAAAACTATGCCTGGAAAAAAGTTATTTTGCTCCGTACGAAAAATGCATACCTGAGATCATCTAGTTCCAGAATCGATATCAAACTTTGGCAGTAGTGTTTTTTGGTATATTTTGACCCGCTGAATCAAAAAAATGTACTGCTTGAATTTAAAATTCTACCGAAAAAAAAATCATGTTTCGCAATACGAAAACGTATGCCCGAGATTCTCGTCTCTCAGAATCAATATCAAACTTTTATAGGTGTGTTTTCCGGTGTATTCCGACTTGCTGAATTCAAAAAACATAATGTCGATGGCCAAGCTATGCTTGGAAAAAAGTTATTTTGCTTCGTACGAAAAATGCATACATGAGATTATCTAGTTCCAAAATCGAGATTGAACTTTAGAAGTAGTGTTTTTCGGTTTATTTTGACCCGCTCAATTCAAAAACCGTACTGTCGATGGTCAAAACTATTCTTGGAAAAAAGTTATTTTGCTCAGTACGAGAAATGCATACCTGAGATTTTCTAGTTCCCGAATCGATATTAAACTTTGGCAGTAGTGTTTTTTGGTGTATTTCGACCCGCTGAATCCAAGAAATGTACTGCTTGAATTCAAAATTCCACTGAAAAAAAAAATCATGTTTTGCAATACAAAAACGTTTGCCCGAGATTCTCGTCTTTCAGAATCAATATCAAACTTTGATAGGTGTGTTTTCCGGTGTATTTTGACTCGCTGAATTCAAAAAACGTACTGTCGATGGTGAAATTTATGCTTGGAAAAAAGTTATTTTGCTCCGTACGGAAAATGCATACCTGAGATTTTCTAGTTCCAGAATCGATATTGAACTTTGGCAGTAGTGTTTTTCAGTGTATTTCGACCCGCTGAATTCGAAAAATGTACTGTCGATACCCAAAACTATGCTTGGAAAAAAGTTATTTTGCTCCGTACGAAAAATGCATAGCTGAGATCCTCTAGTTCTAAAATCGATATTGAACTTTGTAAGTTGTGTATTTCAGTGTATTTTGGACCGCTGAATCCAAACAACGTGGTGTCGATCGTCCAAACTATGCTTGAAAAAAAGTTATTTCGCTCCCACGAAAAATGCATACCTGAGATTTTCCAGTTCCAGAATCGATATCAAACTTTGGCAGTAGTGTTTTTTGGTGTATTTCGACCCGGTGAATCCAAAAAACGTACTGCTTGAATTCAAAATTCTACTGAAAAAAAAATCATGTTTTGCAATACGAAAACGTATGCCCGAGATTCTCGTCTTTCAGAATCAATATCAAACTTTGATAGGTGTGTTTTCCGGTGTATTGGGAACCGCTGAATTCAAAAAACGTACTGTCGATGGTCAAAACTATGCTTGGAAAAAAGTTATTTTGCTCCGTACGGAAAATGCATACCTGAGATTTTCTAGTTCCAGAATCGATATTGAACTTTGGCAGTAGTGTTTTTCAGTGTATTTCGACCCGCTGAATTCGAAAAATGTACTGTCGATACCCAAAACTATGCTTGCAAAAAAGTTATTTTGCTCCGTACGAAAAATGCATAGCTGAGATTCTCTAGTTCCAAAATCGATATTGAACTTTGAGAGTAGTGTTTTTCAGTGTATTTCGACCCGCTGAATTCAAAAAATGTACTGTCGATGGCCAAAACTATGCTCGGAAAAAAGTTATTTCGCTCCGTACGAAAAATACATACTTGAGATTTTCTAGTTCCAGAATCGATATTAAACTTTGGCAGTAGTGTTTTTTGGTGTATTTTGACCCGCTGAATTCAAACAACGTACTGTCGATGGTCAAAACCATGCTTGGAAAAAATTTATTTTGCTCCGTACGAAAAATGCATAGCTGAGATTCTCTAGTTCCAAAATCGATATTGAACTTTGTAAGTTGTGTATTTCAAAGTATTTTGGACCGCTCAATCCAAACAACGTGATGTCGATCGTCCAAACTATGCTTGAATAAAAGTTATTACGCTCCCACGAAAAATGCGTACCTGAGATTTTCCAGTTCCAGAATCGATATTAAACTTTGGCAGTAGTGTTTTTTGGTGTATTTCGAGCCGCTGAATCCAAAAAATGTACTGCTTGAATTGAAAATTCTACCGAAAAAAAAATCATGTTTCGCAATACGAAAACGTATGCCCGAGATTCTCGTCTCTCAGAATCAATATCAAACTTTGATAGGTGTGTTTTCCGGTATATTTTGACCCGCTAAAATCAAAAAACGTCCTGTCGATAGCCAAAACTATGCTTGGAAAAAAGTTATTTTGCTCCGTACGGAAAATGCATACCTGAGATTCTCTAGTGCCAGAATCGATATTGAACTTTGGCAGTAGTATTTTCCAGTGTATTTCGACCCGCTGAATCTAAAAATCGTACTGTTGATGGCCAAAACTATGCTTGGAAAGAAGTTATTTTGCTCCGTACGGAAAATGCATACCTGAGATTCTCTAGTTCCAGAATCAATATTAAACTTTGACAGTAGTGTTTTTAGGTGTATTTTGACCAGCTGAATTCAAAAAATGTACTGCTTGAATTCAAAATTGTACTGAAAAAGAAATCATAATTTGCAATACGAAAACGTATGCCCGAGATTTTCGTCTCTCAGAATCAATACCAAACTTTTATAGGTGTATTTTTCGGTGTATTTCGACCCGCTGAATTCAAAAAACATACTGTCGATGGTCAAAACTATGCTTGGGAAAAAGTTATTTCGCTTCGTACGGAGAATGCATACCTGAGATTTTCTAGTTCCAGAATCGATATTGAACTTTGGCAGTAGTGTTTTTAGGTGTATTTTGACCCGCTGAATTCAAAAAATGTACTGCTTGAATTCAAAATTGTTCTGAGAAAAAAATCATGTTTCGCAATACGAAAACGTATGCCCGAGATTCTCATCTTTCAGAATCAATACCAAACGTTGATAGGTGTGTTTTCCGGTATATTTTGACCCGCTAAAATCAAAAAACGTACTGTCGACGGTCAAAATTATGCTTGAAAAAAAGTTATTTCGCTCCGTACGAAAAATGCATACCTGAGATTTTCTAGTTCCAGAATCGATATTAAACTTTGGCAGTAGTGTTTTTTGGTGTATTTTCACCCGCTGAATCTAAAAAATGTACTGCTTGAATTCAAAATTCTACCGAAAAAAAATCATGTTTCGCAATACGAAAACGTATGCCCGAGATTCTCGACTCTCAGAATCAATATCAAACTTTTGTAGGTGGTTTTTTTGGTGTATTTTGACCCGCTGAATTCAAAAAGCGTACCGTCGATGGTCAAAACTATGCTTGGAAAAAAGTTATTTTGCTCCGTACGGAAAATGCATACCTGAGATTCTCCAGTTCCAAAATCGATATTGAACTTTGAGAGTAGTGTTTTTCAGTGTATTTCGACCCGCTGAGTAGATATATAAGGGGGGTTCTGGATATAGATTCCTGCACCGACACATTACCGACATCTTATCCGAAACGCAAACCCTTCATTCTGGAAGGTTCGACAAGAAGGTCATGCTGTAACCCTCGACACCAGGTCGTTCACTCCTATGAATAGCGTCACACACCCTTGAATTGACGGTACACCGTGAATTAATTGAGGCCATACACTCTCAATTTAACGTCACATACACCCAGATCAACGTCACACGCCTCAAATAAAACTCTGACCCTAAGCATAACTCGAGGCCGGGGGGTCTGCCAGAGTTTCCAGGAATTGAGTCGGCGCGAGTCATTAAAGAGGTGATGACGGAAAGGGGTCAGATGTCATAAATCTTTACACGATAACTGTCTCGCAACTCCTGTATGCAGGTGGTCCAATTTTTTTGCTTATGCACGTGCACTTGACACATACACGGTTACACATACACATACACATACGCTACAGAGTCTGCTCATGTATTCGTGCATGAGATGAAGGCAAAAATAGATACGGCTAATGGAGTGGATCCCCGATTCCTGGAATTTTCCGGCACCCTGTGAGATTTGAGAAGTTCCGAATGCGTGACTTTAGAAAGATCTTTCGGAACGTTGTCGGCTATAAAAGAGCGAAAAATTTAGGATTGACACCTAGTATTCAACGGATCTTCGAGTGGTGCAGAATCTTCTTTTCTGACGTCTCTAAAAAAATCCAGTCTCACAATGGAGATGATGTTGGATGTGCAAGGTTTTCAACAATTGAACAACGAATTCATACTGAAGGAGCTCGGTGTAATCACTATTCAAGTGGATGAGAAAGGCAAGCAACGTCTGGCTCGCATTCTCTACAAACCACCATGTTCTTGGGAAACCTTATCGGTCAACTGTAGAGCTACCAACGCTTGGTTGACGCGGAATTATCATGGAATATCGTGGAATGATGGTAATATGCCTTACGATGATGTGCCGAAAGTAGTGAAAAAAGTTGTCGAGCATGCAAATTATATCTATGTAAAAGGAGAGGAGAAGAAAAAGTGGGTCGAAAAAATCATCAACGATGACTCAAAGTTCGTGATCGAATTGGGAGAATTGGGATGTTCAAGTCTTGAAATGCTACAATACATCGAAGTCGTTCATTGGCATGGAGACTATCATGGGAACGTTCCCAGGTATCAGTGTGCTTTCGAAAATGTTCAGCGATTGAAAACTTGGTATTTGACAAAGTGTACTGGCTCCCGTCATAAATCATTGCACATATACCTTCAAGTAGGGAGTTTGAAACGACTGAAGACGGAAGACATCGCATTTTTGTCGAAGGAATTTATCCTCATTCACGCATCGAATATCATCGATGAGATATGGGAGAAACTACCAGAGGCTATGAAGAAGGATAAAGACATCGCAGGTTGCCGAAAATGTCGAATACATTATTGTTCAATGAAGGATGAGTTCGATGGACCTACGCCTATGGTTAAAAATTGTCCACAATGTGAAATGAATCGATCAATTTGTATTTACTAAGTATAATTAACAGTAAATGGTTAAATAAATATTGAAAATAATTTTACAACAGTATTAATGCTGACTTTTTCATGTGCCCTCTCGTATTCAGATCTCCATCCTTGTCTTTCCTCCCTATAAGCTTACTCTAGAATAATTAGATACCGCTGAGCAGCATAACTGCTCAGGATGGTTATGATTTAGACGACACATGTATATATTTATTGAAAAAAGTTTTATTTGTAGAAATACATTGATATACAGTGTAAGTAATTATGGACTTATACCAATTTCTTTACTCCACCACTTATGGGATTGTATTCAACTACTCGATCGTGTAAGATCAAACAGTATGCTGACGTATCGGCAGGAAAGTTGTCTTTGGCTTCAAACTCGAGACGAACGTCTACAGGTCCAAACTTGAGCGACTCGTTTTGTTTTGAACAGTCAACGAGGAATAGGGGAGCGTACTGTAGAAATTCAGTCTTCTTCAGCAACGGTTCAGGTTCCTTGCCGTAATAGGAGGTTTGGAAATTTGCGAACATCTCGTACAACAGAGCATACTGATTATGACTCATATCGAGATTCAGGTTCCCGTAGGGATAACATTGAGAATTCAAGAAGAGTTTAACATCTGTGATATTGCAGTGATCGAAATGGCTAGCGTTTTTATTCAGCTTATTCTTCCGGCTTGTTTGGAAACCCAGTATAACGTAGCGAGGTTTTTCCAGCTGCGTCGATGTCTTCACAGTCCAAACGTGTTTGGAAGTGGTGGGCAGTACAGGATATTCGTACAATTCCCAATTGCGAAAACTTATCGAGATCGGCGCGTCTTTCTCGATAAAACTTAACAGCTGTATTTTTCGCTCATCCGAGAGCTTAACATATGGTAACAACCATTCGACTTTATCGATCAGGATTTTGTATTCCTCATCTTGAGTTTGCAGAACCGCGTTCGCATCGGTCTTCGATCGAGTCAAGATCAATTCATGTTTGGCGTTGACGATTATCTTGCGATAGTCTTCGGCGAACCCTAGCATCATCTTCAACGGTATGCATACATCGAAGTTACCAGCGGCATGGCTTGCATTCACATTAAGCCAACCAGCATTCTCCATCATCCAATTCTGCCCAGGTCTCAGGGAAGGGTAGCCTTTCATAAGACTGGTGAGACCGACGTTCTTGCTCCTATCGATCTCAATAGCATTTATCTCGTACCGCATTTCTTCAAACAGATGACAAACACCGTTGTTGACCAGTGTTGAGGCAGTCGACGGAGTTCCATCAGCCTTGACTATCTTCCCATACACATGCAACGAACTCTTGCACGGTAATACGCACAGGTCTTGGTGTTGAACAGCGATACGAATCTCGTCACTGTTATTGAAACTCGATGAGGCATAAGGTTTGTGTGCGTGAACCTCGTAATGTGCGATAGACTCGTCAAATACGATGGGTGTTTGAATGTCTAAGATTTCCTCCTCCATGGTATACAGCAGATGACACAGATGCAAGCGAATCGTAGTTTTACTTTACGAAAATTCCTCTTCCAAAAGGTATGACCTTGAGACCCAAGCTTTTCAGAAGCAGCACGTTCTGAGGTGTCAGCTCTTTGAGAACCGGTTGACGACTAACTTGTTTGGGGCATCTCACCTTACTAATATAACTAGTTCTGTTATAAACTATTCCCATTATTGAGCCTTGATATGCAACCTCACAGTTATAACCTCTCCACGGAAATTGACCAAATCCCCGTCTTGATCGACTATACGGAGTTGGATGTGATCTATGGTTCTTACGGTGACTGGCAAGTAAATGACGTGAGACGGTACTTCAATGATCTTATATCCAGGTGGAACGACGGGAAAAAACTCATGAATGGTGTGTACTTTGCGCTCATTGACGTAGGCACCCGTTGTAATGTTACACTCGACTCGTAGTGCGTTAACTTTAAGGATCGTCACAGGAAGGTCAGACTCGTGAACTCTATCAGCTTTCAGAATACGTGGAGTGAAACCTAATAGGCCACCTATAGAATCGTCTGGTAGAAAATTTACAGGGTGACTGCATTTAATTTCGCTACACAATGTATTATTATTCGGTTTGATGTTGATGGCGATACCCGTATGCAGTAATACACCCTGTACATAGTTCTCGATATCCTCTATTTCATAGCTACCGGTAGGTATAGTTACTACTTGTTCACCGACATAAATCTTGTTGTGGCCAACGTCTACGTTAGGAATAGAATTAAAAGTCAGTAATTCAACGAGACCAAGGGAGTAATTCTTAAAAGGGGAAAGTTCAATAGGAGGAAAGTATTGAGTCTCAAGGACCGAGGAGTTCCCCGATACGGTTAGTGTGAGCGAATCGTCCATGACTACTGCGAAAGTCAAACTGATTTCGTGGAATTACGTCCCATGGTTATATAGAAACTCGAGACACAAGTGACCACAGTTGAACGTATCATAGTCTTGATATCTTTCATGGTTATATTTGACGCTACCAACGCCAAGGTATCTGACGAGGTCTGACGGTGGACGAAGGTTACCGAAACTGTCAAAGTAAATGACTTCGTCTCCGTTCTTTCGGTACGCGACCCAATGTGTTCCAGGACCATCTTTATCATCTAGATTGACGATCGCTGATTCACACCTACGCGGTCCGTCCTTAGGCAAATCATTACGCATAAACACGCCGCGGAAATGTGGAATGTTCAGGATCGTCGCGTACTTCAGCAGATCCGCGTCAGTTGGCGCCCGTCGCGGTAGCGTCACTTTTAGTTTTTTGACTGTTGTTTCAAATGAATGCCTAACCCCTTCCTATACGGTTTCAGGTGAAGCCCCTTGCCTAAAGCGATAGCTTCCATAGTTTTGTTGTGCCGTTGACTCTCTTCCAATTGTCTCTTGGCGGAACTTGCGTCATTCACCGCTTTTGCAATACCTGCTGCACCACCAGCTAATGCACCCGTTGCACTGAGCCCGGCAAAAAGCGGTATTAGAAACGGTAAAAAGCCACCAACTTTAGATGGAACAGGTAGAATTCGTGGAGAACGCACATTTTTTTTACCACCGGCCTTTCTAACAACTCCTCGCGCACCCTTCAATGCGGACTTGATGGCTACTTGCGCAGTTTTGCCTGGAACCATGGACCGTTTGGCAGCATCGATAACTTTTCTCAATACCACCGGCTTCCGCATTCCCATGCCAAGCTTAGTTTTCCCTTTCATAGCGTTTGTCACTGCCCAGGCGGCTGCTTTCTCACCTATATTTGCGTCTGTGGCAAAAACTCGTTTCCAGGCTCTTTCAGCTAAAATCTTATCTGCTGCACTTCTAGCTTCGAGATTCTCTCGATTCTTTGAGTAGGCGATATCGTGTTCCTTACAAGCTGCGTCGAGAGGATTGATACCCGGATCGCCTCGTGCGAGTCTTTTCGCTAGTTTGGTACCAGGTCCGCAGTATTGATAACCCGGTATATGCAACTCTACCGGAAGACTGTTGATGATCCTGTTGACTAAACCTTTCCCACGACGCTTACGACTGACTGTCTTGGCTTTGTGCACGATCATGTCGACGATCTGTACGTGAATGAGGAATGATCTTTATAAACGCGATATTTATGGTCTCTGGCTTCAGTCAGAGTCAAGATGAGGTTCGAAACACAGCCTGTCAAGCTACCTGTAACGAATTTCGATAAAGTTGTGCAACAGAATGCTGATATTAGAAAACGGCACGGTGATTTGCTGCCAAACAGCGTTCGCGCAGTATTTTGCGGACCATCCAACTGCGGCAAGACTAATACATTACTCACCCTGATAACGCATCCGAACGGACTGCGCTTCGAGAACGTATATATTTACTCAAAATCGTTGAATCAACCCAAGTACAAGTTCTTGCAACAGTTACTCGAGGGTGTAGATGGCGTTGAGTACTTTCCATTTGATGAGCACGAACAGGTAGTTATGCCAAACGGTGCACTGCCTAATTCGATTATCGTCTTTGATGATGTAGCTTGTGAGAAACAGGATAACATTAGAGCTTTTTTTTGTATGGGGAGACACAAAAATGTGGATTGCTTTTATCTTTGCCAGACCTATGCTCGCATCCCTAAGCATCTAGTGCGTGACAATACCAATCTTTTAGTCCTATTCAAGCAAGATGAGATGAATTTGAGACATGTATACGATGATCATGTGAACACTGACATGACTTACGCGCAGTTCAAAGACTTGTGCTCGGCGTGTTGGAATAACAATAAGTACGGATTTATCGTAATAGACAAGGACAGTGAGATGAATGAGGGTAGATATAGAAAAGGGTTTGACTGTTTCGTGAGCTTAAATGGAACAAATTCAGGGGAGTAGAATCAGTAGCGTTTCGGATACAGCTCGGTCAACATGCAGGATACAAAAATTCACGAACAAAAAGAAGTGTTGCGTCATATCGCTAAAACCAGTGCGGCGATTCGACGTAAACACAAAATGATAAGATCAGGTAAAGAGACCGCTGAACAGGCTATGAGCAATGTTTTTAAACCGGTAGTGACTCCGTTGAAAGAACTACTGAAGGTTTCTCAAACGGCTGCTAAATCCATCAAAGAAGAACCGATCAAAGATGAACCCATCAAAGAAGACTTTAACCCGATTAAAGAAGAAGAACCTGGAGAAGATGATTCCTTTTCGACAGCAGATGAGGGAGAGGAAATGGATATAACTTTACAGCCGATGGATGAGTACCCTGAACCGTTACAACACGAAGCCCCCAACGACTATCTTGAATTGTTTCGAGATGAGAATATAAAAAGAAGTGATCTAGATAACGTGTACGATGTACGCGTACTCGCTCACGAGAAGTTAATGATGGGTGACTCACCGATAAGTTTTGGGAATGACGTTATTCATATAGGTGACATGAGTTATACAAAGACCAAAGGCTTGTTGGAATTATTATTCAAAAAGATACCCAATGAGACTTACGTGAACGCTGATGATATTCAAAAGTATAAACAAATCGTATTTGCCACCAACACACATCGAAAATACTATAAAGCTGGTCACCCCTTTCGAGAGTCGGACAACCCCAAATTCAAGAAGTTTATTGCACCAATGATTAGCGTGCCACTTCCACGCACGGGTGGACGTATGCTACCGGAGCTCTTGGTTGCTCAAGAAGGTAGAGTTACAGATTACGTTCACTGGGACAACCCCAATGAGCTGGTAGACCGTCTTCGTTTGCTTATGGCTTCCCAAGCAGCTGGAAACTCGAGTCACTCCAATGAAATCATATCGATAATCGAAGAATTGCGGGAAGCTGGCATCATTTATTAATGAACCTTGCATCGCTTCTACCGTCATTTCCAAGATGAGCGTCGATGTGTTTGGACGACAGTTGAACAAGAGCACAGCTAGCACTCGCGGTCCTCCCGGTGTTGGATTTAAATTCACCGTCGACGGGAATTACGACATAGGTAACAAGAGACTATGCAATGTTGCCAATCCTGTGGAGCCAAATGACGTTGCCACCTTGAATCTCATGCGACAGGAAATCGACTCTATTACAAATGAAATCCACTTAATGATAAATATCTTGGGCTCTCGTACTACAGATGCTCTGCAGAAACTGCGTGCTGATAGTGAAGCAGGACAAGACCTGTCGATTCGGAACTCCAAGGCCATTCACGAACTGGACACCAGGCTGAGAATATTGGAAAATGAACGAGAAAAAGCTAGCTCTCGTAACGGAGCTGCATAAGCCAGCTAGAAAAAATTATCAACGTCGTCGCGTAGATGTTCGTGGTTTGGATGAAACCTGGCAAGCGGATCTCGTTGAAATGTTACCTTACGCCGGAGAGAACAAAGGCTACAAATATATGCTCACCGTCATCGACATATTCTCAAAGTACGCCTGGGCCGTGCCATTGAAGAGTAAGACAGGTAAAGATACTGCAAGTGCTATGGAATCTGTACTCGTGCAGGGACGTATCCCGAAGAATCTACACGTTGACACAGGCGGAGAATTTTATAATTCAAATTTCGATTCTCTTATGCGACGGTATAATATTAAGCTATACTCAACCTTTAGTAACTTGAAGGCATCGATCTGCGAGCGATTTAATCGTACGCTGAAAAATAAAATGTGGATGCAATTCAGTTTGCAAGGAAATTACAAGTGGATAGACATTTTATCTGATTTGGTGTCTACTTACAACAACTCCAAACACCGAACTATTGGGATGAAACCAAAAGATGTTTCCGCTAAAAATGAAAAGGCTTTATTGCGAAGCGTGTACCAAAAAGTTCGAGCCAATCCTGTCAAACTATCAAAGTTCAAAGTTACAGATAAAGTCCGGATCAGTAAATACAAAAATGTTTTCGCGAAAGGTTATACACCAAATTGGACGACTGAAATATTCACGGTTATTCAAGTAGATAATACTAATCCGGTAACGTACAAGCTTAAAGACTATCAGGATCAACCTATAGCAGGTGGTTTCTACGAACAGGAGCTTCTGAAGGTGAAGAATTCTGACATCTACCTCGTGGAGAAGGTGCTCAAGAAACGTGCAGGAAGACTATACGTTAAGTGGTTAGGTTTTGACACTACACATAACAGTTGGATCAATGAAACTGACTTGTAAGGTTTTTGAATAAATAAATAATCAATCTTCTATACATCTGTCTTTATTTCAAGCCTTATAGAATACGTTTTATACAGTTCATTTGTATGTATTGTAGCCCCACGGAAGCGTATCCGTAGTATTAGGAAATACGATACGTTTATCATCATTCCAGCTTAACGCTATCTTATTTTGCTTAACGGTATGAACCTCATGCTTTCTACTTTGAATTGAATGTTGACTCTTGATCAAAATTTGATGATTCAAAGAACATTCTAGGTAATCATCAAACGTGATCTTTCTTAAAGTAGATCCCTTGACTCCCTTGGCGCGTTTTGTTTCCTTATTTTCCCCCAACACTCTAAACGAATACAGTTTTGCCCTCAACCCTATGAATTCAGTCATTATCTTTCCATTATTTTCGTCTTTCATCAAACCTATAACCTTTTTATTAACTAGAGGCATTTTATACACATTATTTGAAGGATAGTCAGACGTATCAAATTTATCTAAATTACATTTCAAAGATTCATATATATCGGGTACAGTAAAATGGTATATAAGACTATCCGTATCTGTATACATTAATTTCGCTCGATCTCCATAAGTTTTTTTCACATAATTATAATGGAAATCATAGATATATGTCTTAGAGAGATCTAGAATCGAAAACCCAACGTATATTGGCTTGTTCAGTGTGACCGTTGGTCGAGTCAATTCAATGATAACCATGTCCTTGTCAAAGATAGTACAACTATGAAAATTTGGTTTAGCAATAAGAGCCCTGGCACCATACCTTCCATCCCATTTGGTAATTAACTTAACGTTCTTAAACTTACGAACGTTCTCCATGGTTTTTCCAAAAACTGCGTTATTCATTAATTTATAAAAGTTTTTCTCAAACTCGTTGTTGGATTTTTTTCTCAATTCAGTATTCAGATCTATGTACTTCTTAAGCCACGGCGCTTGGTGGAATTTTAAAACTCTATGAATTTTAGTCAATCTCATACCTAAACTTAAACATTGTTTTAAGACTCTGTAATGGATGACATAATTCTTCCTGGAAAAAAGGGTAGTTATTAATCTAGGTTGCTTCGATCCCGAGATGGGAGGTACGTAATGCTCGGGACATAGAGGTAAGTCTTTGTGTAATTCATGAAGCTGCAACGGATATTCTAAATCAACTTCAAGTATATAGCCTATAGAGGATTCATCTGATACGTTACACACGTCGAATTGCTCGAAATTCAATACCCACGCGAATGAGCTGTATGGTAAATGAAGATTCATAGCTGCACCGTATAAATTATTAACGTCAAAATACATTAGGTAGGATTCTTCTTTCTGTGGATTGAAGGCTGTTCCCATATATCTGTTATTAGCTTTAGCATATCTATTCGAACACTGAGCTACACCTCCTCGAATACCCTTTTCTACAAACATTACCATGTCAATGTCAACTAGAAGTTCTAGTTCGATACCCGTACACTTGAGCATTGCATCAAACGAAAGCCCTGGTGCTGTATAATAATGTAAGGGATCTAAATTATAAGTTGACCGACAATTTTGTCGAAAATTTTCAAAAATATCTGCTAAAAGGAGAACGTCAGTTCGTAAGTACAAGTCTGAATATTCACCCAACGTTTTAACATCAAAAGCATGCCAGACGTCACACGCGTGTGAATAATCATTCTGTGAAATATCTGCATCGTTTAATTTAGAATAAAAATTTTCAATTTTTGGTAGCTGTTTTTCTTCAAGCTTGTCCCAACTATCTATATATTCATATGGAAATACGCCTTTTCTCGATAGTAATTGAAATTTCTCTGGACTGTTACAATATTTGCGTGTAATTATTTTTTGTTGATCTTTCAAATATGACGCTAATTTTTCAAGACTGCTTGACATGAAGCGGAATGAATCAATAAACCGAAAATTTATAACTGTTTCTTCTACAAATTTCGTAAAAGATATGTACTTTTCTTTGTTTACAGGTAAAAGATTCATTTGACCCTTGAATGATGTAGCCAATGCTTTGATTAAAAAATGTGAATCATACCCGGATAAGTTGTGAAAAATTACTGGAATAGCGTGTGAATTTTTGTAATTCAATTTACAATCTTGATGTGCAGCACCACGGTACTTCCCTGTGAAATGGCAATGATCACGATGCTTTTTATCAGCGCTAGTGAATGGTTTTTCACAAATATGACAAGTTTCAGCGGAATGAAATTTATTCACTTGATCCGGGCTTAGGGGTTCCATTGGTACTATTTTTTGATAATAAACTTCTAACGATTGAGCCAAGTCTTTCAACTCGTTCGTGAACCATCCAATGCAATCTTTTCCCCGATTAATTTTGAACTTAGAAACTGTGTCGTTAAATGTACAATGTAAATAATACGCGATACTGTATGGAATGTGTTTTTGATAGGCCGTGGTGTTCTTTGATGCATCAACGATCGGTTGCAACAAACATTCAACGTCTGCGTAAATGCAAAATGGCACGTCTTCTTTATGCTTAAAATTTTTAAATTTGACAATCTTATCCTCCTCTTTCGGTAGGATGACTCTACATTTATTTAAATTAATGCAATCAAGTCTATGCTTACTTAGACACTTCTCAGAATTAAAGTGACTCAAGCATCGGTCACAAAGCCAAGTAACGCATTTGTGTTTGGTAATTTGTGATCTTATTAATCGAGATAAGTTTCTAATCCAAGCAAAGTGAAATACCCTGTTGTTTAACATATCATCCTCTTCGTTTAAATCAATTTCAGTTTGTAACACAAGGAGATGAATTACAGGCTTGTCTGACTTGTGTCGGCTTAAATATACTGGTACTATCTCCCTATTATTTTTTCTCTCACATTGCTCTATTCCGTAAACGTTAATCGAAAGATCGTTCAATTTCTCAAATTTTGAAATGCTATCTAAAGATATCGGAAACTTTAAACCATCATACCGTAGTATTGTGCTGAAATGTGGATACGAGCTTGTTTCGGTGGAGTTCTTGTTCGTGGGAAAAAGAGCTGCTGTGATTGCCCAAAGAAAACAATAGGGATCGTTGCTTCTGATATTTACAACTGCTTTCTTATCTCTAATATACTTTGGTAGCTCAGCGTAAGTGGACAGCCCGCCTCGTAGTGGTACATATCTGTTTATGTTCACTGACAGATTTATGATGTCTACCAACGACCAGCCAGAATCCTTCTCCTGGAACTCTTCAACCTTCACCGCTAATTTCTCTTTCACGTTCTCTTCGAACCACTCGTCAATATTCGTTGATTCGAGGATAATTGCGTTTTTGGTATTAAAAAATTTGATTTCTTCAATAATTTCACCATCTTTCGTAATGCTGAATTTACAGGATAAGATGACATTAGCTTTCAAACTTCCTTCCTTCAGTAAAGCGTTCTTCAGTCTCACGGTGAGCAGTTTTCTGGAGTCTTCCAGAAACTTGATCAGATCCTTGCGCTGCAAATTGACGATAACTCCAGTTCTAATTCGTCCCTCAAAAGCAGTCTCCAAATCTTCCCATTGTACTCGATCGCGTCTTCGTCGTCTTCGTACACCTGCTCCCGTTTTTTGAAATCTTCGAAATTTCGCCGTCAAAGATTTCAAAATACCAATCGTTGTTAAAATTCTCGTTTTACGTCCAACTGTTGAAGCACTATTTCTCAATATTTCGTTCAAAAGTCTGATATTGCGCGTTCCCAATGTGATCCACTTCTCAATTACAACCGGTAACGATTTATTTTCAAGAAGTTTATAAGCTTGTTCCATAAGGCTTATGAGTTTAAGACACTTGACAGAATCCATTATAGCTCTTCACGACTGAATAGCACCTCAGTTACATAATAAGTGATTGTGCTGCACTCGTAAGAACCCTTTTTATAGGGCAGGCTGACAAAAAATTCTGAGAATCATAACGGTGAAATTTTTTTTCCTGGGAGGGTGTGAAATCATGGACCCAATCCATTAGCTGTATCTATTTTTAACCTTCCTACTCTCATGCACGGAAGCACGAACTGACCGTATAGGGTAAATGTTGGTGTATGTGTTACGGCTACGTGTTTAAACCAAAACATTCAACCACCTGCAGACTGCAGTTTTGAAACAGCTGTCGGGTTGGGATTTATGATGGTTGCTTCTTTTTTGTCATTACCATTCTAATGATTCACGTCGACTCTCAATTCTTAGAAACTGTAGCAGAACCCCTCGTCCTCAACTTATCTTTATTATAAGGTCTTCTACCATCTACCATAAGTTATCGTATATATAATATATATTATGTATATATGGTCATAGGGTAGAGAGTGAATATAATAGAGGGGTATATATATGTATATTATAGTTTTGGTTATAATACATTTATTTTCAAATAGAAATCCTTTACTAATTCATATAAAAGTGATAGTTAAAATTCAAAGGTAGAGTGAATATAGCAAGGCATTGACATATTCGGTACGAAATCAGTTCAGAGTTGAAGATTATTATTTATTTTTATAAAATAAAAGAATCCCTCTCCAAGTTACATGAAGTTGATCGTTCTAATTTATAGTGATAGGAATAACATCAAAATATTATCATATTTATGTAAGGAGTTGAAGACCATTCATTTTTCAGGAATAGAATAGACTTTTGATGCAAATGTATGATAATTAAAATGTGTTATAACATTGTAATCACATATGAAGTAAATCACACATAGTTGAATTCCATCTGGTTGAATTGTCCACCAAGGTAGCGCATCTGAAGTCTATCCTCTTCACATGCGTCCATCATCTTTTGAAGAAGATCTGCGTCGTCGACTAGAACTCTTCGCATCCGAGCTGGTAAAAATACCGAGAAGCGTCCATCCACATCAACAATGAATCTTTCACCAAATTTGGTTTGAACTTTGCGGATGCCACTGATTTGGAAGTCCTTGAACACATCCAGCTCTCCTAATTTTCTCGTTGGGAGAAACTGTTCCAGCCGACCAATTTTGTTAAGCTTGTTGAAGTCCATGTTATTTCGGGTTCAGATTTCGATATTTCTGAGTACGCTTGTGAGTTGATTTAGATCAGACTTTATTTTGATTAGACTTTTCACTTCTTCAATATTTCTCTGCAGTAGATATGATAATATTTTTTTTTTTTTTTTACTGCTTATCGATATTCTACATCACTCAACGAAGATCTGTTGAAGACTAATTGCCATCTCTAGATGTTTCTCTCTTTTATAGCTCTCAACCCCTCTACTAACTTCCATGGACTTTATTACTAGAACGTGTTAACTTCATTCCGAAAAAGGATCTTCCTATATTTCTTCACATTTTCACATTTCTCAAATCTCACAAGGTGCCGAAAACTCGGTGATAATTCCAGGAACCGTTCGTCGGTGAAAATTCCAGGAATCGGGGAAGATTGACCTTGTCACAACACTTGTCATAAATTAGTCAGCACACTTGTCATAAATTAGTGTAATGGGTCCAATCCATTAGCCGTATCTATTTTTTGCCTTCATCTCATGCACGAATACATGAGCAGACTCGGTAGGGTAGGTGTGTGTATGTATGTGTAACCGTGTATGTGTCGAGTGCACGTGCATAAGCAAAAAAATTTGACCACCTGCATACAGGAGTTGCGAGACAGTTATCGTGTAAAGATTTATGACATCTGACCCCTTTCCGTCATCACCTCTTTAATGACTCGCGCCGACTCAATTCCTGGAAACTCTGGCAGACCCCCCGTCCTCGACTTATCCTTACGGTTAGAGTTTTATTTGAGGCGTGTGACGTTGACCTGAGTGTATGTGACGTTAAATTGAGAGTGTATGGCCTCAATTAATTGCGGGTGTACCGTCAATTCAAGAATGTGTGACGCTATTCATAGGAGTGAACGACCTGGTGTCGAGGGTTACAGCATGACCTTCTTGTCGAACCTTCCAGAATAAAGGGTTTGCGTCTCGGATAAGATGTCGGTAATGTGTCGGTGCAGGAATCTATATCCAGAACCCCCCTTATATATCTACTCCGCTGAATTCAAAAAATGTACTGTCGATCGTCAAAACTATGCTTGGAAAAAAGTTATTTTGCTCCGTACGAAAAATGCATACCTGAGATTCTCTAGTTCCGAAATCGATATCGAACTCTGAGAGTAGTGTTTTTCAGTGTATTTTGACCCGCTGAATTCAAACAACGTACTGTCGATTATCAAAACTATGCGTGGAAAAAAGTTATTTTGCTCCGTACGAAAAATGCATACCTGAGATTTTCCAGTTCCAGAATCGATATTAAACTTGGGCAGTAGTGTTTTTTGGTCTGATTTGACCCACTGAATTCAACAAATGTATTGTTTGAATTCAAAATTCTACTGATAAAAAAATCAAGTTTCGCAATACGAAAACGTATGCCCGAGATTCTCGTCTTTCAGAATCAATATCAAACTTTGATAGGTGTGTTTTCCGGTGTATTTTGACCCGCTGAATTCAAACAACGTACTGTCGATCATCAAAACTGTGCTTGAAAAACAAGTTAATTTGCTCCGTACGAAAAATGCATACCTGAGATTATCTAGTTCCAGAAACGATATTGAACTTTGGCAGTAGTGTTGTTTGGTGTATTTCGAGCCGCTGAATCCAAAAAATGTACTGCTTGAATTCAAAATTCTACTGAAAAAAAAAATCATGTTTCGCAATACGAAAACGTATGCCCGAGATTCTCGTCTTTCAGAATCAATATCAAACTTTGATCGGTGTGTTTTCCGGTGTATTTTGACCCGCTGAATTCACAAAACGTACTGTCGATGGTCAAAACTATGCTTGGAAAAAAGTAATTTTGCTCCGTACGGAAAATGCATACCTGAGATTATCTAGTTCCAGAAACGATATTGAACTTTGGCAGTAGTGTTTTCCAGTGTATTTCGACCCGCTGAATTCAAAAAATGTACTGTCGGTAGCCAAAACTATGCTTGGAAAAAGTTATTTTGCTCCGTACGACAAATGCATACCTGAAATTCTCTAGTTCCAGAATCGATATTAAACATTGGCAGTAGTGTTTTTTGGTGTATTTTGACCCGCTGGATTCAAACAACGTACTGTCGATGGTCAAAACTATGCTTGGAAAAAAGTTATTTTGCTCCGCACGGAAAATGCATACCTGAGATTATCTAGTTCCAGAATCGATATTGAACTTTGAGAGTAGTGTTTTTCAGTGTATTTCGACCCGCTGAATTCAAAAAATGTACTGTCGATATCCAAAACTATGCTCGGAAAAAAGTTATTTTGCTCCGTACGAAAAATGCATAGCTGTGATTTTCTTGTTCCAAAATCGATATTGAACTTTGAAAGTATTGTTTTTCAGTGTATTTTGACCCGCTGAATCCAAACAACGTACTGTCGATCGTCAAAACTATGCTTGGAAAAAAGTTATTTTGCTCCGTACGAAAAATGCATACCTGAGATCTTCGAGTTCCAGAATCGATAATAAACTTTAGCAGTAGTGTTTTTTGGTGTATTTTGACCCGCTAAATCCAAAAAATGTACTGCTTGAATTGAAAATTCTACCGAAAAAAAAATCATGTTTCGCAATACGAAAACGTATGCCCGAGATTCTCGTCTCTCAGAATCAATATCAAACTTTTATAGGTGTGTTTTCCGGTGTTTTTCGACCCGCTGAATTCAAAAAACATACTGTCGATCGTCAGAACTATGCTTGGAAAAAAGTTATTTTGCTCCGTACGAAAAATGCACAGCTGTGATTTTCTACTTCCAAAATCGATATTGAACTTTGAAAGTATTGTTTTTCAGTGTATTTTGACCCGTTGAATCCAAACAACGTACTGTCGATCGTCAAAACTATGCTTGGAAAAAAGTTATTTCGCTCCGCACGAACAATACATACCTGAGATTTTCTCGTTCCAGAATCGATATTAAACTTTGGCAGTAGTGTCTTTTCGTGTATTTTGACCCGCTTAATTCAAACAACGTACTGTCGATGGTCAAAACTATGCTTGGAAAAAAGTTATTTTGCTTCGTACGGAAAATGCATACTTGAGATTTTCTAGTTCCAAAATCGATATTGAACTTTGAAAGTAGTGTTTTCTGGTGTATTTTGACCCGCTGAATTCAAACAACGTACTGTCGATGGTCAAAACCATGCTTGGTAAAAATTTATTTTGCTCCGTACGAAAAATGCATACCCGAGATCTTCTAGTTCCAGAATCGATATTAAACTTTGCAGTAGTGTTTTTTGGTGTATTTTGACCCGCTGAATCCAAAAAATGTACTGCTTGGATTGAAAATTCTACCGAAAAAAAAATCATGTTTCGCAATACGAAAACGTATGCCCGAGATTCTCGTCTCTCAGAATCAATATCAAACTTTTATAGGTGTGTTTTCCGGTGTATTTCGACCCGCTGAATTCAAAAAACATACTGTCGATAGCCAAAACTATGCTCGGAAAAAAGTTATTTTGCTCCGTACGAAAAATGCATAGCTGTGATTTTCTAGTTCCAAAATCGATATTGAACTTTGAGAGTAGTGTTTTTCAGTGTATTTCGACCCGCTGAATTCAAAAAATGTACTGTCGATATCCAAAACTATGCTCGGAAGAAAGTTATTTTGCTCCGTACGAAAAATGCATAGCTGTGATTTTCTTGTTCCAAAATCGATATTGAACTTTGAAAGTATTGTTTTTCAGTGTATTTTGACCCGCTGAATCCAAACAACGTACTGTCGATCGTCAAAACTATGCTTGGAAAAAAGTTATTTTGCTCCGTACGAAAAATGCGTACCTGAGATCTTCTAGTTCCAGAATCGATATTAAACTTTGGCAGTAGTGTTTTTTGGTGTATTTTGACCCGCTGAATCCGAAAAATGTACTGCTTGAATTGCAAATTCTACCGCAAAAAAAAATCACGTTTCGCAATACGAAAACGTATGCCCGAGATTCTCGTCTCTCAGAATCAATATCAAACTTTTATCGGTGTGTTTTCCGTCGTATTTCGACCCGCTGAATTCAAAAAACATACTGTCGATGGTCAAAACTATGCTTGGAAAAAAGTTATTCCGCTCCGTACGGAAAATGCATACCTGAGATTTTCTAGTTCCAGAATCGATATTGAACTTTGAGAGTAGTGTTTTTCAGTGTATTTCGACCCGCAGAATTCAAAAAATGTACTGTCGATGGCAAAAACTATGCTCGGAAAAAAGTTATTTCGCTCCGTACGAAAAATACATACCTGAGATTTTCTAGTTCCAGAATCGATATTAAACTTTGGCAGTAGTGTTTTTCAGTGTATTCTGACCCGCTGAATTCAAACAACGTACTGTCGATCGTCAGAACTATGCTTGGAAAAAAGTTATTTTGCTCCGTACGAAAAATGCACAGCTGTGATTTTCTACTTCCAAAATCGATATTGAACTTTGAAAGTATTGTTTTTCAGTGTATTTTGACCCGTTGAATCCAAACAACGTACTGTCGATCGTCAAAACTATGCTTGGAAAAAAGTTATTTCGCTCCGCACGAACAATACATACCTGAGATTTTCTCGTTCCAGAATCGATATTAAACTTTGGCAGTAGTGTCTTTTCGTGTATTTTGACCCGCTTAATTCAAACAACGTACTGTCGATGGTCAAAACTATGCTTGGAAAAAAGTTATTTTGCTTCGTACGGAAAATGCATACTTGAGATTTTCTAGTTCCAAAATCGATATTGAACTTTGAAAGTAGTGTTTTCTGGTGTATTTTGACCCGCTGAATTCAAACAACGTACTGTCGATGGTCAAAACCATGCTTGGTAAAAATTTATTTTGCTCCGTACGAAAAATGCATACCCGAGATCTTCTAGTTCCAGAATCGATATTAAACTTTGCAGTAGTGTTTTTTGGTGTATTTTGACCCGCTGAATCCAAAAAATGTACTGCTTGGATTGAAAATTCTACCGAAAAAAAAATCATGTTTCGCAATACGAAAACGTATGCCCGAGATTCTCGTCTCTCAGAATCAATATCAAACTTTTATAGGTGTGTTTTCCGGTGTATTTCGACCCGCTGAATTCAAAAAACATACTGTCGATAGCCAAAACTATGCTCGGAAAAAAGTTATTTTGCTCCGTACGAAAAATGCATAGCTGTGATTTTCTAGTTCCAAAATCGATATTGAACTTTGAGAGTAGTGTTTTTCAGTGTATTTCGACCCGCTGAATTCAAAAAATGTACTGTCGATATCCAAAACTATGCTCGGAAGAAAGTTATTTTGCTCCGTACGAAAAATGCATAGCTGTGATTTTCTTGTTCCAAAATCGATATTGAACTTTGAAAGTATTGTTTTTCAGTGTATTTTGACCCGCTGAATCCAAACAACGTACTGTCGATCGTCAAAACTATGCTTGGAAAAAAGTTATTTTGCTCCGTACGAAAAATGCGTACCTGAGATCTTCTAGTTCCAGAATCGATATTAAACTTTGGCAGTAGTGTTTTTTGGTGTATTTTGACCCGCTGAATCCGAAAAATGTACTGCTTGAATTGCAAATTCTACCGCAAAAAAAAATCACGTTTCGCAATACGAAAACGTATGCCCGAGATTCTCGTCTCTCAGAATCAATATCAAACTTTTATCGGTGTGTTTTCCGTCGTATTTCGACCCGCTGAATTCAAAAAACATACTGTCGATGGTCAAAACTATGCTTGGAAAAAAGTTATTCCGCTCCGTACGGAAAATGCATACCTGAGATTTTCTAGTTCCAGAATCGATATTGAACTCTGGCAGTAGTGTTTTTCAATGTATTTCGACCCGCTGAATTCGAAAAATGTACTGTCGATAGCTGAAACTATGCTCGGAAAAAAGGTCTTTTGCTCCGTACGAAAAATGCATAGCTGTGATTTTGTAGTTCCAAAATCGATATTGAACTTTGAGAGTAGTGTTTTTCAGTGTATTTCGACCCGCTGAATTCAAAAAATGTACTGTCGATATCCAAAACTATGCTCGGAAGAAAGTTATTTCGCTCCGTACGAAAAATACATACCTGAGATTTTCTCGTTCCAGAATCGATATTAAACATTGGCAGTAGTGTTTTTTGGTGTATTTTGACCCGCTGGATTCAAACAACGTACTGTCGATGGTCAAAACTATGCTTGGAAAAAAGTTATTTTGCTCCGCACGGAAAATGCATACCTGAGATTATCTAGTTCCAGAATCGATATTGAACTTTGAGAGTAGTGTTTTTCAGTGTATTCCGACCCGCTGAATTCAAAAAATGTACCGTCGATCGCCAAAACTATGCTTGAAAAAAAGTTATTTCGCTCCCATGAAAAATGCATATCTGAGATTTTCCAGTTCCAGAATCGATATTAAACTTTGGCAGTAGTGTTTTTTGGTGTATTTTGACCCGCTGAATTTAAACAACGTACTGTCGATGGTTAAAACTATGCTTGGAAAAAAGTTATTTTGCTCCGTACGGAAAATGCATACCTGAGATTATCTAGTTCCAGAATCGATATTGAACTTTGGCAGTAGTGTTTTTCAGTGTATTTCGACCCGCTGAATTCAAAAAATGTACTGTCGATATCCAAAACTATGTTCGGAAAAAAGTTATTTTGCTCCGTACGAAAAATGCATAGCTGTGATTTTCTTGTTCCAAAATCGATATTGAACTTTGAAAGTATTGTTTTTCAGTGTATTTTGACCCGCTGAATCCAAACAACGTACTGTCGATCGTCAAAACTATGCTTGGAAAAAAGTTATTTTGCTCCGTACGAAAAATGCATACCTGAGATCTTCGAGTTCCAGAATCGATAATAAACTTTAGCAGTAGTGTTTTTTGGTGTATTTTGACTCGCTAAATCCAAAAAATGTACTGCTTGAATTGAAAATTCTACCGAAAAAAAAATCATGTTTCGCAATACGAAAACGTATGCCCGAGATTCTCGTCTCTCAGAATCAATATCAAACTTTTATAGGTGTGTTTTCCGGTGTTTTTCGACCCGCTGAATTCAAAAAACATACTGTCGATGGTCAAAACTATAGTTGGAAAAAAGTTATTTCGCTCCTTACGGAAAATGCATACCTGAGATTTTCTAGATCCAGAATCGATATTGAACTTTGGCAGTAGTGTTTTTCAGTGTATTTCGACCCGCTGAATTCGAAAAATGTACTGTCGATACCCAAAACTATGCTCGGAAAAAAGTTATTTTGCTCCGTACGACAAATGCATAGCTGTGATTTTCTAGTTCCAAAATCGATATTGAACTTTGAAAGTATTGTTTTTCAGTGTATTTCGACCCGCAGAATTCAAAAAATGTACTGTCGATGGCCAAAACTATGCTCGGAAAAAAGTTATTTCGCTCCGTACGAAAAATACATACCTGAGATTTTCTAGTTCCAGAATCGATATTAAACTTTGGCAGTAGTGTTTTTCAGTGTATTTTGACCCGCTGAATTCAAACAACGTACTGTCGATCGTCAGAACTATGCTTGGAAAAAAGTTATTTTGCTCCGTACGAAAAATGCACAGCTGTGATTTTCTACTTCCAAAATCGATATTGAACTTTGAAAGTATTGTTTTTCAGTGTATTTCGACCCGCAGAATTCAAAAAATGTACTGTCGATGGCCAAAACTATGCTTGGAAAAAAGTTATTTCGCTCCGCACGAACAATACATACCTGAGATTTTCTCGTTCCAGAATCGATATTAAACTTTGGCAGTAGTGTCTTTTCGTGTATTTTGACCCGCTTAATTCAAACAACGTACTGTCGATGGTCAAAACTATGCTTGGAAAAAAGTTATTTTGCTTCGTACGGAAAATGCATACTTGAGATTTTCTAGTTCCAAAATCGATATTGAACTTTGAAAGTAGTGTTTTCTGGTGTATTTTGACCCGCTGAATTCAAACAACGTACTGTCGATGGTCAAAACCATGCTTGGTAAAAATTTATTTTGCTCCGTACGAAAAATGCATACCCGAGATCTTCTAGTTCCAGAATCGATATTAAACTTTGCAGTAGTGTTTTTTGGTGTATTTTGACCCGCTGAATCCAAAAAATGTACTGCTTGAATTGAAAATTCTACCGAAAAAAAAATCATGTTTCGCAATACGAAAACGTATGCCCGAGATTCTCGTCTCTCAGAATCAATATCAAACTTTTATCGGTGTGTTTTCCGTCGTATTTCGACCCGCTGAATTCAAAAAACATACTGTCGATGGTCAAAACTATGCTTGGAAAAAAGTTATTCCGCTCCGTACGGAAAATGCATACCTGAGATTTTCTAGTTCCAGAATCGATATTGAACTCTGGCAGTAGTGTTTTTCAGTGTATTTCGACCCGCTGAATTCGAAAAATGTACTGTCGATAACCAAAACTATGCTCGGAAAAAAGTTATTTTGCTCCGTACGAAAAATGCATAGCTGTGATTTTCTAGTTCCAAAATCGATATTGAACTTTGAGAGTAGTGTTTTTCAGTGTATTTCGACCCGCTGAATTCAAAAAATGTACTGTCGATATCCGAAACTATGCTCGGAAAAAAGTTATTTTGCTCCGTACGAAAAATGCATAGCTGTGATTTTCTTGTTCCAAAATCGATATTGAACTTTGAAAGTATTGTTTTTCAGTGTATTTTGACCCGTTGAATCCAAACAACGTACTGTCGATCGTCAAAACTATGCTTGGAAAAAAGTTATTTTGCTCCGTACGAAAAATGCGTACCTGAGATCTTCTAGTTCCAGAATCGATATTAAACTTTGGCAGTAGTGTTTTTTGGTGTATTTTGACCCGCTGAATCCGAAAAATGTACTGCTGGAATTGAAAATTCTACCGAAAAAAAAATCATGTTTCGCAATACGAAAACGTATGCCCGAGATTCTCGTCTCTCAGAATCAATATCAAACTTTTATAGGTGTGTTTTCCGGTGTATTTCGACCCGCTGAATTCAAAAAACATATTGTCGATGGTCAAAACTATGCTTGGAAAAAAGTTATTCCGCTCCGTACGGAAAATGCATACCTGAGATTTTCTAGTTCCAGAATCGATATTGAACTCTGGCAGTAGTGTTTTTCAGTGTATTTCGACCCGCTGAATCCGAAAAATGTACTGTCGATAGCCAAAACTATGCTCGGAAAAAAGTTATTTTGCTCCGTACGAAAAATGCATAGCTGTGATTTTCTAGTTCCAAAATCGATATTGAACTTTGAGAGTAGTGTTTTTCAGTGTATTTCGACCCGCTGAATTCAAAAAATGTACTGTCGATATCCGAAACTATGCTCGGAAAAAAGTTATTTTGCTCCGTACGAAAAATGCATAGCTGTGATTTTCTTGTTCCAAAATCGATATTGAACTTTGAAAGTATTGTTTTTCAGTGTATTTTGACCCGTTGAATCCAAACAACGTACTGTCGATCGTCGAAACTATGCTTGGAAAAAAGTTATTTTGCTCCGTACGAAAAATGCGTACCTGAGATCTTCTAGTTCCAGATTCGATATTAAACTTTGGCAGTAGTGTTTTTTGGTGTATTTTGACCCGCTGAATCCAAAAAATGTACTGCTTGAATTGAAAATTCTACCGAAAAAAAAATCATGTTTCGCAATACGAAAACGTATGCCCGAGATTCTCGTCTCTCAGAATCAATATCAAACTTTTATCGGTGTGTTTTCCGTCGTATTTCGACCCGCTGAATTCAAAAAACATACTGTCGATGGTCAAAACTATGCTTGGAAAAAAGTTATTCCGCTCCGTACGGAAAATGCATACCTGAGATTTTCTAGTTCCAGAATCGATATTGAACTCTGGCAGTAGTGTTTTTCAATGTATTTCGACCCGCTGAATTCGAAAAATGTACTGTCGATAGCTGAAACTATGCTCGGAAAAAAGGTCTTTTGCTCCGTACGAAAAATGCATAGCTGTGATTTTGTAGTTCCAAAATCGATATTGAACTTTGAGAGTAGTGTTTTTCAGTGTATTTCGACCCGCTGAATTCAAAAAATGTACTGTCGATATCCAAAACTATGCTCGGAAGAAAGTTATTTCGCTCCGTACGAAAAATACATACCTGAGATTTTCTCGTTCCAGAATCGATATTAAACATTGGCAGTAGTGTTTTTTGGTGTATTTTGACCCGCTGGATTCAAACAACGTACTGTCGATGGTCAAAACTATGCTTGGAAAAAAGTTATTTTGCTCCGCACGGAAAATGCATACCTGAGATTATCTAGTTCCAGAATCGATATTGAACTTTGAGAGTAGTGTTTTTCAGTGTATTCCGACCCGCTGAATTCAAAAAATGTACCGTCGATCGCCAAAACTATGCTTGAAAAAAAGTTATTTCGCTCCCATGAAAAATGCATATCTGAGATTTTCCAGTTCCAGAATCGATATTAAACTTTGGCAGTAGTGTTTTTTGGTGTATTTTGACCCGCTGAATTTAAACAACGTACTGTCGATGGTTAAAACTATGCTTGGAAAAAAGTTATTTTGCTCCGTACGGAAAATGCATACCTGAGATTATCTAGTTCCAGAATCGATATTGAACTTTGGCAGTAGTGTTTTTCAGTGTATTTCGACCCGCTGAATTCAAAAAATGTACTGTCGATATCCAAAACTATGTTCGGAAAAAAGTTATTTTGCTCCGTACGAAAAATGCATAGCTGTGATTTTCTTGTTCCAAAATCGATATTGAACTTTGAAAGTATTGTTTTTCAGTGTATTTTGACCCGCTGAATCCAAACAACGTACTGTCGATCGTCAAAACTATGCTTGGAAAAAAGTTATTTTGCTCCGTACGAAAAATGCATACCTGAGATCTTCGAGTTCCAGAATCGATAATAAACTTTAGCAGTAGTGTTTTTTGGTGTATTTTGACTCGCTAAATCCAAAAAATGTACTGCTTGAATTGAAAATTCTACCGAAAAAAAAATCATGTTTCGCAATACGAAAACGTATGCCCGAGATTCTCGTCTCTCAGAATCAATATCAAACTTTTATAGGTGTGTTTTCCGGTGTTTTTCGACCCGCTGAATTCAAAAAACATACTGTCGATGGTCAAAACTATAGTTGGAAAAAAGTTATTTCGCTCCTTACGGAAAATGCATACCTGAGATTTTCTAGATCCAGAATCGATATTGAACTTTGGCAGTAGTGTTTTTCAGTGTATTTCGACCCGCTGAATTCGAAAAATGTACTGTCGATACCCAAAACTATGCTCGGAAAAAAGTTATTTTGCTCCGTACGACAAATGCATAGCTGTGATTTTCTAGTTCCAAAATCGATATTGAACTTTGAAAGTATTGTTTTTCAGTGTATTTCGACCCGCAGAATTCAAAAAATGTACTGTCGATGGCCAAAACTATGCTCGGAAAAAAGTTATTTCGCTCCGTACGAAAAATACATACCTGAGATTTTCTAGTTCCAGAATCGATATTAAACTTTGGCAGTAGTGTTTTTCAGTGTATTTTGACCCGCTGAATTCAAACAACGTACTGTCGATCGTCAGAACTATGCTTGGAAAAAAGTTATTTTGCTCCGTACGAAAAATGCACAGCTGTGATTTTCTACTTCCAAAATCGATATTGAACTTTGAAAGTATTGTTTTTCAGTGTATTTCGACCCGCAGAATTCAAAAAATGTACTGTCGATGGCCAAAACTATGCTTGGAAAAAAGTTATTTCGCTCCGCACGAACAATACATACCTGAGATTTTCTCGTTCCAGAATCGATATTAAACTTTGGCAGTAGTGTCTTTTCGTGTATTTTGACCCGCTTAATTCAAACAACGTACTGTCGATGGTCAAAACTATGCTTGGAAAAAAGTTATTTTGCTTCGTACGGAAAATGCATACTTGAGATTTTCTAGTTCCAAAATCGATATTGAACTTTGAAAGTAGTGTTTTCTGGTGTATTTTGACCCGCTGAATTCAAACAACGTACTGTCGATGGTCAAAACCATGCTTGGTAAAAATTTATTTTGCTCCGTACGAAAAATGCATACCCGAGATCTTCTAGTTCCAGAATCGATATTAAACTTTGCAGTAGTGTTTTTTGGTGTATTTTGACCCGCTGAATCCAAAAAATGTACTGCTTGAATTGAAAATTCTACCGAAAAAAAAATCATGTTTCGCAATACGAAAACGTATGCCCGAGATTCTCGTCTCTCAGAATCAATATCAAACTTTTATCGGTGTGTTTTCCGTCGTATTTCGACCCGCTGAATTCAAAAAACATACTGTCGATGGTCAAAACTATGCTTGGAAAAAAGTTATTCCGCTCCGTACGGAAAATGCATACCTGAGATTTTCTAGTTCCAGAATCGATATTGAACTCTGGCAGTAGTGTTTTTCAGTGTATTTCGACCCGCTGAATTCGAAAAATGTACTGTCGATAACCAAAACTATGCTCGGAAAAAAGTTATTTTGCTCCGTACGAAAAATGCATAGCTGTGATTTTCTAGTTCCAAAATCGATATTGAACTTTGAGAGTAGTGTTTTTCAGTGTATTTCGACCCGCTGAATTCAAAAAATGTACTGTCGATATCCGAAACTATGCTCGGAAAAAAGTTATTTTGCTCCGTACGAAAAATGCATAGCTGTGATTTTCTTGTTCCAAAATCGATATTGAACTTTGAAAGTATTGTTTTTCAGTGTATTTTGACCCGTTGAATCCAAACAACGTACTGTCGATCGTCAAAACTATGCTTGGAAAAAAGTTATTTTGCTCCGTACGAAAAATGCGTACCTGAGATCTTCTAGTTCCAGAATCGATATTAAACTTTGGCAGTAGTGTTTTTTGGTGTATTTTGACCCGCTGAATCCGAAAAATGTACTGCTGGAATTGAAAATTCTACCGAAAAAAAAATCATGTTTCGCAATACGAAAACGTATGCCCGAGATTCTCGTCTCTCAGAATCAATATCAAACTTTTATAGGTGTGTTTTCCGGTGTATTTCGACCCGCTGAATTCAAAAAACATATTGTCGATGGTCAAAACTATGCTTGGAAAAAAGTTATTCCGCTCCGTACGGAAAATGCATACCTGAGATTTTCTAGTTCCAGAATCGATATTGAACTCTGGCAGTAGTGTTTTTCAGTGTATTTCGACCCGCTGAATCCGAAAAATGTACTGTCGATAGCCAAAACTATGCTCGGAAAAAAGTTATTTTGCTCCGTACGAAAAATGCATAGCTGTGATTTTCTAGTTCCAAAATCGATATTGAACTTTGAGAGTAGTGTTTTTCAGTGTATTTCGACCCGCTGAATTCAAAAAATGTACTGTCGATATCCGAAACTATGCTCGGAAAAAAGTTATTTTGCTCCGTACGAAAAATGCATAGCTGTGATTTTCTTGTTCCAAAATCGATATTGAACTTTGAAAGTATTGTTTTTCAGTGTATTTTGACCCGTTGAATCCAAACAACGTACTGTCGATCGTCGAAACTATGCTTGGAAAAAAGTTATTTTGCTCCGTACGAAAAATGCGTACCTGAGATCTTCTAGTTCCAGATTCGATATTAAACTTTGGCAGTAGTGTTTTTTGGTGTATTTTGACCCGCTGAATCCAAAAAATGTACTGCTTGAATTGAAAATTCTACCGAAAAAAAAATCATGTTTCGCAATACGAAAACGTATGCCCGAGATTCTCGTCTCTCAGAATCAATATCAAACTTTTATCGGTGTGTTTTCCGTCGTATTTCGACCCGCTGAATTCAAAAAACATACTGTCGATGGTCAAAACTATGCTTGGAAAAAAGTTATTCCGCTCCGTACGGAAAATGCATACCTGAGATTTTCTAGTTCCAGAATCGATATTGAACTCTGGCAGTAGTGTTTTTCAGTGTATATCGACCCGCTGAATTCGAAAAATGTACTGTCGATGGCCAAAACTATGCTCGGAAAAAAGTTATTTTGCTCCGTACGAAAAATGCATAGCTGTTATTTTCTAGTTCCAAAATCGATATTGAACTTTGAGAGTAGTGTTTTTCAGTGTATTTCGACCCGCTGAATTCAAAAAATGTACTGTCGATATATAAAACTATGCTCGGAAAAAAGTTATTTTGCTCCGTGCGAAAAATGCACAGCTGTGATTTTCTTGTTCCAAAATCGATATTGAACTTTGAAAGTATTGTTTTTCAGTGTATTTTGACCCGTTGAATCCAAACAACGTACTGTCGATTTTCAAAACTATGCTTGGAAAAAAGTTATTTTGCTCCGTACGAAAAATGCATACCTGAGATCTTCTAGTTCCAGAATCGATATTAAACTTTGGCAGTAGTGTTTTTTGGTGTATTTTGACCCGCTGAATCCAAAAAATGTACTGCTTGAATTGAAAATTCTACCGAAAAAAAAATCATGTTTCGCAATACGAAAACGTATGCCCGAGATTCTCGTCTCTCAGAATCAATATCAAACTTTTATCGGTGTGTTTTCCGTCGTATTTCGACCCGCTGAATTCAAAAAACATACTGTTGATGGTTAAAACTATGCTTGGAAAAAAGTTATTCCGCTCCGTACGGAAAATGCATACCTGAGATTTTCTAGTTCCAGAATCGATATTGAACTCTGGCAGTAGTGTTTTTCAGTGTATTTCGACCCGCTGAATTCGAAAAATGTACTGTCGATAGCCAAAACTATGCTCGGAAAAAAGTTATTTTGCTCCGTACGAAAAATGCATAGCTGTGATTTTCTTGTTCCAAAATCGATATTGAACTTTGAAAGTATTGTTTTTCAGTGTATTTTGACCCGCTGAATCCAAACAACGTACTGTCGATCGTCAAAACTTCGCTTGGAAAAAAGTTATTTTGCTCCGTACGAAAAATGCGTACCTGAGATCTTCTAGTTCCAGAATCGATATTAAACTTTGGCAGTAGTGTTTTTTGGTGTATTTTGACCTGCAGAATCCGAAAAATGTACTGCTTGAATTGAAAATTCTACCGAAAAAAAAATCATGTTTCGCAATACGAAAACGTATGCCCGAGATTCTCGTCTCTCAGAATCAATATCAAACTTTTATCGGTGTGTTTTCCGTCGTATTTCGACCCGCTGAATTCAAAAAACATACTGTCGATGGTCAAAACTATGCTTGGAAAAAAGTTATTCCGCTCCGTACGGAAAATGCATACCTGAGATTTTCTAGTTCCAGAATCGATATTGAACTCTGGCAGTAGTGTTTTCCAGTGTATTTCGACCCGCTGAATTCAAAAAATGTACTGTCGATAGCCAAAACTATGCTTGGAAAAAAGTTATTTTGCTCCGTACGGAAAATGCATACCTGAGATTTTCTAGTTCCAGAATCGATATTTAACTTTGGCAGTAGTGTTTTTCAGTGTATTTCGACCCGCTGAATTCGAAAAATGTACTGTCGATACCCAAAACTATGCTTGGAAAAAAGTTATTTTGCTCCGTACGAGAATTGCATAGCTGAGATTCTCTAGTTCCAAAATCGATATTGAACTTTGTAAGTTGTGTATTTCAAAGTATTTTGGACCGCCGAATCCAAACAGCGTGATGTCGATCGTCCAAACTATGCTTGAAAAAAAGTTATTTCGCTCCCACGAAAAATGCATACCTGAGATTTTCCAGTTCCAGAATCGATATTAAACTTTGGCAGTAGTGTTTTTTGGTGTATTTCGACCCGCTGAATCCAAAAAATGTACTGCTTGAATTCAAAATTCTACTGAAAAAAAAATCATGTTTCGCAATACGAAAACGTATGCCCGAGATTCTCGTCTTTCAGACTCAATATCAAACTTTGATAGGTGTGTTTTCCGGTGTATTTTGACCCGCTGAATTCAAAAAACGTACTGTCGATGGTCAGAACTATGCTTGGAAAAAAGTTATTTTGCTCCGTACGAAAATTGCATACCTGAAATTCTCTAGTTCCAAAATCGATATCGAACTTTGATAGGTGTGTTTTCCGGTGTATTCCGACTCGCTGAATTCAAAAAACTATGTCAATGATGGTCAAAACTATGCTTGGGAAGAAGTTATTTCGCTCCGTACGGAAAATGCATACCTGAGATTTTCTAGTTCCAGAATCGATATTGAACTTTGGCAGTAGTGTTTTTCAGTGTATTTCGACCCGCTGAATTCAAAAAATGTACTGTCGATATCCAAAACTATGCTCGGAAAAAAGTTATTTTGCTCCGTACGAAAAATGCATAGCTGTGATTTTCTTGTTCCAAAATCGATATTGAACTTTGAAAGTATTGTTTTTCAGTGTATTTTGACCCGCTGAATCCAAACAACGTTTTGTCGATCGTCAAAACTATGCTTGGAAAAAAGTTATTTTGCTCCGTACGAAAAATGCATACCTGAGATCTTCTAGTTCCAGAATCGATATTAAACTTTGGCAGTAGTGTTTTTTGGTGTATTTTGACCCGCTGAATCCAAAAAATGTACTGCTTGAATTGAAAATTCTACCGAAAAAAAAATCATGTTTCGCAATACGAAAACGTATGCCCGAGATTCTCGTCTCTCAGAATCAATATCAAACTTTTATCGGTGTGTTTTCCGTCGTATTTCGACCCGCTGAATTCAAAAAACATACTGTTGATGGTTAAAACTATGCTTGGAAAAAAGTTATTCCGCTCCGTACGGAAAATGCATACCTGAGATTTTCTAGTTCCAGAATCGATATTGAACTCTGGCAGTAGTGTTTTTCAGTGTATTTCGACCCGCTGAATTCGAAAAATGTACTGTCGATAGCCAAAACTATGCTCGGAAAAAAGTTATTTTGCTCCGTACGAAAAATGCATAGCTGTGATTTTCTTGTTCCAAAATCGATATTGAACTTTGAAAGTATTGTTTTTCAGTGTATTTTGACCCGCTGAATTCGAAAAATGTACTGTCGATCCCCAAACTATGCTTGGAAAAAAGTTATTTTGCTTCGTACGAGAAATGCATAGCTGAGATTCTCTAGTTCCAAAATCGATATTGAACTTTGTAAGTTGTGTATTTCAAAGTATTTTGGACCGCTGAATCCAAACAACGTGATGTCGATCGTCCAAACTATGCTTGAAAAAAAGTTATTTCGCTCCCACGAAAAATGCATACCTGAGATTTTCCAGTTCCAGAATCGATATTAAACTTTGGCAGTAGTGTTTTTTGGTGTATTTCGACCCGCTGAATCCAAAAAATGTACTGCTTGAATTGAAAATTCTACCGAAAAAAAAATCATGTTTCGCAATACGAAAACGTATGCCCGAGATTCTCGTCTCTCAGAATCAATATCAAACTTTTATCGGTGTGTTTTCCGTCGTATTTCGACCCGCTGAATTTAAAAAACATACTGTCGATGGTCAAAACTATGCTTGGAAAAAAGTTATTCCGCTCCGTACGGAAAATGCATACCTGAGATTTTCTAGTTCCAGAATCGATATTGAACTCTGGCAGTAGTGTTTTTCAGTGTATTTCGACCCGCTGAATTCGAAAAATGTACTGTCCATAGCCAAAACTATGCTCGGAAAAAAGTTATTTTGCTCCGTACGAAAAATGCATAGCTGTGATTTTCTAGTTCCAAAATCGATATTGAACTTTGAGAGTAGTGTTTTTCAGTGTATTTCGACCCGCTGAATTCAAAAAATGTACTGTCGATATCCGAAACTATGCTCGGAAAAAAGTTATTTTGCTCCGTACGAAAAACCATAGCTGTGATTTTCTTGTTCCAAAATCGATATTGAACTTTGAAAGTATTGTTTTTCAGTGTATTTTGACCCGTTGAATCCAAACAACGTACTGTCGATCGTCGAAACTATGCTTGGAAAAAAGTTATTTTGCTCCGTACGAAAAATGCGTACCTGAGATCTTCTAGTTCCAGAATCGATATTAAACTTTGGCAGTAGTGTTTTTTGGTGTATTTTGACCCGCTGAATCCAAAAAATGTACTGCTTGAATTGAAAATTCTACCGAAAAAAAAATCATGTTTCGCAATACGAAAACGTATGCCCGAGATTCTCGTCTCTCAGAATCAATATCAAACTTTTATCGGTGTGTTTTCCGTCGTATTTCGACCCGCTGAATTCAAAAAACATACTGTCGATGGTCAAAACTATGCTTGGAAAAAAGTTATTCCGCTCCGTACGGAAAATGCATACCTGAGATTTTCTAGTTCCAGAATCGATATTGAACTCTGGCAGTAGTGTTTTTCAGTGTATTTCGACCCGCTGAATTCGAAAAATGTACTGTCGATGGCCAAAACTATGCTCGGAAAAAAGTTATTTTGCTCCGTACGAAAAATGCATAGCTGTGATTTTCTAGTTCCAAAATCGATATTGAACTTTGAGAGTAGTGTTTTTCAGTGTATTTCGACCCGCTGAATTCAAAAAATGTACTGTCGATATCCAAAACTATGCTCGGAAAAAAGTTATTTTGCTCCGTACGAAAAATGCATAGCTGTGATTTTCTTGTTCCAAAATCGATATTGAACTTTGAAAGTATTGTTTTTCAGTGTATTTTGACCCGTTGAATCCAAACAACGTACTGTCGATTGTCAAAACTATGCTTGGAAAAAAGTTATTTTGCTCCGTACGAAAAATGCATACCTGAGATCTTCTAGTTCCAGAATCGATATTAACGTTTGGCAGTAGTGTTTTTTGGTGTATTTTGACCCGCTGAATCCAAAAAATGTACTGCTTGAATTGAAAATTCTACCGAAAAAAAAATCATGTTTTGCAATACGAAAACGTATGCCCGAGATTCTCGTCTCTCAGAATCAATATTAAACTTTTATCGGTGTGTTTTCCGTCGTATTTCGACCCGCTGAATTTAAAAAACATACTGTCGATGGTCAAAACTATGCTTGGAAAAAAGTTATTCCGCTCCGTACGGAAAATGCATACCTGAGATTTTCTAGTTCCAGAATCGATATTGAACTCTGGCAGTAGTGTTTTTCAGTGTATTTCGACCCGCTGAATTCGAAAAATGTACTGTCGATAGCCAAAACTATGCTCGGAAAAAAGTTATTTTGCTCCGTACGAAAAATGCATAGCTGTGATTTTCTAGTTCCAAAATCGATATTGAACTTTGAGAGTAGTGTTTTTCAGTGTATTTCGACCCGCTGAATTCAAAAAATGTACTGTCGATATCCGAAACTATGCTCGGAAAAAAGTTATTTTGCTCCGTACGAAAAATGCATAGCTGTGATTTTCTTGTTCCAAAATCGATATTGAACTTTGAAAGTATTGTTCTTCAGTGTATTTTGACCCGTTGAATCCAAACAACGTACTGTCGATCGTCGAAACTATGCTTGGAAAAAAGTTATTTTGCTCCGTACGAAAAATGCGTACCTGAGATCTTCTAGTTCCAGAATCGACATTAAACTTTGGCAGTAGTGTTTTTTGGTGTATTTTGACCCGCTGAATCCGAAAAATGTACTGCTTGAATTGAAAATTCTACCGAAAAAAAAATCATGTTTCGCAATACGAAAACGTATGCCCGAGATTCTCGTCTCTCAGAATCAATATCAAACTTTTATCGGTGTGTTTTCCGTCGTATTTCGACCCGCTGAATTCAAAAAACATACTGTCGATGGTCAAAACTATGCTTGGAAAAAAGTTATTCCGCTCCGTACGGAAAATGCATACCTGAGATTTTCTAGTTCCAGAATCGATATTGAACTCTGGCAGTAGTGTTTTTCAATGTATTTCGACCCGCTGAATTCGAAAAATGTACTGTCGATAGCCAAAACTATGCTCGGAAAAAAGTTATTTTGCTCCGTACGAAAAATGCATAGCTGTGATTTTCTTGTTCCAAAATCGATATTGAACTTTGAAAGTATTGTTTTTCAGTGTATTTTGACCCGCTGAATCCAAACAACGTACTGTCGATCGTCAAAACTATGCTTGGAAAAAAGTTATTTTGCTCCGTACGAAAAATGCGTACCTGAGATCTTCTAGTTCCAGAATCGATATTAAACTTTGGCAGTAGTGTTTTTTGGTGTATTTTGACCCGCAGAATCCGAAAAATGTACTGCTTGAATTGAAAATTCTACCGAAAAAAAAATCATGTTTCGCAATACGAAAACGTATGCCCGAGATTCTCGTCTCTCAGAATCAATATCAAACTTTTATCGGTGTGTTTTCCGTCGTATTTCGACCCGCTGAATTCAAAAAACATACTGTCGATGGTCAAAACTATGCTTGGAAAAAAGTTATTCCGCTCCGTACGGAAAATGCATACCTGAGATTTTCTAGTTCCAGAATCGATATTGAACTCTGGCAGTAGTGTTTTCCAGTGTATTTCGACCCGCTGAATTCAAAAAATGTACTGTCGATAGCCAAAACTATGCTTGGAAAAAAGTTATTTTGCTCCGTACGGAAAATGCATACCTGAGATTTTCTAGTTCCAGAATCGATATTGAACTTTGGCAGTAGTGTTTTTCAGTGTATTTCGACCCGCTGAATTCGAAAAATGTACTGTCGATACCCAAAACTATGCTTGGAAAAAAGTTATTTTGCTCCGTACGAGAATTGCATAGCTGAGATTCTCTAGTTCCAAAATCGATATTGAACTTTGTAAGTTGTGTATTTCAAAGTATTTTGGACCGCTGAATCCAAACAACGTGATGTCGATCGTCCAAACTATGCTTGAAAAAAAGTTATTTCGCTCCCACGAAAAATGCATACCTGAGATTTTCCAGTTCCAGAATCGATATTAAACTTTGGCAGTAGTGTTTTTTGGTGTATTTCGACCCGCTGAATCCAAAAAATGTACTGCTTGAATTCAAAATTCTACTGAAAAAAAAATCATGTTTCGCAATACGAAAACGTATGCCCGAGATTCTCGTCTTTCAGACTCAATATCAAACTTTGATAGGTGTGTTTTCCGGTGTATTTTGACCCGCTGAATTCAAAAAACGTACTGTCGATGGTCAGAACTATGCTTGGAAAAAAGTTATTTTGCTCCGTACGAAAATTGCATACCTGAAATTCTCTAGTTCCAAAATCGATATCGAACTTTGAAAGTAGTGTTTTTCAGTGTATTTTGACCCGCTGAATCGAACAAATGTACTGCTTGAATTGAAAGTTCTACCGAAAATAAATTCATGTTTCGCAATACGAAAACGTATGCCCGAGATTCTCGTCTCTCAGAATCAATATCAAACTTTTATAGGTGTGTTTTCCGGTGTATTCCGACTCGCTGAATTCAAAAAACTATGTCAATGATGGTCAAAACTATGCTTGGGAAGAAGTTATTTCGCTCCGTACGGAAAATGCATACCTGAGATTTTCTAGTTCCAGAATCGATATTGAACTTTGGCAGTAGTGTTTTTCAGTGCATTTCGACCCGCTGAATTCGAAAAATGTACTGTCGATACCCAAAACTATGCTCGGAAAAGAGTTATTTTGCTCCGTACGAAAAATGCATAGCTGTGATTTTCTAGTTCCAAAATCGATATTGAACTTTGAGAGTAGTGTTTTTCAGTATATTTCGACCCGCTGAATTCAAAAAATGTACTGTCGATGGCCAAAACTATGCTCGGAAAAAAGTTATTTCGCTCCGTACAAAAAATACATACCTGAGATTTTCTAGTTCCAGAATCGATATTAAACATTGGCAGTAGTGTTTTTTGGTGTATTTTGACCCGCTGAATTCGAACAACGTACTGTCGATGGTCAAAACCATGCTTGGAAAAAATTTATTTTGCTCCGTACGAAAAATGCATACCTGAGATCTTCTAGTTCCAGAATCGATATTAAACTTTGGCAGTAGTGTTTTTTGGTGTATTTTGACCCGCTGAATCCGAAAAATGTACTGCTTGAATTGAAAATTCTACCGACAAAAAAATCATGTTTCGCAATACGAAAACGTATGCCCGAGATTCTGGTCTCTCAGAATCAATATCAAACTTTCATAGGTATGTTTTCCGGTGTATTTCGACCCGCTGAATTCAAAAAACATACTGTCGATGGTCAAAACTATGCTTGGAAAAAAGTTATTCCGCTCCGTACGGAAAATGCATACCTGAGATTTTCTAGTTCCAGAATCGATATTAAACTCTGGCAGTAGTGTTTTTCAGTGTATTTCGACCCGCTGAATTTAAAAAATGTACTGTCGATAGCCAAAACTATGCTCGGAAAAAAGTTATTTTGCTCCGTACGAATAATGCATAGCTGTGATTTTCTAGTTCCAAAATCGATTTTGAACTTTGAAAGTATTGTTTTTCAGTGTATTTTGACCCGTTGAATCCAAACAACGTACTGTCGATGATCAAAACTATGCTTGGAAAAAAGTTATTTTGCTCCGTACGAAAAATGCATACCTGAGATCTTCTAGTTCCAGAATCGATATTAAACTTTGGCAGTAGTGTTTTTTGGTGTATTTTGACCCGCTGAATCCAAAAAATGTACTGCTTGAATTGAAAATTCTACCGAGAAAAAAATCATGTTTCGCAATACGAAAACGTATGCCCGAGATTCTCGTCTCTCAGAATCAATATCAAACTTTTATCGGTGTGTTTTCCGTCGTATTTTGACCCGCTGAATTCAAAAAACATACTGCTGATGGTCAAAACTATGCTTGGAAAAAAGTTATTCCGCTCCGTACGGAAAATGCATACCTGAGATTTTCTAGTTCCAGAATCGATATTGAACTCTGGCAGTAGTGTTTTTCAGTGTATTTCGACCCGCTGAATTCGAAAAATGTACTGCTTGAATTGAAAATTCTACCGAAAAAAAAATCATGTTTCGCAATACGAAAACGTATGCCCGAGATTCTCGTCTCTCAGAATCAATATCAAACTTTTATCGGTGTGTTTTCCGTCGTATTTCGACCCGCTGAATTCAAAAAACATACCGTCGATGGCCAAAACTATGCTCGGAAAAAAGTTATTTTGCTCCGTACGAAAAATGCATAGCTGTGATTTTCTAGTTCCAAAATCGATATTGAACTTTGAGAGTAGTGTTTTTCAGTGTATTTCGACCCGCTGAATTCAAAAAATGTACTGTCGATATCCAAAACTATGCTCGGAAAAAAGTTATTTTGCTCCGTACGAAAAATGCGTACCTGAGATCTTCTAGTTCCAGAATCGATATTAAACTTTGGCAGTAGTGTTTTTTGGTGTATTTTGACCCGCAGAATCCGAAGAATGTACCGCTTGAAATGAAAATTCTACCGAAAAAAAAATCATGTTTCGCAATACGAAAACGTATGCCCGAGATTCTCGTCTCTCAGAATCAATATCAAACTTTTATCGGTGTGTTTTCCGTCGTATTTCGACCCGCTGAATTCAAAAAACATACTGTCGATGGTCAAAACTATGCTTGGAAAAAAGTTATTCCGCTCCGTACGGAAAATGCATACCTGAGATTTTCTAGTTCCAGAATCGATATTGAACTCTGGCAGTAGTGTTTTCCAGTGTATTTCGACCCGCTGAATTCAAAAAATGTACTGTCGATAGCCAAAACTATGCTTGGAAAAAAGTTATTTTGCTCCGTACGGAAAATGCATACCTGAGATTTTCTAGTTCCAGAATCGATATTGAACTTTGGCAGTAGTGTTTTTCAGTGTATTTCAACCCGCTGAATTCGAAAAATGTACTGTCGATCCCCAAACTATGCTTGGAAAAAAGTTATTTTGCTTTGTACGAGAAATGCATAGCTGAGATTCTCTAGTTCCAAAATCGATATTGAACTTTGTAAGTTGTGTATTTCAAAGTATTTTGGACCGCTGAATCCAAACAACGTGATGTCGATCGTCCAAACTATGCTTGAAAAAAAGTTATTTCGCTCCCACGAAAAATGCATACCTGAGATTTTCCAGTTCCAGAATCGATATTAAACTTTGGCAGTAGTGTTTTTTGGTGTATTTCGACCCGCTGAATCCAAAAAATGTACTGCTTGAATTGAAAATTCTACCGAAAAAAAAATCATGTTTCGCAATACGAAAACGTATGCCCGAGATTCTCGTCTCTCAGAATCAATATCAAACTTTTATCGGTGTGTTTTCCGTCGTATTTCGACCCGCTGAATTTAAAAAACATACTGTCGATGGTCAAAACTATGCTTGGAAAAAAGTTATTCCGCTCCGTACGGAAAATGCATACCTGAGATTTTCTAGTTCCAGAATCGATATTGAACTCTGGCAGTAGTGTTTTTCAGTGTATTTCGACCCGCTGAATTCGAAAAATGTACTGTCGATAGCCAAAACTATGCTCGGAAAAAAGTTATTTTGCTCCGTACGAAAAATGCATAGCTGTGATTTTCTAGTTCCAAGATCGATATTGAACTTTGAGAGTAGTGTTTTTCAGTGTATTTCGACCCGCTGAATTCAAAAAATGTACTGTCGATATCCGAAACTATGCTCGGAAAAAAGTTATTTTGCTCCGTACGAAAAATGCATAGCTGTGATTTTCTTGTTCCAAAATCGATATTGAACTTTGAAAGTATTGTTTTTCAGTGTATTTTGACCCGTTGAATCCAAACAACGTACTGTCGATCGTCGAAACTATGCTTGGAAAAAAGTTATTTTGCTCCGTACGAAAAATGCGTACCTGAGATCTTCTAGTTCCAGAATCGATATTAAACTTTGGCAGTAGTGTTTTTTGGTGTATTTTGACCCGCAGAATCCGAAAAATGTACTGCTTGAATTGAAAATTCTACCGAAAAAAAAATCATGTTTCGCAATACGAAAACGTATGCCCGAGATTCTCGTCTCTCAGAATCAATATCAAACTTTTATCGGTGTGTTTTCCGTCGTATTTCGACCCGCTGAATTCAAAAAACATACTGTCGATGGTCAAAACTATGCTTGGAAAAAAGTTATTCCGCTCCGTACGGAAAATGCATACCTGAGATTTTCTAGTTCCAGAATCGATATTGAACTCTGGCAGTAGTGTTTTTCAGTATATTTCGACCCGCTGAATTCGAAAAATGTACTGTCGATAGCCAAAACTATGCTCGGAAAAAAGTTATTTTGCTCCGTACGAAAAATGCATAGCTGTGATTTTTTAGTTCCAAAATCGATATTGAACTTTGAGAGTAGTGTTTTTCAGTGTATTTCGACCCGCTGAATTCAAAAAATGTACTGTCGATATCCGAAACTATGCTCGGAAAAAAGTTATTTTGCTCCGTACGAAAAACCATAGCTGTGATTTTCTTGTTCCAAAATCGATATTGAACTTTGAAAGTATTGTTTTTCAGTGTATTTTGACCCGTTGAATCCAAACAACGTACTGTCGATCGTCGAAACTATGCTTGGAAAAAAGTTATTTTGCTCCGTACGAAAAATGCGTACCTGAGATCTTCTAGTTCCAGAATCGATATTAAACTTTGGCAGTAGTGTTTTTTGGTGTATTTTGACCCGCTGAATCCAAAAAATGTACTGCTTGAATTGAAAATTCTACCGAAAAAAAAATCATGTTTCGCAATACGAAAACGTATGCCCGAGATTCTCGTCTCTCAGAATCAATATCAAACTTTTATCGGTGTGTTTTCCGTCGTATTTCGACCCGCTGAATTTAAAAAACATACTGTCGATGGTCAAAACTATGCTTGGAAAAAAGTTATTCCGCTCCGTACGGAAAATGCATACCTGAGATTTTCTAGTTCCAGAATCGATATTGAACTCTGGCAGTAGTGTTTTTCAGTGTATTTCGACCCGCTGAATTCGAAAAATGTACTGTCGATAGCCAAAACTATGCTCGGAAAAAAGTTATTTTGCTCCGTACGAAAAATGCATAGCTGTGATTTTCTAGTTCCAAGATCGATATTGAACTTTGAGAGTAGTGTTTTTCAGTGTATTTCGACCCGCTGAATTCAAAAAATGTACTGTCGATATCCGAAACTATGCTCGGAAAAAAGTTATTTTGCTCCGTACGAAAAATGCATAGCTGTGATTTTCTTGTTCCAAAATCGATATTGAACTTTGAAAGTATTGTTTTTCAGTGTATTTTGACCCGTTGAATCCAAACAACGTACTGTCGATCGTCGAAACTATGCTTGGAAAAAAGTTATTTTGCTCCGTACGAAAAATGCGTACCTGAGATCTTCTAGTTCCAGAATCGATATTAAACTTTGGCAGTAGTGTTTTTTGGTGTATTTTGACCCGCAGAATCCGAAAAATGTACTGCTTGAATTGAAAATTCTACCGAAAAAAAAATCATGTTTCGCAATACGAAAACGTATGCCCGAGATTCTCGTCTCTCAGAATCAATATCAAACTTTTATCGGTGTGTTTTCCGTCGTATTTCGACCCGCTGAATTCAAAAAACATACTGTCGATGGTCAAAACTATGCTTGGAAAAAAGTTATTCCGCTCCGTACGGAAAATGCATACCTGAGATTTTCTAGTTCCAGAATCGATATTGAACTCTGGCAGTAGTGTTTTTCAGTATATTTCGACCCGCTGAATTCGAAAAATGTACTGTCGATAGCCAAAACTATGCTCGGAAAAAAGTTATTTTGCTCCGTACGAAAAATGCATAGCTGTGATTTTTTAGTTCCAAAATCGATATTGAACTTTGAGAGTAGTGTTTTTCAGTGTATTTCGACCCGCTGAATTCAAAAAATGTACTGTCGATATCCGAAACTATGCTCGGAAAAAAGTTATTTTGCTCCGTACGAAAAACCATAGCTGTGATTTTCTTGTTCCAAAATCGATATTGAACTTTGAAAGTATTGTTTTTCAGTGTATTTTGACCCGTTGAATCCAAACAACGTACTGTCGATCGTCGAAACTATGCTTGGAAAAAAGTTATTTTGCTCCGTACGAAAAATGCGTACCTGAGATCTTCTAGTTCCAGAATCGATATTAAACTTTGGCAGTAGTGTTTTTTGGTGTATTTTGACCCGCTGAATCCAAAAAATGTACTGCTTGAATTGAAAATTCTACCGAAAAAAAAATCATGTTTCGCAATACGAAAACGTATGCCCGAGATTCTCGTCTCTCAGAATCAATATCAAACTTTTATCGGTGTGTTTTCCGTCGTATTTCGACCCGCTGAATTTAAAAAACATACTGTCGATGGTCAAAACTATGCTTGGAAAAAAGTTATTCCGCTCCGTACGGAAAATGCATACCTGAGATTTTCTAGTTCCAGAATCGATATTGAACTCTGGCAGTAGTGTTTTTCAGTGTATTTCGACCCGCTGAATTCGAAAAATGTACTGTCGATAGCCTAAACTATGCTCGGAAAAAAGTTATTTTGCTCCGTACGAAAAATGCATAGCTGTGATTTTCTAGTTCCAAAATCGATATTGAACTTTGAGAGTAGTGTTTTTCAGTGTATTTCGACCCGCTGAATTCAAAAAATGTACTGTCGATATCCGAAACTATGCTCGGAAAAAAGTTATTTTGCTCCGTACGAAAAATGCATAGCTGTGATTTTCTTGTTCCAAAATCGATATTGAACTTTGAAAGTATTGTTTTTCAGTGTATTTTGACCCGTTGAATCCAAACAACGTACTGTCGATCGTCGAAACTATGCTTGGAAAAAAGTTATTTTGCTCCGTACGAAAAATGCGTACCTGAGATCTTCTAGTTCCAGAATCGACATTAAACTTTGGCAGTAGTGTTTTTTGGTGTATTTTGACCCGCTGAATCCGAAAAATGTACTGCTTGAATTGAAAATTCTACCGAAAAAAAAATCATGTTTCGCAATACGAAAACGTATGCCCGAGATTCTCGTCTCTCAGAATCAATATCAAACTTTCATCGGTGTGTTTTCCGTCGTATTTCGACCCGCTGAATTCAAAAAACATACTGTCGATGGTCAAAACTATGCTTGGAAAAAAGTTATTCCGCTCCGTACGGAAAATGCATACCTGAGATTTTCTAGTTCCAGAATCGATATTGAACTCTGGCAGTAGGGTTTTTCAATGTATTTCGACCCGCTGAATTCGAAAAATGTACTGTCGATAGCCAAAACTATGCTCGGAAAAAAGTTATTTTGCTCCGTACGAAAAATGCATAGCTGTGATTTTCTTGTTCCAAAATCGATATTGAACTTTGAAAGTATTGTTTTTCAGTGTATTTTGACCCGCTGAATCCAAACAACGTACTGTCGATCGTCAAAACTATGCTTGGAAAAAAGTTATTTTGCTCCGTACGAAAAATGCGTACCTGAGATCTTCTAGTTCCAGAATCGATATTAAACTTTGGCAGTAGTGTTTTTTGGTGTATTTTGACCCGCAGAATCCGAAAAATGTACTGCTTGAATTGAAAATTCTACCGAAAAAAAAATCATGTTTCGCAATACGAAAACGTATGCCCGAGATTCTCGTCTCTCAGAATCAATATCAAACTTTTATCGGTGTGTTTTCCGTCGTATTTCGACCCGCTGAATTCAAAAAACATACTGTCGATGGTCAAAACTATGCTTGGAAAAAAGTTATTCCGCTCCGTACGGAAAATGCATACCTGAGATTTTCTAGTTCCAGAATCGATATTGAACTCTGGCAGTAGTGTTTTCCAGTGTATTTCGACCCGCTGAATTCAAAAAACGTACTGTCGATGGTCAGAACTATGCTTGGAAAAAAGTTATTTTGCTCCGTACGAAAATTGCATACCTGAAATTCTCTAGTTCCAAAATCGATATCGAACTTTGAAAGTAGTGTTTTTCAGTGTATTTTGACCCGCTGAATCGAACAAATGTACTGCTTGAATTGAAAGTTCTACCGAAAATAAATTCATGTTTCGCAATACGAAAACGTATGCCCGAGATTCTCGTCTCTCAGAATCAATATCAAACTTTTATAGGTGTGTTTTCCGGTGTATTCCGACTCGCTGAATTCAAAAAACTATGTCAATGATGGTCAAAACTATGCTTGGGAAGAAGTTATTTCGCTCCGTACGGAAAATGCATACCTGAGATTTTCTAGTTCCAGAATCGATATTGAACTTTGGCAGTAGTGTTTTTCAGTGCATTTCGACCCGCTGAATTCGAAAAATGTACTGTCGATACCCAAAACTATGCTCGGAAAAGAGTTATTTTGCTCCGTACGAAAAATGCATAGCTGTGATTTTCTAGTTCCAAAATCGATATTGAACTTTGAGAGTAGTGTTTTTCAGTATATTTCGACCCGCTGAATTCAAAAAATGTACTGTCGATGGCCAAAACTATGCTCGGAAAAAAGTTATTTCGCTCCGTACAAAAAATACATACCTGAGATTTTCTAGTTCCAGAATCGATATTAAACATTGGCAGTAGTGTTTTTTGGTGTATTTTGACCCGTTGAATTCAAACAACGTACTGTCGATGGTCAAAACCATGCTTGGAAAAAATTTATTTTGCTCCGTACGAAAAATGCATACCTGAGATCTTCTAGTTCCAGAATCGATATTAAACTTTGGCAGTAGTGTTTTTTGGTGTATTTTGACCCGCTGAATCCGAAAAATGTACTGCTTGAATTGAAAATTCTACCGACAAAAAAATCATGTTTCGCAATACGAAAACGTATGCCCGAGATTCTCGTCTCTCAGAATCAATATCAAACTTTCATAGGTATGTTTTCCGGTGTATTTCGACCCGCTGAATTCAAAAAACATACTGTCGATGGTCAAAACTATGCTTGGAAAAAAGTTATTCCGCTCCGTACGGAAAATGCATACCTGAGATTTTCTAGTTCCAGAATCGATATTAAACTCTGGCAGTAGTGTTTTTCAGTGTATTTCGACCCGCTGAATTTAAAAAATGTACTGTCGATAGCCAAAACTATGCTCGGAAAAAAGTTATTTTGCTCCGTACGAATAATGCATAGCTGTAATTTTCTAGTTCCAAAATCGATTTTGAACTTTGAAAGTATTGTTTTTCAGTGTATTTTGACCCGTTGAATCCAAACAACGTACTGTCGATGATCAAAACTATGCTTGGAAAAAAGTTATTTTGCTCCGTACGAAAAATGCATACCTGAGATCTTCTAGTTCCAGAATCGATATTAAACTTTGGCAGTAGTGTTTTTTGGTGTATTTTGACCCGCTGAATCCAAAAAATGTACTGCTTGAATTGAAAATTCTACCGAAAAAAAAATCATGTTTCGCAATACGAAAACGTATGCCCGAGATTCTCGTCTCTCAGAATCAATATCAAACTTTTATCGGTGTGTTTTCCGTCGTATTTTGACCCGCTGAATTCAAAAAACATACTGCTGATGGTCAAAACTATGCTTGGAAAAAAGTTATTCCGCTCCGTACGGAAAATGCATACCTGAGATTTTCTGGTTCCAGAATCGATATTGAACTCTGGCAGTAGTGTTTTTCAGTGTATTTCGACCCGCTGAATTCGAAAAATGTACTGCTTGAATTGGAAATTCTACCGAAAAAAAAATCATGTTTCGCAATACGAAAACGTATGCCCGAGATTCTCGTCTCTCAGAATCAATATCAAACTTTTATAGGTGTGTTTTCCGTCGTATTTCGACCCGCTGAATTCAAAAAACATACTGTCGATGGCCAAAACTATGCTCGGAAAAAAGTTATTCCGCTCCGTACGGAAAATGCATACCTGAGATTTTCTAGTTCCAGAATCGATATTGAACTCTGGCAGTAGTGTTTTTCAGTGTATTTCGACCCGCTGAATTCGAAAAATGTACTGTCGATGGCCAAAACTATGCTCGGAAAAAAGTTATTTCGCTCCGTACGAAAAATGCATAGCTGTGATTTTCTAGTTCCAAAATCGATATTGAACTTTGAGAGTAGTGTTTTTCAGTGTATTTCGACCCGCTGAATTCAAAAAATGTACTGTCGATATCCAAAAGTATGCTCCGAAAAAAGTTATTTTGCTCCGTACGAAAAATGCATAGCTGTGATTTTCTTGTTCCAAAATCGATATTGAACTTTGAAAGTATTGTTTTTCAGTGTATTTTGACCCGTTGAATCCAAACAACGTACTGTCGATTGTCAAAACTATGCTTGGAAAAAAGTTATTTTGCTCCGTACGAAAAATGCATACCTGAGATTTTCTAGTTCCAGAATCGATATTAAACATTGGCAGTAGTGTTTTTTGGTGTATTTTGACCCGCTGAATTCGAACAACGTACTGTCGATGGTCAAAACCATGCTTGGAAAAAATTTATTTTGCTCCGTACGAAAAATGCATACCTGAGATCTTCTAGTTCCAGAATCGATATTAAACTTTGGCAGTAGTGTTTTTTGGTGTATTTTGACCCGCTGAATCCGAAAAATGTACTGCTTGAATTGAAAATTCTACCGACAAAAAAATCATGTTTCGCAATACGAAAACGTATGCCCGAGATTCTGGTCTCTCAGAATCAATATCAAACTTTCATAGGTATGTTTTCCGGTGTATTTCGACCCGCTGAATTCAAAAAACATACTGTCGATGGTCAAAACTATGCTTGGAAAAAAGTTATTCCGCTCCGTACGGAAAATGCATACCTGAGATTTTCTAGTTCCAGAATCGATATTAAACTCTGGCAGTAGTGTTTTTCAGTGTATTTCGACCCGCTGAATTTAAAAAATGTACTGTCGATAGCCAAAACTATGCTCGGAAAAAAGTTATTTTGCTCCGTACGAATAATGCATAGCTGTGATTTTCTAGTTCCAAAATCGATTTTGAACTTTGAAAGTATTGTTTTTCAGTGTATTTTGACCCGTTGAATCCAAACAACGTACTGTCGATGATCAAAACTATGCTTGGAAAAAAGTTATTTTGCTCCGTACGAAAAATGCATACCTGAGATCTTCTAGTTCCAGAATCGATATTAAACTTTGGCAGTAGTGTTTTTTGGTGTATTTTGACCCGCTGAATCCAAAAAATGTACTGCTTGAATTGAAAATTCTACCGAGAAAAAAATCATGTTTCGCAATACGAAAACGTATGCCCGAGATTCTCGTCTCTCAGAATCAATATCAAACTTTTATCGGTGTGTTTTCCGTCGTATTTTGACCCGCTGAATTCAAAAAACATACTGCTGATGGTCAAAACTATGCTTGGAAAAAAGTTATTCCGCTCCGTACGGAAAATGCATACCTGAGATTTTCTAGTTCCAGAATCGATATTGAACTCTGGCAGTAGTGTTTTTCAGTGTATTTCGACCCGCTGAATTCGAAAAATGTACTGCTTGAATTGAAAATTCTACCGAAAAAAAAATCATGTTTCGCAATACGAAAACGTATGCCCGAGATTCTCGTCTCTCAGAATCAATATCAAACTTTTATCGGTGTGTTTTCCGTCGTATTTCGACCCGCTGAATTCAAAAAACATACCGTCGATGGCCAAAACTATGCTCGGAAAAAAGTTATTTTGCTCCGTACGAAAAATGCATAGCTGTGATTTTCTAGTTCCAAAATCGATATTGAACTTTGAGAGTAGTGTTTTTCAGTGTATTTCGACCCGCTGAATTCAAAAAATGTACTGTCGATATCCAAAACTATGCTCGGAAAAAAGTTATTTTGCTCCGTACGAAAAATGCGTACCTGAGATCTTCTAGTTCCAGAATCGATATTAAACTTTGGCAGTAGTGTTTTTTGGTGTATTTTGACCCGCAGAATCCGAAGAATGTACCGCTTGAAATGAAAATTCTACCGAAAAAAAAATCATGTTTCGCAATACGAAAACGTATGCCCGAGATTCTCGTCTCTCAGAATCAATATCAAACTTTTATCGGTGTGTTTTCCGTCGTATTTCGACCCGCTGAATTCAAAAAACATACTGTCGATGGTCAAAACTATGCTTGGAAAAAAGTTATTCCGCTCCGTACGGAAAATGCATACCTGAGATTTTCTAGTTCCAGAATCGATATTGAACTCTGGCAGTAGTGTTTTCCAGTGTATTTCGACCCGCTGAATTCAAAAAATGTACTGTCGATAGCCAAAACTATGCTTGGAAAAAAGTTATTTTGCTCCGTACGGAAAATGCATACCTGAGATTTTCTAGTTCCAGAATCGATATTGAACTTTGGCAGTAGTGTTTTTCAGTGTATTTCAACCCGCTGAATTCGAAAAATGTACTGTCGATCCCCAAACTATGCTTGGAAAAAAGTTATTTTGCTTTGTACGAGAAATGCATAGCTGAGATTCTCTAGTTCCAAAATCGATATTGAACTTTGTAAGTTGTGTATTTCAAAGTATTTTGGACCGCTGAATCCAAACAACGTGATGTCGATCGTCCAAACTATGCTTGAAAAAAAGTTATTTCGCTCCCACGAAAAATGCATACCTGAGATTTTCCAGTTCCAGAATCGATATTAAACTTTGGCAGTAGTGTTTTTTGGTGTATTTCGACCCGCTGAATCCAAAAAATGTACTGCTTGAATTGAAAATTCTACCGAAAAAAAAATCATGTTTCGCAATACGAAAACGTATGCCCGAGATTCTCGTCTCTCAGAATCAATATCAAACTTTTATCGGTGTGTTTTCCGTCGTATTTCGACCCGCTGAATTTAAAAAACATACTGTCGATGGTCAAAACTATGCTTGGAAAAAAGTTATTCCGCTCCGTACGGAAAATGCATACCTGAGATTTTCTAGTTCCAGAATCGATATTGAACTCTGGCAGTAGTGTTTTTCAGTGTATTTCGACCCGCTGAATTCGAAAAATGTACTGTCGATAGCCAAAACTATGCTCGGAAAAAAGTTATTTTGCTCCGTACGAAAAATGCATAGCTGTGATTTTCTAGTTCCAAGATCGATATTGAACTTTGAGAGTAGTGTTTTTCAGTGTATTTCGACCCGCTGAATTCAAAAAATGTACTGTCGATATCCGAAACTATGCTCGGAAAAAAGTTATTTTGCTCCGTACGAAAAATGCATAGCTGTGATTTTCTTGTTCCAAAATCGATATTGAACTTTGAAAGTATTGTTTTTCAGTGTATTTTGACCCGTTGAATCCAAACAACGTACTGTCGATCGTCGAAACTATGCTTGGAAAAAAGTTATTTTGCTCCGTACGAAAAATGCGTACCTGAGATCTTCTAGTTCCAGAATCGATATTAAACTTTGGCAGTAGTGTTTTTTGGTGTATTTTGACCCGCAGAATCCGAAAAATGTACTGCTTGAATTGAAAATTCTACCGAAAAAAAAATCATGTTTCGCAATACGAAAACGTATGCCCGAGATTCTCGTCTCTCAGAATCAATATCAAACTTTTATCGGTGTGTTTTCCGTCGTATTTCGACCCGCTGAATTCAAAAAACATACTGTCGATGGTCAAAACTATGCTTGGAAAAAAGTTATTCCGCTCCGTACGGAAAATGCATACCTGAGATTTTCTAGTTCCAGAATCGATATTGAACTCTGGCAGTAGTGTTTTTCAGTATATTTCGACCCGCTGAATTCGAAAAATGTACTGTCGATAGCCAAAACTATGCTCGGAAAAAAGTTATTTTGCTCCGTACGAAAAATGCATAGCTGTGATTTTTTAGTTCCAAAATCGATATTGAACTTTGAGAGTAGTGTTTTTCAGTGTATTTCGACCCGCTGAATTCAAAAAATGTACTGTCGATATCCGAAACTATGCTCGGAAAAAAGTTATTTTGCTCCGTACGAAAAACCATAGCTGTGATTTTCTTGTTCCAAAATCGATATTGAACTTTGAAAGTATTGTTTTTCAGTGTATTTTGACCCGTTGAATCCAAACAACGTACTGTCGATCGTCGAAACTATGCTTGGAAAAAAGTTATTTTGCTCCGTACGAAAAATGCGTACCTGAGATCTTCTAGTTCCAGAATCGATATTAAACTTTGGCAGTAGTGTTTTTTGGTGTATTTTGACCCGCTGAATCCAAAAAATGTACTGCTTGAATTGAAAATTCTACCGAAAAAAAAATCATGTTTCGCAATACGAAAACGTATGCCCGAGATTCTCGTCTCTCAGAATCAATATCAAACTTTTATCGGTGTGTTTTCCGTCGTATTTCGACCCGCTGAATTCAAAAAACATACTGTCGATGGTCAAAACTATGCTTGGAAAAAAGTTCTTCCGCTCCGTACGGAAAATGCATACCTGAGATTTTCTAGTTCCAGAATCGATATTGAACTCTGGCAGTAGTGTTTTTCAGTGTATTTCGACCCGCTGAATTCGAAAAATGTACTGTCGATGGCCAAAACTATGCTCGGAAAAAAGTTATTTTGCTCCGTACGAAAAATGCATAGCTGTGATTTTCTAGTTCCAAAATCGATATTGAACTTTGAGAGTAGTGTTTTTCAGTGTATTTCGACCCGCTGAATTCAAAAAATGTACTGTCGATATCCAAAACTGTGCTCGGAAAAAAGTTATTTTGCTCCGTACGAAAAATGCATAGCTGTGATTTTCTTGTTCCAAAATCGATATTGAACTTTGAAAGTATTGTTTTTCAGTGTATTTTGACCCGTTGAATCCAAACAACGTACTGTCGATTGTCAAAACTATGCTTGGAAAAAAGTTATTTTGCTCCGTACGAAAAATGCATACCTGAGATCTTCTAGTTCCAGAATCGATATTAACGTTTGGCAGTAGTGTTTTTTGGTGTATTTTGACCCGCTGAATCCAAAAAATGTACTGCTTGAATTGAAAATTCTACCGAAAAAAAAATCATGTTTCGCAATACGAAAACGTATGCCCGAGATTCTCGTCTCTCAGAATCAATATCAAACTTTTATCGGTGTGTTTTCCGTCGTATTTCGACCCGCTGAATTTAAAAAACATACTGTCGATGGTCAAAACTATGCTTGGAAAAAAGTTATTCCGCTCCGTACGGAAAATGCATACCTGAGATTTTCTAGTTCCAGAATCGATATTGAACTCTGGCAGTAGTGTTTTTCAGTGTATTTCGACCCGCTGAATTCGAAAAATGTACTGTCGATAGCCTAAACTATGCTCGGAAAAAAGTTATTTTGCTCCGTACGAAAAATGCATAGCTGTGATTTTCTTGTTCCAAAATCGATATTGAACTTTGAAAGTATTGTTTTTCAGTGTATTTTGACCCGTTGAATCCAAACAACGTACTGTCGATCGTCGAAACTATGCTTGGAAAAAAGTTATTTTGCTCCGTACGAAAAATGCGTACCTGAGATCTTCTAGTTCCAGAATCGACATTAAACTTTGGCAGTAGTGTTTTTTGGTGTATTTTGACCCGCTGAATCCGAAAAATGTACTGCTTGAATTGAAAATTCTACCGAAAAAAAAATCATGTTTCGCAATACGAAAACGTATGCCCGAGATTCTCGTCTCTCAGAATCAATATCAAACTTTCATCGGTGTGTTTTCCGTCGTATTTCGACCCGCTGAATTCAAAAAACATACTGTCGATGGTCAAAACTATGCTTGGAAAAAAGTTATTCCGCTCCGTACGGAAAATGCATACCTGAGATTTTCTAGTTCCAGAATCGATATTGAACTCTGGCAGTAGGGTTTTTCAATGTATTTCGACCCGCTGAATTCGAAAAATGTACTGTCGATAGCCAAAACTATGCTCGGAAAAAAGTTATTTTGCTCCGTACGAAAAATGCATAGCTGTGATTTTCTTGTTCCAAAATCGATATTGAACTTTGAAAGTATTGTTTTTCAGTGTATTTTGACCCGCTGAATCCAAACAACGTACTGTCGATCGTCAAAACTATGCTTGGAAAAAAGTTATTTTGCTCCGTACGAAAAATGCGTACCTGAGATCTTCTAGTTCCAGAATCGATATTAAACTTTGGCAGTAGTGTTTTTTGGTGTATTTTGACCCGCAGAATCCGAAAAATGTACTGCTTGAATTGAAAATTCTACCGAAAAAAAAATCATGTTTCGCAATACGAAAACGTATGCCCGAGATTCTCGTCTCTCAGAATCAATATCAAACTTTTATCGGTGTGTTTTCCGTCGTATTTCGACCCGCTGAATTCAAAAAACATACTGTCGATGGTCAAAACTATGCTTGGAAAAAAGTTATTCCGCTCCGTACGGAAAATGCATACCTGAGATTTTCTAGTTCCAGAATCGATATTGAACTCTGGCAGTAGTGTTTTCCAGTGTATTTCGACCCGCTGAATTCAAAAAACGTACTGTCGATGGTCAGAACTATGCTTGGAAAAAAGTTATTTTGCTCCGTACGAAAATTGCATACCTGAAATTCTCTAGTTCCAAAATCGATATCGAACTTTGAAAGTAGTGTTTTTCAGTGTATTTTGACCCGCTGAATCGAACAAATGTACTGCTTGAATTGAAAGTTCTACCGAAAATAAATTCATGTTTCGCAATACGAAAACGTATGCCCGAGATTCTCGTCTCTCAGAATCAATATCAAACTTTTATAGGTGTGTTTTCCGGTGTATTCCGACTCGCTGAATTCAAAAAACTATGTCAATGATGGTCAAAACTATGCTTGGGAAGAAGTTATTTCGCTCCGTACGGAAAATGCATACCTGAGATTTTCTAGTTCCAGAATCGATATTGAACTTTGGCAGTAGTGTTTTTCAGTGCATTTCGACCCGCTGAATTCGAAAAATGTACTGTCGATACCCAAAACTATGCTCGGAAAAGAGTTATTTTGCTCCGTACGAAAAATGCATAGCTGTGATTTTCTAGTTCCAAAATCGATATTGAACTTTGAGAGTAGTGTTTTTCAGTATATTTCGACCCGCTGAATTCAAAAAATGTACTGTCGATGGCCAAAACTATGCTCGGAAAAAAGTTATTTCGCTCCGTACAAAAAATACATACCTGAGATTTTCTAGTTCCAGAATCGATATTAAACATTGGCAGTAGTGTTTTTTGGTGTATTTTGACCCGTTGAATTCAAACAACGTACTGTCGATGGTCAAAACCATGCTTGGAAAAAATTTATTTTGCTCCGTACGAAAAATGCATACCTGAGATCTTCTAGTTCCAGAATCGATATTAAACTTTGGCAGTAGTGTTTTTTGGTGTATTTTGACCCGCTGAATCCGAAAAATGTACTGCTTGAATTGAAAATTCTACCGACAAAAAAATCATGTTTCGCAATACGAAAACGTATGCCCGAGATTCTCGTCTCTCAGAATCAATATCAAACTTTCATAGGTATGTTTTCCGGTGTATTTCGACCCGCTGAATTCAAAAAACATACTGTCGATGGTCAAAACTATGCTTGGAAAAAAGTTATTCCGCTCCGTACGGAAAATGCATACCTGAGATTTTCTAGTTCCAGAATCGATATTAAACTCTGGCAGTAGTGTTTTTCAGTGTATTTCGACCCGCTGAATTTAAAAAATGTACTGTCGATAGCCAAAACTATGCTCGGAAAAAAGTTATTTTGCTCCGTACGAATAATGCATAGCTGTAATTTTCTAGTTCCAAAATCGATTTTGAACTTTGAAAGTATTGTTTTTCAGTGTATTTTGACCCGTTGAATCCAAACAACGTACTGTCGATGATCAAAACTATGCTTGGAAAAAAGTTATTTTGCTCCGTACGAAAAATGCATACCTGAGATCTTCTAGTTCCAGAATCGATATTAAACTTTGGCAGTAGTGTTTTTTGGTGTATTTTGACCCGCTGAATCCAAAAAATGTACTGCTTGAATTGAAAATTCTACCGAAAAAAAAATCATGTTTCGCAATACGAAAACGTATGCCCGAGATTCTTGTCTCTCAGAATCAATATCAAACTTTTATCGGTGTGTTTTCCGTCGTATTTTGACCCGCTGAATTCAAAAAACATACTGCTGATGGTCAAAACTATGCTTGGAAAAAAGTTATTCCGCTCCGTACGGAAAATGCATACCTGAGATTTTCTGGTTCCAGAATCGATATTGAACTCTGGCAGTAGTGTTTTTCAGTGTATTTCGACCCGCTGAATTCGAAAAATGTACTGCTTGAATTGGAAATTCTACCGAAAAAAAAATCATGTTTCGCAATACGAAAACGTATGCCCGAGATTCTCGTCTCTCAGAATCAATATCAAACTTTTATAGGTGTGTTTTCCGTCGTATTTCGACCCGCTGAATTCAAAAAACATACTGTCGATGGCCAAAACTATGCTCGGAAAAAAGTTATTCCGCTCCGTACGGAAAATGCATACCTGAGATTTTCTAGTTCCAGAATCGATATTGAACTCTGGCAGTAGTGTTTTTCAGTGTATTTCGACCCGCTGAATTCGAAAAATGTACTGTCGATGGCCAAAACTATGCTCGGAAAAAAGTTATTTCGCTCCGTACGAAAAATGCATAGCTGTGATTTTCTAGTTCCAAAATCGATATTGAACTTTGAGAGTAGTGTTTTTCAGTGTATTTCGACCCGCTGAATTCAAAAAATGTACTGTCGATATCCAAAAGTATGCTCCGAAAAAAGTTATTTTGCTCCGTACGAAAAATGCATAGCTGTGATTTTCTTGTTCCAAAATCGATATTGAACTTTGAAAGTATTGTTTTTCAGTGTATTTTGACCCGTTGAATCCAAACAACGTACTGTCGATTGTCAAAACTATGCTTGGAAAAAAGTTATTTTGCTCCGTACGAAAAATGCATACCTGAGATTTTCTAGTTCCAGAATCGATATTAAACATTGGCAGTAGTGTTTTTTGGTGTATTTTGACCCGCTGAATTCGAACAACGTACTGTCGATGGTCAAAACCATGCTTGGAAAAAATTTATTTTGCTCCGTACGAAAAATGCATACCTGAGATCTTCTAGTTCCAGAATCGATATTAAACTTTGGCAGTAGTGTTTTTTGGTGTATTTTGACCCGCTGAATCCGAAAAATGTACTGCTTGAATTGAAAATTCTACCGACAAAAAAATCATGTTTCGCAATACGAAAACGTATGCCCGAGATTCTGGTCTCTCAGAATCAATATCAAACTTTCATAGGTATGTTTTCCGGTGTATTTCGACCCGCTGAATTCAAAAAACATACTGTCGATGGTCAAAACTATGCTTGGAAAAAAGTTATTCCGCTCCGTACGGAAAATGCATACCTGAGATTTTCTAGTTCCAGAATCGATATTAAACTCTGGCAGTAGTGTTTTTCAGTGTATTTCGACCCGCTGAATTTAAAAAATGTACTGTCGATAGCCAAAACTATGCTCGGAAAAAAGTTATTTTGCTCCGTACGAATAATGCATAGCTGTGATTTTCTAGTTCCAAAATCGATTTTGAACTTTGAAAGTATTGTTTTTCAGTGTATTTTGACCCGTTGAATCCAAACAACGTACTGTCGATGATCAAAACTATGCTTGGAAAAAAGTTATTTTGCTCCGTACGAAAAATGCATACCTGAGATCTTCTAGTTCCAGAATCGATATTAAACTTTGGCAGTAGTGTTTTTTGGTGTATTTTGACCCGCTGAATCCAAAAAATGTACTGCTTGAATTGAAAATTCTACCGAGAAAAAAATCATGTTTCGCAATACGAAAACGTATGCCCGAGATTCTCGTCTCTCAGAATCAATATCAAACTTTTATCGGTGTGTTTTCCGTCGTATTTTGACCCGCTGAATTCAAAAAACATACTGCTGATGGTCAAAACTATGCTTGGAAAAAAGTTATTCCGCTCCGTACGGAAAATGCATACCTGAGATTTTCTAGTTCCAGAATCGATATTGAACTCTGGCAGTAGTGTTTTTCAGTGTATTTCGACCCGCTGAATTCGAAAAATGTACTGCTTGAATTGAAAATTCTACCGAAAAAAAAATCATGTTTCGCAATACGAAAACGTATGCCCGAGATTCTCGTCTCTCAGAATCAATATCAAACTTTTATCGGTGTGTTTTCCGTCGTATTTCGACCCGCTGAATTCAAAAAACATACCGTCGATGGCCAAAACTATGCTCGGAAAAAAGTTATTTTGCTCCGTACGAAAAATGCATAGCTGTGATTTTCTAGTTCCAAAATCGATATTGAACTTTGAGAGTAGTGTTTTTCAGTGTATTTCGACCCGCTGAATTCAAAAAATGTACTGTCGATATCCAAAACTATGCTCGGAAAAAAGTTATTTTGCTCCGTACGAAAAATGCGTACCTGAGATCTTCTAGTTCCAGAATCGATATTAAACTTTGGCAGTAGTGTTTTTTGGTGTATTTTGACCCGCAGAATCCGAAGAATGTACCGCTTGAAATGAAAATTCTACCGAAAAAAAAATCATGTTTCGCAATACGAAAACGTATGCCCGAGATTCTCGTCTCTCAGAATCAATATCAAACTTTTATCGGTGTGTTTTCCGTCGTATTTCGACCCGCTGAATTCAAAAAACATACTGTCGATGGTCAAAACTATGCTTGGAAAAAAGTTATTCCGCTCCGTACGGAAAATGCATACCTGAGATTTTCTAGTTCCAGAATCGATATTGAACTCTGGCAGTAGTGTTTTCCAGTGTATTTCGACCCGCTGAATTCAAAAAATGTACTGTCGATAGCCAAAACTATGCTTGGAAAAAAGTTATTTTGCTCCGTACGGAAAATGCATACCTGAGATTTTCTAGTTCCAGAATCGATATTGAACTTTGGCAGTAGTGTTTTTCAGTGTATTTCAACCCGCTGAATTCGAAAAATGTACTGTCGATCCCCAAACTATGCTTGGAAAAAAGTTATTTTGCTTTGTACGAGAAATGCATAGCTGAGATTCTCTAGTTCCAAAATCGATATTGAACTTTGTAAGTTGTGTATTTCAAAGTATTTTGGACCGCTGAATCCAAACAACGTGATGTCGATCGTCCAAACTATGCTTGAAAAAAAGTTATTTCGCTCCCACGAAAAATGCATACCTGAGATTTTCCAGTTCCAGAATCGATATTAAACTTTGGCAGTAGTGTTTTTTGGTGTATTTCGACCCGCTGAATCCAAAAAATGTACTGCTTGAATTGAAAATTCTACCGAAAAAAAAATCATGTTTCGCAATACGAAAACGTATGCCCGAGATTCTCGTCTCTCAGAATCAATATCAAACTTTTATCGGTGTGTTTTCCGTCGTATTTCGACCCGCTGAATTTAAAAAACATACTGTCGATGGTCAAAACTATGCTTGGAAAAAAGTTATTCCGCTCCGTACGGAAAATGCATACCTGAGATTTTCTAGTTCCAGAATCGATATTGAACTCTGGCAGTAGTGTTTTTCAGTGTATTTCGACCCGCTGAATTCGAAAAATGTACTGTCGATAGCCAAAACTATGCTCGGAAAAAAGTTATTTTGCTCCGTACGAAAAATGCATAGCTGTGATTTTCTAGTTCCAAGATCGATATTGAACTTTGAGAGTAGTGTTTTTCAGTGTATTTCGACCCGCTGAATTCAAAAAATGTACTGTCGATATCCGAAACTATGCTCGGAAAAAAGTTATTTTGCTCCGTACGAAAAATGCATAGCTGTGATTTTCTTGTTCCAAAATCGATATTGAACTTTGAAAGTATTGTTTTTCAGTGTATTTTGACCCGTTGAATCCAAACAACGTACTGTCGATCGTCGAAACTATGCTTGGAAAAAAGTTATTTTGCTCCGTACGAAAAATGCGTACCTGAGATCTTCTAGTTCCAGAATCGATATTAAACTTTGGCAGTAGTGTTTTTTGGTGTATTTTGACCCGCAGAATCCGAAAAATGTACTGCTTGAATTGAAAATTCTACCGAAAAAAAAATCATGTTTCGCAATACGAAAACGTATGCCCGAGATTCTCGTCTCTCAGAATCAATATCAAACTTTTATCGGTGTGTTTTCCGTCGTATTTCGACCCGCTGAATTCAAAAAACATACTGTCGATGGTCAAAACTATGCTTGGAAAAAAGTTATTCCGCTCCGTACGGAAAATGCATACCTGAGATTTTCTAGTTCCAGAATCGATATTGAACTCTGGCAGTAGTGTTTTTCAGTATATTTCGACCCGCTGAATTCGAAAAATGTACTGTCGATAGCCAAAACTATGCTCGGAAAAAAGTTATTTTGCTCCGTACGAAAAATGCATAGCTGTGATTTTTTAGTTCCAAAATCGATATTGAACTTTGAGAGTAGTGTTTTTCAGTGTATTTCGACCCGCTGAATTCAAAAAATGTACTGTCGATATCCGAAACTATGCTCGGAAAAAAGTTATTTTGCTCCGTACGAAAAACCATAGCTGTGATTTTCTTGTTCCAAAATCGATATTGAACTTTGAAAGTATTGTTTTTCAGTGTATTTTGACCCGTTGAATCCAAACAACGTACTGTCGATCGTCGAAACTATGCTTGGAAAAAAGTTATTTTGCTCCGTACGAAAAATGCGTACCTGAGATCTTCTAGTTCCAGAATCGATATTAAACTTTGGCAGTAGTGTTTTTTGGTGTATTTTGACCCGCTGAATCCAAAAAATGTACTGCTTGAATTGAAAATTCTACCGAAAAAAAAATCATGTTTCGCAATACGAAAACGTATGCCCGAGATTCTCGTCTCTCAGAATCAATATCAAACTTTTATCGGTGTGTTTTCCGTCGTATTTCGACCCGCTGAATTCAAAAAACATACTGTCGATGGTCAAAACTATGCTTGGAAAAAAGTTCTTCCGCTCCGTACGGAAAATGCATACCTGAGATTTTCTAGTTCCAGAATCGATATTGAACTCTGGCAGTAGTGTTTTTCAGTGTATTTCGACCCGCTGAATTCGAAAAATGTACTGTCGATGGCCAAAACTATGCTCGGAAAAAAGTTATTTTGCTCCGTACGAAAAATGCATAGCTGTGATTTTCTAGTTCCAAAATCGATATTGAACTTTGAGAGTAGTGTTTTTCAGTGTATTTCGACCCGCTGAATTCAAAAAATGTACTGTCGATATCCAAAACTGTGCTCGGAAAAAAGTTATTTTGCTCCGTACGAAAAATGCATAGCTGTGATTTTCTTGTTCCAAAATCGATATTGAACTTTGAAAGTATTGTTTTTCAGTGTATTTTGACCCGTTGAATCCAAACAACGTACTGTCGATTGTCAAAACTATGCTTGGAAAAAAGTTATTTTGCTCCGTACGAAAAATGCATACCTGAGATCTTCTAGTTCCAGAATCGATATTAACGTTTGGCAGTAGTGTTTTTTGGTGTATTTTGACCCGCTGAATCCAAAAAATGTACTGCTTGAATTGAAAATTCTACCGAAAAAAAAATCATGTTTCGCAATACGAAAACGTATGCCCGAGATTCTCGTCTCTCAGAATCAATATCAAACTTTTATCGGTGTGTTTTCCGTCGTATTTCGACCCGCTGAATTTAAAAAACATACTGTCGATGGTCAAAACTATGCTTGGAAAAAAGTTATTCCGCTCCGTACGGAAAATGCATACCTGAGATTTTCTAGTTCCAGAATCGATATTGAACTCTGGCAGTAGTGTTTTTCAGTGTATTTCGACCCGCTGAATTCGAAAAATGTACTGTCGATAGCCTAAACTATGCTCGGAAAAAAGTTATTTTGCTCCGTACGAAAAATGCATAGCTGTGATTTTCTTGTTCCAAAATCGATATTGAACTTTGAAAGTATTGTTTTTCAGTGTATTTTGACCCGTTGAATCCAAACAACGTACTGTCGATCGTCGAAACTATGCTTGGAAAAAAGTTATTTTGCTCCGTACGAAAAATGCGTACCTGAGATCTTCTAGTTCCAGAATCGACATTAAACTTTGGCAGTAGTGTTTTTTGGTGTATTTTGACCCGCTGAATCCGAAAAATGTACTGCTTGAATTGAAAATTCTACCGAAAAAAAAATCATGTTTCGCAATACGAAAACGTATGCCCGAGATTCTCGTCTCTCAGAATCAATATCAAACTTTCATCGGTGTGTTTTCCGTCGTATTTCGACCCGCTGAATTCAAAAAACATACTGTCGATGGTCAAAACTATGCTTGGAAAAAAGTTATTCCGCTCCGTACGGAAAATGCATACCTGAGATTTTCTAGTTCCAGAATCGATATTGAACTCTGGCAGTAGGGTTTTTCAATGTATTTCGACCCGCTGAATTCGAAAAATGTACTGTCGATAGCCAAAACTATGCTCGGAAAAAAGTTATTTTGCTCCGTACGAAAAATGCATAGCTGTGATTTTCTTGTTCCAAAATCGATATTGAACTTTGAAAGTATTGTTTTTCAGTGTATTTTGACCCGCTGAATCCAAACAACGTACTGTCGATCGTCAAAACTATGCTTGGAAAAAAGTTATTTTGCTCCGTACGAAAAATGCGTACCTGAGATCTTCTAGTTCCAGAATCGATATTAAACTTTGGCAGTAGTGTTTTTTGGTGTATTTTGACCCGCAGAATCCGAAAAATGTACTGCTTGAATTGAAAATTCTACCGAAAAAAAAATCATGTTTCGCAATACGAAAACGTATGCCCGAGATTCTCGTCTCTCAGAATCAATATCAAACTTTTATCGGTGTGTTTTCCGTCGTATTTCGACCCGCTGAATTCAAAAAACATACTGTCGATGGTCAAAACTATGCTTGGAAAAAAGTTATTCCGCTCCGTACGGAAAATGCATACCTGAGATTTTCTAGTTCCAGAATCGATATTGAACTCTGGCAGTAGTGTTTTCCAGTGTATTTCGACCCGCTGAATTCAAAAAACGTACTGTCGATGGTCAGAACTATGCTTGGAAAAAAGTTATTTTGCTCCGTACGAAAATTGCATACCTGAAATTCTCTAGTTCCAAAATCGATATCGAACTTTGAAAGTAGTGTTTTTCAGTGTATTTTGACCCGCTGAATCGAACAAATGTACTGCTTGAATTGAAAGTTCTACCGAAAATAAATTCATGTTTCGCAATACGAAAACGTATGCCCGAGATTCTCGTCTCTCAGAATCAATATCAAACTTTTATAGGTGTGTTTTCCGGTGTATTCCGACTCGCTGAATTCAAAAAACTATGTCAATGATGGTCAAAACTATGCTTGGGAAGAAGTTATTTCGCTCCGTACGGAAAATGCATACCTGAGATTTTCTAGTTCCAGAATCGATATTGAACTTTGGCAGTAGTGTTTTTCAGTGCATTTCGACCCGCTGAATTCGAAAAATGTACTGTCGATACCCAAAACTATGCTCGGAAAAGAGTTATTTTGCTCCGTACGAAAAATGCATAGCTGTGATTTTCTAGTTCCAAAATCGATATTGAACTTTGAGAGTAGTGTTTTTCAGTATATTTCGACCCGCTGAATTCAAAAAATGTACTGTCGATGGCCAAAACTATGCTCGGAAAAAAGTTATTTCGCTCCGTACAAAAAATACATACCTGAGATTTTCTAGTTCCAGAATCGATATTAAACATTGGCAGTAGTGTTTTTTGGTGTATTTTGACCCGTTGAATTCAAACAACGTACTGTCGATGGTCAAAACCATGCTTGGAAAAAATTTATTTTGCTCCGTACGAAAAATGCATACCTGAGATCTTCTAGTTCCAGAATCGATATTAAACTTTGGCAGTAGTGTTTTTTGGTGTATTTTGACCCGCTGAATCCGAAAAATGTACTGCTTGAATTGAAAATTCTACCGACAAAAAAATCATGTTTCGCAATACGAAAACGTATGCCCGAGATTCTCGTCTCTCAGAATCAATATCAAACTTTCATAGGTATGTTTTCCGGTGTATTTCGACCCGCTGAATTCAAAAAACATACTGTCGATGGTCAAAACTATGCTTGGAAAAAAGTTATTCCGCTCCGTACGGAAAATGCATACCTGAGATTTTCTAGTTCCAGAATCGATATTAAACTCTGGCAGTAGTGTTTTTCAGTGTATTTCGACCCGCTGAATTTAAAAAATGTACTGTCGATAGCCAAAACTATGCTCGGAAAAAAGTTATTTTGCTCCGTACGAATAATGCATAGCTGTAATTTTCTAGTTCCAAAATCGATTTTGAACTTTGAAAGTATTGTTTTTCAGTGTATTTTGACCCGTTGAATCCAAACAACGTACTGTCGATGATCAAAACTATGCTTGGAAAAAAGTTATTTTGCTCCGTACGAAAAATGCATACCTGAGATCTTCTAGTTCCAGAATCGATATTAAACTTTGGCAGTAGTGTTTTTTGGTGTATTTTGACCCGCTGAATCCAAAAAATGTACTGCTTGAATTGAAAATTCTACCGAAAAAAAAATCATGTTTCGCAATACGAAAACGTATGCCCGAGATTCTCGTCTCTCAGAATCAATATCAAACTTTTATCGGTGTGTTTTCCGTCGTATTTTGACCCGCTGAATTCAAAAAACATACTGCTGATGGTCAAAACTATGCTTGGAAAAAAGTTATTCCGCTCCGTACGGAAAATGCATACCTGAGATTTTCTGGTTCCAGAATCGATATTGAACTCTGGCAGTAGTGTTTTTCAGTGTATTTCGACCCGCTGAATTCGAAAAATGTACTGCTTGAATTGGAAATTCTACCGAAAAAAAAATCATGTTTCGCAATACGAAAACGTATGCCCGAGATTCTCGTCTCTCAGAATCAATATCAAACTTTTATAGGTGTGTTTTCCGTCGTATTTCGACCCGCTGAATTCAAAAAACATACTGTCGATGGCCAAAACTATGCTCGGAAAAAAGTTATTCCGCTCCGTACGGAAAATGCATACCTGAGATTTTCTAGTTCCAGAATCGATATTGAACTCTGGCAGTAGTGTTTTTCAGTGTATTTCGACCCGCTGAATTCGAAAAATGTACTGTCGATGGCCAAAACTATGCTCGGAAAAAAGTTATTTCGCTCCGTACGAAAAATGCATAGCTGTGATTTTCTAGTTCCAAAATCGATATTGAACTTTGAGAGTAGTGTTTTTCAGTGTATTTCGACCCGCTGAATTCAAAAAATGTACTGTCGATATCCAAAAGTATGCTCCGAAAAAAGTTATTTTGCTCCGTACGAAAAATGCATAGCTGTGATTTTCTTGTTCCAAAATCGATATTGAACTTTGAAAGTATTGTTTTTCAGTGTATTTTGACCCGTTGAATCCAAACAACGTACTGTCGATTGTCAAAACTATGCTTGGAAAAAAGTTATTTTGCTCCGTACGAAAAATGCATACCTGAGATTTTCTAGTTCCAGAATCGATATTAAACATTGGCAGTAGTGTTTTTTGGTGTATTTTGACCCGCTGAATTCGAACAACGTACTGTCGATGGTCAAAACCATGCTTGGAAAAAATTTATTTTGCTCCGTACGAAAAATGCATACCTGAGATCTTCTAGTTCCAGAATCGATATTAAACTTTGGCAGTAGTGTTTTTTGGTGTATTTTGACCCGCTGAATCCGAAAAATGTACTGCTTGAATTGAAAATTCTACCGACAAAAAAATCATGTTTCGCAATACGAAAACGTATGCCCGAGATTCTGGTCTCTCAGAATCAATATCAAACTTTCATAGGTATGTTTTCCGGTGTATTTCGACCCGCTGAATTCAAAAAACATACTGTCGATGGTCAAAACTATGCTTGGAAAAAAGTTATTCCGCTCCGTACGGAAAATGCATACCTGAGATTTTCTAGTTCCAGAATCGATATTAAACTCTGGCAGTAGTGTTTTTCAGTGTATTTCGACCCGCTGAATTTAAAAAATGTACTGTCGATAGCCAAAACTATGCTCGGAAAAAAGTTATTTTGCTCCGTACGAATAATGCATAGCTGTGATTTTCTAGTTCCAAAATCGATTTTGAACTTTGAAAGTATTGTTTTTCAGTGTATTTTGACCCGTTGAATCCAAACAACGTACTGTCGATGATCAAAACTATGCTTGGAAAAAAGTTATTTTGCTCCGTACGAAAAATGCATACCTGAGATCTTCTAGTTCCAGAATCGATATTAAACTTTGGCAGTAGTGTTTTTTGGTGTATTTTGACCCGCTGAATCCAAAAAATGTACTGCTTGAATTGAAAATTCTACCGAGAAAAAAATCATGTTTCGCAATACGAAAACGTATGCCCGAGATTCTCGTCTCTCAGAATCAATATCAAACTTTTATCGGTGTGTTTTCCGTCGTATTTTGACCCGCTGAATTCAAAAAACATACTGCTGATGGTCAAAACTATGCTTGGAAAAAAGTTATTCCGCTCCGTACGGAAAATGCATACCTGAGATTTTCTAGTTCCAGAATCGATATTGAACTCTGGCAGTAGTGTTTTTCAGTGTATTTCGACCCGCTGAATTCGAAAAATGTACTGCTTGAATTGAAAATTCTACCGAAAAAAAAATCATGTTTCGCAATACGAAAACGTATGCCCGAGATTCTCGTCTCTCAGAATCAATATCAAACTTTTATCGGTGTGTTTTCCGTCGTATTTCGACCCGCTGAATTCAAAAAACATACCGTCGATGGCCAAAACTATGCTCGGAAAAAAGTTATTTTGCTCCGTACGAAAAATGCATAGCTGTGATTTTCTAGTTCCAAAATCGATATTGAACTTTGAGAGTAGTGTTTTTCAGTGTATTTCGACCCGCTGAATTCAAAAAATGTACTGTCGATATCCAAAACTATGCTCGGAAAAAAGTTATTTTGCTCCGTACGAAAAATGCGTACCTGAGATCTTCTAGTTCCAGAATCGATATTAAACTTTGGCAGTAGTGTTTTTTGGTGTATTTTGACCCGCAGAATCCGAAGAATGTACCGCTTGAAATGAAAATTCTACCGAAAAAAAAATCATGTTTCGCAATACGAAAACGTATGCCCGAGATTCTCGTCTCTCAGAATCAATATCAAACTTTTATCGGTGTGTTTTCCGTCGTATTTCGACCCGCTGAATTCAAAAAACATACTGTCGATGGTCAAAACTATGCTTGGAAAAAAGTTATTCCGCTCCGTACGGAAAATGCATACCTGAGATTTTCTAGTTCCAGAATCGATATTGAACTCTGGCAGTAGTGTTTTCCAGTGTATTTCGACCCGCTGAATTCAAAAAATGTACTGTCGATAGCCAAAACTATGCTTGGAAAAAAGTTATTTTGCTCCGTACGGAAAATGCATACCTGAGATTTTCTAGTTCCAGAATCGATATTGAACTTTGGCAGTAGTGTTTTTCAGTGTATTTCAACCCGCTGAATTCGAAAAATGTACTGTCGATCCCCAAACTATGCTTGGAAAAAAGTTATTTTGCTTTGTACGAGAAATGCATAGCTGAGATTCTCTAGTTCCAAAATCGATATTGAACTTTGTAAGTTGTGTATTTCAAAGTATTTTGGACCGCTGAATCCAAACAACGTGATGTCGATCGTCCAAACTATGCTTGAAAAAAAGTTATTTCGCTCCCACGAAAAATGCATACCTGAGATTTTCCAGTTCCAGAATCGATATTAAACTTTGGCAGTAGTGTTTTTTGGTGTATTTCGACCCGCTGAATCCAAAAAATGTACTGCTTGAATTGAAAATTCTACCGAAAAAAAAATCATGTTTCGCAATACGAAAACGTATGCCCGAGATTCTCGTCTCTCAGAATCAATATCAAACTTTTATCGGTGTGTTTTCCGTCGTATTTCGACCCGCTGAATTTAAAAAACATACTGTCGATGGTCAAAACTATGCTTGGAAAAAAGTTATTCCGCTCCGTACGGAAAATGCATACCTGAGATTTTCTAGTTCCAGAATCGATATTGAACTCTGGCAGTAGTGTTTTTCAGTGTATTTCGACCCGCTGAATTCGAAAAATGTACTGTCGATAGCCAAAACTATGCTCGGAAAAAAGTTATTTTGCTCCGTACGAAAAATGCATAGCTGTGATTTTCTAGTTCCAAGATCGATATTGAACTTTGAGAGTAGTGTTTTTCAGTGTATTTCGACCCGCTGAATTCAAAAAATGTACTGTCGATATCCGAAACTATGCTCGGAAAAAAGTTATTTTGCTCCGTACGAAAAATGCATAGCTGTGATTTTCTTGTTCCAAAATCGATATTGAACTTTGAAAGTATTGTTTTTCAGTGTATTTTGACCCGTTGAATCCAAACAACGTACTGTCGATCGTCGAAACTATGCTTGGAAAAAAGTTATTTTGCTCCGTACGAAAAATGCGTACCTGAGATCTTCTAGTTCCAGAATCGATATTAAACTTTGGCAGTAGTGTTTTTTGGTGTATTTTGACCCGCAGAATCCGAAAAATGTACTGCTTGAATTGAAAATTCTACCGAAAAAAAAATCATGTTTCGCAATACGAAAACGTATGCCCGAGATTCTCGTCTCTCAGAATCAATATCAAACTTTTATCGGTGTGTTTTCCGTCGTATTTCGACCCGCTGAATTCAAAAAACATACTGTCGATGGTCAAAACTATGCTTGGAAAAAAGTTATTCCGCTCCGTACGGAAAATGCATACCTGAGATTTTCTAGTTCCAGAATCGATATTGAACTCTGGCAGTAGTGTTTTTCAGTATATTTCGACCCGCTGAATTCGAAAAATGTACTGTCGATAGCCAAAACTATGCTCGGAAAAAAGTTATTTTGCTCCGTACGAAAAATGCATAGCTGTGATTTTTTAGTTCCAAAATCGATATTGAACTTTGAGAGTAGTGTTTTTCAGTGTATTTCGACCCGCTGAATTCAAAAAATGTACTGTCGATATCCGAAACTATGCTCGGAAAAAAGTTATTTTGCTCCGTACGAAAAACCATAGCTGTGATTTTCTTGTTCCAAAATCGATATTGAACTTTGAAAGTATTGTTTTTCAGTGTATTTTGACCCGTTGAATCCAAACAACGTACTGTCGATCGTCGAAACTATGCTTGGAAAAAAGTTATTTTGCTCCGTACGAAAAATGCGTACCTGAGATCTTCTAGTTCCAGAATCGATATTAAACTTTGGCAGTAGTGTTTTTTGGTGTATTTTGACCCGCTGAATCCAAAAAATGTACTGCTTGAATTGAAAATTCTACCGAAAAAAAAATCATGTTTCGCAATACGAAAACGTATGCCCGAGATTCTCGTCTCTCAGAATCAATATCAAACTTTTATCGGTGTGTTTTCCGTCGTATTTCGACCCGCTGAATTCAAAAAACATACTGTCGATGGTCAAAACTATGCTTGGAAAAAAGTTCTTCCGCTCCGTACGGAAAATGCATACCTGAGATTTTCTAGTTCCAGAATCGATATTGAACTCTGGCAGTAGTGTTTTTCAGTGTATTTCGACCCGCTGAATTCGAAAAATGTACTGTCGATGGCCAAAACTATGCTCGGAAAAAAGTTATTTTGCTCCGTACGAAAAATGCATAGCTGTGATTTTCTAGTTCCAAAATCGATATTGAACTTTGAGAGTAGTGTTTTTCAGTGTATTTCGACCCGCTGAATTCAAAAAATGTACTGTCGATATCCAAAACTGTGCTCGGAAAAAAGTTATTTTGCTCCGTACGAAAAATGCATAGCTGTGATTTTCTTGTTCCAAAATCGATATTGAACTTTGAAAGTATTGTTTTTCAGTGTATTTTGACCCGTTGAATCCAAACAACGTACTGTCGATTGTCAAAACTATGCTTGGAAAAAAGTTATTTTGCTCCGTACGAAAAATGCATACCTGAGATCTTCTAGTTCCAGAATCGATATTAACGTTTGGCAGTAGTGTTTTTTGGTGTATTTTGACCCGCTGAATCCAAAAAATGTACTGCTTGAATTGAAAATTCTACCGAAAAAAAAATCATGTTTCGCAATACGAAAACGTATGCCCGAGATTCTCGTCTCTCAGAATCAATATCAAACTTTTATCGGTGTGTTTTCCGTCGTATTTCGACCCGCTGAATTTAAAAAACATACTGTCGATGGTCAAAACTATGCTTGGAAAAAAGTTATTCCGCTCCGTACGGAAAATGCATACCTGAGATTTTCTAGTTCCAGAATCGATATTGAACTCTGGCAGTAGTGTTTTTCAGTGTATTTCGACCCGCTGAATTCGAAAAATGTACTGTCGATAGCCTAAACTATGCTCGGAAAAAAGTTATTTTGCTCCGTACGAAAAATGCATAGCTGTGATTTTCTAGTTCCAAAATCGATATTGAACTTTGAGAGTAGTGTTTTTCAGTGTATTTCGACCCGCTGAATTCAAAAAATGTACTGTCGATATCCAAAACTATGCTCGGAAAAAAGTTATTTTGCTCCGTACGAAAAATGCATAGCTGTGATTTTCTTGTTCCAAAATCGATATTGAACTTTGAAAGTATTGTTTTTCAGTGTATTTTGACCCGTTGAATCCAAACAACGTACTGTCGATTGTCAAAACTATGCTTGGAAAAAAGTTATTTTGCTCCGTACGAAAAATGCATACCTGAGATCTTCTAGTTCCAGAATCGATATTAACGTTTGGCAGTAGTGTTTTTTGGTGTATTTTGACCCGCTGAATCCAAAAAATGTACTGCTTGAATTGAAAATTCTACCGAAAAAAAAATCATGTTTCGCAATACGAAAACGTATGCCCGAGATTCTCGTCTCTCAGAATCAATATCAAACTTTTATCGGTGTGTTTTCCGTCGTATTTCGACCCGCTGAATTTAAAAAACATACTGTCGATGGTCAAAACTATGCTTGGAAAAAAGTTATTCCGCTCCGTACGGAAAATGCATACCTGAGATTTTCTAGTTCCAGAATCGATATTGAACTCTGGCAGTAGTGTTTTTCAGTGTATTTCGACCCGCTGAATTCGAAAAATGTACTGTCGATAGCCTAAACTATGCTCGGAAAAAAGTTATTTTGCTCCGTACGAAAAATGCATAGCTGTGATTTTCTAGTTCCAAAATCGATATTGAACTTTGAGAGTAGTGTTTTTCAGTGTATTTCGACCCGCTGAATTCAAAAAATGTACTGTCGATATCCGAAACTATGCTCGGAAAAAAGTTATTTTGCTCCGTACGAAAAATGCATAGCTGTGATTTTCTTGTTCCAAAATCGATATTGAACTTTGAAAGTATTGTTTTTCAGTGTATTTTGACCCGTTGAATCCAAACAACGTACTGTCGATCGTCGAAACTATGCTTGGAAAAAAGTTATTTTGCTCCGTACGAAAAATGCGTACCTGAGATCTTCTAGTTCCAGAATCGACATTAAACTTTGGCAGTAGTGTTTTTTGGTGTATTTTGACCCGCTGAATCCGAAAAATGTACTGCTTGAATTGAAAATTCTACCGAAAAAAAAATCATGTTTCGCAATACGAAAACGTATGCCCGAGATTCTCGTCTCTCAGAATCAATATCAAACTTTCATCGGTGTGTTTTCCGTCGTATTTCGACCCGCTGAATTCAAAAAACATACTGTCGATGGTCAAAACTATGCTTGGAAAAAAGTTATTCCGCTCCGTACGGAAAATGCATACCTGAGATTTTCTAGTTCCAGAATCGATATTGAACTCTGGCAGTAGGGTTTTTCAATGTATTTCGACCCGCTGAATTCGAAAAATGTACTGTCGATAGCCAAAACTATGCTCGGAAAAAAGTTATTTTGCTCCGTACGAAAAATGCATAGCTGTGATTTTCTTGTTCCAAAATCGATATTGAACTTTGAAAGTATTGTTTTTCAGTGTATTTTGACCCGCTGAATCCAAACAACGTACTGTCGATCGTCAAAACTATGCTTGGAAAAAAGTTATTTTGCTCCGTACGAAAAATGCGTACCTGAGATCTTCTAGTTCCAGAATCGATATTAAACTTTGGCAGTAGTGTTTTTTGGTGTATTTTGACCCGCAGAATCCGAAAAATGTACTGCTTGAATTGAAAATTCTACCGAAAAAAAAATCATGTTTCGCAATACGAAAACGTATGCCCGAGATTCTCGTCTCTCAGAATCAATATCAAACTTTTATCGGTGTGTTTTCCGTCGTATTTCGACCCGCTGAATTCAAAAAACATACTGTCGATGGTCAAAACTATGCTTGGAAAAAAGTTATTCCGCTCCGTACGGAAAATGCATACCTGAGATTTTCTAGTTCCAGAATCGATATTGAACTCTGGCAGTAGTGTTTTCCAGTGTATTTCGACCCGCTGAATTCAAAAAACGTACTGTCGATGGTCAGAACTATGCTTGGAAAAAAGTTATTTTGCTCCGTACGAAAATTGCATACCTGAAATTCTCTAGTTCCAAAATCGATATCGAACTTTGAAAGTAGTGTTTTTCAGTGTATTTTGACCCGCTGAATCGAACAAATGTACTGCTTGAATTGAAAGTTCTACCGAAAATAAATTCATGTTTCGCAATACGAAAACGTATGCCCGAGATTCTCGTCTCTCAGAATCAATATCAAACTTTTATAGGTGTGTTTTCCGGTGTATTCCGACTCGCTGAATTCAAAAAACTATGTCAATGATGGTCAAAACTATGCTTGGGAAGAAGTTATTTCGCTCCGTACGGAAAATGCATACCTGAGATTTTCTAGTTCCAGAATCGATATTGAACTTTGGCAGTAGTGTTTTTCAGTGCATTTCGACCCGCTGAATTCGAAAAATGTACTGTCGATACCCAAAACTATGCTCGGAAAAGAGTTATTTTGCTCCGTACGAAAAATGCATAGCTGTGATTTTCTAGTTCCAAAATCGATATTGAACTTTGAGAGTAGTGTTTTTCAGTATATTTCGACCCGCTGAATTCAAAAAATGTACTGTCGATGGCCAAAACTATGCTCGGAAAAAAGTTATTTCGCTCCGTACAAAAAATACATACCTGAGATTTTCTAGTTCCAGAATCGATATTAAACATTGGCAGTAGTGTTTTTTGGTGTATTTTGACCCGTTGAATTCAAACAACGTACTGTCGATGGTCAAAACCATGCTTGGAAAAAATTTATTTTGCTCCGTACGAAAAATGCATACCTGAGATCTTCTAGTTCCAGAATCGATATTAAACTTTGGCAGTAGTGTTTTTTGGTGTATTTTGACCCGCTGAATCCGAAAAATGTACTGCTTGAATTGAAAATTCTACCGACAAAAAAATCATGTTTCGCAATACGAAAACGTATGCCCGAGATTCTCGTCTCTCAGAATCAATATCAAACTTTCATAGGTATGTTTTCCGGTGTATTTCGACCCGCTGAATTCAAAAAACATACTGTCGATGGTCAAAACTATGCTTGGAAAAAAGTTATTCCGCTCCGTACGGAAAATGCATACCTGAGATTTTCTAGTTCCAGAATCGATATTAAACTCTGGCAGTAGTGTTTTTCAGTGTATTTCGACCCGCTGAATTTAAAAAATGTACTGTCGATAGCCAAAACTATGCTCGGAAAAAAGTTATTTTGCTCCGTACGAATAATGCATAGCTGTAATTTTCTAGTTCCAAAATCGATTTTGAACTTTGAAAGTATTGTTTTTCAGTGTATTTTGACCCGTTGAATCCAAACAACGTACTGTCGATGATCAAAACTATGCTTGGAAAAAAGTTATTTTGCTCCGTACGAAAAATGCATACCTGAGATCTTCTAGTTCCAGAATCGATATTAAACTTTGGCAGTAGTGTTTTTTGGTGTATTTTGACCCGCTGAATCCAAAAAATGTACTGCTTGAATTGAAAATTCTACCGAAAAAAAAATCATGTTTCGCAATACGAAAACGTATGCCCGAGATTCTCGTCTCTCAGAATCAATATCAAACTTTTATCGGTGTGTTTTCCGTCGTATTTTGACCCGCTGAATTCAAAAAACATACTGCTGATGGTCAAAACTATGCTTGGAAAAAAGTTATTCCGCTCCGTACGGAAAATGCATACCTGAGATTTTCTAGTTCCAGAATCGATATTGAACTCTGGCAGTAGTGTTTTTCAGTGTATTTCGACCCGCTGAATTCGAAAAATGTACTGCTTGAATTGGAAATTCTACCGAAAAAAAAATCATGTTTCGCAATACGAAAACGTATGCCCGAGATTCTCGTCTCTCAGAATCAATATCAAACTTTTATAGGTGTGTTTTCCGTCGTATTTCGACCCGCTGAATTCAAAAAACATACTGTCGATGGCCAAAACTATGCTCGGAAAAAAGTTATTCCGCTCCGTACGGAAAATGCATACCTGAGATTTTCTAGTTCCAGAATCGATATTGAACTCTGGCAGTAGTGTTTTTCAGTGTATTTCGACCCGCTGAATTCGAAAAATGTACTGTCGATGGCCAAAACTATGCTCGGAAAAAAGTTATTTCGCTCCGTACGAAAAATGCATAGCTGTGATTTTCTAGTTCCAAAATCGATATTGAACTTTGAGAGTAGTGTTTTTCAGTGTATTTCGACCCGCTGAATTCAAAAAATGTACTGTCGATATCCAAAAGTATGCTCGGAAAAAAGTTATTTTGCTCCGTACGAAAAATGCATAGCTGTGATTTTCTTGTTCCAAAATCGATATTGAACTTTGAAAGTATTGTTTTTCAGTGTATTTTGACCCGTTGAATCCAAACAACGTACTGTCGATTGTCAAAACTATGCTTGGAAAAAAGTTATTTTGCTCCGTACGAAAAATGCATACCTGAGATTTTCTAGTTCCAGAATCGATATTAAACATTGGCAGTAGTGTTTTTTGGTGTATTTTGACCCGCTGAATTCGAACAACGTACTGTCGATGGTCAAAACCATGCTTGGAAAAAATTTATTTTGCTCCGTACGAAAAATGCATACCTGAGATCTTCTAGTTCCAGAATCGATATTAAACTTTGGCAGTAGTGTTTTTTGGTGTATTTTGACCCGCTGAATCCGAAAAATGTACTGCTTGAATTGAAAATTCTACCGACAAAAAAATCATGTTTCGCAATACGAAAACGTATGCCCGAGATTCTGGTCTCTCAGAATCAATATCAAACTTTCATAGGTATGTTTTCCGGTGTATTTCGACCCGCTGAATTCAAAAAACATACTGTCGATGGTCAAAACTATGCTTGGAAAAAAGTTATTCCGCTCCGTACGGAAAATGCATACCTGAGATTTTCTAGTTCCAGAATCGATATTAAACTCTGGCAGTAGTGTTTTTCAGTGTATTTCGACCCGCTGAATTTAAAAAATGTACTGTCGATAGCCAAAACTATGCTCGGAAAAAAGTTATTTTGCTCCGTACGAATAATGCATAGCTGTGATTTTCTAGTTCCAAAATCGATTTTGAACTTTGAAAGTATTGTTTTTCAGTGTATTTTGACCCGTTGAATCCAAACAACGTACTGTCGATGATCAAAACTATGCTTGGAAAAAAGTTATTTTGCTCCGTACGAAAAATGCATACCTGAGATCTTCTAGTTCCAGAATCGATATTAAACTTTGGCAGTAGTGTTTTTTGGTGTATTTTGACCCGCTGAATCCAAAAAATGTACTGCTTGAATTGAAAATTCTACCGAGAAAAAAATCATGTTTCGCAATACGAAAACGTATGCCCGAGATTCTCGTCTCTCAGAATCAATATCAAACTTTTATCGGTGTGTTTTCCGTCGTATTTTGACCCGCTGAATTCAAAAAACATACTGCTGATGGTCAAAACTATGCTTGGAAAAAAGTTATTCCGCTCCGTACGGAAAATGCATACCTGAGATTTTCTAGTTCCAGAATCGATATTGAACTCTGGCAGTAGTGTTTTTCAGTGTATTTCGACCCGCTGAATTCGAAAAATGTACTGCTTGAATTGAAAATTCTACCGAAAAAAAAATCATGTTTCGCAATACGAAAACGTATGCCCGAGATTCTCGTCTCTCAGAATCAATATCAAACTTTTATCGGTGTGTTTTCCGTCGTATTTCGACCCGCTGAATTCAAAAAACATACCGTCGATGGCCAAAACTATGCTCGGAAAAAAGTTATTTTGCTCCGTACGAAAAATGCATAGCTGTGATTTTCTAGTTCCAAAATCGATATTGAACTTTGAGAGTAGTGTTTTTCAGTGTATTTCGACCCGCTGAATTCAAAAAATGTACTGTCGATATCCAAAACTATGCTCGGAAAAAAGTTATTTTGCTCCGTACGAAAAATGCGTACCTGAGATCTTCTAGTTCCAGAATCGATATTAAACTTTGGCAGTAGTGTTTTTTGGTGTATTTTGACCCGCAGAATCCGAAGAATGTACCGCTTGAAATGAAAATTCTACCGAAAAAAAAATCATGTTTCGCAATACGAAAACGTATGCCCGAGATTCTCGTCTCTCAGAATCAATATCAAACTTTTATCGGTGTGTTTTCCGTCGTATTTCGACCCGCTGAATTCAAAAAACATACTGTCGATGGTCAAAACTATGCTTGGAAAAAAGTTATTCCGCTCCGTACGGAAAATGCATACCTGAGATTTTCTAGTTCCAGAATCGATATTGAACTCTGGCAGTAGTGTTTTCCAGTGTATTTCGACCCGCTGAATTCAAAAAATGTACTGTCGATAGCCAAAACTATGCTTGGAAAAAAGTTATTTTGCTCCGTACGGAAAATGCATACCTGAGATTTTCTAGTTCCAGAATCGATATTGAACTTTGGCAGTAGTGTTTTTCAGTGTATTTCAACCCGCTGAATTCGAAAAATGTACTGTCGATCCCCAAACTATGCTTGGAAAAAAGTTATTTTGCTTTGTACGAGAAATGCATAGCTGAGATTCTCTAGTTCCAAAATCGATATTGAACTTTGTAAGTTGTGTATTTCAAAGTATTTTGGACCGCTGAATCCAAACAACGTGATGTCGATCGTCCAAACTATGCTTGAAAAAAAGTTATTTCGCTCCCACGAAAAATGCATACCTGAGATTTTCCAGTTCCAGAATCGATATTAAACTTTGGCAGTAGTGTTTTTTGGTGTATTTCGACCCGCTGAATCCAAAAAATGTACTGCTTGAATTGAAAATTCTACCGAAAAAAAAATCATGTTTCGCAATACGAAAACGTATGCCCGAGATTCTCGTCTCTCAGAATCAATATCAAACTTTTATCGGTGTGTTTTCCGTCGTATTTCGACCCGCTGAATTTAAAAAACATACTGTCGATGGTCAAAACTATGCTTGGAAAAAAGTTATTCCGCTCCGTACGGAAAATGCATACCTGAGATTTTCTAGTTCCAGAATCGATATTGAACTCTGGCAGTAGTGTTTTTCAGTGTATTTCGACCCGCTGAATTCGAAAAATGTACTGTCGATAGCCAAAACTATGCTCGGAAAAAAGTTATTTTGCTCCGTACGAAAAATGCATAGCTGTGATTTTCTAGTTCCAAGATCGATATTGAACTTTGAGAGTAGTGTTTTTCAGTGTATTTCGACCCGCTGAATTCAAAAAATGTACTGTCGATATCCGAAACTATGCTCGGAAAAAAGTTATTTTGCTCCGTACGAAAAATGCATAGCTGTGATTTTCTTGTTCCAAAATCGATATTGAACTTTGAAAGTATTGTTTTTCAGTGTATTTTGACCCGTTGAATCCAAACAACGTACTGTCGATCGTCGAAACTATGCTTGGAAAAAAGTTATTTTGCTCCGTACGAAAAATGCGTACCTGAGATCTTCTAGTTCCAGAATCGATATTAAACTTTGGCAGTAGTGTTTTTTGGTGTATTTTGACCCGCAGAATCCGAAAAATGTACTGCTTGAATTGAAAATTCTACCGAAAAAAAAATCATGTTTCGCAATACGAAAACGTATGCCCGAGATTCTCGTCTCTCAGAATCAATATCAAACTTTTATCGGTGTGTTTTCCGTCGTATTTCGACCCGCTGAATTCAAAAAACATACTGTCGATGGTCAAAACTATGCTTGGAAAAAAGTTATTCCGCTCCGTACGGAAAATGCATACCTGAGATTTTCTAGTTCCAGAATCGATATTGAACTCTGGCAGTAGTGTTTTTCAGTATATTTCGACCCGCTGAATTCGAAAAATGTACTGTCGATAGCCAAAACTATGCTCGGAAAAAAGTTATTTTGCTCCGTACGAAAAATGCATAGCTGTGATTTTTTAGTTCCAAAATCGATATTGAACTTTGAGAGTAGTGTTTTTCAGTGTATTTCGACCCGCTGAATTCAAAAAATGTACTGTCGATATCCGAAACTATGCTCGGAAAAAAGTTATTTTGCTCCGTACGAAAAACCATAGCTGTGATTTTCTTGTTCCAAAATCGATATTGAACTTTGAAAGTATTGTTTTTCAGTGTATTTTGACCCGTTGAATCCAAACAACGTACTGTCGATCGTCGAAACTATGCTTGGAAAAAAGTTATTTTGCTCCGTACGAAAAATGCGTACCTGAGATCTTCTAGTTCCAGAATCGATATTAAACTTTGGCAGTAGTGTTTTTTGGTGTATTTTGACCCGCTGAATCCAAAAAATGTACTGCTTGAATTGAAAATTCTACCGAAAAAAAAATCATGTTTCGCAATACGAAAACGTATGCCCGAGATTCTCGTCTCTCAGAATCAATATCAAACTTTTATCGGTGTGTTTTCCGTCGTATTTCGACCCGCTGAATTCAAAAAACATACTGTCGATGGTCAAAACTATGCTTGGAAAAAAGTTCTTCCGCTCCGTACGGAAAATGCATACCTGAGATTTTCTAGTTCCAGAATCGATATTGAACTCTGGCAGTAGTGTTTTTCAGTGTATTTCGACCCGCTGAATTCGAAAAATGTACTGTCGATGGCCAAAACTATGCTCGGAAAAAAGTTATTTTGCTCCGTACGAAAAATGCATAGCTGTGATTTTCTAGTTCCAAAATCGATATTGAACTTTGAGAGTAGTGTTTTTCAGTGTATTTCGACCCGCTGAATTCAAAAAATGTACTGTCGATATCCAAAACTATGCTCGGAAAAAAGTTATTTTGCTCCGTACGAAAAATGCATAGCTGTGATTTTCTTGTTCCAAAATCGATATTGAACTTTGAAAGTATTGTTTTTCAGTGTATTTTGACCCGTTGAATCCAAACAACGTACTGTCGATTGTCAAAACTATGCTTGGAAAAAAGTTATTTTGCTCCGTACGAAAAATGCATACCTGAGATCTTCTAGTTCCAGAATCGATATTAACGTTTGGCAGTAGTGTTTTTTGGTGTATTTTGACCCGCTGAATCCAAAAAATGTACTGCTTGAATTGAAAATTCTACCGAAAAAAAAATCATGTTTCGCAATACGAAAACGTATGCCCGAGATTCTCGTCTCTCAGAATCAATATCAAACTTTTATCGGTGTGTTTTCCGTCGTATTTCGACCCGCTGAATTTAAAAAACATACTGTCGATGGTCAAAACTATGCTTGGAAAAAAGTTATTCCGCTCCGTACGGAAAATGCATACCTGAGATTTTCTAGTTCCAGAATCGATATTGAACTCTGGCAGTAGTGTTTTTCAGTGTATTTCGACCCGCTGAATTCGAAAAATGTACTGTCGATAGCCTAAACTATGCTCGGAAAAAAGTTATTTTGCTCCGTACGAAAAATGCATAGCTGTGATTTTCTAGTTCCAAAATCGATATTGAACTTTGAGAGTAGTGTTTTTCAGTGTATTTCGACCCGCTGAATTCAAAAAATGTACTGTCGATATCCGAAACTATGCTCGGAAAAAAGTTATTTTGCTCCGTACGAAAAATGCATAGCTGTGATTTTCTTGTTCCAAAATCGATATTGAACTTTGAAAGTATTGTTTTTCAGTGTATTTTGACCCGTTGAATCCAAACAACGTACTGTCGATCGTCGAAACTATGCTTGGAAAAAAGTTATTTTGCTCCGTACGAAAAATGCGTACCTGAGATCTTCTAGTTCCAGAATCGACATTAAACTTTGGCAGTAGTGTTTTTTGGTGTATTTTGACCCGCTGAATCCGAAAAATGTACTGCTTGAATTGAAAATTCTACCGAAAAAAAAATCATGTTTCGCAATACGAAAACGTATGCCCGAGATTCTCGTCTCTCAGAATCAATATCAAACTTTCATCGGTGTGTTTTCCGTCGTATTTCGACCCGCTGAATTCAAAAAACATACTGTCGATGGTCAAAACTATGCTTGGAAAAAAGTTATTCCGCTCCGTACGGAAAATGCATACCTGAGATTTTCTAGTTCCAGAATCGATATTGAACTCTGGCAGTAGGGTTTTTCAATGTATTTCGACCCGCTGAATTCGAAAAATGTACTGTCGATAGCCAAAACTATGCTCGGAAAAAAGTTATTTTGCTCCGTACGAAAAATGCATAGCTGTGATTTTCTTGTTCCAAAATCGATATTGAACTTTGAAAGTATTGTTTTTCAGTGTATTTTGACCCGCTGAATCCAAACAACGTACTGTCGATCGTCAAAACTATGCTTGGAAAAAAGTTATTTTGCTCCGTACGAAAAATGCGTACCTGAGATCTTCTAGTTCCAGAATCGATATTAAACTTTGGCAGTAGTGTTTTTTGGTGTATTTTGACCCGCAGAATCCGAAAAATGTACTGCTTGAATTGAAAATTCTACCGAAAAAAAAATCATGTTTCGCAATACGAAAACGTATGCCCGAGATTCTCGTCTCTCAGAATCAATATCAAACTTTTATCGGTGTGTTTTCCGTCGTATTTCGACCCGCTGAATTCAAAAAACATACTGTCGATGGTCAAAACTATGCTTGGAAAAAAGTTATTCCGCTCCGTACGGAAAATGCATACCTGAGATTTTCTAGTTCCAGAATCGATATTGAACTCTGGCAGTAGTGTTTTCCAGTGTATTTCGACCCGCTGAATTCAAAAAACGTACTGTCGATGGTCAGAACTATGCTTGGAAAAAAGTTATTTTGCTCCGTACGAAAATTGCATACCTGAAATTCTCTAGTTCCAAAATCGATATCGAACTTTGAAAGTAGTGTTTTTCAGTGTATTTTGACCCGCTGAATCGAACAAATGTACTGCTTGAATTGAAAGTTCTACCGAAAATAAATTCATGTTTCGCAATACGAAAACGTATGCCCGAGATTCTCGTCTCTCAGAATCAATATCAAACTTTTATAGGTGTGTTTTCCGGTGTATTCCGACTCGCTGAATTCAAAAAACTATGTCAATGATGGTCAAAACTATGCTTGGGAAGAAGTTATTTCGCTCCGTACGGAAAATGCATACCTGAGATTTTCTAGTTCCAGAATCGATATTGAACTTTGGCAGTAGTGTTTTTCAGTGCATTTCGACCCGCTGAATTCGAAAAATGTACTGTCGATACCCAAAACTATGCTCGGAAAAGAGTTATTTTGCTCCGTACGAAAAATGCATAGCTGTGATTTTCTAGTTCCAAAATCGATATTGAACTTTGAGAGTAGTGTTTTTCAGTATATTTCGACCCGCTGAATTCAAAAAATGTACTGTCGATGGCCAAAACTATGCTCGGAAAAAAGTTATTTCGCTCCGTACAAAAAATACATACCTGAGATTTTCTAGTTCCAGAATCGATATTAAACATTGGCAGTAGTGTTTTTTGGTGTATTTTGACCCGTTGAATTCAAACAACGTACTGTCGATGGTCAAAACCATGCTTGGAAAAAATTTATTTTGCTCCGTACGAAAAATGCATACCTGAGATCTTCTAGTTCCAGAATCGATATTAAACTTTGGCAGTAGTGTTTTTTGGTGTATTTTGACCCGCTGAATCCGAAAAATGTACTGCTTGAATTGAAAATTCTACCGACAAAAAAATCATGTTTCGCAATACGAAAACGTATGCCCGAGATTCTCGTCTCTCAGAATCAATATCAAACTTTCATAGGTATGTTTTCCGGTGTATTTCGACCCGCTGAATTCAAAAAACATACTGTCGATGGTCAAAACTATGCTTGGAAAAAAGTTATTCCGCTCCGTACGGAAAATGCATACCTGAGATTTTCTAGTTCCAGAATCGATATTAAACTCTGGCAGTAGTGTTTTTCAGTGTATTTCGACCCGCTGAATTTAAAAAATGTACTGTCGATAGCCAAAACTATGCTCGGAAAAAAGTTATTTTGCTCCGTACGAATAATGCATAGCTGTAATTTTCTAGTTCCAAAATCGATTTTGAACTTTGAAAGTATTGTTTTTCAGTGTATTTTGACCCGTTGAATCCAAACAACGTACTGTCGATGATCAAAACTATGCTTGGAAAAAAGTTATTTTGCTCCGTACGAAAAATGCATACCTGAGATCTTCTAGTTCCAGAATCGATATTAAACTTTGGCAGTAGTGTTTTTTGGTGTATTTTGACCCGCTGAATCCAAAAAATGTACTGCTTGAATTGAAAATTCTACCGAAAAAAAAATCATGTTTCGCAATACGAAAACGTATGCCCGAGATTCTCGTCTCTCAGAATCAATATCAAACTTTTATCGGTGTGTTTTCCGTCGTATTTTGACCCGCTGAATTCAAAAAACATACTGCTGATGGTCAAAACTATGCTTGGAAAAAAGTTATTCCGCTCCGTACGGAAAATGCATACCTGAGATTTTCTAGTTCCAGAATCGATATTGAACTCTGGCAGTAGTGTTTTTCAGTGTATTTCGACCCGCTGAATTCGAAAAATGTACTGCTTGAATTGGAAATTCTACCGAAAAAAAAATCATGTTTCGCAATACGAAAACGTATGCCCGAGATTCTCGTCTCTCAGAATCAATATCAAACTTTTATAGGTGTGTTTTCCGTCGTATTTCGACCCGCTGAATTCAAAAAACATACTGTCGATGGCCAAAACTATGCTCGGAAAAAAGTTATTCCGCTCCGTACGGAAAATGCATACCTGAGATTTTCTAGTTCCAGAATCGATATTGAACTCTGGCAGTAGTGTTTTTCAGTGTATTTCGACCCGCTGAATTCGAAAAATGTACTGTCGATGGCCAAAACTATGCTCGGAAAAAAGTTATTTCGCTCCGTACGAAAAATGCATAGCTGTGATTTTCTAGTTCCAAAATCGATATTGAACTTTGAGAGTAGTGTTTTTCAGTGTATTTCGACCCGCTGAATTCAAAAAATGTACTGTCGATATCCAAAAGTATGCTCGGAAAAAAGTTATTTTGCTCCGTACGAAAAATGCATAGCTGTGATTTTCTTGTTCCAAAATCGATATTGAACTTTGAAAGTATTGTTTTTCAGTGTATTTTGACCCGTTGAATCCAAACAACGTACTGTCGATTGTCAAAACTATGCTTGGAAAAAAGTTATTTTGCTCCGTACGAAAAATGCATACCTGAGATTTTCTAGTTCCAGAATCGATATTAAACATTGGCAGTAGTGTTTTTTGGTGTATTTTGACCCGCTGAATTCGAACAACGTACTGTCGATGGTCAAAACCATGCTTGGAAAAAATTTATTTTGCTCCGTACGAAAAATGCATACCTGAGATCTTCTAGTTCCAGAATCGATATTAAACTTTGGCAGTAGTGTTTTTTGGTGTATTTTGACCCGCTGAATCCGAAAAATGTACTGCTTGAATTGAAAATTCTACCGACAAAAAAATCATGTTTCGCAATACGAAAACGTATGCCCGAGATTCTGGTCTCTCAGAATCAATATCAAACTTTCATAGGTATGTTTTCCGGTGTATTTCGACCCGCTGAATTCAAAAAACATACTGTCGATGGTCAAAACTATGCTTGGAAAAAAGTTATTCCGCTCCGTACGGAAAATGCATACCTGAGATTTTCTAGTTCCAGAATCGATATTAAACTCTGGCAGTAGTGTTTTTCAGTGTATTTCGACCCGCTGAATTTAAAAAATGTACTGTCGATGGCCAAAACTATGCTCGGAAAAAAGTTATTTTGCTCCGTACGAATAATGCATAGCTGTGATTTTCTAGTTCCAAAATCGATTTTGAACTTTGAAAGTATTGTTTTTCAGTGTATTTTGACCCGTTGAATCCAAACAACGTACTGTCGATGATCAAAACTATGCTTGGAAAAAAGTTATTTTGCTCCGTACGAAAAATGCATACCTGAGATCTTCTAGTTCCAGAATCGATATTAAACTTTGGCAGTAGTGTTTTTTGGTGTATTTTGACCCGCTGAATCCAAAAAATGTACTGCTTGAATTGAAAATTCTACCGAGAAAAAAATCATGTTTCGCAATACGAAAACGTATGCCCGAGATTCTCGTCTCTCAGAATCAATATCAAACTTTTATCGGTGTGTTTTCCGTCGTATTTTGACCCGCTGAATTCAAAAAACATACTGCTGATGGTCAAAACTATGCTTGGAAAAAAGTTATTCCGCTCCGTACGGAAAATGCATACCTGAGATTTTCTAGTTCCAGAATCGATATTGAACTCTGGCAGTAGTGTTTTTCAGTGTATTTCGACCCGCTGAATTCGAACTGCTTGAATTGAAAATTCTACCGAAAAAAAAATCATGTTTCGCAATACGAAAACGTATGCCCGAGATTCTCGTCTCTCAGAATCAATATCAAACTTTTATCGGTGTGTTTTCCGTCGTATTTCGACCCGCTGAATTCAAAAAACATACCGTCGATGGCCAAAACTATGCTCGGAAAAAAGTTATTTTGCTCCGTACGAAAAATGCATAGCTGTGATTTTCTAGTTCCAAAATCGATATTGAACTTTGAGAGTAGTGTTTTTCAGTGTATTTCGACCCGCTGAATTCAAAAAATGTACTGTCGATATCCAAAACTATGCTCGGAAAAAAGTTATTTTGCTCCGTACGAAAAATGCGTACCTGAGATCTTCTAGTTCCAGAATCGATATTAAACTTTGGCAGTAGTGTTTTTTGGTGTATTTTGACCCGCAGAATCCGAAGAATGTACCGCTTGAAATGAAAATTCTACCGAAAAAAAAATCATGTTTCGCAATACGAAAACGTATGCCCGAGATTCTCGTCTCTCAGAATCAATATCAAACTTTTATCGGTGTGTTTTCCGTCGTATTTCGACCCGCTGAATTCGAAAAACATACTGTCGATGGTCAAAACTATGCTTGGAAAAAAGTTATTCCGCTCCGTACGGAAAATGCATACCTGAGATTTTCTAGTTCCAGAATCGATATTGAACTCTGGCAGTAGTGTTTTCCAGTGTATTTCGACCCGCTGAATTCAAAAAATGTACTGTCGATAGCCAAAACTATGCTTGGAAAAAAGTTATTTTGCTCCGTACGGAAAATGCATACCTGAGATTTTCTAGTTCCAGAATCGATATTGAACTTTGGCAGTAGTGTTTTTCAGTGTATTTCAACCCGCTGAATTCGAAAAATGTACTGTCGATCCCCAAACTATGCTTGGAAAAAAGTTATTTTGCTTTGTACGAGAAATGCATAGCTGAGATTCTCTAGTTCCAAAATCGATATTGAACTTTGTAAGTTGTGTATTTCAAAGTATTTTGGACCGCTGAATCCAAACAACGTGATGTCGATCGTCCAAACTATGCTTGAAAAAAAGTTATTTCGCTCCCACGAAAAATGCATACCTGAGATTTTCCAGTTCCAGAATCGATATTAAACTTTGGCAGTAGTGTTTTTTGGTGTATTTCGACCCGCTGAATCCAAAAAATGTACTGCTTGAATTGAAAATTCTACCGAAAAAAAAATCATGTTTCGCAATACGAAAACGTATGCCCGAGATTCTCGTCTCTCAGAATCAATATCAAACTTTTATCGGTGTGTTTTCCGTCGTATTTCGACCCGCTGAATTTAAAAAACATACTGTCGATGGTCAAAACTATGCTTGGAAAAAAGTTATTCCGCTCCGTACGGAAAATGCATACCTGAGATTTTCTAGTTCCAGAATCGATATTGAACTCTGGCAGTAGTGTTTTTCAGTGTATTTCGACCCGCTGAATTCGAAAAATGTACTGTCGATAGCCAAAACTATGCTCGGAAAAAAGTTATTTTGCTCCGTACGAAAAATGCATAGCTGTGATTTTCTAGTTCCAAGATCGATATTGAACTTTGAGAGTAGTGTTTTTCAGTGTATTTCGACCCGCTGAATTCAAAAAATGTACTGTCGATATCCGAAACTATGCTCGGAAAAAAGTTATTTTGCTCCGTACGAAAAATGCATAGCTGTGATTTTCTTGTTCCAAAATCGATATTGAACTTTGAAAGTATTGTTTTTCAGTGTATTTTGACCCGTTGAATCCAAACAACGTACTGTCGATCGTCGAAACTATGCTTGGAAAAAAGTTATTTTGCTCCGTACGAAAAATGCGTACCTGAGATCTTCTAGTTCCAGAATCGATATTAAACTTTGGCAGTAGTGTTTTTTGGTGTATTTTGACCCGCAGAATCCGAAAAATGTACTGCTTGAATTGAAAATTCTACCGAAAAAAAAATCATGTTTCGCAATACGAAAACGTATGCCCGAGATTCTCGTCTCTCAGAATCAATATCAAACTTTTATCGGTGTGTTTTCCGTCGTATTTCGACCCGCTGAATTCAAAAAACATACTGTCGATGGTCAAAACTATGCTTGGAAAAAAGTTATTCCGCTCCGTACGGAAAATGCATACCTGAGATTTTCTAGTTCCAGAATCGATATTGAACTCTGGCAGTAGTGTTTTTCAGTATATTTCGACCCGCTGAATTCGAAAAATGTACTGTCGATAGCCAAAACTATGCTCGGAAAAAAGTTATTTTGCTCCGTACGAAAAATGCATAGCTGTGATTTTTTAGTTCCAAAATCGATATTGAACTTTGAGAGTAGTGTTTTTCAGTGTATTTCGACCCGCTGAATTCAAAAAATGTACTGTCGATATCCGAAACTATGCTCGGAAAAAAGTTATTTTGCTCCGTACGAAAAACCATAGCTGTGATTTTCTTGTTCCAAAATCGATATTGAACTTTGAAAGTATTGTTTTTCAGTGTATTTTGACCCGTTGAATCCAAACAACGTACTGTCGATCGTCGAAACTATGCTTGGAAAAAAGTTATTTTGCTCCGTACGAAAAATGCGTACCTGAGATCTTCTAGTTCCAGAATCGATATTAAACTTTGGCAGTAGTGTTTTTTGGTGTATTTTGACCCGCTGAATCCAAAAAATGTACTGCTTGAATTGAAAATTCTACCGAAAAAAAAATCATGTTTCGCAATACGAAAACGTATGCCCGAGATTCTCGTCTCTCAGAATCAATATCAAACTTTTATCGGTGTGTTTTCCGTCGTATTTCGACCCGCTGAATTCAAAAAACATACTGTCGATGGTCAAAACTATGCTTGGAAAAAAGTTCTTCCGCTCCGTACGGAAAATGCATACCTGAGATTTTCTAGTTCCAGAATCGATATTGAACTCTGGCAGTAGTGTTTTTCAGTGTATTTCGACCCGCTGAATTCGAAAAATGTACTGTCGATGGCCAAAACTATGCTCGGAAAAAAGTTATTTTGCTCCGTACGAAAAATGCATAGCTGTGATTTTCTAGTTCCAAAATCGATATTGAACTTTGAGAGTAGTGTTTTTCAGTGTATTTCGACCCGCTGAATTCAAAAAATGTACTGTCGATATCCAAAACTATGCTCGGAAAAAAGTTATTTTGCTCCGTACGAAAAATGCATAGCTGTGATTTTCTTGTTCCAAAATCGATATTGAACTTTGAAAGTATTGTTTTTCAGTGTATTTTGACCCGTTGAATCCAAACAACGTACTGTCGATTGTCAAAACTATGCTTGGAAAAAAGTTATTTTGCTCCGTACGAAAAATGCATACCTGAGATCTTCTAGTTCCAGAATCGATATTAACGTTTGGCAGTAGTGTTTTTTGGTGTATTTTGACCCGCTGAATCCAAAAAATGTACTGCTTGAATTGAAAATTCTACCGAAAAAAAAATCATGTTTCGCAATACGAAAACGTATGCCCGAGATTCTCGTCTCTCAGAATCAATATCAAACTTTTATCGGTGTGTTTTCCGTCGTATTTCGACCCGCTGAATTTAAAAAACATACTGTCGATGGTCAAAACTATGCTTGGAAAAAAGTTATTCCGCTCCGTACGGAAAATGCATACCTGAGATTTTCTAGTTCCAGAATCGATATTGAACTCTGGCAGTAGTGTTTTTCAGTGTATTTCGACCCGCTGAATTCGAAAAATGTACTGTCGATAGCCTAAACTATGCTCGGAAAAAAGTTATTTTGCTCCGTACGAAAAATGCATAGCTGTGATTTTCTAGTTCCAAAATCGATATTGAACTTTGAGAGTAGTGTTTTTCAGTGTATTTCGACCCGCTGAATTCAAAAAATGTACTGTCGATATCCGAAACTATGCTCGGAAAAAAGTTATTTTGCTCCGTACGAAAAATGCATAGCTGTGATTTTCTTGTTCCAAAATCGATATTGAACTTTGAAAGTATTGTTTTTCAGTGTATTTTGACCCGTTGAATCCAAACAACGTACTGTCGATCGTCGAAACTATGCTTGGAAAAAAGTTATTTTGCTCCGTACGAAAAATGCGTACCTGAGATCTTCTAGTTCCAGAATCGACATTAAACTTTGGCAGTAGTGTTTTTTGGTGTATTTTGACCCGCTGAATCCGAAAAATGTACTGCTTGAATTGAAAATTCTACCGAAAAAAAAATCATGTTTCGCAATACGAAAACGTATGCCCGAGATTCTCGTCTCTCAGAATCAATATCAAACTTTCATCGGTGTGTTTTCCGTCGTATTTCGACCCGCTGAATTCAAAAAACATACTGTCGATGGTCAAAACTATGCTTGGAAAAAAGTTATTCCGCTCCGTACGGAAAATGCATACCTGAGATTTTCTAGTTCCAGAATCGATATTGAACTCTGGCAGTAGGGTTTTTCAATGTATTTCGACCCGCTGAATTCGAAAAATGTACTGTCGATAGCCAAAACTATGCTCGGAAAAAAGTTATTTTGCTCCGTACGAAAAATGCATAGCTGTGATTTTCTTGTTCCAAAATCGATATTGAACTTTGAAAGTATTGTTTTTCAGTGTATTTTGACCCGCTGAATCCAAACAACGTACTGTCGATCGTCAAAACTATGCTTGGAAAAAAGTTATTTTGCTCCGTACGAAAAATGCGTACCTGAGATCTTCTAGTTCCAGAATCGATATTAAACTTTGGCAGTAGTGTTTTTTGGTGTATTTTGACCCGCAGAATCCGAAAAATGTACTGCTTGAATTGAAAATTCTACCGAAAAAAAAATCATGTTTCGCAATACGAAAACGTATGCCCGAGATTCTCGTCTCTCAGAATCAATATCAAACTTTTATCGGTGTGTTTTCCGTCGTATTTCGACCCGCTGAATTCAAAAAACATACTGTCGATGGTCAAAACTATGCTTGGAAAAAAGTTATTCCGCTCCGTACGGAAAATGCATACCTGAGATTTTCTAGTTCCAGAATCGATATTGAACTCTGGCAGTAGTGTTTTCCAGTGTATTTCGACCCGCTGAATTCAAAAAACGTACTGTCGATGGTCAGAACTATGCTTGGAAAAAAGTTATTTTGCTCCGTACGAAAATTGCATACCTGAAATTCTCTAGTTCCAAAATCGATATCGAACTTTGAAAGTAGTGTTTTTCAGTGTATTTTGACCCGCTGAATCGAACAAATGTACTGCTTGAATTGAAAGTTCTACCGAAAATAAATTCATGTTTCGCAATACGAAAACGTATGCCCGAGATTCTCGTCTCTCAGAATCAATATCAAACTTTTATAGGTGTGTTTTCCGGTGTATTCCGACTCGCTGAATTCAAAAAACTATGTCAATGATGGTCAAAACTATGCTTGGGAAGAAGTTATTTCGCTCCGTACGGAAAATGCATACCTGAGATTTTCTAGTTCCAGAATCGATATTGAACTTTGGCAGTAGTGTTTTTCAGTGCATTTCGACCCGCTGAATTCGAAAAATGTACTGTCGATACCCAAAACTATGCTCGGAAAAGAGTTATTTTGCTCCGTACGAAAAATGCATAGCTGTGATTTTCTAGTTCCAAAATCGATATTGAACTTTGAGAGTAGTGTTTTTCAGTATATTTCGACCCGCTGAATTCAAAAAATGTACTGTCGATGGCCAAAACTATGCTCGGAAAAAAGTTATTTCGCTCCGTACAAAAAATACATACCTGAGATTTTCTAGTTCCAGAATCGATATTAAACATTGGCAGTAGTGTTTTTTGGTGTATTTTGACCCGTTGAATTCAAACAACGTACTGTCGATGGTCAAAACCATGCTTGGAAAAAATTTATTTTGCTCCGTACGAAAAATGCATACCTGAGATCTTCTAGTTCCAGAATCGATATTAAACTTTGGCAGTAGTGTTTTTTGGTGTATTTTGACCCGCTGAATCCGAAAAATGTACTGCTTGAATTGAAAATTCTACCGACAAAAAAATCATGTTTCGCAATACGAAAACGTATGCCCGAGATTCTCGTCTCTCAGAATCAATATCAAACTTTCATAGGTATGTTTTCCGGTGTATTTCGACCCGCTGAATTCAAAAAACATACTGTCGATGGTCAAAACTATGCTTGGAAAAAAGTTATTCCGCTCCGTACGGAAAATGCATACCTGAGATTTTCTAGTTCCAGAATCGATATTAAACTCTGGCAGTAGTGTTTTTCAGTGTATTTCGACCCGCTGAATTTAAAAAATGTACTGTCGATAGCCAAAACTATGCTCGGAAAAAAGTTATTTTGCTCCGTACGAATAATGCATAGCTGTAATTTTCTAGTTCCAAAATCGATTTTGAACTTTGAAAGTATTGTTTTTCAGTGTATTTTGACCCGTTGAATCCAAACAACGTACTGTCGATGATCAAAACTATGCTTGGAAAAAAGTTATTTTGCTCCGTACGAAAAATGCATACCTGAGATCTTCTAGTTCCAGAATCGATATTAAACTTTGGCAGTAGTGTTTTTTGGTGTATTTTGACCCGCTGAATCCAAAAAATGTACTGCTTGAATTGAAAATTCTACCGAAAAAAAAATCATGTTTCGCAATACGAAAACGTATGCCCGAGATTCTCGTCTCTCAGAATCAATATCAAACTTTTATCGGTGTGTTTTCCGTCGTATTTTGACCCGCTGAATTCAAAAAACATACTGCTGATGGTCAAAACTATGCTTGGAAAAAAGTTATTCCGCTCCGTACGGAAAATGCATACCTGAGATTTTCTAGTTCCAGAATCGATATTGAACTCTGGCAGTAGTGTTTTTCAGTGTATTTCGACCCGCTGAATTCGAAAAATGTACTGCTTGAATTGGAAATTCTACCGAAAAAAAAATCATGTTTCGCAATACGAAAACGTATGCCCGAGATTCTCGTCTCTCAGAATCAATATCAAACTTTTATAGGTGTGTTTTCCGTCGTATTTCGACCCGCTGAATTCAAAAAACATACTGTCGATGGCCAAAACTATGCTCGGAAAAAAGTTATTCCGCTCCGTACGGAAAATGCATACCTGAGATTTTCTAGTTCCAGAATCGATATTGAACTCTGGCAGTAGTGTTTTTCAGTGTATTTCGACCCGCTGAATTCGAAAAATGTACTGTCGATGGCCAAAACTATGCTCGGAAAAAAGTTATTTCGCTCCGTACGAAAAATGCATAGCTGTGATTTTCTAGTTCCAAAATCGATATTGAACTTTGAGAGTAGTGTTTTTCAGTGTATTTCGACCCGCTGAATTCAAAAAATGTACTGTCGATATCCAAAAGTATGCTCGGAAAAAAGTTATTTTGCTCCGTACGAAAAATGCATAGCTGTGATTTTCTTGTTCCAAAATCGATATTGAACTTTGAAAGTATTGTTTTTCAGTGTATTTTGACCCGTTGAATCCAAACAACGTACTGTCGATTGTCAAAACTATGCTTGGAAAAAAGTTATTTTGCTCCGTACGAAAAATGCATACCTGAGATCTTCTAGTTCCAGAATCGATATTAAACTTTGGCAGTAGTGTTTTCTGGTGTATTTTGACCCGCTGAATCCGAAAAATGTACTGCTTGAATTGAAAATTCTACCGAAAAAAAAATCATGTTTCGCAATACGAAAACGTATGCCCGAGATTCTCGTCTCTCAGAATCAATATCAAACTTTTATCGGTGTGTTTTCCGTCGTATTTCGACCCGCTGAATTCAAAAAACATACTGTCGATGGTCAAAACTATGCTTGGAAAAAAGTTATTCCGCTCCGTACGGAAAATGCATACCTGAGATTTTCTAGTTCCAGAATCGATATTGAACTCTGGCAGTAGTGTTTTTCAATGTATTTCGACCCGCTGAATTCGAAAAATGTACTGTCGATGGCCAAAACTATGCTCGGAAAAAAGTTATTTTGCTCCGTACGAAAAATGCATAGCTGTGATTTTCTAGTTCCAAAATCGATATTGAACTTTGAGAGTAGTGTTTTTCAGTGTATTTCGACCCGCTGAATTCAAAAAATGTACTGTCGATATCCAAAACTATGCTCGGAAAAAAGTTATTTTGCTCCGTACGAAAAATGCATAGCTGTGATTTTCTTGTTCCAAAATCGATATTGAACTTTGAAAGTATTGTTTTTCAGTGTATTTTGACCCGTTGAATCCAAACAACGTACTGTCGATTGTCAAAACTATGCTTGGAAAAAAGTTATTTTGCTCCGTACGAAAAATGCATACCTGAGATCTTCTAGTTCCAGAATCGATATTAACGTTTGGCAGTAGTGTTTTTTGGTGTATTTTGACCCGCTGAATCCAAAAAATGTACTGCTTGAATTGAAAATTCTACCGAAAAAAAAATCATGTTTTGCAATACGAAAACGTATGCCCGAGATTCTCGTCTCTCAGAATCAATATTAAACTTTTATCGGTGTGTTTTCCGTCGTATTTCGACCCGCTGAATTTAAAAAACATACTGTCGATGGTCAAAACTATGCTTGGAAAAAAGTTATTCCGCTCCGTACGGAAAATGCATACCTGAGATTTTCTAGTTCCAGAATCGATATTGAACTCTGGCAGTAGTGTTTTTCAGTGTATTTCGACCCGCTGAATTCGAAAAATGTACTGTCGATAGCCAAAACTATGCTCGGAAAAAAGTTATTTTGCTCCGTACGAAAAATGCATAGCTGTGATTTTCTAGTTCCAAAATCGATATTGAACTTTGAGAGTAGTGTTTTTCAGTGTATTTCGACCCGCTGAATTCAAAAAATGTACTGTCGATATCCGAAACTATGCTCGGAAAAAAGTTATTTTGCTCCGTACGAAAAATGCATAGCTGTGATTTTCTTGTTCCAAAATCGATATTGAACTTTGAAAGTATTGTTCTTCAGTGTATTTTGACCCGTTGAATCCAAACAACGTACTGTCGATCGTCGAAACTATGCTTGGAAAAAAGTTATTTTGCTCCGTACGAAAAATGCGTACCTGAGATCTTCTAGTTCCAGAATCGACATTAAACTTTGGCAGTAGTGTTTTTTGGTGTATTTTGACCCGCTGAATCCGAAAAATGTACTGCTTGAATTGAAAATTCTACCGAAAAAAAAATCATGTTTCGCAATACGAAAACGTATGCCCGAGATTCTCGTCTCTCAGAATCAATATCAAACTTTTATCGGTGTGTTTTCCGTCGTATTTCGACCCGCTGAATTCAAAAAACATACTGTCGATGGTCAAAACTATGCTTGGAAAAAAGTTATTCCGCTCCGTACGGAAAATGCATACCTGAGATTTTCTAGTTCCAGAATCGATATTGAACTCTGGCAGTAGTGTTTTTCAATGTATTTCGACCCGCTGAATTCGAAAAATGTACTGTCGATAACCAAAACTATGCTCGGAAAAAAGTTATTTTGCTCCGTACGAAAAATGCATAGCTGTGATTTTCTTGTTCCAAAATCGATATTGAACTTTGAAAGTATTGTTTTTCAGTGTATTTTGACCCGCTGAATCCAAACAACGTACTGTCGATCGTCAAAACTATGCTTGGAAAAAAGTTATTTTGCTCCGTACGAAAAATGCGTACCTGAGATCTTCTAGTTCCAGAATCGATATTAAACTTTGGCAGTAGTGTTTTTTGGTGTATTTTGACCCGCAGAATCCGAAAAATGTACTGCTTGAATTGAAAATTCTACCGAAAAAAAAATCATGTTTCGCAATACGAAAACGTATGCCCGAGATTCTCGTCTCTCAGAATCAATATCAAACTTTTATCGGTGTGTTTTCCGTCGTATTTCGACCCGCTGAATTCAAAAAACATACTGTCGATGGTCAAAACTATGCTTGGAAAAAAGTTATTCCGCTCCGTACGGAAAATGCATACCTGAGATTTTCTAGTTCCAGAATCGATATTGAACTCTGGCAGTAGTGTTTTCCAGTGTATTTCGACCCGCTGAATTCAAAAAATGTACTGTCGATAGCCAAAACTATGCTTGGAAAAAAGTTATTTTGCTCCGTACGGAAAATGCATACCTGAGATTTTCTAGTTCCAGAATCGATATTGAACTTCGGCAGTAGTGTTTTTCAGTGTATTTCGACCCGCTGAATTCGAAAAATGTACTGTCGATACCCAAAACTATGCTTGGAAAAAAGTTATTTTGCTCCGTACGAGAATTGCATAGCTGAGATTCTCTAGTTCCAAAATCGATATTGAACTTTGTAAGTTGTGTATTTCAAAGTATTTTGGACCGCTGAATCCAAACAACGTGATGTCGATCGTCCAAACTATGCTTGAAAAAAAGTTATTTCGCTCCCACGAAAAATGCATACCTGAGATTTTCCAGTTCCAGAATCGATATTAAACTTTGGCAGTAGTGTTTTTTGGTGTATTTCGACCCGCTGAATCCAAAAAATGTACTGCTTGAATTCAAAATTCTACTGAAAAAAAAATCATGTTTCGCAATACGAAAACGTATGCCCGAGATTCTCGTCTTTCAGACTCAATATCAAACTTTGATAGGTGTGTTTTCCGGTGTATTTTGACCCGCTGAATTCAAAAAACGTACTGTCGATGGTCAGAACTATGCTTGGAAAAAAGTTATTTTGCTCCGTACGAAAATTGCATACCTGAAATTCTCTAGTTCCAAAATCGATATCGAACTTTGAAAGTAGTGTTTTTCAGTGTATTTTGACCCGCTGAATCGAACAAATGTACTGCTTGAATTGAAAGTTCTACCGAAAATAAATTCATGTTTCGCAATACGAAAACGTATGCCCGAGATTCTCGTCTCTCAGAATCAATATCAAACTTTTATAGGTGTGTTTTCCGGTGTATTCCGACTCGCTGAATTCAAAAAACTATGTCAATGATGGTCAAAACTATGCTTGGGAAGAAGTTATTTCGCTCCGTACGGAAAATGCATACCTGAGATTTTCTAGTTCCAGAATCGATATTGAACTTTGGCAGTAGTGTTTTTCAGTGCATTTCGACCCGCTGAATTCGAAAAATGTACTGTCGATACCCAAAACTATGCTCGGAAAAGAGTTATTTTGCTCCGTACGAAAAATGCATAGCTGTGATTTTCTAGTTCCAAAATCGATATTGAACTTTGAGAGTAGTGTTTTTCAGTATATTTCGACCCGCTGAATTCAAAAAATGTACTGTCGATGGCCAAAACTATGCTCGGAAAAAAGTTATTTCGCTCCGTACAAAAAATACATACCTGAGATTTTCTAGTTCCAGAATCGATATTAAACATTGGCAGTAGTGTTTTTTGGTGTATTTTGACCCGCTGAATTCGAACAACGTACTGTCGATGGTCAAAACCATGCTTGGAAAAAATTTATTTTGCTCCGTACGAAAAATGCATACCTGAGATCTTCTAGTTCCAGAATCGATATTAAACTTTGGCAGTAGTGTTTTTTGGTGTATTTTGACCCGCTGAATCCGAAAAATGTACTGCTTGAATTGAAAATTCTACCGACAAAAAAATCATGTTTCGCAATACGAAAACGTATGCCCGAGATTCTGGTCTCTCAGAATCAATATCAAACTTTCATAGGTATGTTTTCCGGTGTATTTCGACCCGCTGAATTCAAAAAACATACTGTCGATGGTCAAAACTATGCTTGGAAAAAAGTTATTCCGCTCCGTACGGAAAATGCATACCTGAGATTTTCTAGTTCCAGAATCGATATTAAACTCTGGCAGTAGTGTTTTTCAGTGTATTTCGACCCGCTGAATTTAAAAAATGTACTGTCGATAGCCAAAACTATGCTCGGAAAAAAGTTATTTTGCTCCGTACGAATAATGCATAGCTGTGATTTTCTAGTTCCAAAATCGATTTTGAACTTTGAAAGTATTGTTTTTCAGTGTATTTTGACCCGTTGAATCCAAACAACGTACTGTCGATGATCAAAACTATGCTTGGAAAAAAGTTATTTTGCTCCGTACGAAAAATGCATACCTGAGATCTTCTAGTTCCAGAATCGATATTAAACTTTGGCAGTAGTGTTTTTTGGTGTATTTTGACCCGCTGAATCCAAAAAATGTACTGCTTGAATTGAAAATTCTACCGAGAAAAAAATCATGTTTCGCAATACGAAAACGTATGCCCGAGATTCTCGTCTCTCAGAATCAATATCAAACTTTTATCGGTGTGTTTTCCGTCGTATTTTGACCCGCTGAATTCAAAAAACATACTGCTGATGGTCAAAACTATGCTTGGAAAAAAGTTATTCCGCTCCGTACGGAAAATGCATACCTGAGATTTTCTAGTTCCAGAATCGATATTGAACTCTGGCAGTAGTGTTTTTCAGTGTATTTCGACCCGCTGAATTCGAAAAATGTACTGCTTGAATTGAAAATTCTACCGAAAAAAAAATCATGTTTCGCAATACGAAAACGTATGCCCGAGATTCTCGTCTCTCAGAATCAATATCAAACTTTTATAGGTGTGTTTTCCGTCGTATTTCGACCCGCTGAATTCAAAAAACATACCGTCGATGGCCAAAACTATGCTCGGAAAAAAGTTATTTTGCTCCGTACGAAAAATGCATAGCTGTGATTTTCTAGTTCCAAAATCGATATTGAACTTTGAGAGTAGTGTTTTTCAGTGTATTTCGACCCGCTGAATTCAAAAAATGTACTGTCGATATCCAAAACTATGCTCGGAAAAAAGTTATTTTGCTCCGTACGAAAAATGCGTACCTGAGATCTTCTAGTTCCAGAATCGATATTAAACTTTGGCAGTAGTGTTTTTTGGTGTATTTTGACCCGCAGAATCCGAAAAATGTACCGCTTGAAATGAAAATTCTACCGAAAAAAAAATCATGTTTCGCAATACGAAAACGTATGCCCGAGATTCTCGTCTCTCAGAATCAATATCAAACTTTTATCGGTGTGTTTTCCGTCGTATTTCGACCCGCTGAATTCAAAAAACATACTGTCGATGGTCAAAACTATGCTTGGAAAAAAGTTATTCCGCTCCGTACGGAAAATGCATACCTGAGATTTTCTAGTTCCAGAATCGATATTGAACTCTGGCAGTAGTGTTTTCCAGTGTATTTCGACCCGCTGAATTCAAAAAATGTACTGTCGATAGCCAAAACTATGCTTGGAAAAAAGTTATTTTGCTCCGTACGGAAAATGCATACCTGAGATTTTCTAGTTCCAGAATCGATATTGAACTTTGGCAGTAGTGTTTTTCAGTGTATTTCGACCCGCTGAATTCGAAAAATGTACTGTCGATCCCCAAACTATGCTTGGAAAAAAGTTATTTTGCTTTGTACGAGAAATGCATAGCTGAGATTCTCTAGTTCCAAAATCGATATTGAACTTTGTAAGTTGTGTATTTCAAAGTATTTTGGACCGCTGAATCCAAACAACGTGATGTCGATCGTCCAAACTATGCTTGAAAAAAAGTTATTTCGCTCCCACGAAAAATGCATACCTGAGATTTTCCAGTTCCAGAATCGATATTAAACTTTGGCAGTAGTGTTTTTTGGTGTATTTCGACCCGCTGAATCCAAAAAATGTACTGCTTGAATTGAAAATTCTACCGAAAAAAAAATCATGTTTCGCAATACGAAAACGTATGCCCGAGATTCTCGTCTCTCAGAATCAATATCAAACTTTTATCGGTGTGTTTTCCGTCGTATTTCGACCCGCTGAATTTAAAAAACATACTGTCGATGGTCAAAACTATGCTTGGAAAAAAGTTATTCCGCTCCGTACGGAAAATGCATACCTGAGATTTTCTAGTTCCAGAATCGATATTGAACTCTGGCAGTAGTGTTTTTCAGTGTATTTCGACCCGCTGAATTCGAAAAATGTACTGTCGATAGCCAAAACTATGCTCGGAAAAAAGTTATTTTGCTCCGTACGAAAAATGCATAGCTGTGATTTTCTAGTTCCAAGATCGATATTGAACTTTGAGAGTAGTGTTTTTCAGTGTATTTCGACCCGCTGAATTCAAAAAATGTACTGTCGATATCCGAAACTATGCTCGGAAAAAAGTTATTTTGCTCCGTACGAAAAATGCATAGCTGTGATTTTCTTGTTCCAAAATCGATATTGAACTTTGAAAGTATTGTTTTTCAGTGTATTTTGACCCGTTGAATCCAAACAACGTACTGTCGATCGTCGAAACTATGCTTGGAAAAAAGTTATTTTGCTCCGTACGAAAAATGCGTACCTGAGATCTTCTAGTTCCAGAATCGATATTAAACTTTGGCAGTAGTGTTTTTTGGTGTATTTTGACCCGCAGAATCCGAAAAATGTACTGCTTGAATTGAAAATTCTACCGAAAAAAAAATCATGTTTCGCAATACGAAAACGTATGCCCGAGATTCTCGTCTCTCAGAATCAATATCAAACTTTTATCGGTGTGTTTTCCGTCGTATTTCGACCCGCTGAATTCAAAAAACATACTGTCGATGGTCAAAACTATGCTTGGAAAAAAGTTATTCCGCTCCGTACGGAAAATGCATACCTGAGATTTTCTAGTTCCAGAATCGATATTGAACTCTGGCAGTAGTGTTTTTCAGTATATTTCGACCCGCTGAATTCGAAAAATGTACTGTCGATAGCCAAAACTATGCTCGGAAAAAAGTTATTTTGCTCCGTACGAAAAATGCATAGCTGTGATTTTCTAGTTCCAAAATCGATATTGAACTTTGAGAGTAGTGTTTTTCAGTGTATTTCGACCCGCTGAATTCAAAAAATGTACTGTCGATATCCGAAACTATGCTCGGAAAAAAGTTATTTTGCTCCGTACGAAAAACCATAGCTGTGATTTTCTTGTTCCAAAATCGATATTGAACTTTGAAAGTATTGTTTTTCAGTGTATTTTGACCCGTTGAATCCAAACAACGTACTGTCGATCGTCGAAACTATGCTTGGAAAAAAGTTATTTTGCTCCGTACGAAAAATGCGTACCTGAGATCTTCTAGTTCCAGAATCGATATTAAACTTTGGCAGTAGTGTTTTTTGGTGTATTTTGACCCGCTGAATCCAAAAAATGTACTGCTTGAATTGAAAATTCTACCGAAAAAAAAATCATGTTTCGCAATACGAAAACGTATGCCCGAGATTCTCGTCTCTCAGAATCAATATCAAACTTTTATCGGTGTGTTTTCCGTCGTATTTCGACCCGCTGAATTCAAAAAACATACTGTCGATGGTCAAAACTATGCTTGGAAAAAAGTTCTTCCGCTCCGTACGGAAAATGCATACCTGAGATTTTCTAGTTCCAGAATCGATATTGAACTCTGGCAGTAGTGTTTTTCAGTGTATTTCGACCCGCTGAATTCGAAAAATGTACTGTCGATGGCCAAAACTATGCTCGGAAAAAAGTTATTTTGCTCCGTACGAAAAATGCATAGCTGTGATTTTCTAGTTCCAAAATCGATATTGAACTTTGAGAGTAGTGTTTTTCAGTGTATTTCGACCCGCTGAATTCAAAAAATGTACTGTCGATATCCAAAACTATGCTCGGAAAAAAGTTATTTTGCTCCGTACGAAAAATGCATAGCTGTGATTTTCTTGTTCCAAAATCGATATTGAACTTTGAAAGTATTGTTTTTCAGTGTATTTTGACCCGTTGAATCCAAACAACGTACTGTCGATTGTCAAAACTATGCTTGGAAAAAAGTTATTTTGCTCCGTACGAAAAATGCATACCTGAGATCTTCTAGTTCCAGAATCGATATTAACGTTTGGCAGTAGTGTTTTTTGGTGTATTTTGACCCGCTGAATCCAAAAAATGTACTGCTTGAATTGAAAATTCTACCGAAAAAAAAATCATGTTTCGCAATACGAAAACGTATGCCCGAGATTCTCGTCTCTCAGAATAAATATCAAACTTTTATCGGTGTGTTTTCCGTCGTATTTCGACCCGCTGAATTTAAAAAACATACTGTCGATGGTCAAAACTATGCTTGGAAAAAAGTTATTCCGCTCCGTACGGAAAATGCATACCTGAGATTTTCTAGTTCCAGAATCGATATTGAACTCTGGCAGTAGTGTTTTTCAGTGTATTTCGACCCGCTGAATTCGAAAAATGTACTGTCGATAGCCAAAACTATGCTCGGAAAAAAGTTATTTTGCTCCGTACGAAAAATGCATAGCTGTGATTTTCTAGTTCCAAGATCGATATTGAACTTTGAGAGTAGTGTTTTTCAGTGTATTTCGACCCGCTGAATTCAAAAAATGTACTGTCGATATCCGAAACTATGCTCGGAAAAAAGTTATTTTGCTCCGTACGAAAAATGCATAGCTGTGATTTTCTTGTTCCAAAATCGATATTGAACTTTGAAAGTATTGTTTTTCAGTGTATTTTGACCCGTTGAATCCAAACAACGTACTGTCGATCGTCGAAACTATGCTTGGAAAAAAGTTATTTTGCTCCGTACGAAAAATGCGTACCTGAGATCTTCTAGTTCCAGAATCGATATTAAACTTTGGCAGTAGTGTTTTTTGGTGTATTTTGACCCGCAGAATCCGAAAAATGTACTGCTTGAATTGAAAATTCTACCGAAAAAAAAATCATGTTTCGCAATACGAAAACGTATGCCCGAGATTCTCGTCTCTCAGAATCAATATCAAACTTTTATCGGTGTGTTTTCCGTCGTATTTCGACCCGCTGAATTCAAAAAACATACCGTCGATGGCCAAAACTATGCTCGGAAAAAAGTTATTTTGCTCCGTACGAAAAATGCATAGCTGTGATTTTCTAGTTCCAAAATCGATATTGAACTTTGAGAGTAGTGTTTTTCAGTGTATTTCGACCCGCTGAATTCAAAAAATGTACTGTCGATATCCAAAACTATGCTCGGAAAAAAGTTATTTTGCTCCGTACGAAAAATGCGTACCTGAGATCTTCTAGTTCCAGAATCGATATTAAACTTTGGCAGTAGTGTTTTTTGGTGTATTTTGACCCGCAGAATCCGAAGAATGTACCGCTTGAAATGAAAATTCTACCGAAAAAAAAATCATGTTTCGCAATACGAAAACGTATGCCCGAGATTCTCGTCTCTCAGAATCAATATCAAACTTTTATCGGTGTGTTTTCCGTCGTATTTCGACCCGCTGAATTCGAAAAACATACTGTCGATGGTCAAAACTATGCTTGGAAAAAAGTTATTCCGCTCCGTACGGAAAATGCATACCTGAGATTTTCTAGTTCCAGAATCGATATTGAACTCTGGCAGTAGTGTTTTCCAGTGTATTTCGACCCGCTGAATTCAAAAAATGTACTGTCGATAGCCAAAACTATGCTTGGAAAAAAGTTATTTTGCTCCGTACGGAAAATGCATACCTGAGATTTTCTAGTTCCAGAATCGATATTGAACTTTGGCAGTAGTGTTTTTCAGTGTATTTCAACCCGCTGAATTCGAAAAATGTACTGTCGATCCCCAAACTATGCTTGGAAAAAAGTTATTTTGCTTTGTACGAGAAATGCATAGCTGAGATTCTCTAGTTCCAAAATCGATATTGAACTTTGTAAGTTGTGTATTTCAAAGTATTTTGGACCGCTGAATCCAAACAACGTGATGTCGATCGTCCAAACTATGCTTGAAAAAAAGTTATTTCGCTCCCACGAAAAATGCATACCTGAGATTTTCCAGTTCCAGAATCGATATTAAACTTTGGCAGTAGTGTTTTTTGGTGTATTTCGACCCGCTGAATCCAAAAAATGTACTGCTTGAATTGAAAATTCTACCGAAAAAAAAATCATGTTTCGCAATACGAAAACGTATGCCCGAGATTCTCGTCTCTCAGAATCAATATCAAACTTTTATCGGTGTGTTTTCCGTCGTATTTCGACCCGCTGAATTTAAAAAACATACTGTCGATGGTCAAAACTATGCTTGGAAAAAAGTTATTCCGCTCCGTACGGAAAATGCATACCTGAGATTTTCTAGTTCCAGAATCGATATTGAACTCTGGCAGTAGTGTTTTTCAGTGTATTTCGACCCGCTGAATTCGAAAAATGTACTGTCGATAGCCAAAACTATGCTCGGAAAAAAGTTATTTTGCTCCGTACGAAAAATGCATAGCTGTGATTTTCTAGTTCCAAGATCGATATTGAACTTTGAGAGTAGTGTTTTTCAGTGTATTTCGACCCGCTGAATTCAAAAAATGTACTGTCGATATCCGAAACTATGCTCGGAAAAAAGTTATTTTGCTCCGTACGAAAAATGCATAGCTGTGATTTTCTTGTTCCAAAATCGATATTGAACTTTGAAAGTATTGTTTTTCAGTGTATTTTGACCCGTTGAATCCAAACAACGTACTGTCGATCGTCGAAACTATGCTTGGAAAAAAGTTATTTTGCTCCGTACGAAAAATGCGTACCTGAGATCTTCTAGTTCCAGAATCGATATTAAACTTTGGCAGTAGTGTTTTTTGGTGTATTTTGACCCGCAGAATCCGAAAAATGTACTGCTTGAATTGAAAATTCTACCGAAAAAAAAATCATGTTTCGCAATACGAAAACGTATGCCCGAGATTCTCGTCTCTCAGAATCAATATCAAACTTTTATCGGTGTGTTTTCCGTCGTATTTCGACCCGCTGAATTCAAAAAACATACTGTCGATGGTCAAAACTATGCTTGGAAAAAAGTTATTCCGCTCCGTACGGAAAATGCATACCTGAGATTTTCTAGTTCCAGAATCGATATTGAACTCTGGCAGTAGTGTTTTTCAGTATATTTCGACCCGCTGAATTCGAAAAATGTACTGTCGATAGCCAAAACTATGCTCGGAAAAAAGTTATTTTGCTCCGTACGAAAAATGCATAGCTGTGATTTTTTAGTTCCAAAATCGATATTGAACTTTGAGAGTAGTGTTTTTCAGTGTATTTCGACCCGCTGAATTCAAAAAATGTACTGTCGATATCCGAAACTATGCTCGGAAAAAAGTTATTTTGCTCCGTACGAAAAACCATAGCTGTGATTTTCTTGTTCCAAAATCGATATTGAACTTTGAAAGTATTGTTTTTCAGTGTATTTTGACCCGTTGAATCCAAACAACGTACTGTCGATCGTCGAAACTATGCTTGGAAAAAAGTTATTTTGCTCCGTACGAAAAATGCGTACCTGAGATCTTCTAGTTCCAGAATCGATATTAAACTTTGGCAGTAGTGTTTTTTGGTGTATTTTGACCCGCTGAATCCAAAAAATGTACTGCTTGAATTGAAAATTCTACCGAAAAAAAAATCATGTTTCGCAATACGAAAACGTATGCCCGAGATTCTCGTCTCTCAGAATCAATATCAAACTTTTATCGGTGTGTTTTCCGTCGTATTTCGACCCGCTGAATTCAAAAAACATACTGTCGATGGTCAAAACTATGCTTGGAAAAAAGTTCTTCCGCTCCGTACGGAAAATGCATACCTGAGATTTTCTAGTTCCAGAATCGATATTGAACTCTGGCAGTAGTGTTTTTCAGTGTATTTCGACCCGCTGAATTCGAAAAATGTACTGTCGATGGCCAAAACTATGCTCGGAAAAAAGTTATTTTGCTCCGTACGAAAAATGCATAGCTGTGATTTTCTAGTTCCAAAATCGATATTGAACTTTGAGAGTAGTGTTTTTCAGTGTATTTCGACCCGCTGAATTCAAAAAATGTACTGTCGATATCCAAAACTATGCTCGGAAAAAAGTTATTTTGCTCCGTACGAAAAATGCATAGCTGTGATTTTCTTGTTCCAAAATCGATATTGAACTTTGAAAGTATTGTTTTTCAGTGTATTTTGACCCGTTGAATCCAAACAACGTACTGTCGATTGTCAAAACTATGCTTGGAAAAAAGTTATTTTGCTCCGTACGAAAAATGCATACCTGAGATCTTCTAGTTCCAGAATCGATATTAACGTTTGGCAGTAGTGTTTTTTGGTGTATTTTGACCCGCTGAATCCAAAAAATGTACTGCTTGAATTGAAAATTCTACCGAAAAAAAAATCATGTTTCGCAATACGAAAACGTATGCCCGAGATTCTCGTCTCTCAGAATCAATATCAAACTTTTATCGGTGTGTTTTCCGTCGTATTTCGACCCGCTGAATTTAAAAAACATACTGTCGATGGTCAAAACTATGCTTGGAAAAAAGTTATTCCGCTCCGTACGGAAAATGCATACCTGAGATTTTCTAGTTCCAGAATCGATATTGAACTCTGGCAGTAGTGTTTTTCAGTGTATTTCGACCCGCTGAATTCGAAAAATGTACTGTCGATAGCCTAAACTATGCTCGGAAAAAAGTTATTTTGCTCCGTACGAAAAATGCATAGCTGTGATTTTCTAGTTCCAAAATCGATATTGAACTTTGAGAGTAGTGTTTTTCAGTGTATTTCGACCCGCTGAATTCAAAAAATGTACTGTCGATATCCGAAACTATGCTCGGAAAAAAGTTATTTTGCTCCGTACGAAAAATGCATAGCTGTGATTTTCTTGTTCCAAAATCGATATTGAACTTTGAAAGTATTGTTTTTCAGTGTATTTTGACCCGTTGAATCCAAACAACGTACTGTCGATCGTCGAAACTATGCTTGGAAAAAAGTTATTTTGCTCCGTACGAAAAATGCGTACCTGAGATCTTCTAGTTCCAGAATCGACATTAAACTTTGGCAGTAGTGTTTTTTGGTGTATTTTGACCCGCTGAATCCGAAAAATGTACTGCTTGAATTGAAAATTCTACCGAAAAAAAAATCATGTTTCGCAATACGAAAACGTATGCCCGAGATTCTCGTCTCTCAGAATCAATATCAAACTTTCATCGGTGTGTTTTCCGTCGTATTTCGACCCGCTGAATTCAAAAAACATACTGTCGATGGTCAAAACTATGCTTGGAAAAAAGTTATTCCGCTCCGTACGGAAAATGCATACCTGAGATTTTCTAGTTCCAGAATCGATATTGAACTCTGGCAGTAGGGTTTTTCAATGTATTTCGACCCGCTGAATTCGAAAAATGTACTGTCGATAGCCAAAACTATGCTCGGAAAAAAGTTATTTTGCTCCGTACGAAAAATGCATAGCTGTGATTTTCTTGTTCCAAAATCGATATTGAACTTTGAAAGTATTGTTTTTCAGTGTATTTTGACCCGCTGAATCCAAACAACGTACTGTCGATCGTCAAAACTATGCTTGGAAAAAAGTTATTTTGCTCCGTACGAAAAATGCGTACCTGAGATCTTCTAGTTCCAGAATCGATATTAAACTTTGGCAGTAGTGTTTTTTGGTGTATTTTGACCCGCAGAATCCGAAAAATGTACTGCTTGAATTGAAAATTCTACCGAAAAAAAAATCATGTTTCGCAATACGAAAACGTATGCCCGAGATTCTCGTCTCTCAGAATCAATATCAAACTTTTATCGGTGTGTTTTCCGTCGTATTTCGACCCGCTGAATTCAAAAAACATACTGTCGATGGTCAAAACTATGCTTGGAAAAAAGTTATTCCGCTCCGTACGGAAAATGCATACCTGAGATTTTCTAGTTCCAGAATCGATATTGAACTCTGGCAGTAGTGTTTTCCAGTGTATTTCGACCCGCTGAATTCAAAAAACGTACTGTCGATGGTCAGAACTATGCTTGGAAAAAAGTTATTTTGCTCCGTACGAAAATTGCATACCTGAAATTCTCTAGTTCCAAAATCGATATCGAACTTTGAAAGTAGTGTTTTTCAGTGTATTTTGACCCGCTGAATCGAACAAATGTACTGCTTGAATTGAAAGTTCTACCGAAAATAAATTCATGTTTCGCAATACGAAAACGTATGCCCGAGATTCTCGTCTCTCAGAATCAATATCAAACTTTTATAGGTGTGTTTTCCGGTGTATTCCGACTCGCTGAATTCAAAAAACTATGTCAATGATGGTCAAAACTATGCTTGGGAAGAAGTTATTTCGCTCCGTACGGAAAATGCATACCTGAGATTTTCTAGTTCCAGAATCGATATTGAACTTTGGCAGTAGTGTTTTTCAGTGCATTTCGACCCGCTGAATTCGAAAAATGTACTGTCGATACCCAAAACTATGCTCGGAAAAGAGTTATTTTGCTCCGTACGAAAAATGCATAGCTGTGATTTTCTAGTTCCAAAATCGATATTGAACTTTGAGAGTAGTGTTTTTCAGTATATTTCGACCCGCTGAATTCAAAAAATGTACTGTCGATGGCCAAAACTATGCTCGGAAAAAAGTTATTTCGCTCCGTACAAAAAATACATACCTGAGATTTTCTAGTTCCAGAATCGATATTAAACATTGGCAGTAGTGTTTTTTGGTGTATTTTGACCCGTTGAATTCAAACAACGTACTGTCGATGGTCAAAACCATGCTTGGAAAAAATTTATTTTGCTCCGTACGAAAAATGCATACCTGAGATCTTCTAGTTCCAGAATCGATATTAAACTTTGGCAGTAGTGTTTTTTGGTGTATTTTGACCCGCTGAATCCGAAAAATGTACTGCTTGAATTGAAAATTCTACCGACAAAAAAATCATGTTTCGCAATACGAAAACGTATGCCCGAGATTCTCGTCTCTCAGAATCAATATCAAACTTTCATAGGTATGTTTTCCGGTGTATTTCGACCCGCTGAATTCAAAAAACATACTGTCGATGGTCAAAACTATGCTTGGAAAAAAGTTATTCCGCTCCGTACGGAAAATGCATACCTGAGATTTTCTAGTTCCAGAATCGATATTAAACTCTGGCAGTAGTGTTTTTCAGTGTATTTCGACCCGCTGAATTTAAAAAATGTACTGTCGATAGCCAAAACTATGCTCGGAAAAAAGTTATTTTGCTCCGTACGAATAATGCATAGCTGTAATTTTCTAGTTCCAAAATCGATTTTGAACTTTGAAAGTATTGTTTTTCAGTGTATTTTGACCCGTTGAATCCAAACAACGTACTGTCGATGATCAAAACTATGCTTGGAAAAAAGTTATTTTGCTCCGTACGAAAAATGCATACCTGAGATCTTCTAGTTCCAGAATCGATATTAAACTTTGGCAGTAGTGTTTTTTGGTGTATTTTGACCCGCTGAATCCAAAAAATGTACTGCTTGAATTGAAAATTCTACCGAAAAAAAAATCATGTTTCGCAATACGAAAACGTATGCCCGAGATTCTCGTCTCTCAGAATCAATATCAAACTTTTATCGGTGTGTTTTCCGTCGTATTTTGACCCGCTGAATTCAAAAAACATACTGCTGATGGTCAAAACTATGCTTGGAAAAAAGTTATTCCGCTCCGTACGGAAAATGCATACCTGAGATTTTCTAGTTCCAGAATCGATATTGAACTCTGGCAGTAGTGTTTTTCAGTGTATTTCGACCCGCTGAATTCGAAAAATGTACTGCTTGAATTGGAAATTCTACCGAAAAAAAAATCATGTTTCGCAATACGAAAACGTATGCCCGAGATTCTCGTCTCTCAGAATCAATATCAAACTTTTATAGGTGTGTTTTCCGTCGTATTTCGACCCGCTGAATTCAAAAAACATACTGTCGATGGCCAAAACTATGCTCGGAAAAAAGTTATTCCGCTCCGTACGGAAAATGCATACCTGAGATTTTCTAGTTCCAGAATCGATATTGAACTCTGGCAGTAGTGTTTTTCAGTGTATTTCGACCCGCTGAATTCGAAAAATGTACTGTCGATGGCCAAAACTATGCTCGGAAAAAAGTTATTTCGCTCCGTACGAAAAATGCATAGCTGTGATTTTCTAGTTCCAAAATCGATATTGAACTTTGAGAGTAGTGTTTTTCAGTGTATTTCGACCCGCTGAATTCAAAAAATGTACTGTCGATATCCAAAAGTATGCTCGGAAAAAAGTTATTTTGCTCCGTACGAAAAATGCATAGCTGTGATTTTCTTGTTCCAAAATCGATATTGAACTTTGAAAGTATTGTTTTTCAGTGTATTTTGACCCGTTGAATCCAAACAACGTACTGTCGATTGTCAAAACTATGCTTGGAAAAAAGTTATTTTGCTCCGTACGAAAAATGCATACCTGAGATCTTCTAGTTCCAGAATCGATATTAAACTTTGGCAGTAGTGTTTTCTGGTGTATTTTGACCCGCTGAATCCGAAAAATGTACTGCTTGAATTGAAAATTCTACCGAAAAAAAAATCATGTTTCGCAATACGAAAACGTATGCCCGAGATTCTCGTCTCTCAGAATCAATATCAAACTTTTATCGGTGTGTTTTCCGTCGTATTTCGACCCGCTGAATTCAAAAAACATACTGTCGATGGTCAAAACTATGCTTGGAAAAAAGTTATTCCGCTCCGTACGGAAAATGCATACCTGAGATTTTCTAGTTCCAGAATCGATATTGAACTCTGGCAGTAGTGTTTTTCAATGTATTTCGACCCGCTGAATTCGAAAAATGTACTGTCGATGGCCAAAACTATGCTCGGAAAAAAGTTATTTTGCTCCGTACGAAAAATGCATAGCTGTGATTTTCTAGTTCCAAAATCGATATTGAACTTTGAGAGTAGTGTTTTTCAGTGTATTTCGACCCGCTGAATTCAAAAAATGTACTGTCGATATCCAAAACTATGCTCGGAAAAAAGTTATTTTGCTCCGTACGAAAAATGCATAGCTGTGATTTTCTTGTTCCAAAATCGATATTGAACTTTGAAAGTATTGTTTTTCAGTGTATTTTGACCCGTTGAATCCAAACAACGTACTGTCGATTGTCAAAACTATGCTTGGAAAAAAGTTATTTTGCTCCGTACGAAAAATGCATACCTGAGATCTTCTAGTTCCAGAATCGATATTAACGTTTGGCAGTAGTGTTTTTTGGTGTATTTTGACCCGCTGAATCCAAAAAATGTACTGCTTGAATTGAAAATTCTACCGAAAAAAAAATCATGTTTTGCAATACGAAAACGTATGCCCGAGATTCTCGTCTCTCAGAATCAATATTAAACTTTTATCGGTGTGTTTTCCGTCGTATTTCGACCCGCTGAATTTAAAAAACATACTGTCGATGGTCAAAACTATGCTTGGAAAAAAGTTATTCCGCTCCGTACGGAAAATGCATACCTGAGATTTTCTAGTTCCAGAATCGATATTGAACTCTGGCAGTAGTGTTTTTCAGTGTATTTCGACCCGCTGAATTCGAAAAATGTACTGTCGATAGCCAAAACTATGCTCGGAAAAAAGTTATTTTGCTCCGTACGAAAAATGCATAGCTGTGATTTTCTAGTTCCAAAATCGATATTGAACTTTGAGAGTAGTGTTTTTCAGTGTATTTCGACCCGCTGAATTCAAAAAATGTACTGTCGATATCCGAAACTATGCTCGGAAAAAAGTTATTTTGCTCCGTACGAAAAATGCATAGCTGTGATTTTCTTGTTCCAAAATCGATATTGAACTTTGAAAGTATTGTTCTTCAGTGTATTTTGACCCGTTGAATCCAAACAACGTACTGTCGATCGTCGAAACTATGCTTGGAAAAAAGTTATTTTGCTCCGTACGAAAAATGCGTACCTGAGATCTTCTAGTTCCAGAATCGACATTAAACTTTGGCAGTAGTGTTTTTTGGTGTATTTTGACCCGCTGAATCCGAAAAATGTACTGCTTGAATTGAAAATTCTACCGAAAAAAAAATCATGTTTCGCAATACGAAAACGTATGCCCGAGATTCTCGTCTCTCAGAATCAATATCAAACTTTTATCGGTGTGTTTTCCGTCGTATTTCGACCCGCTGAATTCAAAAAACATACTGTCGATGGTCAAAACTATGCTTGGAAAAAAGTTATTCCGCTCCGTACGGAAAATGCATACCTGAGATTTTCTAGTTCCAGAATCGATATTGAACTCTGGCAGTAGTGTTTTTCAATGTATTTCGACCCGCTGAATTCGAAAAATGTACTGTCGATAACCAAAACTATGCTCGGAAAAAAGTTATTTTGCTCCGTACGAAAAATGCATAGCTGTGATTTTCTTGTTCCAAAATCGATATTGAACTTTGAAAGTATTGTTTTTCAGTGTATTTTGACCCGCTGAATCCAAACAACGTACTGTCGATCGTCAAAACTATGCTTGGAAAAAAGTTATTTTGCTCCGTACGAAAAATGCGTACCTGAGATCTTCTAGTTCCAGAATCGATATTAAACTTTGGCAGTAGTGTTTTTTGGTGTATTTTGACCCGCAGAATCCGAAAAATGTACTGCTTGAATTGAAAATTCTACCGAAAAAAAAATCATGTTTCGCAATACGAAAACGTATGCCCGAGATTCTCGTCTCTCAGAATCAATATCAAACTTTTATCGGTGTGTTTTCCGTCGTATTTCGACCCGCTGAATTCAAAAAACATACTGTCGATGGTCAAAACTATGCTTGGAAAAAAGTTATTCCGCTCCGTACGGAAAATGCATACCTGAGATTTTCTAGTTCCAGAATCGATATTGAACTCTGGCAGTAGTGTTTTCCAGTGTATTTCGACCCGCTGAATTCAAAAAATGTACTGTCGATAGCCAAAACTATGCTTGGAAAAAAGTTATTTTGCTCCGTACGGAAAATGCATACCTGAGATTTTCTAGTTCCAGAATCGATATTGAACTTCGGCAGTAGTGTTTTTCAGTGTATTTCGACCCGCTGAATTCGAAAAATGTACTGTCGATACCCAAAACTATGCTTGGAAAAAAGTTATTTTGCTCCGTACGAGAATTGCATAGCTGAGATTCTCTAGTTCCAAAATCGATATTGAACTTTGTAAGTTGTGTATTTCAAAGTATTTTGGACCGCTGAATCCAAACAACGTGATGTCGATCGTCCAAACTATGCTTGAAAAAAAGTTATTTCGCTCCCACGAAAAATGCATACCTGAGATTTTCCAGTTCCAGAATCGATATTAAACTTTGGCAGTAGTGTTTTTTGGTGTATTTCGACCCGCTGAATCCAAAAAATGTACTGCTTGAATTCAAAATTCTACTGAAAAAAAAATCATGTTTCGCAATACGAAAACGTATGCCCGAGATTCTCGTCTTTCAGACTCAATATCAAACTTTGATAGGTGTGTTTTCCGGTGTATTTTGACCCGCTGAATTCAAAAAACGTACTGTCGATGGTCAGAACTATGCTTGGAAAAAAGTTATTTTGCTCCGTACGAAAATTGCATACCTGAAATTCTCTAGTTCCAAAATCGATATCGAACTTTGAAAGTAGTGTTTTTCAGTGTATTTTGACCCGCTGAATCGAACAAATGTACTGCTTGAATTGAAAGTTCTACCGAAAATAAATTCATGTTTCGCAATACGAAAACGTATGCCCGAGATTCTCGTCTCTCAGAATCAATATCAAACTTTTATAGGTGTGTTTTCCGGTGTATTCCGACTCGCTGAATTCAAAAAACTATGTCAATGATGGTCAAAACTATGCTTGGGAAGAAGTTATTTCGCTCCGTACGGAAAATGCATACCTGAGATTTTCTAGTTCCAGAATCGATATTGAACTTTGGCAGTAGTGTTTTTCAGTGCATTTCGACCCGCTGAATTCGAAAAATGTACTGTCGATACCCAAAACTATGCTCGGAAAAGAGTTATTTTGCTCCGTACGAAAAATGCATAGCTGTGATTTTCTAGTTCCAAAATCGATATTGAACTTTGAGAGTAGTGTTTTTCAGTATATTTCGACCCGCTGAATTCAAAAAATGTACTGTCGATGGCCAAAACTATGCTCGGAAAAAAGTTATTTCGCTCCGTACAAAAAATACATACCTGAGATTTTCTAGTTCCAGAATCGATATTAAACATTGGCAGTAGTGTTTTTTGGTGTATTTTGACCCGCTGAATTCGAACAACGTACTGTCGATGGTCAAAACCATGCTTGGAAAAAATTTATTTTGCTCCGTACGAAAAATGCATACCTGAGATCTTCTAGTTCCAGAATCGATATTAAACTTTGGCAGTAGTGTTTTTTGGTGTATTTTGACCCGCTGAATCCGAAAAATGTACTGCTTGAATTGAAAATTCTACCGACAAAAAAATCATGTTTCGCAATACGAAAACGTATGCCCGAGATTCTGGTCTCTCAGAATCAATATCAAACTTTCATAGGTATGTTTTCCGGTGTATTTCGACCCGCTGAATTCAAAAAACATACTGTCGATGGTCAAAACTATGCTTGGAAAAAAGTTATTCCGCTCCGTACGGAAAATGCATACCTGAGATTTTCTAGTTCCAGAATCGATATTAAACTCTGGCAGTAGTGTTTTTCAGTGTATTTCGACCCGCTGAATTTAAAAAATGTACTGTCGATAGCCAAAACTATGCTCGGAAAAAAGTTATTTTGCTCCGTACGAATAATGCATAGCTGTGATTTTCTAGTTCCAAAATCGATTTTGAACTTTGAAAGTATTGTTTTTCAGTGTATTTTGACCCGTTGAATCCAAACAACGTACTGTCGATGATCAAAACTATGCTTGGAAAAAAGTTATTTTGCTCCGTACGAAAAATGCATACCTGAGATCTTCTAGTTCCAGAATCGATATTAAACTTTGGCAGTAGTGTTTTTTGGTGTATTTTGACCCGCTGAATCCAAAAAATGTACTGCTTGAATTGAAAATTCTACCGAGAAAAAAATCATGTTTCGCAATACGAAAACGTATGCCCGAGATTCTCGTCTCTCAGAATCAATATCAAACTTTTATCGGTGTGTTTTCCGTCGTATTTTGACCCGCTGAATTCAAAAAACATACTGCTGATGGTCAAAACTATGCTTGGAAAAAAGTTATTCCGCTCCGTACGGAAAATGCATACCTGAGATTTTCTAGTTCCAGAATCGATATTGAACTCTGGCAGTAGTGTTTTTCAGTGTATTTCGACCCGCTGAATTCGAAAAATGTACTGCTTGAATTGAAAATTCTACCGAAAAAAAAATCATGTTTCGCAATACGAAAACGTATGCCCGAGATTCTCGTCTCTCAGAATCAATATCAAACTTTTATAGGTGTGTTTTCCGTCGTATTTCGACCCGCTGAATTCAAAAAACATACCGTCGATGGCCAAAACTATGCTCGGAAAAAAGTTATTTTGCTCCGTACGAAAAATGCATAGCTGTGATTTTCTAGTTCCAAAATCGATATTGAACTTTGAGAGTAGTGTTTTTCAGTGTATTTCGACCCGCTGAATTCAAAAAATGTACTGTCGATATCCAAAACTATGCTCGGAAAAAAGTTATTTTGCTCCGTACGAAAAATGCGTACCTGAGATCTTCTAGTTCCAGAATCGATATTAAACTTTGGCAGTAGTGTTTTTTGGTGTATTTTGACCCGCAGAATCCGAAAAATGTACCGCTTGAAATGAAAATTCTACCGAAAAAAAAATCATGTTTCGCAATACGAAAACGTATGCCCGAGATTCTCGTCTCTCAGAATCAATATCAAACTTTTATCGGTGTGTTTTCCGTCGTATTTCGACCCGCTGAATTCAAAAAACATACTGTCGATGGTCAAAACTATGCTTGGAAAAAAGTTATTCCGCTCCGTACGGAAAATGCATACCTGAGATTTTCTAGTTCCAGAATCGATATTGAACTCTGGCAGTAGTGTTTTCCAGTGTATTTCGACCCGCTGAATTCAAAAAATGTACTGTCGATAGCCAAAACTATGCTTGGAAAAAAGTTATTTTGCTCCGTACGGAAAATGCATACCTGAGATTTTCTAGTTCCAGAATCGATATTGAACTTTGGCAGTAGTGTTTTTCAGTGTATTTCGACCCGCTGAATTCGAAAAATGTACTGTCGATCCCCAAACTATGCTTGGAAAAAAGTTATTTTGCTTTGTACGAGAAATGCATAGCTGAGATTCTCTAGTTCCAAAATCGATATTGAACTTTGTAAGTTGTGTATTTCAAAGTATTTTGGACCGCTGAATCCAAACAACGTGATGTCGATCGTCCAAACTATGCTTGAAAAAAAGTTATTTCGCTCCCACGAAAAATGCATACCTGAGATTTTCCAGTTCCAGAATCGATATTAAACTTTGGCAGTAGTGTTTTTTGGTGTATTTCGACCCGCTGAATCCAAAAAATGTACTGCTTGAATTGAAAATTCTACCGAAAAAAAAATCATGTTTCGCAATACGAAAACGTATGCCCGAGATTCTCGTCTCTCAGAATCAATATCAAACTTTTATCGGTGTGTTTTCCGTCGTATTTCGACCCGCTGAATTTAAAAAACATACTGTCGATGGTCAAAACTATGCTTGGAAAAAAGTTATTCCGCTCCGTACGGAAAATGCATACCTGAGATTTTCTAGTTCCAGAATCGATATTGAACTCTGGCAGTAGTGTTTTTCAGTGTATTTCGACCCGCTGAATTCGAAAAATGTACTGTCGATAGCCAAAACTATGCTCGGAAAAAAGTTATTTTGCTCCGTACGAAAAATGCATAGCTGTGATTTTCTAGTTCCAAGATCGATATTGAACTTTGAGAGTAGTGTTTTTCAGTGTATTTCGACCCGCTGAATTCAAAAAATGTACTGTCGATATCCGAAACTATGCTCGGAAAAAAGTTATTTTGCTCCGTACGAAAAATGCATAGCTGTGATTTTCTTGTTCCAAAATCGATATTGAACTTTGAAAGTATTGTTTTTCAGTGTATTTTGACCCGTTGAATCCAAACAACGTACTGTCGATCGTCGAAACTATGCTTGGAAAAAAGTTATTTTGCTCCGTACGAAAAATGCGTACCTGAGATCTTCTAGTTCCAGAATCGATATTAAACTTTGGCAGTAGTGTTTTTTGGTGTATTTTGACCCGCAGAATCCGAAAAATGTACTGCTTGAATTGAAAATTCTACCGAAAAAAAAATCATGTTTCGCAATACGAAAACGTATGCCCGAGATTCTCGTCTCTCAGAATCAATATCAAACTTTTATCGGTGTGTTTTCCGTCGTATTTCGACCCGCTGAATTCAAAAAACATACTGTCGATGGTCAAAACTATGCTTGGAAAAAAGTTATTCCGCTCCGTACGGAAAATGCATACCTGAGATTTTCTAGTTCCAGAATCGATATTGAACTCTGGCAGTAGTGTTTTTCAGTATATTTCGACCCGCTGAATTCGAAAAATGTACTGTCGATAGCCAAAACTATGCTCGGAAAAAAGTTATTTTGCTCCGTACGAAAAATGCATAGCTGTGATTTTCTAGTTCCAAAATCGATATTGAACTTTGAGAGTAGTGTTTTTCAGTGTATTTCGACCCGCTGAATTCAAAAAATGTACTGTCGATATCCGAAACTATGCTCGGAAAAAAGTTATTTTGCTCCGTACGAAAAACCATAGCTGTGATTTTCTTGTTCCAAAATCGATATTGAACTTTGAAAGTATTGTTTTTCAGTGTATTTTGACCCGTTGAATCCAAACAACGTACTGTCGATCGTCGAAACTATGCTTGGAAAAAAGTTATTTTGCTCCGTACGAAAAATGCGTACCTGAGATCTTCTAGTTCCAGAATCGATATTAAACTTTGGCAGTAGTGTTTTTTGGTGTATTTTGACCCGCTGAATCCAAAAAATGTACTGCTTGAATTGAAAATTCTACCGAAAAAAAAATCATGTTTCGCAATACGAAAACGTATGCCCGAGATTCTCGTCTCTCAGAATCAATATCAAACTTTTATCGGTGTGTTTTCCGTCGTATTTCGACCCGCTGAATTCAAAAAACATACTGTCGATGGTCAAAACTATGCTTGGAAAAAAGTTCTTCCGCTCCGTACGGAAAATGCATACCTGAGATTTTCTAGTTCCAGAATCGATATTGAACTCTGGCAGTAGTGTTTTTCAGTGTATTTCGACCCGCTGAATTCGAAAAATGTACTGTCGATGGCCAAAACTATGCTCGGAAAAAAGTTATTTTGCTCCGTACGAAAAATGCATAGCTGTGATTTTCTAGTTCCAAAATCGATATTGAACTTTGAGAGTAGTGTTTTTCAGTGTATTTCGACCCGCTGAATTCAAAAAATGTACTGTCGATATCCAAAACTATGCTCGGAAAAAAGTTATTTTGCTCCGTACGAAAAATGCATAGCTGTGATTTTCTTGTTCCAAAATCGATATTGAACTTTGAAAGTATTGTTTTTCAGTGTATTTTGACCCGTTGAATCCAAACAACGTACTGTCGATTGTCAAAACTATGCTTGGAAAAAAGTTATTTTGCTCCGTACGAAAAATGCATACCTGAGATCTTCTAGTTCCAGAATCGATATTAACGTTTGGCAGTAGTGTTTTTTGGTGTATTTTGACCCGCTGAATCCAAAAAATGTACTGCTTGAATTGAAAATTCTACCGAAAAAAAAATCATGTTTCGCAATACGAAAACGTATGCCCGAGATTCTCGTCTCTCAGAATAAATATCAAACTTTTATCGGTGTGTTTTCCGTCGTATTTCGACCCGCTGAATTTAAAAAACATACTGTCGATGGTCAAAACTATGCTTGGAAAAAAGTTATTCCGCTCCGTACGGAAAATGCATACCTGAGATTTTCTAGTTCCAGAATCGATATTGAACTCTGGCAGTAGTGTTTTTCAGTGTATTTCGACCCGCTGAATTCGAAAAATGTACTGTCGATAGCCAAAACTATGCTCGGAAAAAAGTTATTTTGCTCCGTACGAAAAATGCATAGCTGTGATTTTCTAGTTCCAAGATCGATATTGAACTTTGAGAGTAGTGTTTTTCAGTGTATTTCGACCCGCTGAATTCAAAAAATGTACTGTCGATATCCGAAACTATGCTCGGAAAAAAGTTATTTTGCTCCGTACGAAAAATGCATAGCTGTGATTTTCTTGTTCCAAAATCGATATTGAACTTTGAAAGTATTGTTTTTCAGTGTATTTTGACCCGTTGAATCCAAACAACGTACTGTCGATCGTCGAAACTATGCTTGGAAAAAAGTTATTTTGCTCCGTACGAAAAATGCGTACCTGAGATCTTCTAGTTCCAGAATCGATATTAAACTTTGGCAGTAGTGTTTTTTGGTGTATTTTGACCCGCAGAATCCGAAAAATGTACTGCTTGAATTGAAAATTCTACCGAAAAAAAAATCATGTTTCGCAATACGAAAACGTATGCCCGAGATTCTCGTCTCTCAGAATCAATATCAAACTTTTATCGGTGTGTTTTCCGTCGTATTTCGACCCGCTGAATTCAAAAAACATACTGTCGATGGTCAAAACTATGCTTGGAAAAAAGTTATTCCGCTCCGTACGGAAAATGCATACCTGAGATTTTCTAGTTCCAGAATCGATATTGAACTCTGGCAGTAGTGTTTTTCAGTATATTTCGACCCGCTGAATTCGAAAAATGTACTGTCGATAGCCAAAACTATGCTCGGAAAAAAGTTATTTTGCTCCGTACGAAAAATGCATAGCTGTGATTTTCTAGTTCCAAAATCGATATTGAACTTTGAGAGTAGTGTTTTTCAGTGTATTTCGACCCGCTGAATTCAAAAAATGTACTGTCGATATCCGAAACTATGCTCGGAAAAAAGTTATTTTGCTCCGTACGAAAAACCATAGCTGTGATTTTCTTGTTCCAAAATCGATATTGAACTTTGAAAGTATTGTTTTTCAGTGTATTTTGACCCGTTGAATCCAAACAACGTACTGTCGATCGTCGAAACTATGCTTGGAAAAAAGTTATTTTGCTCCGTACGAAAAATGCGTACCTGAGATCTTCTAGTTCCAGAATCGATATTAAACTTTGGCAGTAGTGTTTTTTGGTGTATTTTGACCCGCTGAATCCAAAAAATGTACTGCTTGAATTGAAAATTCTACCGAAAAAAAAATCATGTTTCGCAATACGAAAACGTATGCCCGAGATTCTCGTCTCTCAGAATCAATATCAAACTTTTATCGGTGTGTTTTCCGTCGTATTTCGACCCGCTGAATTCAAAAAACATACTGTCGATGGTCAAAACTATGCTTGGAAAAAAGTTCTTCCGCTCCGTACGGAAAATGCATACCTGAGATTTTCTAGTTCCAGAATCGATATTGAACTCTGGCAGTAGTGTTTTTCAGTGTATTTCGACCCGCTGAATTCGAAAAATGTACTGTCGATGGCCAAAACTATGCTCGGAAAAAAGTTATTTTGCTCCGTACGAAAAATGCATAGCTGTGATTTTCTAGTTCCAAAATCGATATTGAACTTTGAGAGTAGTGTTTTTCAGTGTATTTCGACCCGCTGAATTCAAAAAATGTACTGTCGATATCCAAAACTATGCTCGGAAAAAAGTTATTTTGCTCCGTACGAAAAATGCATAGCTGTGATTTTCTTGTTCCAAAATCGATATTGAACTTTGAAAGTATTGTTTTTCAGTGTATTTTGACCCGTTGAATCCAAACAACGTACTGTCGATTGTCAAAACTATGCTTGGAAAAAAGTTATTTTGCTCCGTACGAAAAATGCATACCTGAGATCTTCTAGTTCCAGAATCGATATTAACGTTTGGCAGTAGTGTTTTTTGGTGTATTTTGACCCGCTGAATCCAAAAAATGTACTGCTTGAATTGAAAATTCTACCGAAAAAAAAATCATGTTTCGCAATACGAAAACGTATGCCCGAGATTCTCGTCTCTCAGAATAAATATCAAACTTTTATCGGTGTGTTTTCCGTCGTATTTCGACCCGCTGAATTTAAAAAACATACTGTCGATGGTCAAAACTATGCTTGGAAAAAAGTTATTCCGCTCCGTACGGAAAATGCATACCTGAGATTTTCTAGTTCCAGAATCGATATTGAACTCTGGCAGTAGTGTTTTTCAGTGTATTTCGACCCGCTGAATTCGAAAAATGTACTGTCGATAGCCTAAACTATGCTCGGAAAAAAGTTATTTTGCTCCGTACGAAAAATGCATAGCTGTGATTTTCTAGTTCCAAAATCGATATTGAACTTTGAGAGTAGTGTTTTTCAGTGTATTTCGACCCGCTGAATTCAAAAAATGTACTGTCGATATCCGAAACTATGCTCGGAAAAAAGTTATTTTGCTCCGTACGAAAAATGCATAGCTGTGATTTTCTTGTTCCAAAATCGATATTGAACTTTGAAAGTATTGTTTTTCAGTGTATTTTGACCCGTTGAATCCAAACAACGTACTGTCGATCGTCGAAACTATGCTTGGAAAAAAGTTATTTTGCTCCGTACGAAAAATGCGTACCTGAGATCTTCTAGTTCCAGAATCGACATTAAACTTTGGCAGTAGTGTTTTTTGGTGTATTTTGACCCGCTGAATCCGAAAAATGTACTGCTTGAATTGAAAATTCTACCGAAAAAAAAATCATGTTTCGCAATACGAAAACGTATGCCCGAGATTCTCGTCTCTCAGAATCAATATCAAACTTTCATCGGTGTGTTTTCCGTCGTATTTCGACCCGCTGAATTCAAAAAACATACTGTCGATGGTCAAAACTATGCTTGGAAAAAAGTTATTCCGCTCCGTACGGAAAATGCATACCTGAGATTTTCTAGTTCCAGAATCGATATTGAACTCTGGCAGTAGTGTTTTTCAATGTATTTCGACCCGCTGAATTCGAAAAATGTACTGTCGATAGCCAAAACTATGCTCGGAAAAAAGTTATTTTGCTCCGTACGAAAAATGCATAGCTGTGATTTTCTTGTTCCAAAATCGATATTGAACTTTGTAAGTTGTGTATTTCAAAGTATTTTGGACCGCTGAATCCAAACAACGTGATGTCGATCGTCCAAACTATGCTTGAAAAAAAGTTATTTCGCTCCCACGAAAAATGCATACCTGAGATTTTCCAGTTCCAGAATCGATATTAAACTTTGGCAGTAGTGTTTTTTGGTGTATTTCGACCCGCTGAATCCAAAAAATGTACTGCTTGAATTCAAAATTCTACTGAAAAAAAAATCATGTTTCGCAATACGAAAACGTATGCCCGAGATTCTCGTCTTTCAGACTCAATATCAAACTTTGATAGGTGTGTTTTCCGGTGTATTTTGACCCGCTGAATTCAAAAAACGTACTGTCGATGGTCAGAACTATGCTTGGAAAAAAGTTATTTTGCTCCGTACGAAAATTGCATACCTGAAATTCTCTAGTTCCAAAATCGATATCGAACTTTGAAAGTAGTGTTTTTCAGTGTATTTTGACCCGCTGAATCGAACAAATGTACTGCTTGAATTGAAAGTTCTACCGAAAATAAATTCATGTTTCGCAATACGAAAACGTATGCCCGAGATTCTCGTCTCTCAGAATCAATATCAAACTTTTATAGGTGTGTTTTCCGGTGTATTCCGACTCGCTGAATTCAAAAAACTATGTCAATGATGGTCAAAACTATGCTTGGGAAGAAGTTATTTCGCTCCGTACGGAAAATGCATACCTGAGATTTTCTAGTTCCAGAATCGATATTGAACTTTGGCAGTAGTGTTTTTCAGTGCATTTCGACCCGCTGAATTCGAAAAATGTACTGTCGATACCCAAAACTATGCTCGGAAAAGAGTTATTTTGCTCCGTACGAAAAATGCATAGCTGTGATTTTCTAGTTCCAAAATCGATATTGAACTTTGAGAGTAGTGTTTTTCAGTATATTTCGACCCGCTGAATTCAAAAAATGTACTGTCGATGGCCAAAACTATGCTCGGAAAAAAGTTATTTCGCTCCGTACAAAAAATACATACCTGAGATTTTCTAGTTCCAGAATCGATATTAAACATTGGCAGTAGTGTTTTTTGGTGTATTTTGACCCGCTGAATTCGAACAACGTACTGTCGATGGTCAAAACCATGCTTGGAAAAAATTTATTTTGCTCCGTACGAAAAATGCATACCTGAGATCTTCTAGTTCCAGAATCGATATTAAACTTTGGCAGTAGTGTTTTTTGGTGTATTTTGACCCGCTGAATCCGAAAAATGTACTGCTTGAATTGAAAATTCTACCGACAAAAAAATCATGTTTCGCAATACGAAAACGTATGCCCGAGATTCTGGTCTCTCAGAATCAATATCAAACTTTCATAGGTATGTTTTCCGGTGTATTTCGACCCGCTGAATTCAAAAAACATACTGTCGATGGTCAAAACTATGCTTGGAAAAAAGTTATTCCGCTCCGTACGGAAAATGCATACCTGAGATTTTCTAGTTCCAGAATCGATATTAAACTCTGGCAGTAGTGTTTTTCAGTGTATTTCGACCCGCTGAATTTAAAAAATGTACTGTCGATAGCCAAAACTATGCTCGGAAAAAAGTTATTTTGCTCCGTACGAATAATGCATAGCTGTGATTTTCTAGTTCCAAAATCGATTTTGAACTTTGAAAGTATTGTTTTTCAGTGTATTTTGACCCGTTGAATCCAAACAACGTACTGTCGATGATCAAAACTATGCTTGGAAAAAAGTTATTTTGCTCCGTACGAAAAATGCATACCTGAGATCTTCTAGTTCCAGAATCGATATTAAACTTTGGCAGTAGTGTTTTTTGGTGTATTTTGACCCGCTGAATCCAAAAAATGTACTGCTTGAATTGAAAATTCTACCGAGAAAAAAATCATGTTTCGCAATACGAAAACGTATGCCCGAGATTCTCGTCTCTCAGAATCAATATCAAACTTTTATCGGTGTGTTTTCCGTCGTATTTTGACCCGCTGAATTCAAAAAACATACTGCTGATGGTCAAAACTATGCTTGGAAAAAAGTTATTCCGCTCCGTACGGAAAATGCATACCTGAGATTTTCTAGTTCCAGAATCGATATTGAACTCTGGCAGTAGTGTTTTTCAGTGTATTTCGACCCGCTGAATTCGAAAAATGTACTGCTTGAATTGAAAATTCTACCGAAAAAAAAATCATGTTTCGCAATACGAAAACGTATGCCCGAGATTCTCGTCTCTCAGAATCAATATCAAACTTTTATAGGTGTGTTTTCCGTCGTATTTCGACCCGCTGAATTCAAAAAACATACCGTCGATGGCCAAAACTATGCTCGGAAAAAAGTTATTTTGCTCCGTACGAAAAATGCATAGCTGTGATTTTCTAGTTCCAAAATCGATATTGAACTTTGAGAGTAGTGTTTTTCAGTGTATTTCGACCCGCTGAATTCAAAAAATGTACTGTCGATATCCAAAACTATGCTCGGAAAAAAGTTATTTTGCTCCGTACGAAAAATGCGTACCTGAGATCTTCTAGTTCCAGAATCGATATTAAACTTTGGCAGTAGTGTTTTTTGGTGTATTTTGACCCGCAGAATCCGAAAAATGTACCGCTTGAAATGAAAATTCTACCGAAAAAAAAATCATGTTTCGCAATACGAAAACGTATGCCCGAGATTCTCGTCTCTCAGAATCAATATCAAACTTTTATCGGTGTGTTTTCCGTCGTATTTCGACCCGCTGAATTCAAAAAACATACTGTCGATGGTCAAAACTATGCTTGGAAAAAAGTTATTCCGCTCCGTACGGAAAATGCATACCTGAGATTTTCTAGTTCCAGAATCGATATTGAACTCTGGCAGTAGTGTTTTCCAGTGTATTTCGACCCGCTGAATTCAAAAAATGTACTGTCGATAGCCAAAACTATGCTTGGAAAAAAGTTATTTTGCTCCGTACGGAAAATGCATACCTGAGATTTTCTAGTTCCAGAATCGATATTGAACTTTGGCAGTAGTGTTTTTCAGTGTATTTCGACCCGCTGAATTCGAAAAATGTACTGTCGATCCCCAAACTATGCTTGGAAAAAAGTTATTTTGCTTTGTACGAGAAATGCATAGCTGAGATTCTCTAGTTCCAAAATCGATATTGAACTTTGTAAGTTGTGTATTTCAAAGTATTTTGGACCGCTGAATCCAAACAACGTGATGTCGATCGTCCAAACTATGCTTGAAAAAAAGTTATTTCGCTCCCACGAAAAATGCATACCTGAGATTTTCCAGTTCCAGAATCGATATTAAACTTTGGCAGTAGTGTTTTTTGGTGTATTTCGACCCGCTGAATCCAAAAAATGTACTGCTTGAATTGAAAATTCTACCGAAAAAAAAATCATGTTTCGCAATACGAAAACGTATGCCCGAGATTCTCGTCTCTCAGAATCAATATCAAACTTTTATCGGTGTGTTTTCCGTCGTATTTCGACCCGCTGAATTTAAAAAACATACTGTCGATGGTCAAAACTATGCTTGGAAAAAAGTTATTCCGCTCCGTACGGAAAATGCATACCTGAGATTTTCTAGTTCCAGAATCGATATTGAACTCTGGCAGTAGTGTTTTTCAGTGTATTTCGACCCGCTGAATTCGAAAAATGTACTGTCGATAGCCAAAACTATGCTCGGAAAAAAGTTATTTTGCTCCGTACGAAAAATGCATAGCTGTGATTTTCTAGTTCCAAGATCGATATTGAACTTTGAGAGTAGTGTTTTTCAGTGTATTTCGACCCGCTGAATTCAAAAAATGTACTGTCGATATCCGAAACTATGCTCGGAAAAAAGTTATTTTGCTCCGTACGAAAAATGCATAGCTGTGATTTTCTTGTTCCAAAATCGATATTGAACTTTGAAAGTATTGTTTTTCAGTGTATTTTGACCCGTTGAATCCAAACAACGTACTGTCGATCGTCGAAACTATGCTTGGAAAAAAGTTATTTTGCTCCGTACGAAAAATGCGTACCTGAGATCTTCTAGTTCCAGAATCGATATTAAACTTTGGCAGTAGTGTTTTTTGGTGTATTTTGACCCGCAGAATCCGAAAAATGTACTGCTTGAATTGAAAATTCTACCGAAAAAAAAATCATGTTTCGCAATACGAAAACGTATGCCCGAGATTCTCGTCTCTCAGAATCAATATCAAACTTTTATCGGTGTGTTTTCCGTCGTATTTCGACCCGCTGAATTCAAAAAACATACTGTCGATGGTCAAAACTATGCTTGGAAAAAAGTTATTCCGCTCCGTACGGAAAATGCATACCTGAGATTTTCTAGTTCCAGAATCGATATTGAACTCTGGCAGTAGTGTTTTTCAGTATATTTCGACCCGCTGAATTCGAAAAATGTACTGTCGATAGCCAAAACTATGCTCGGAAAAAAGTTATTTTGCTCCGTACGAAAAATGCATAGCTGTGATTTTCTAGTTCCAAAATCGATATTGAACTTTGAGAGTAGTGTTTTTCAGTGTATTTCGACCCGCTGAATTCAAAAAATGTACTGTCGATATCCGAAACTATGCTCGGAAAAAAGTTATTTTGCTCCGTACGAAAAACCATAGCTGTGATTTTCTTGTTCCAAAATCGATATTGAACTTTGAAAGTATTGTTTTTCAGTGTATTTTGACCCGTTGAATCCAAACAACGTACTGTCGATCGTCGAAACTATGCTTGGAAAAAAGTTATTTTGCTCCGTACGAAAAATGCGTACCTGAGATCTTCTAGTTCCAGAATCGATATTAAACTTTGGCAGTAGTGTTTTTTGGTGTATTTTGACCCGCTGAATCCAAAAAATGTACTGCTTGAATTGAAAATTCTACCGAAAAAAAAATCATGTTTCGCAATACGAAAACGTATGCCCGAGATTCTCGTCTCTCAGAATCAATATCAAACTTTTATCGGTGTGTTTTCCGTCGTATTTCGACCCGCTGAATTCAAAAAACATACTGTCGATGGTCAAAACTATGCTTGGAAAAAAGTTCTTCCGCTCCGTACGGAAAATGCATACCTGAGATTTTCTAGTTCCAGAATCGATATTGAACTCTGGCAGTAGTGTTTTTCAGTGTATTTCGACCCGCTGAATTCGAAAAATGTACTGTCGATGGCCAAAACTATGCTCGGAAAAAAGTTATTTTGCTCCGTACGAAAAATGCATAGCTGTGATTTTCTAGTTCCAAAATCGATATTGAACTTTGAGAGTAGTGTTTTTCAGTGTATTTCGACCCGCTGAATTCAAAAAATGTACTGTCGATATCCAAAACTATGCTCGGAAAAAAGTTATTTTGCTCCGTACGAAAAATGCATAGCTGTGATTTTCTTGTTCCAAAATCGATATTGAACTTTGAAAGTATTGTTTTTCAGTGTATTTTGACCCGTTGAATCCAAACAACGTACTGTCGATTGTCAAAACTATGCTTGGAAAAAAGTTATTTTGCTCCGTACGAAAAATGCATACCTGAGATCTTCTAGTTCCAGAATCGATATTAACGTTTGGCAGTAGTGTTTTTTGGTGTATTTTGACCCGCTGAATCCAAAAAATGTACTGCTTGAATTGAAAATTCTACCGAAAAAAAAATCATGTTTCGCAATACGAAAACGTATGCCCGAGATTCTCGTCTCTCAGAATAAATATCAAACTTTTATCGGTGTGTTTTCCGTCGTATTTCGACCCGCTGAATTTAAAAAACATACTGTCGATGGTCAAAACTATGCTTGGAAAAAAGTTATTCCGCTCCGTACGGAAAATGCATACCTGAGATTTTCTAGTTCCAGAATCGATATTGAACTCTGGCAGTAGTGTTTTTCAGTGTATTTCGACCCGCTGAATTCGAAAAATGTACTGTCGATAGCCTAAACTATGCTCGGAAAAAAGTTATTTTGCTCCGTACGAAAAATGCATAGCTGTGATTTTCTAGTTCCAAAATCGATATTGAACTTTGAGAGTAGTGTTTTTCAGTGTATTTCGACCCGCTGAATTCAAAAAATGTACTGTCGATATCCGAAACTATGCTCGGAAAAAAGTTATTTTGCTCCGTACGAAAAATGCATAGCTGTGATTTTCTTGTTCCAAAATCGATATTGAACTTTGAAAGTATTGTTTTTCAGTGTATTTTGACCCGTTGAATCCAAACAACGTACTGTCGATCGTCGAAACTATGCTTGGAAAAAAGTTATTTTGCTCCGTACGAAAAATGCGTACCTGAGATCTTCTAGTTCCAGAATCGACATTAAACTTTGGCAGTAGTGTTTTTTGGTGTATTTTGACCCGCTGAATCCGAAAAATGTACTGCTTGAATTGAAAATTCTACCGAAAAAAAAAAACATGTTTCGCAATACGAAAACGTATGCCCGAGATTCTCGTCTCTCAGAATCAATATCAAACTTTCATCGGTGTGTTTTCCGTCGTATTTCGACCCGCTGAATTCAAAAAACATACTGTCGATGGTCAAAACTATGCTTGGAAAAAAGTTATTCCGCTCCGTACGGAAAATGCATACCTGAGATTTTCTAGTTCCAGAATCGATATTGAACTCTGGCAGTAGTGTTTTTCAATGTATTTCGACCCGCTGAATTCGAAAAATGTACTGTCGATAGCCAAAACTATGCTCGGAAAAAAGTTATTTTGCTCCGTACGAAAAATGCATAGCTGTGATTTTCTTGTTCCAAAATCGATATTGAACTTTGAAAGTATTGTTTTTCAGTGTATTTTGACCCGCTGAATCCAAACAACGTACTGTCGATCGTCAAAACTATGCTTGGAAAAAAGTTATTTTGCTCCGTACGAAAAATGCGTACCTGAGATCTTCTAGTTCCAGAATCGATATTAAACTTTGGCAGTAGTGTTTTTTGGTGTATTTTGACCCGCAGAATCCGAAAAATGTACTGCTTGAATTGAAAATTCTACCGAAAAAAAAATCATGTTTCGCAATACGAAAACGTATGCCCGAGATTCTCGTCTCTCAGAATCAATATCAAACTTTTATCGGTGTGTTTTCCGTCGTATTTCGACCCGCTGAATTCAAAAAACATACTGTCGATGGTCAAAACTATGCTTGGAAAAAAGTTATTCCGCTCCGTACGGAAAATGCATACCTGAGATTTTCTAGTTCCAGAATCGATATTGAACTCTGGCAGTAGTGTTTTCCAGTGTATTTCGACCCGCTGAATTCAAAAAATGTACTGTCGATAGCCAAAACTATGCTTGGAAAAAAGTTATTTTGCTCCGTACGGAAAATGCATACCTGAGATTTTCTAGTTCCAGAATCGATATTGAACTTTGGCAGTAGTGTTTTTCAGTGTATTTCGACCCGCTGAATTCGAAAAATGTACTGTCGATACCCAAAACTATGCTTGGAAAAAAGTTATTTTGCTCCGTACGAGAATTGCATAGCTGAGATTCTCTAGTTCCAAAATCGATATTGAACTTTGTAAGTTGTGTATTTCAAAGTATTTTGGACCGCTGAATCCAAACAACGTGATGTCGATCGTCCAAACTATGCTTGAAAAAAAGTTATTTCGCTCCCACGAAAAATGCATACCTGAGATTTTCCAGTTCCAGAATCGATATTAAACTTTGGCAGTAGTGTTTTTTGGTGTATTTCGACCCGCTGAATCCAAAAAATGTACTGCTTGAATTCAAAATTCTACTGAAAAAAAAATCATGTTTCGCAATACGAAAACGTATGCCCGAGATTCTCGTCTTTCAGACTCAATATCAAACTTTGATAGGTGTGTTTTCCGGTGTATTTTGACCCGCTGAATTCAAAAAACGTACTGTCGATGGTCAGAACTATGCTTGGAAAAAAGTTATTTTGCTCCGTACGAAAATTGCATACCTGAAATTCTCTAGTATCAAAATCGATATCGAACTTTGAAAGTAGTGTTTTTCAGTGTATTTTGACCCGCTGAATCGAACAAATGTACTGCTTGAATTGAAAGTTCTACCGAAAATAAATTCATGTTTCGCAATACGAAAACGTATGCCCGAGATTCTCGTCTCTCAGAATCAATATCAAACTTTTATAGGTGTGTTTTCCGGTGTATTCCGACTCGCTGAATTCAAAAAACTATGTCAATGATGGTCAAAACTATGCTTGGGAAGAAGTTATTTCGCTCCGTACGGAAAATGCATACCTGAGATTTTCTAGTTCCAGAATCGATATTGAACTTTGGCAGTAGTGTTTTTCAGTGCATTTCGACCCGCTGAATTCGAAAAATGTACTGTCGATACCCAAAACTATGCTCGGAAAAGAGTTATTTTGCTCCGTACGAAAAATGCATAGCTGTGATTTTCTAGTTCCAAAATCGATATTGAACTTTGAGAGTAGTGTTTTTCAGTATATTTCGACCCGCTGAATTCAAAAAATGTACTGTCGATGGCCAAAACTATGCTCGGAAAAAAGTTATTTCGCTCCGTACAAAAAATACATACCTGAGATTTTCTAGTTCCAGAATCGATATTAAACATTGGCAGTAGTGTTTTTTGGTGTATTTTGACCCGTTGAATTCAAACAACGTACTGTCGATGGTCAAAACCATGCTTGGAAAAAATTTATTTCGCTCCGTACGAAAAATGCATACCTGAGATCTTCTAGTTCCAGAATCGATATTAAACTTTGGCAGTAGTGTTTTTTGGTGTATTTTGACCCGCTGAATCCAAAAAATGTACTGCTTGAATTGAAAATTCTACCGAGAAAAAAATCATGTTTCGCAATACGAAAACGTATGCCCGAGATTCTCGTCTCTCAGAATCAATATCAAACTTTTATCGGTGTGTTTTCCGTCGTATTTTGACCCGCTGAATTCAAAAAACATACTGCTGATGGTCAAAACTATGCTTGGAAAAAAGTTATTCCGCTCCGTACGGAAAATGCATACCTGAGATTTTCTAGTTCCAGAATCGATATTGAACTCTGGCAGTAGTGTTTTTCAGTGTATTTCGACCCGCTGAATTCGAAAAATGTACTGCTTGAATTGAAAATTCTACCGAAAAAAAAATCATGTTTCGCAATACGAAAACGTATGCCCGAGATTCTCGTCTCTCAGAATCAATATCAAACTTTTATAGGTGTGTTTTCCGTCGTATTTCGACCCGCTGAATTCAAAAAACATACCGTCGATGGCCAAAACTATGCTCGGAAAAAAGTTATTTTGCTCCGTACGAAAAATGCATAGCTGTGATTTTCTAGTTCCAAAATCGATATTGAACTTTGAGAGTAGTGTTTTTCAGTGTATTTCGACCCGCTGAATTCAAAAAATGTACTGTCGATATCCAAAACTATGCTCGGAAAAAAGTTATTTTGCTCCGTACGAAAAATGCGTACCTGAGATCTTCTAGTTCCAGAATCGATATTAAACTTTGGCAGTAGTGTTTTTTGGTGTATTTTGACCCGCAGAATCCGAAAAATGTACCGCTTGAAATGAAAATTCTACCGAAAAAAAAATCATGTTTCGCAATACGAAAACGTATGCCCGAGATTCTCGTCTCTCAGAATCAATATCAAACTTTTATCGGTGTGTTTTCCGTCGTATTTCGACCCGCTGAATTCAAAAAACATACTGTCGATGGTCAAAACTATGCTTGGAAAAAAGTTATTCCGCTCCGTACGGAAAATGCATACCTGAGATTTTCTAGTTCCAGAATCGATATTGAACTCTGGCAGTAGTGTTTTCCAGTGTATTTCGACCCGCTGAATTCAAAAAATGTACTGTCGATAGCCAAAACTATGCTTGGAAAAAAGTTATTTTGCTCCGTACGGAAAATGCATACCTGAGATTTTCTAGTTCCAGAATCGATATTGAACTTTGGCAGTAGTGTTTTTCAGTGTATTTCGACCCGCTGAATTCGAAAAATGTACTGTCGATCCCCAAACTATGCTTGGAAAAAAGTTATTTTGCTTTGTACGAGAAATGCATAGCTGAGATTCTCTAGTTCCAAAATCGATATTGAACTTTGTAAGTTGTGTATTTCAAAGTATTTTGGACCGCTGAATCCAAACAACGTGATGTCGATCGTCCAAACTATGCTTGAAAAAAAGTTATTTCGCTCCCACGAAAAATGCATACCTGAGATTTTCCAGTTCCAGAATCGATATTAAACTTTGGCAGTAGTGTTTTTTGGTGTATTTCGACCCGCTGAATCCAAAAAATGTACTGCTTGAATTGAAAATTCTACCGAAAAAAAAATCATGTTTCGCAATACGAAAACGTATGCCCGAGATTCTCGTCTCTCAGAATCAATATCAAACTTTTATCGGTGTGTTTTCCGTCGTATTTCGACCCGCTGAATTTAAAAAACATACTGTCGATGGTCAAAACTATGCTTGGAAAAAAGTTATTCCGCTCCGTACGGAAAATGCATACCTGAGATTTTCTAGTTCCAGAATCGATATTGAACTCTGGCAGTAGTGTTTTTCAGTGTATTTCGACCCGCTGAATTCGAAAAATGTACTGTCGATAGCCAAAACTATGCTCGGAAAAAAGTTATTTTGCTCCGTACGAAAAATGCATAGCTGTGATTTTCTAGTTCCAAGATCGATATTGAACTTTGAGAGTAGTGTTTTTCAGTGTATTTCGACCCGCTGAATTCAAAAAATGTACTGTCGATATCCGAAACTATGCTCGGAAAAAAGTTATTTTGCTCCGTACGAAAAATGCATAGCTGTGATTTTCTTGTTCCAAAATCGATATTGAACTTTGAAAGTATTGTTTTTCAGTGTATTTTGACCCGTTGAATCCAAACAACGTACTGTCGATCGTCGAAACTATGCTTGGAAAAAAGTTATTTTGCTCCGTACGAAAAATGCGTACCTGAGATCTTCTAGTTCCAGAATCGATATTAAACTTTGGCAGTAGTGTTTTTTGGTGTATTTTGACCCGCAGAATCCGAAAAATGTACTGCTTGAATTGAAAATTCTACCGAAAAAAAAATCATGTTTCGCAATACGAAAACGTATGCCCGAGATTCTCGTCTCTCAGAATCAATATCAAACTTTTATCGGTGTGTTTTCCGTCGTATTTCGACCCGCTGAATTCAAAAAACATACTGTCGATGGTCAAAACTATGCTTGGAAAAAAGTTATTCCGCTCCGTACGGAAAATGCATACCTGAGATTTTCTAGTTCCAGAATCGATATTGAACTCTGGCAGTAGTGTTTTTCAGTATATTTCGACCCGCTGAATTCGAAAAATGTACTGTCGATAGCCAAAACTATGCTCGGAAAAAAGTTATTTTGCTCCGTACGAAAAATGCATAGCTGTGATTTTCTAGTTCCAAAATCGATATTGAACTTTGAGAGTAGTGTTTTTCAGTGTATTTCGACCCGCTGAATTCAAAAAATGTACTGTCGATATCCGAAACTATGCTCGGAAAAAAGTTATTTTGCTCCGTACGAAAAACCATAGCTGTGATTTTCTTGTTCCAAAATCGATATTGAACTTTGAAAGTATTGTTTTTCAGTGTATTTTGACCCGTTGAATCCAAACAACGTACTGTCGATCGTCGAAACTATGCTTGGAAAAAAGTTATTTTGCTCCGTACGAAAAATGCGTACCTGAGATCTTCTAGTTCCAGAATCGATATTAAACTTTGGCAGTAGTGTTTTTTGGTGTATTTTGACCCGCTGAATCCAAAAAATGTACTGCTTGAATTTAAAATTCTACCGAAAAAAAAATCATGTTTCGCAATACGAAAACGTATGCCCGAGATTCTCGTCTCTCAGAATCAATATCAAACTTTTATCGGTGTGTTTTCCGTCGTATTTCGACCCGCTGAATTCAAAAAACATACTGTCGATGGTCAAAACTATGCTTGGAAAAAAGTTCTTCCGCTCCGTACGGAAAATGCATACCTGAGATTTTCTAGTTCCAGAATCGATATTGAACTCTGGCAGTAGTGTTTTTCAGTGTATTTCGACCCGCTGAATTCGAAAAATGTACTGTCGATGGCCAAAACTATGCTCGGAAAAAAGTTATTTTGCTCCGTACGAAAAATGCATAGCTGTGATTTTCTAGTTCCAAAATCGATATTGAACTTTGAGAGTAGTGTTTTTCAGTGTATTTCGACCCGCTGAATTCAAAAAATGTACTGTCGATATCCAAAACTATGCTCGGAAAAAAGTTATTTTGCTCCGTACGAAAAATGCATAGCTGTGATTTTCTTGTTCCAAAATCGATATTGAACTTTGAAAGTATTGTTTTTCAGTGTATTTTGACCCGTTGAATCCAAACAACGTACTGTCGATTGTCAAAACTATGCTTGGAAAAAAGTTATTTTGCTCCGTACGAAAAATGCATACCTGAGATCTTCTAGTTCCAGAATCGATATTAACGTTTGGCAGTAGTGTTTTTTGGTGTATTTTGACCCGCTGAATCCAAAAAATGTACTGCTTGAATTGAAAATTCTACCGAAAAAAAAATCATGTTTCGCAATACGAAAACGTATGCCCGAGATTCTCGTCTCTCAGAATAAATATCAAACTTTTATCGGTGTGTTTTCCGTCGTATTTCGACCCGCTGAATTTAAAAAACATACTGTCGATGGTCAAAACTATGCTTGGAAAAAAGTTATTCCGCTCCGTACGGAAAATGCATACCTGAGATTTTCTAGTTCCAGAATCGATATTGAACTCTGGCAGTAGTGTTTTTCAGTGTATTTCGACCCGCTGAATTCGAAAAATGTACTGTCGATAGCCAAAACTATGCTCGGAAAAAAGTTATTTTGCTCCGTACGAAAAATGCATAGCTGTGATTTTCTAGTTCCAAGATCGATATTGAACTTTGAGAGTAGTGTTTTTCAGTGTATTTCGACCCGCTGAATTCAAAAAATGTACTGTCGATATCCGAAACTATGCTCGGAAAAAAGTTATTTTGCTCCGTACGAAAAATGCATAGCTGTGATTTTCTTGTTCCAAAATCGATATTGAACTTTGAAAGTATTGTTTTTCAGTGTATTTTGACCCGTTGAATCCAAACAACGTACTGTCGATCGTCGAAACTATGCTTGGAAAAAAGTTATTTTGCTCCGTACGAAAAATGCGTACCTGAGATCTTCTAGTTCCAGAATCGATATTAAACTTTGGCAGTAGTGTTTTTTGGTGTATTTTGACCCGCAGAATCCGAAAAATGTACTGCTTGAATTGAAAATTCTACCGAAAAAAAAATCATGTTTCGCAATACGAAAACGTATGCCCGAGATTCTCGTCTCTCAGAATCAATATCAAACTTTTATCGGTGTGTTTTCCGTCGTATTTCGACCCGCTGAATTCAAAAAACATACTGTCGATGGTCAAAACTATGCTTGGAAAAAAGTTATTCCGCTCCGTACGGAAAATGCATACCTGAGATTTTCTAGTTCCAGAATCGATATTGAACTCTGGCAGTAGTGTTTTTCAGTATATTTCGACCCGCTGAATTCGAAAAATGTACTGTCGATAGCCAAAACTATGCTCGGAAAAAAGTTATTTTGCTCCGTACGAAAAATGCATAGCTGTGATTTTCTAGTTCCAAAATCGATATTGAACTTTGAGAGTAGTGTTTTTCAGTGTATTTCGACCCGCTGAATTCAAAAAATGTACTGTCGATATCCGAAACTATGCTCGGAAAAAAGTTATTTTGCTCCGTACGAAAAACCATAGCTGTGATTTTCTTGTTCCAAAATCGATATTGAACTTTGAAAGTATTGTTTTTCAGTGTATTTTGACCCGTTGAATCCAAACAACGTACTGTCGATCGTCGAAACTATGCTTGGAAAAAAGTTATTTTGCTCCGTACGAAAAATGCGTACCTGAGATCTTCTAGTTCCAGAATCGATATTAAACTTTGGCAGTAGTGTTTTTTGGTGTATTTTGACCCGCTGAATCCAAAAAATGTACTGCTTGAATTGAAAATTCTACCGAAAAAAAAATCATGTTTCGCAATACGAAAACGTATGCCCGAGATTCTCGTCTCTCAGAATCAATATCAAACTTTTATCGGTGTGTTTTCCGTCGTATTTCGACCCGCTGAATTCAAAAAACATACTGTCGATGGTCAAAACTATGCTTGGAAAAAAGTTCTTCCGCTCCGTACGGAAAATGCATACCTGAGATTTTCTAGTTCCAGAATCGATATTGAACTCTGGCAGTAGTGTTTTTCAGTGTATTTCGACCCGCTGAATTCGAAAAATGTACTGTCGATGGCCAAAACTATGCTCGGAAAAAAGTTATTTTGCTCCGTACGAAAAATGCATAGCTGTGATTTTCTAGTTCCAAAATCGATATTGAACTTTGAGAGTAGTGTTTTTCAGTGTATTTCGACCCGCTGAATTCAAAAAATGTACTGTCGATATCCAAAACTATGCTCGGAAAAAAGTTATTTTGCTCCGTACGAAAAATGCATAGCTGTGATTTTCTTGTTCCAAAATCGATATTGAACTTTGAAAGTATTGTTTTTCAGTGTATTTTGACCCGTTGAATCCAAACAACGTACTGTCGATTGTCAAAACTATGCTTGGAAAAAAGTTATTTTGCTCCGTACGAAAAATGCATACCTGAGATCTTCTAGTTCCAGAATCGATATTAACGTTTGGCAGTAGTGTTTTTTGGTGTATTTTGACCCGCTGAATCCAAAAAATGTACTGCTTGAATTGAAAATTCTACCGAAAAAAAAATCATGTTTCGCAATACGAAAACGTATGCCCGAGATTCTCGTCTCTCAGAATAAATATCAAACTTTTATCGGTGTGTTTTCCGTCGTATTTCGACCCGCTGAATTTAAAAAACATACTGTCGATGGTCAAAACTATGCTTGGAAAAAAGTTATTCCGCTCCGTACGGAAAATGCATACCTGAGATTTTCTAGTTCCAGAATCGATATTGAACTCTGGCAGTAGTGTTTTTCAGTGTATTTCGACCCGCTGAATTCGAAAAATGTACTGTCGATAGCCTAAACTATGCTCGGAAAAAAGTTATTTTGCTCCGTACGAAAAATGCATAGCTGTGATTTTCTAGTTCCAAAATCGATATTGAACTTTGAGAGTAGTGTTTTTCAGTGTATTTCGACCCGCTGAATTCAAAAAATGTACTGTCGATATCCGAAACTATGCTCGGAAAAAAGTTATTTTGCTCCGTACGAAAAATGCATAGCTGTGATTTTCTTGTTCCAAAATCGATATTGAACTTTGTAAGTTGTGTATTTCAAAGTATTTTGGACCGCTGAATCCAAACAACGTGATGTCGATCGTCCAAACTATGCTTGAAAAAAAGTTATTTCGCTCCCACGAAAAATGCATACCTGAGATTTTCCAGTTCCAGAATCGATATTAAACTTTGGCAGTAGTGTTTTTTGGTGTATTTCGACCCGCTGAATCCAAAAAATGTACTGCTTGAATTCAAAATTCTACTGAAAAAAAAATCATGTTTCGCAATACGAAAACGTATGCCCGAGATTCTCGTCTTTCAGACTCAATATCAAACTTTGATAGGTGTGTTTTCCGGTGTATTTTGACCCGCTGAATTCAAAAAACGTACTGTCGATGGTCAGAACTATGCTTGGAAAAAAGTTATTTTGCTCCGTACGAAAATTGCATACCTGAAATTCTCTAGTTCCAAAATCGATATCGAACTTTGAAAGTAGTGTTTTTCAGTGTATTTTGACCCGCTGAATCGAACAAATGTACTGCTTGAATTGAAAGTTCTACCGAAAATAAATTCATGTTTCGCAATACGAAAACGTATGCCCGAGATTCTCGTCTCTCAGAATCAATATCAAACTTTTATAGGTGTGTTTTCCGGTGTATTCCGACTCGCTGAATTCAAAAAACTATGTCAATGATGGTCAAAACTATGCTTGGGAAGAAGTTATTTCGCTCCGTACGGAAAATGCATACCTGAGATTTTCTAGTTCCAGAATCGATATTGAACTTTGGCAGTAGTGTTTTTCAGTGCATTTCGACCCGCTGAATTCGAAAAATGTACTGTCGATACCCAAAACTATGCTCGGAAAAGAGTTATTTTGCTCCGTACGAAAAATGCATAGCTGTGATTTTCTAGTTCCAAAATCGATATTGAACTTTGAGAGTAGTGTTTTTCAGTATATTTCGACCCGCTGAATTCAAAAAATGTACTGTCGATGGCCAAAACTATGCTCGGAAAAAAGTTATTTCGCTCCGTACAAAAAATACATACCTGAGATTTTCTAGTTCCAGAATCGATATTAAACATTGGCAGTAGTGTTTTTTGGTGTATTTTGACCCGCTGAATTCGAACAACGTACTGTCGATGGTCAAAACCATGCTTGGAAAAAATTTATTTTGCTCCGTACGAAAAATGCATACCTGAGATCTTCTAGTTCCAGAATCGATATTAAACTTTGGCAGTAGTGTTTTTTGGTGTATTTTGACCCGCTGAATCCGAAAAATGTACTGCTTGAATTGAAAATTCTACCGACAAAAAAATCATGTTTCGCAATACGAAAACGTATGCCCGAGATTCTGGTCTCTCAGAATCAATATCAAACTTTCATAGGTATGTTTTCCGGTGTATTTCGACCCGCTGAATTCAAAAAACATACTGTCGATGGTCAAAACTATGCTTGGAAAAAAGTTATTCCGCTCCGTACGGAAAATGCATACCTGAGATTTTCTAGTTCCAGAATCGATATTAAACTCTGGCAGTAGTGTTTTTCAGTGTATTTCGACCCGCTGAATTTAAAAAATGTACTGTCGATAGCCAAAACTATGCTCGGAAAAAAGTTATTTTGCTCCGTACGAATAATGCATAGCTGTGATTTTCTAGTTCCAAAATCGATTTTGAACTTTGAAAGTATTGTTTTTCAGTGTATTTTGACCCGTTGAATCCAAACAACGTACTGTCGATGATCAAAACTATGCTTGGAAAAAAGTTATTTTGCTCCGTACGAAAAATGCATACCTGAGATCTTCTAGTTCCAGAATCGATATTAAACTTTGGCAGTAGTGTTTTTTGGTGTATTTTGACCCGCTGAATCCAAAAAATGTACTGCTTGAATTGAAAATTCTACCGAGAAAAAAATCATGTTTCGCAATACGAAAACGTATGCCCGAGATTCTCGTCTCTCAGAATCAATATCAAACTTTTATCGGTGTGTTTTCCGTCGTATTTTGACCCGCTGAATTCAAAAAACATACTGCTGATGGTCAAAACTATGCTTGGAAAAAAGTTATTCCGCTCCGTACGGAAAATGCATACCTGAGATTTTCTAGTTCCAGAATCGATATTGAACTCTGGCAGTAGTGTTTTTCAGTGTATTTCGACCCGCTGAATTCGAAAAATGTACTGCTTGAATTGAAAATTCTACCGAAAAAAAAATCATGTTTCGCAATACGAAAACGTATGCCCGAGATTCTCGTCTCTCAGAATCAATATCAAACTTTTATAGGTGTGTTTTCCGTCGTATTTCGACCCGCTGAATTCAAAAAACATACCGTCGATGGCCAAAACTATGCTCGGAAAAAAGTTATTTTGCTCCGTACGAAAAATGCATAGCTGTGATTTTCTAGTTCCAAAATCGATATTGAACTTTGAGAGTAGTGTTTTTCAGTGTATTTCGACCCGCTGAATTCAAAAAATGTACTGTCGATATCCAAAACTATGCTCGGAAAAAAGTTATTTTGCTCCGTACGAAAAATGCGTACCTGAGATCTTCTAGTTCCAGAATCGATATTAAACTTTGGCAGTAGTGTTTTTTGGTGTATTTTGACCCGCAGAATCCGAAAAATGTACCGCTTGAAATGAAAATTCTACCGAAAAAAAAATCATGTTTCGCAATACGAAAACGTATGCCCGAGATTCTCGTCTCTCAGAATCAATATCAAACTTTTATCGGTGTGTTTTCCGTCGTATTTCGACCCGCTGAATTCAAAAAACATACTGTCGATGGTCAAAACTATGCTTGGAAAAAAGTTATTCCGCTCCGTACGGAAAATGCATACCTGAGATTTTCTAGTTCCAGAATCGATATTGAACTCTGGCAGTAGTGTTTTCCAGTGTATTTCGACCCGCTGAATTCAAAAAATGTACTGTCGATAGCCAAAACTATGCTTGGAAAAAAGTTATTTTGCTCCGTACGGAAAATGCATACCTGAGATTTTCTAGTTCCAGAATCGATATTGAACTTTGGCAGTAGTGTTTTTCAGTGTATTTCGACCCGCTGAATTCGAAAAATGTACTGTCGATCCCCAAACTATGCTTGGAAAAAAGTTATTTTGCTTTGTACGAGAAATGCATAGCTGAGATTCTCTAGTTCCAAAATCGATATTGAACTTTGTAAGTTGTGTATTTCAAAGTATTTTGGACCGCTGAATCCAAACAACGTGATGTCGATCGTCCAAACTATGCTTGAAAAAAAGTTATTTCGCTCCCACGAAAAATGCATACCTGAGATTTTCCAGTTCCAGAATCGATATTAAACTTTGGCAGTAGTGTTTTTTGGTGTATTTCGACCCGCTGAATCCAAAAAATGTACTGCTTGAATTGAAAATTCTACCGAAAAAAAAATCATGTTTCGCAATACGAAAACGTATGCCCGAGATTCTCGTCTCTCAGAATCAATATCAAACTTTTATCGGTGTGTTTTCCGTCGTATTTCGACCCGCTGAATTTAAAAAACATACTGTCGATGGTCAAAACTATGCTTGGAAAAAAGTTATTCCGCTCCGTACGGAAAATGCATACCTGAGATTTTCTAGTTCCAGAATCGATATTGAACTCTGGCAGTAGTGTTTTTCAGTGTATTTCGACCCGCTGAATTCGAAAAATGTACTGTCGATAGCCAAAACTATGCTCGGAAAAAAGTTATTTTGCTCCGTACGAAAAATGCATAGCTGTGATTTTCTAGTTCCAAGATCGATATTGAACTTTGAGAGTAGTGTTTTTCAGTGTATTTCGACCCGCTGAATTCAAAAAATGTACTGTCGATATCCGAAACTATGCTCGGAAAAAAGTTATTTTGCTCCGTACGAAAAATGCATAGCTGTGATTTTCTTGTTCCAAAATCGATATTGAACTTTGAAAGTATTGTTTTTCAGTGTATTTTGACCCGTTGAATCCAAACAACGTACTGTCGATCGTCGAAACTATGCTTGGAAAAAAGTTATTTTGCTCCGTACGAAAAATGCGTACCTGAGATCTTCTAGTTCCAGAATCGATATTAAACTTTGGCAGTAGTGTTTTTTGGTGTATTTTGACCCGCAGAATCCGAAAAATGTACTGCTTGAATTGAAAATTCTACCGAAAAAAAAATCATGTTTCGCAATACGAAAACGTATGCCCGAGATTCTCGTCTCTCAGAATCAATATCAAACTTTTATCGGTGTGTTTTCCGTCGTATTTCGACCCGCTGAATTCAAAAAACATACTGTCGATGGTCAAAACTATGCTTGGAAAAAAGTTATTCCGCTCCGTACGGAAAATGCATACCTGAGATTTTCTAGTTCCAGAATCGATATTGAACTCTGGCAGTAGTGTTTTTCAGTATATTTCGACCCGCTGAATTCGAAAAATGTACTGTCGATAGCCAAAACTATGCTCGGAAAAAAGTTATTTTGCTCCGTACGAAAAATGCATAGCTGTGATTTTCTAGTTCCAAAATCGATATTGAACTTTGAGAGTAGTGTTTTTCAGTGTATTTCGACCCGCTGAATTCAAAAAATGTACTGTCGATATCCGAAACTATGCTCGGAAAAAAGTTATTTTGCTCCGTACGAAAAACCATAGCTGTGATTTTCTTGTTCCAAAATCGATATTGAACTTTGAAAGTATTGTTTTTCAGTGTATTTTGACCCGTTGAATCCAAACAACGTACTGTCGATCGTCGAAACTATGCTTGGAAAAAAGTTATTTTGCTCCGTACGAAAAATGCGTACCTGAGATCTTCTAGTTCCAGAATCGATATTAAACTTTGGCAGTAGTGTTTTTTGGTGTATTTTGACCCGCTGAATCCAAAAAATGTACTGCTTGAATTGAAAATTCTACCGAAAAAAAAATCATGTTTCGCAATACGAAAACGTATGCCCGAGATTCTCGTCTCTCAGAATCAATATCAAACTTTTATCGGTGTGTTTTCCGTCGTATTTCGACCCGCTGAATTCAAAAAACATACTGTCGATGGTCAAAACTATGCTTGGAAAAAAGTTCTTCCGCTCCGTACGGAAAATGCATACCTGAGATTTTCTAGTTCCAGAATCGATATTGAACTCTGGCAGTAGTGTTTTTCAGTGTATTTCGACCCGCTGAATTCGAAAAATGTACTGTCGATGGCCAAAACTATGCTCGGAAAAAAGTTATTTTGCTCCGTACGAAAAATGCATAGCTGTGATTTTCTAGTTCCAAAATCGATATTGAACTTTGAGAGTAGTGTTTTTCAGTGTATTTCGACCCGCTGAATTCAAAAAATGTACTGTCGATATCCAAAACTATGCTCGGAAAAAAGTTATTTTGCTCCGTACGAAAAATGCATAGCTGTGATTTTCTTGTTCCAAAATCGATATTGAACTTTGAAAGTATTGTTTTTCAGTGTATTTTGACCCGTTGAATCCAAACAACGTACTGTCGATTGTCAAAACTATGCTTGGAAAAAAGTTATTTTGCTCCGTACGAAAAATGCATACCTGAGATCTTCTAGTTCCAGAATCGATATTAACGTTTGGCAGTAGTGTTTTTTGGTGTATTTTGACCCGCTGAATCCAAAAAATGTACTGCTTGAATTGAAAATTCTACCGAAAAAAAAATCATGTTTCGCAATACGAAAACGTATGCCCGAGATTCTCGTCTCTCAGAATAAATATCAAACTTTTATCGGTGTGTTTTCCGTCGTATTTCGACCCGCTGAATTTAAAAAACATACTGTCGATGGTCAAAACTATGCTTGGAAAAAAGTTATTCCGCTCCGTACGGAAAATGCATACCTGAGATTTTCTAGTTCCAGAATCGATATTGAACTCTGGCAGTAGTGTTTTTCAGTGTATTTCGACCCGCTGAATTCGAAAAATGTACTGTCGATAGCCTAAACTATGCTCGGAAAAAAGTTATTTTGCTCCGTACGAAAAATGCATAGCTGTGATTTTCTAGTTCCAAAATCGATATTGAACTTTGAGAGTAGTGTTTTTCAGTGTATTTCGACCCGCTGAATTCAAAAAATGTACTGTCGATATCCGAAACTATGCTCGGAAAAAAGTTATTTTGCTCCGTACGAAAAATGCATAGCTGTGATTTTCTTGTTCCAAAATCGATATTGAACTTTGAAAGTATTGTTTTTCAGTGTATTTTGACCCGTTGAATCCAAACAACGTACTGTCGATCGTCGAAACTATGCTTGGAAAAAAGTTATTTTGCTCCGTACGAAAAATGCGTACCTGAGATCTTCTAGTTCCAGAATCGACATTAAACTTTGGCAGTAGTGTTTTTTGGTGTATTTTGACCCGCTGAATCCGAAAAATGTACTGCTTGAATTGAAAATTCTACCGAAAAAAAAATCATGTTTCGCAATACGAAAACGTATGCCCGAGATTCTCGTCTCTCAGAATCAATATCAAACTTTCATCGGTGTGTTTTCCGTCGTATTTCGACCCGCTGAATTCAAAAAACATACTGTCGATGGTCAAAACTATGCTTGGAAAAAAGTTATTCCGCTCCGTACGGAAAATGCATACCTGAGATTTTCTAGTTCCAGAATCGATATTGAACTCTGGCAGTAGTGTTTTTCAATGTATTTCGACCCGCTGAATTCGAAAAATGTACTGTCGATAGCCAAAACTATGCTCGGAAAAAAGTTATTTTGCTCCGTACGAAAAATGCATAGCTGTGATTTTCTTGTTCCAAAATCGATATTGAACTTTGAAAGTATTGTTTTTCAGTGTATTTTGACCCGCTGAATCCAAACAACGTACTGTCGATCGTCAAAACTATGCTTGGAAAAAAGTTATTTTGCTCCGTACGAAAAATGCGTACCTGAGATCTTCTAGTTCCAGAATCGATATTAAACTTTGGCAGTAGTGTTTTTTGGTGTATTTTGACCCGCAGAATCCGAAAAATGTACTGCTTGAATTGAAAATTCTACCGAAAAAAAAATCATGTTTCGCAATACGAAAACGTATGCCCGAGATTCTCGTCTCTCAGAATCAATATCAAACTTTTATCGGTGTGTTTTCCGTCGTATTTCGACCCGCTGAATTCAAAAAACATACTGTCGATGGTCAAAACTATGCTTGGAAAAAAGTTATTCCGCTCCGTACGGAAAATGCATACCTGAGATTTTCTAGTTCCAGAATCGATATTGAACTCTGGCAGTAGTGTTTTCCAGTGTATTTCGACCCGCTGAATTCAAAAAATGTACTGTCGATAGCCAAAACTATGCTTGGAAAAAAGTTATTTTGCTCCGTACGGAAAATGCATACCTGAGATTTTCTAGTTCCAGAATCGATATTGAACTTTGGCAGTAGTGTTTTTCAGTGTATTTCGACCCGCTGAATTCGAAAAATGTACTGTCGATACCCAAAACTATGCTTGGAAAAAAGTTATTTTGCTCCGTACGAGAATTGCATAGCTGAGATTCTCTAGTTCCAAAATCGATATTGAACTTTGTAAGTTGTGTATTTCAAAGTATTTTGGACCGCTGAATCCAAACAACGTGATGTCGATCGTCCAAACTATGCTTGAAAAAAAGTTATTTCGCTCCCACGAAAAATGCATACCTGAGATTTTCCAGTTCCAGAATCGATATTAAACTTTGGCAGTAGTGTTTTTTGGTGTATTTCGACCCGCTGAATCCAAAAAATGTACTGCTTGAATTCAAAATTCTACTGAAAAAAAAATCATGTTTCGCAATACGAAAACGTATGCCCGAGATTCTCGTCTTTCAGACTCAATATCAAACTTTGATAGGTGTGTTTTCCGGTGTATTTTGACCCGCTGAATTCAAAAAACGTACTGTCGATGGTCAGAACTATGCTTGGAAAAAAGTTATTTTGCTCCGTACGAAAATTGCATACCTGAAATTCTCTAGTATCAAAATCGATATCGAACTTTGAAAGTAGTGTTTTTCAGTGTATTTTGACCCGCTGAATCGAACAAATGTACTGCTTGAATTGAAAGTTCTACCGAAAATAAATTCATGTTTCGCAATACGAAAACGTATGCCCGAGATTCTCGTCTCTCAGAATCAATATCAAACTTTTATAGGTGTGTTTTCCGGTGTATTCCGACTCGCTGAATTCAAAAAACTATGTCAATGATGGTCAAAACTATGCTTGGGAAGAAGTTATTTCGCTCCGTACGGAAAATGCATACCTGAGATTTTCTAGTTCCAGAATCGATATTGAACTTTGGCAGTAGTGTTTTTCAGTGCATTTCGACCCGCTGAATTCGAAAAATGTACTGTCGATACCCAAAACTATGCTCGGAAAAGAGTTATTTTGCTCCGTACGAAAAATGCATAGCTGTGATTTTCTAGTTCCAAAATCGATATTGAACTTTGAGAGTAGTGTTTTTCAGTATATTTCGACCCGCTGAATTCAAAAAATGTACTGTCGATGGCCAAAACTATGCTCGGAAAAAAGTTATTTCGCTCCGTACAAAAAATACATACCTGAGATTTTCTAGTTCCAGAATCGATATTAAACATTGGCAGTAGTGTTTTTTGGTGTATTTTGACCCGTTGAATTCAAACAACGTACTGTCGATGGTCAAAACCATGCTTGGAAAAAATTTATTTCGCTCCGTACGAAAAATGCATACCTGAGATCTTCTAGTTCCAGAATCGATATTAAACTTTGGCAGTAGTGTTTTTTGGTGTATTTTGACCCGCTGAATCCGAAAAATGTACTGCTTGAATTGAAAATTCTACCGACAAAAAAATCATGTTTCGCAATACGAAAACGTATGCCCGAGATTCTCGTCTCTCAGAATCAATATCAAACTTTCATAGGTATGTTTTCCGGTGTATTTCGACCCGCTGAATTCAAAAAACATACTGTCGATGGTCAAAACTATGCTTGGAAAAAAGTTATTCCGCTCCGTACGGAAAATGCATACCTGAGATTTTCTAGTTCCAGAATCGATATTAAACTCTGGCAGTAGTGTTTTTCAGTGTATTTCGACCCGCTGAATTTAAAAAATGTACTGTCGATAGCCAAAACTATGCTCGGAAAAAAGTTATTTTGCTCCGTACGAATAATGCATAGCTGTAATTTTCTAGTTCCAAAATCGATTTTGAACTTTGAAAGTATTGTTTTTCAGTGTATTTTGACCCGTTGAATCCAAACAACGTACTGTCGATGATCAAAACTATGCTTGGAAAAAAGTTATTTTGCTCCGTACGAAAAATGCATACCTGAGATCTTCTAGTTCCAGAATCGATATTAAACTTTGGCAGTAGTGTTTTTTGGTGTATTTTGACCCGCTGAATCCAAAAAATGTACTGCTTGAATTGAAAATTCTACCGAAAAAAAAATCATGTTTCGCAATACGAAAACGTATGCCCGAGATTCTCGTCTCTCAGAATCAATATCAAACTTTCATCGGTGTGTTTTCCGTCGTATTTTGACCCGCTGAATTCAAAAAACATACTGCTGATGGTCAAAACTATGCTTGGAAAAAAGTTATTCCGCTCCGTACGGAAAATGCATACCTGAGATTTTCTAGTTCCAGAATCGATATTGAACTCTGGCAGTAGTGTTTTTCAGTGTATTTCGACCCGCTGAATTCGAAAAATGTACTGCTTGAATTGGAAATTCTACCGAAAAAAAAATCATGTTTCGCAATACGAAAACGTATGCCCGAGATTCTCGTCTCTCAGAATCAATATCAAACTTTTAAAGGTGTGTTTTCCGTCGTATTTCGACCCGCTGAATTCAAAAAACATACTGTCGATGGCCAAAACTATGCTCGGAAAAAAGTTATTCCGCTCCGTACGGAAAATGCATACCTGAGATTTTCTAGTTCCAGAATCGATATTGAACTCTGGCAGTAGTGTTTTTCAGTGTATTTCGACCCGCTGAATTCGAAAAATGTACTGTCGATGGCCAAAACTATGCTCGGAAAAAAGTTATTTTGCTCCGTACGAAAAATGCATAGCTGTGATTTTCTAGTTCCAAAATCGATATTGAACTTTGAGAGTAGTGTTTTTCAGTGTATTTCGACCCGCTGAATTCAAAAAATGTACTGTCGATATCCAAAAGTATGCTCGGAAAAAAGTTATTTTGCTCCGTACGAAAAATGCATAGCTGTGATTTTCTTGTTCCAAAATCGATATTGAACTTTGAAAGTATTGTTTTTCAGTGTATTTTGACCCGTTGAATCCAAACAACGTACTGTCGATTGTCAAAACTATGCTTGGAAAAAAGTTATTTTGCTCCGTACGAAAAATGCATACCTGAGATCTTCTAGTTCCAGAATCGATATTAAACTTTGGCAGTAGTGTTTTTTGGTGTATTTTGACCCGCTGAATCCGAAAAATGTACTGCTTGAATTGAAAATTCTACCGAAAAAAAAATCATGTTTCGCAATACGAAAACGTATGCCCGAGATTCTCGTCTCTCAGAATCAATATCAAACTTTTATCGGTGTGTTTTCCGTCGTATTTCGACCCGCTGAATTCAAAAAACATACTGTCGATGGTCAAAACTATGCTTGGAAAAAAGTTATTCCGCTCCGTACGGAAAATGCATACCTGAGATTTTCTAGTTCCAGAATCGATATTGAACTCTGGCAGTAGTGTTTTTCAATGTATTTCGACCCGCTGAATTCGAAAAATGTACTGTCGATAGCCAAAACTATGCTCGGAAAAAAGTTATTTTGCTCCGTACGAAAAATGCATAGCTGTGATTTTCTTGTTCCAAAATCGATATTGAACTTTGAAAGTATTGTTTTTCAGTGTATTTTGACCCGCTGAATCCAAACAACGTACTGTCGATCGTCAAAACTATGCTTGGAAAAAAGTTATTTTGCTCCGTACGAAAAATGCGTACCTGAGATCTTCTAGTTCCAGAATCGATATTAAACTTTGGCAGTAGTGTTTTTTGGTGTATTTTGACCCGCAGAATCCGAAAAATGTACTGCTTGAATTGAAAATTCTACCGAAAAAAAAATCATGTTTCGCAATACGAAAACGTATGCCCGAGATTCTCGTCTCTCAGAATCAATATCAAACTTTTATCGGTGTGTTTTCCGTCGTATTTCGACCCGCTGAATTCAAAAAACATACTGTCGATGGTCAAAACTATGCTTGGAAAAAAGTTATTCCGCTCCGTACGGAAAATGAATACCTGAGATTTTCTAGTTCCAGAATCGATATTGAACTCTGGCAGTAGTGTTTTTCAATGTATTTCGACCCGCTGAATTCGAAAAATGTACTGTCGATAGCCAAAACTATGCTCGGAAAAAAGTTATTTTGCTCCGTACGAAAAATGCATAGCTGTGATTTTCTTGTTCCAAAATCGATATTGAACTTTGAAAGTATTGTTTTTCAGTGTATTTTGACCCGCTGAATCCAAACAACGTACTGTCGATCGTCAAAACTATGCTTGGAAAAAAGTTATTTTGCTCCGTACGAAAAATGCGTACCTGAGATCTTCTAGTTCCAGAATCGATATTAAACTTTGGCAGTAGTGTTTTTTGGTGTATTTTGACCCGCAGAATCCGAAAAATGTACTGCTTGAATTGAAAATTCTACCGAAAAAAAAATCATGTTTCGCAATACGAAAACGTATGCCCGAGATTCTCGTCTCTCAGAATCAATATCAAACTTTTATCGGTGTGTTTTCCGTCGTATTTCGACCCGCTGAATTCAAAAAACATACTGTCGATGGTCAAAACTATGCTTGGAAAAAAGTTATTCCGCTCCGTACGGAAAATGCATACCTGAGATTTTCTAGTTCCAGAATCGATATTGAACTCTGGCAGTAGTGTTCTCCAGTGTATTTCGACCCGCTGAATTCAAAAAATGTACTGTCGATAACCAAAACTATGCTTGGAAAAAAGTTATTTTGCTCCGTACGGAAAATGCATACCTGAGATTTTCTAGTTCCAGAATCGATATTGAACTCTGGCAGTAGTGTTTTTCAGTGTATTTCGACCCGCTGAATCCGAAAAATGTACTGTCGATAGCCAAAACTATGCTCGGAAAAAAGTTATTTTGCTCCGTACGAAAAATGCATAGCTGTGATTTTCTAGTTCCAAAATCGATATTGAACTTTGAGAGTAGTGTTTTTCAGTGTATTTCGACCCGCTGAATTCAAAAAATGTACTGTCGATATCCGAAACTATGCTCGGAAAAAAGTTATTTTGCTCCGTACGAAAAATGCATAGCTGTGATTTTCTTGTTCCAAAATCGATATTGAACTTTGAAAGTATTGTTTTTCAGTGTATTTTGACCCGTTGAATCCAAACAACGTACTGTCGATCGTCGAAACTATGCTTGGAAAAAAGTTATTTTGCTCCGTACGAAAAATGCGTACCTGAGATCTTCTAGTTCCAGATTCGATATTAAACTTTGGCAGTAGTGTTTTTTGGTGTATTTTGACCCGCTGAATCCAAAAAATGTACTGCTTGAATTGAAAATTCTACCGAAAAAAAAATCATGTTTCGCAATACGAAAACGTATGCCCGAGATTCTCGTCTCTCAGAATCAATATCAAACTTTTATCGGTGTGTTTTCCGTCGTATTTCGACCCGCTGAATTCAAAAAACATACTGTCGATGGTCAAAACTATGCTTGGAAAAAAGTTATTCCGCTCCGTACGGAAAATGCATACCTGAGATTTTCTAGTTCCAGAATCGATATTGAACTCTGGCAGTAGTGTTTTTCAGTGTATATCGACCCGCTGAATTCGAAAAATGTACTGTCGATGGCCAAAACTATGCTCGGAAAAAAGTTATTTTGCTCCGTACGAAAAATGCATAGCTGTGATTTTCTAGTTCCAAAATCGATATTGAACTTTGAGAGTAGTGTTTTTCAGTGTATTTCGACCCGCTGAATTCAAAAAATGTACTGTCGATATATAAAACTATGCTCGGAAAAAAGTTATTTTGCTCCGTACGAAAAATGCATAGCTGTGATTTTCTTGTTCCAAAATCGATATTGAACTTTGAAAGTATTATTTTTCAGTGTATTTTGACCCGTTGAATCCAAACAACGTACTGTCGATTTTCAAAACTATGCTTGGAAAAAAGTTATTTTGCTCCGTACGAAAAATGCATACCTGAGATCTTCTAGTTCCAGAATCGATATTAAACTTTGGCAGTAGTGTTTTTTGGTGTATTTTGACCCGCTGAATCCAAAAAATGTACTGCTTGAATTGAAAATTCTACCGAAAAAAAAATCATGTTTCGCAATACGAAAACGTATGCCCGAGATTCTCGTCTCTCAGAATCAATATCAAACTTTTATCGGTGTGTTTTCCGTCGTATTTCGACCCGCTGAATTCAAAAAACATACTGTCGATGGTTAAAACTATGCTTGGAAAAAAGTTATTCCGCTCCGTACGGAAAATGCATACCTGAGATTTTCTAGTTCCAGAATCGATATTGAACTCTGGCAGTAGTGTTTTTCAGTGTATTTCGACCCGCTGAATTCGAAAAATGTACTGTCGATAGCCAAAACTATGCTCGGAAAAAAGTTATTTTGCTCCGTACGAAAAATGCATAGCTGTGATTTTCTTGTTCCAAAATCGATATTGAACTTTGAAAGTATTGTTTTTCAGTGTATTTTGACCCGCTGAATCCAAAAAACGTACTGTCGATCGTCAAAACTTCGCTTGGAAAAAAGTTATTTTGCTCCGTACGAAAAATGCGTACCTGAGATCTTCTAGTTCCAGAATCGATATTAAACTTTGGCAGTAGTGTTTTTTGGTGTATTTTGACCCGCAGAATCCGAAAAATGTACTGCTTGAATTGAAAATTCTACCGAAAAAAAAATCATGTTTCGCAATACGAAAACGTATGCCCGAGATTCTCGTCTCTCAGAATCAATATCAAACTTTTATCGGTGTGTTTTCCGTCGTATTTCGACCCGCTGAATTCAAAAAACATACTGTCGATGGTCAAAACTATGCTTGGAAAAAAGTTATTCCGCTCCGTACGGAAAATGAATACCTGAGATTTTCTAGTTCCAGAATCGATATTGAACTCTGGCAGTAGTGTTTTTCAATGTATTTCGACCCGCTGAATTCGAAAAATGTACTGTCGATAGCCAAAACTATGCTCGGAAAAAAGTTATTTTGCTCCGTACGAAAAATGCATAGCTGTGATTTTCTTGTTCCAAAATCGATATTGAACTTTGAAAGTATTGTTTTTCAGTGTATTTTGACCCGCTGAATCCAAACAACGTACTGTCGATCGTCAAAACTATGCTTGGAAAAAAGTTATTTTGCTCCGTACGAAAAATGCGTACCTGAGATCTTCTAGTTCCAGAATCGATATTAAACTTTGGCAGTAGTGTTTTTTGGTGTATTTTGACCCGCAGAATCCGAAAAATGTACTGCTTGAATTGAAAATTCTACCGAAAAAAAAATCATGTTTCGCAATACGAAAACGTATGCCCGAGATTCTCGTCTCTCAGAATCAATATCAAACTTTTATCGGTGTGTTTTCCGTCGTATTTCGACCCGCTGAATTCAAAAAACATACTGTCGATGGTCAAAACTATGCTTGGAAAAAAGTTATTCCGCTCCGTACGGAAAATGCATACCTGAGATTTTCTAGTTCCAGAATCGATATTGAACTCTGGCAGTAGTGTTCTCCAGTGTATTTCGACCCGCTGAATTCAAAAAATGTACTGTCGATAACCAAAACTATGCTTGGAAAAAAGTTATTTTGCTCCGTACGGAAAATGCATACCTGAGATTTTCTAGTTCCAGAATCGATATTGAACTCTGGCAGTAGTGTTTTTCAGTGTATTTCGACCCGCTGAATCCGAAAAATGTACTGTCGATAGCCAAAACTATGCTCGGAAAAAAGTTATTTTGCTCCGTACGAAAAATGCATAGCTGTGATTTTCTAGTTCCAAAATCGATATTGAACTTTGAGAGTAGTGTTTTTCAGTGTATTTCGACCCGCTGAATTCAAAAAATGTACTGTCGATATCCGAAACTATGCTCGGAAAAAAGTTATTTTGCTCCGTACGAAAAATGCATAGCTGTGATTTTCTTGTTCCAAAATCGATATTGAACTTTGAAAGTATTGTTTTTCAGTGTATTTTGACCCGTTGAATCCAAACAACGTACTGTCGATCGTCGAAACTATGCTTGGAAAAAAGTTATTTTGCTCCGTACGAAAAATGCGTACCTGAGATCTTCTAGTTCCAGATTCGATATTAAACTTTGGCAGTAGTGTTTTTTGGTGTATTTTGACCCGCTGAATCCAAAAAATGTACTGCTTGAATTGAAAATTCTACCGAAAAAAAAATCATGTTTCGCAATACGAAAACGTATGCCCGAGATTCTCGTCTCTCAGAATCAATATCAAACTTTTATCGGTGTGTTTTCCGTCGTATTTCGACCCGCTGAATTCAAAAAACATACTGTCGATGGTCAAAACTATGCTTGGAAAAAAGTTATTCCGCTCCGTACGGAAAATGCATACCTGAGATTTTCTAGTTCCAGAATCGATATTGAACTCTGGCAGTAGTGTTTTTCAGTGTATATCGACCCGCTGAATTCGAAAAATGTACTGTCGATGGCCAAAACTATGCTCGGAAAAAAGTTATTTTGCTCCGTACGAAAAATGCATAGCTGTGATTTTCTAGTTCCAAAATCGATATTGAACTTTGAGAGTAGTGTTTTTCAGTGTATTTCGACCCGCTGAATTCAAAAAATGTACTGTCGATATATAAAACTATGCTCGGAAAAAAGTTATTTTGCTCCGTACGAAAAATGCATAGCTGTGATTTTCTTGTTCCAAAATCGATATTGAACTTTGAAAGTATTATTTTTCAGTGTATTTTGACCCGTTGAATCCAAACAACGTACTGTCGATTTTCAAAACTATGCTTGGAAAAAAGTTATTTTGCTCCGTACGAAAAATGCATACCTGAGATCTTCTAGTTCCAGAATCGATATTAAACTTTGGCAGTAGTGTTTTTTGGTGTATTTTGACCCGCTGAATCCAAAAAATGTACTGCTTGAATTGAAAATTCTACCGAAAAAAAAATCATGTTTCGCAATACGAAAACGTATGCCCGAGATTCTCGTCTCTCAGAATCAATATCAAACTTTTATCGGTGTGTTTTCCGTCGTATTTCGACCCGCTGAATTCAAAAAACATACTGTCGATGGTTAAAACTATGCTTGGAAAAAAGTTATTCCGCTCCGTACGGAAAATGCATACCTGAGATTTTCTAGTTCCAGAATCGATATTGAACTCTGGCAGTAGTGTTTTTCAGTGTATTTCGACCCGCTGAATTCGAAAAATGTACTGTCGATAGCCAAAACTATGCTCGGAAAAAAGTTATTTTGCTCCGTACGAAAAATGCATAGCTGTGATTTTCTTGTTCCAAAATCGATATTGAACTTTGAAAGTATTGTTTTTCAGTGTATTTTGACCCGCTGAATCCAAAAAACGTACTGTCGATCGTCAAAACTTCGCTTGGAAAAAAGTTATTTTGCTCCGTACGAAAAATGCGTACCTGAGATCTTCTAGTTCCAGAATCGATATTAAACTTTGGCAGTAGTGTTTTTTGGTGTATTTTGACCCGCAGAATCCGAAAAATGTACTGCTTGAATTGAAAATTCTACCGAAAAAAAAATCATGTTTCGCAATACGAAAACGTATGCCCGAGATTCTCGTCTCTCAGAATCAATATCAAACTTTTATCGGTGTGTTTTCCGTCGTATTTCGACCCGCTGAATTCAAAAAACATACTGTCGATGGTCAAAACTATGCTTGGAAAAAAGTTATTTCGCTCCGTACAAAAAATACATACCTGAGATTTTCTAGTTCCAGAATCGATATTAAACATTGGCAGTAGTGTTTTTTGGTGTATTTTGACCCGCTGAATTCAAACAACGTACTGTCGATGGTCAAAACCATGCTTGGAAAAAATTTATTTTGCTCCGTACGAAAAATGCATACCTGAGATCCTCTAGTTCCAGAATCGATATTAAACTTTGGCAGTAGTGTTTTTTGGTGTATTTTGACCCGCTGAATCCGAAAAATGTACTGCTTGAATTGAAAATTCTACCGAAAAAAAATGTTTCATGTTTCATGTTTCATGTTTCGCAATACGAAAACGTATGCCCGAGATTCTCGTCTCTCAGAATCAATATCAAACTTTCATAGGTATGTTTTCCGGTGTATTTCGACCCGCTGAATTCAAAAAACATACTGTCGATGGTCAAAACTATGCTTGGAAAAAAGTTATTCCGCTCCGTACGGAAAATGCATACCTGAGATTTTCTAGTTCCAGAATCGATATTAAACTCTGGCAGTAGTGTTTTTCAGTGTATTTCGACCCGCTGAATTTAAAAAATGTACTGTCGATAGCCAAAACTATGCTCGGAAAAAAGTTATTTTGCTCCGTACGAATAATGCATAGCTGTAATTTTCTAGTTCCAAAATCGATTTTGAACTTTGAAAGTATTGTTTTTCAGTGTATTTTGACCCGTTGAATCCAAACAACGTACTGTCGATGATCAAAACTATGCTTGGAAAAAAGTTATTTTGCTCCGTACGAAAAATGCATACCTGAGATCTTCTAGTTCCAGAATCGATATTAAACTTTGGCAGTAGTGTTTTTTGGTGTATTTTGACCCGCTGAATCCAAAAAATGTACTGCTTGAATTGAAAATTCTACCGAAAAAAAAATCATGTTTCGCAATACGAAAACGTATGCCCGAGATTCTCGTCTCTCAGAATCAATATCAAACTTTTATCGGTGTGTTTTCCGTCGTATTTCGACCCGCTGAATTCAAAAAACATACTGTCGATGGTCAAAACTATGCTTGGAAAAAAGTTATTCCGCTCCGTACGGAAAATGCATACCTGAGATTTTCTAGTTCCAGAATCGATATTGAACTCTGGCAGTAGTGTTTTTCAATGTATTTCGACCCGCTGAATTCGAAAAATGTACTGTCGATAGCCAAAACTATGCTCGGAAAAAAGTTATTTTGCTCCGTACGAAAAATGCATAGCTGTGATTTTCTTGTTCCAAAATCGATATTGAACTTTGAAAGTATTGTTTTTCAGTGTATTTTGACCCGCTGAATCCAAACAACGTACTGTCGATCGTCAAAACTATGCTTGGAAAAAAGTTATTTTGCTCCGTACGAAAAATGCGTACCTGAGATCTTCTAGTTCCAGAATCGATATTAAACTTTGGCAGTAGTGTTTTTTGGTGTATTTTGACCCGCAGAATCCGAAAAATGTACTGCTTGAATTGAAAATTCTACCGAAAAAAAATCATGTTTCGCAATACGAAAACGTATGCCCGAGATTCTCGTCTCTCAGAATCAATATCAAACTTTTATCGGTGTGTTTTCCGTCGTATTTCGACCCGCTGAATTCAAAAAACATACTGTCGATGGTCAAAACTATGCTTGGAAAAAAGTTATTCCGCTCCGTACGGAAAATGCATACCTGAGATTTTCTAGTTCCAGAATCGATATTGAACTCTGGCAGTAGTGTTTTCCAGTGTATTTCGACCCGCTGAATTCAAAAAATGTACTGTCGATAGCCAAAACTATGCTTGGAAAAAAGTTATTTTGCTCCGTACGGAAAATGCATACCTGAGATTTTCTAGTTCCAGAATCGATATTGAACTTCGGCAGTAGTGTTTTTCAGTGTATTTCGACCCGCTGAATTCGAAAAATGTACTGTCGATACCCAAAACTATGCTTGGAAAAAAGTTATTTTGCTCCGTACGAGAATTGCATAGCTGAGATTCTCTAGTTCCAAAATCGATATTGAACTTTGTAAGTTGTGTATTTCAAAGTATTTTGGACCGCTGAATCCAAACAACGTGATGTCGATCGTCCAAACTATGCTTGAAAAAAAGTTATTTCGCTCCCACGAAAAATGCATACCTGAGATTTTCCAGTTCCAGAATCGATATTAAACTTTGGCAGTAGTGTTTTTTGGTGTATTTCGACCCGCTGAATCCAAAAAATGTACTGCTTGAATTCAAAATTCTACTGAAAAAAAAATCATGTTTCGCAATACGAAAACGTATGCCCGAGATTCTCGTCTTTCAGACTCAATATCAAACTTTGATAGGTGTGTTTTCCGGTGTATTTTGACCCGCTGAATTCAAAAAACGTACTGTCGATGGTCAGAACTATGCTTGGAAAAAAGTTATTTTGCTCCGTACGAAAATTGCATACCTGAAATTCTCTAGTATCAAAATCGATATCGAACTTTGAAAGTAGTGTTTTTCAGTGTATTTTGACCCGCTGAATCGAACAAATGTACTGCTTGAATTGAAAGTTCTACCGAAAATAAATTCATGTTTCGCAATACGAAAACGTATGCCCGAGATTCTCGTCTCTCAGAATCAATATCAAACTTTTATAGGTGTGTTTTCCGGTGTATTCCGACTCGCTGAATTCAAAAAACTATGTCAATGATGGTCAAAACTATGCTTGGGAAGAAGTTATTTCGCTCCGTACGGAAAATGCATACCTGAGATTTTCTAGTTCCAGAATCGATATTGAACTTTGGCAGTAGTGTTTTTCAGTGCATTTCGACCCGCTGAATTCGAAAAATGTACTGTCGATACCCAAAACTATGCTCGGAAAAGAGTTATTTTGCTCCGTACGAAAAATGCATAGCTGTGATTTTCTAGTTCCAAAATCGATATTGAACTTTGAGAGTAGTGTTTTTCAGTATATTTCGACCCGCTGAATTCAAAAAATGTACTGTCGATGGCCAAAACTATGCTCGGAAAAAAGTTATTTCGCTCCGTACAAAAAATACATACCTGAGATTTTCTAGTTCCAGAATCGATATTAAACATTGGCAGTAGTGTTTTTTGGTGTATTTTGACCCGCTGAATTCGAACAACGTACTGTCGATGGTCAAAACCATGCTTGGAAAAAATTTATTTTGCTCCGTACGAAAAATGCATACCTGAGATCTTCTAGTTCCAGAATCGATATTAAACTTTGGCAGTAGTGTTTTTTGGTGTATTTTGACCCGCTAAATCCGAAAAATGTACTGCTTGAATTGAAAATTCTACCGACAAAAAAATCATGTTTCGCAATACGAAAACGTATGCCCGAGATTCTGGTCTCTCAGAATCAATATCAAACTTTCATAGGTATGTTTTCCGGTGTATTTCGACCCGCTGAATTCAAAAAACATACTGTCGATGGTCAAAACTATGCTTGGAAAAAAGTTATTCCGCTCCGTACGGAAAATGCATACCTGAGATTTTCTAGTTCCAGAATCGATATTAAACTCTGGCAGTAGTGTTTTTCAGTGTATTTCGACCCGCTGAATTTAAAAAATGTACTGTCGATAGCCAAAACTATGCTCGGAAAAAAGTTATTTTGCTCCGTACGAATAATGCATAGCTGTGATTTTCTAGTTCCAAAATCGATTTTGAACTTTGAAAGTATTGTTTTTCAGTGTATTTTGACCCGTTGAATCCAAACAACGTACTGTCGATGATCAAAACTATGCTTGGAAAAAAGTTATTTTGCTCCGTACGAAAAATGCATACCTGAGATCTTCTAGTTCCAGAATCGATATTAAACTTTGGCAGTAGTGTTTTTTGGTGTATTTTGACCCGCTGAATCCAAAAAATGTACTGCTTGAATTGAAAATTCTACCGAGAAAAAAATCATGTTTCGCAATACGAAAACGTATGCCCGAGATTCTCGTCTCTCAGAATCAATATCAAACTTTTATCGGTGTGTTTTCCGTCGTATTTTGACCCGCTGAATTCAAAAAACATACTGCTGATGGTCAAAACTATGCTTGGAAAAAAGTTATTCCGCTCCGTACGGAAAATGCATACCTGAGATTTTCTAGTTCCAGAATCGATATTGAACTCTGGCAGTAGTGTTTTTCAGTGTATTTCGACCCGCTGAATTCGAAAAATGTACTGCTTGAATTGAAAATTCTACCGAAAAAAAAATCATGTTTCGCAATACGAAAACGTATGCCCGAGATTCTCGTCTCTCAGAATCAATATCAAACTTTTATAGGTGTGTTTTCCGTCGTATTTCGACCCGCTGAATTCAAAAAACATACCGTCGATGGCCAAAACTATGCTCGGAAAAAAGTTATTTTGCTCCGTACGAAAAATGCATAGCTGTGATTTTCTAGTTCCAAAATCGATATTGAACTTTGAGAGTAGTGTTTTTCAGTGTATTTCGACCCGCTGAATTCAAAAAATGTACTGTCGATATCCAAAACTATGCTCGGAAAAAAGTTATTTTGCTCCGTACGAAAAATGCGTACCTGAGATCTTCTAGTTCCAGAATCGATATTAAACTTTGGCAGTAGTGTTTTTTGGTGTATTTTGACCCGCAGAATCCGAAAAATGTACCGCTTGAAATGAAAATTCTACCGAAAAAAAAATCATGTTTCGCAATACGAAAACGTATGCCCGAGATTCTCGTCTCTCAGAATCAATATCAAACTTTTATCGGTGTGTTTTCCGTCGTATTTCGACCCGCTGAATTCAAAAAACATACTGTCGATGGTCAAAACTATGCTTGGAAAAAAGTTATTCCGCTCCGTACGGAAAATGCATACCTGAGATTTTCTAGTTCCAGAATCGATATTGAACTCTGGCAGTAGTGTTTTCCAGTGTATTTCGACCCGCTGAATTCAAAAAATGTACTGTCGATAGCCAAAACTATGCTTGGAAAAAAGTTATTTTGCTCCGTACGGAAAATGCATACCTGAGATTTTCTAGTTCCAGAATCGATATTGAACTTTGGCAGTAGTGTTTTTCAGTGTATTTCGACCCGCTGAATTCGAAAAATGTACTGTCGATCCCCAAACTATGCTTGGAAAAAAGTTATTTTGCTTTGTACGAGAAATGCATAGCTGAGATTCTCTAGTTCCAAAATCGATATTGAACTTTGTAAGTTGTGTATTTCAAAGTATTTTGGACCGCTGAATCCAAACAACGTGATGTCGATCGTCCAAACTATGCTTGAAAAAAAGTTATTTCGCTCCCACGAAAAATGCATACCTGAGATTTTCCAGTTCCAGAATCGATATTAAACTTTGGCAGTAGTGTTTTTTGGTGTATTTCGACCCGCTGAATCCAAAAAATGTACTGCTTGAATTGAAAATTCTACCGAAAAAAAAATCATGTTTCGCAATACGAAAACGTATGCCCGAGATTCTCGTCTCTCAGAATCAATATCAAACTTTTATCGGTGTGTTTTCCGTCGTATTTCGACCCGCTGAATTTAAAAAACATACTGTCGATGGTCAAAACTATGCTTGGAAAAAAGTTATTCCGCTCCGTACGGAAAATGCATACCTGAGATTTTCTAGTTCCAGAATCGATATTGAACTCTGGCAGTAGTGTTTTTCAGTGTATTTCGACCCGCTGAATTCGAAAAATGTACTGTCGATAGCCAAAACTATGCTCGGAAAAAAGTTATTTTGCTCCGTACGAAAAATGCATAGCTGTGATTTTCTAGTTCCAAGATCGATATTGAACTTTGAGAGTAGTGTTTTTCAGTGTATTTCGACCCGCTGAATTCAAAAAATGTACTGTCGATATCCGAAACTATGCTCGGAAAAAAGTTATTTTGCTCCGTACGAAAAATGCATAGCTGTGATTTTCTTGTTCCAAAATCGATATTGAACTTTGAAAGTATTGTTTTTCAGTGTATTTTGACCCGTTGAATCCAAACAACGTACTGTCGATCGTCGAAACTATGCTTGGAAAAAAGTTATTTTGCTCCGTACGAAAAATGCGTACCTGAGATCTTCTAGTTCCAGAATCGATATTAAACTTTGGCAGTAGTGTTTTTTGGTGTATTTTGACCCGCAGAATCCGAAAAATGTACTGCTTGAATTGAAAATTCTACCGAAAAAAAAATCATGTTTCGCAATACGAAAACGTATGCCCGAGATTCTCGTCTCTCAGAATCAATATCAAACTTTTATCGGTGTGTTTTCCGTCGTATTTCGACCCGCTGAATTCAAAAAACATACTGTCGATGGTCAAAACTATGCTTGGAAAAAAGTTATTCCGCTCCGTACGGAAAATGCATACCTGAGATTTTCTAGTTCCAGAATCGATATTGAACTCTGGCAGTAGTGTTTTTCAGTATATTTCGACCCGCTGAATTCGAAAAATGTACTGTCGATAGCCAAAACTATGCTCGGAAAAAAGTTATTTTGCTCCGTACGAAAAATGCATAGCTGTGATTTTCTAGTTCCAAAATCGATATTGAACTTTGAGAGTAGTGTTTTTCAGTGTATTTCGACCCGCTGAATTCAAAAAATGTACTGTCGATATCCGAAACTATGCTCGGAAAAAAGTTATTTTGCTCCGTACGAAAAACCATAGCTGTGATTTTCTTGTTCCAAAATCGATATTGAACTTTGAAAGTATTGTTTTTCAGTGTATTTTGACCCGTTGAATCCAAACAACGTACTGTCGATCGTCGAAACTATGCTTGGAAAAAAGTTATTTTGCTCCGTACGAAAAATGCGTACCTGAGATCTTCTAGTTCCAGAATCGATATTAAACTTTGGCAGTAGTGTTTTTTGGTGTATTTTGACCCGCTGAATCCAAAAAATGTACTGCTTGAATTGAAAATTCTACCGAAAAAAAAATCATGTTTCGCAATACGAAAACGTATGCCCGAGATTCTCGTCTCTCAGAATCAATATCAAACTTTTATCGGTGTGTTTTCCGTCGTATTTCGACCCGCTGAATTCAAAAAACATACTGTCGATGGTCAAAACTATGCTTGGAAAAAAGTTCTTCCGCTCCGTACGGAAAATGCATACCTGAGATTTTCTAGTTCCAGAATCGATATTGAACTCTGGCAGTAGTGTTTTTCAGTGTATTTCGACCCGCTGAATTCGAAAAATGTACTGTCGATGGCCAAAACTATGCTCGGAAAAAAGTTATTTTGCTCCGTACGAAAAATGCATAGCTGTGATTTTCTAGTTCCAAAATCGATATTGAACTTTGAGAGTAGTGTTTTTCAGTGTATTTCGACCCGCTGAATTCAAAAAATGTACTGTCGATATCCAAAACTATGCTCGGAAAAAAGTTATTTTGCTCCGTACGAAAAATGCATAGCTGTGATTTTCTTGTTCCAAAATCGATATTGAACTTTGAAAGTATTGTTTTTCAGTGTATTTTGACCCGTTGAATCCAAACAACGTACTGTCGATTGTCAAAACTATGCTTGGAAAAAAGTTATTTTGCTCCGTACGAAAAATGCATACCTGAGATCTTCTAGTTCCAGAATCGATATTAACGTTTGGCAGTAGTGTTTTTTGGTGTATTTTGACCCGCTGAATCCAAAAAATGTACTGCTTGAATTGAAAATTCTACCGAAAAAAAAATCATGTTTCGCAATACGAAAACGTATGCCCGAGATTCTCGTCTCTCAGAATAAATATCAAACTTTTATCGGTGTGTTTTCCGTCGTATTTCGACCCGCTGAATTTAAAAAACATACTGTCGATGGTCAAAACTATGCTTGGAAAAAAGTTATTCCGCTCCGTACGGAAAATGCATACCTGAGATTTTCTAGTTCCAGAATCGATATTGAACTCTGGCAGTAGTGTTTTTCAGTGTATTTCGACCCGCTGAATTCGAAAAATGTACTGTCGATAGCCTAAACTATGCTCGGAAAAAAGTTATTTTGCTCCGTACGAAAAATGCATAGCTGTGATTTTCTAGTTCCAAAATCGATATTGAACTTTGAGAGTAGTGTTTTTCAGTGTATTTCGACCCGCTGAATTCAAAAAATGTACTGTCGATATCCGAAACTATGCTCGGAAAAAAGTTATTTTGCTCCGTACGAAAAATGCATAGCTGTGATTTTCTTGTTCCAAAATCGATATTGAACTTTGAAAGTATTGTTTTTCAGTGTATTTTGACCCGTTGAATCCAAACAACGTACTGTCGATCGTCGAAACTATGCTTGGAAAAAAGTTATTTTGCTCCGTACGAAAAATGCGTACCTGAGATCTTCTAGTTCCAGAATCGACATTAAACTTTGGCAGTAGTGTTTTTTGGTGTATTTTGACCCGCTGAATCCGAAAAATGTACTGCTTGAATTGAAAATTCTACCGAAAAAAAAATCATGTTTCGCAATACGAAAACGTATGCCCGAGATTCTCGTCTCTCAGAATCAATATCAAACTTTCATCGGTGTGTTTTCCGTCGTATTTCGACCCGCTGAATTCAAAAAACATACTGTCGATGGTCAAAACTATGCTTGGAAAAAAGTTATTCCGCTCCGTACGGAAAATGCATACCTGAGATTTTCTAGTTCCAGAATCGATATTGAACTCTGGCAGTAGTGTTTTTCAATGTATTTCGACCCGCTGAATTCGAAAAATGTACTGTCGATAGCCAAAACTATGCTCGGAAAAAAGTTATTTTGCTCCGTACGAAAAATGCATAGCTGTGATTTTCTTGTTCCAAAATCGATATTGAACTTTGAAAGTATTGTTTTTCAGTGTATTTTGACCCGCTGAATCCAAACAACGTACTGTCGATCGTCAAAACTATGCTTGGAAAAAAGTTATTTTGCTCCGTACGAAAAATGCGTACCTGAGATCTTCTAGTTCCAGAATCGATATTAAACTTTGGCAGTAGTGTTTTTTGGTGTATTTTGACCCGCAGAATCCGAAAAATGTACTGCTTGAATTGAAAATTCTACCGAAAAAAAAATCATGTTTCGCAATACGAAAACGTATGCCCGAGATTCTCGTCTCTCAGAATCAATATCAAACTTTTATCGGTGTGTTTTCCGTCGTATTTCGACCCGCTGAATTCAAAAAACATACTGTCGATGGTCAAAACTATGCTTGGAAAAAAGTTATTCCGCTCCGTACGGAAAATGCATACCTGAGATTTTCTAGTTCCAGAATCGATATTGAACTCTGGCAGTAGTGTTTTCCAGTGTATTTCGACCCGCTGAATTCAAAAAATGTACTGTCGATAGCCAAAACTATGCTTGGAAAAAAGTTATTTTGCTCCGTACGGAAAATGCATACCTGAGATTTTCTAGTTCCAGAATCGATATTGAACTTTGGCAGTAGTGTTTTTCAGTGTATTTCGACCCGCTGAATTCGAAAAATGTACTGTCGATACCCAAAACTATGCTTGGAAAAAAGTTATTTTGCTCCGTACGAGAATTGCATAGCTGAGATTCTCTAGTTCCAAAATCGATATTGAACTTTGTAAGTTGTGTATTTCAAAGTATTTTGGACCGCTGAATCCAAACAACGTGATGTCGATCGTCCAAACTATGCTTGAAAAAAAGTTATTTCGCTCCCACGAAAAATGCATACCTGAGATTTTCCAGTTCCAGAATCGATATTAAACTTTGGCAGTAGTGTTTTTTGGTGTATTTCGACCCGCTGAATCCAAAAAATGTACTGCTTGAATTCAAAATTCTACTGAAAAAAAAATCATGTTTCGCAATACGAAAACGTATGCCCGAGATTCTCGTCTTTCAGACTCAATATCAAACTTTGATAGGTGTGTTTTCCGGTGTATTTTGACCCGCTGAATTCAAAAAACGTACTGTCGATGGTCAGAACTATGCTTGGAAAAAAGTTATTTTGCTCCGTACGAAAATTGCATACCTGAAATTCTCTAGTATCAAAATCGATATCGAACTTTGAAAGTAGTGTTTTTCAGTGTATTTTGACCCGCTGAATCGAACAAATGTACTGCTTGAATTGAAAGTTCTACCGAAAATAAATTCATGTTTCGCAATACGAAAACGTATGCCCGAGATTCTCGTCTCTCAGAATCAATATCAAACTTTTATAGGTGTGTTTTCCGGTGTATTCCGACTCGCTGAATTCAAAAAACTATGTCAATGATGGTCAAAACTATGCTTGGGAAGAAGTTATTTCGCTCCGTACGGAAAATGCATACCTGAGATTTTCTAGTTCCAGAATCGATATTGAACTTTGGCAGTAGTGTTTTTCAGTGCATTTCGACCCGCTGAATTCGAAAAATGTACTGTCGATACCCAAAACTATGCTCGGAAAAGAGTTATTTTGCTCCGTACGAAAAATGCATAGCTGTGATTTTCTAGTTCCAAAATCGATATTGAACTTTGAGAGTAGTGTTTTTCAGTATATTTCGACCCGCTGAATTCAAAAAATGTACTGTCGATGGCCAAAACTATGCTCGGAAAAAAGTTATTTCGCTCCGTACAAAAAATACATACCTGAGATTTTCTAGTTCCAGAATCGATATTAAACATTGGCAGTAGTGTTTTTTGGTGTATTTTGACCCGTTGAATTCAAACAACGTACTGTCGATGGTCAAAACCATGCTTGGAAAAAATTTATTTCGCTCCGTACGAAAAATGCATACCTGAGATCTTCTAGTTCCAGAATCGATATTAAACTTTGGCAGTAGTGTTTTTTGGTGTATTTTGACCCGCTGAATCCGAAAAATGTACTGCTTGAATTGAAAATTCTACCGACAAAAAAATCATGTTTCGCAATACGAAAACGTATGCCCGAGATTCTCGTCTCTCAGAATCAATATCAAACTTTCATAGGTATGTTTTCCGGTGTATTTCGACCCGCTGAATTCAAAAAACATACTGTCGATGGTCAAAACTATGCTTGGAAAAAAGTTATTCCGCTCCGTACGGAAAATGCATACCTGAGATTTTCTAGTTCCAGAATCGATATTAAACTCTGGCAGTAGTGTTTTTCAGTGTATTTCGACCCGCTGAATTTAAAAAATGTACTGTCGATAGCCAAAACTATGCTCGGAAAAAAGTTATTTTGCTCCGTACGAATAATGCATAGCTGTAATTTTCTAGTTCCAAAATCGATTTTGAACTTTGAAAGTATTGTTTTTCAGTGTATTTTGACCCGTTGAATCCAAACAACGTACTGTCGATGATCAAAACTATGCTTGGAAAAAAGTTATTTTGCTCCGTACGAAAAATGCATACCTGAGATCTTCTAGTTCCAGAATCGATATTAAACTTTGGCAGTAGTGTTTTTTGGTGTATTTTGACCCGCTGAATCCAAAAAATGTACTGCTTGAATTGAAAATTCTACCGAAAAAAAAATCATGTTTCGCAATACGAAAACGTATGCCCGAGATTCTCGTCTCTCAGAATCAATATCAAACTTTTATCGGTGTGTTTTCCGTCGTATTTTGACCCGCTGAATTCAAAAAACATACTGCTGATGGTCAAAACTATGCTTGGAAAAAAGTTATTCCGCTCCGTACGGAAAATGCATACCTGAGATTTTCTAGTTCCAGAATCGATATTGAACTCTGGCAGTAGTGTTTTTCAGTGTATTTCGACCCGCTGAATTCGAAAAATGTACTGCTTGAATTGGAAATTCTACCGAAAAAAAAATCATGTTTCGCAATACGAAAACGTATGCCCGAGATTCTCGTCTCTCAGAATCAATATCAAACTTTTAAAGGTGTGTTTTCCGTCGTATTTCGACCCGCTGAATTCAAAAAACATACTGTCGATGGCCAAAACTATGCTCGGAAAAAAGTTATTCCGCTCCGTACGGAAAATGCATACCTGAGATTTTCTAGTTCCAGAATCGATATTGAACTCTGGCAGTAGTGTTTTTCAGTGTATTTCGACCCGCTGAATTCGAAAAATGTACTGTCGATGGCCAAAACTATGCTCGGAAAAAAGTTATTTTGCTCCGTACGAAAAATGCATAGCTGTGATTTTCTAGTTCCAAAATCGATATTGAACTTTGAGAGTAGTGTTTTTCAGTGTATTTCGACCCGCTGAATTCAAAAAATGTACTGTCGATATCCAAAAGTATGCTCGGAAAAAAGTTATTTTGCTCCGTACGAAAAATGCATAGCTGTGATTTTCTTGTTCCAAAATCGATATTGAACTTTGAAAGTATTGTTTTTCAGTGTATTTTGACCCGTTGAATCCAAACAACGTACTGTCGATTGTCAAAACTATGCTTGGAAAAAAGTTATTTTGCTCCGTACGAAAAATGCATACCTGAGATCTTCTAGTTCCAGAATCGATATTAAACTTTGGCAGTAGTGTTTTTTGGTGTATTTTGACCCGCTGAATCCGAAAAATGTACTGCTTGAATTGAAAATTCTACCGAAAAAAAAATCATGTTTCGCAATACGAAAACGTATGCCCGAGATTCTCGTCTCTCAGAATCAATATCAAACTTTTATCGGTGTGTTTTCCGTCGTATTTCGACCCGCTGAATTCAAAAAACATACTGTCGATGGTCAAAACTATGCTTGGAAAAAAGTTATTCCGCTCCGTACGGAAAATGCATACCTGAGATTTTCTAGTTCCAGAATCGATATTGAACTCTGGCAGTAGTGTTTTTCAATGTATTTCGACCCGCTGAATTCGAAAAATGTACTGTCGATAGCCAAAACTATGCTCGGAAAAAAGTTATTTTGCTCCGTACGAAAAATGCATAGCTGTGATTTTCTTGTTCCAAAATCGATATTGAACTTTGAAAGTATTGTTTTTCAGTGTATTTTGACCCGCTGAATCCAAACAACGTACTGTCGATCGTCAAAACTATGCTTGGAAAAAAGTTATTTTGCTCCGTACGAAAAATGCGTACCTGAGATCTTCTAGTTCCAGAATCGACATTAAACTTTGGCAGTAGTGTTTTTTGGTGTATTTTGACCCGCTGAATCCGAAAAATGTACTGCTTGAATTGAAAATTCTACCGAAAAAAAAATCATGTTTCGCAATACGAAAACGTATGCCCGAGATTCTCGTCTCTCAGAATCAATATCAAACTTTCATCGGTGTGTTTTCCGTCGTATTTCGACCCGCTGAATTCAAAAAACATACTGTCGATGGTCAAAACTATGCTTGGAAAAAAGTTATTCCGCTCCGTACGGAAAATGCATACCTGAGATTTTCTAGTTCCAGAATCGATATTGAACTCTGGCAGTAGTGTTTTTCAATGTATTTCGACCCGCTGAATTCGAAAAATGTACTGTCGATAGCCAAAACTATGCTCGGAAAAAAGTTATTTTGCTCCGTACGAAAAATGCATAGCTGTGATTTTCTTGTTCCAAAATCGATATTGAACTTTGAAAGTATTGTTTTTCAGTGTATTTTGACCCGCTGAATCCAAACAACGTACTGTCGATCGTCAAAACTATGCTTGGAAAAAAGTTATTTTGCTCCGTACGAAAAATGCGTACCTGAGATCTTCTAGTTCCAGAATCGATATTAAACTTTGGCAGTAGTGTTTTTTGGTGTATTTTGACCCGCAGAATCCGAAAAATGTACTGCTTGAATTGAAAATTCTACCGAAAAAAAAATCATGTTTCGCAATACGAAAACGTATGCCCGAGATTCTCGTCTCTCAGAATCAATATCAAACTTTTATCGGTGTGTTTTCCGTCGTATTTCGACCCGCTGAATTCAAAAAACATACTGTCGATGGTCAAAACTATGCTTGGAAAAAAGTTATTCCGCTCCGTACGGAAAATGCATACCTGAGATTTTCTAGTTCCAGAATCGATATTGAACTCTGGCAGTAGTGTTTTCCAGTGTATTTCGACCCGCTGAATTCAAAAAATGTACTGTCGATAGCCAAAACTATGCTTGGAAAAAAGTTATTTTGCTCCGTACGGAAAATGCATACCTGAGATTTTCTAGTTCCAGAATCGATATTGAACTTTGGCAGTAGTGTTTTTCAGTGTATTTCGACCCGCTGAATTCGAAAAATGTACTGTCGATACCCAAAACTATGCTTGGAAAAAAGTTATTTTGCTCCGTACGAGAATTGCATAGCTGAGATTCTCTAGTTCCAAAATCGATATTGAACTTTGTAAGTTGTGTATTTCAAAGTATTTTGGACCGCTGAATCCAAACAACGTGATGTCGATCGTCCAAACTATGCTTGAAAAAAAGTTATTTCGCTCCCACGAAAAATGCATACCTGAGATTTTCCAGTTCCAGAATCGATATTAAACTTTGGCAGTAGTGTTTTTTGGTGTATTTCGACCCGCTGAATCCAAAAAATGTACTGCTTGAATTCAAAATTCTACTGAAAAAAAAATCATGTTTCGCAATACGAAAACGTATGCCCGAGATTCTCGTCTTTCAGACTCAATATCAAACTTTGATAGGTGTGTTTTCCGGTGTATTTTGACCCGCTGAATTCAAAAAACGTACTGTCGATGGTCAGAACTATGCTTGGAAAAAAGTTATTTTGCTCCGTACGAAAATTGCATACCTGAAATTCTCTAGTATCAAAATCGATATCGAACTTTGAAAGTAGTGTTTTTCAGTGTATTTTGACCCGCTGAATCGAACAAATGTACTGCTTGAATTGAAAGTTCTACCGAAAATAAATTCATGTTTCGCAATACGAAAACGTATGCCCGAGATTCTCGTCTCTCAGAATCAATATCAAACTTTTATAGGTGTGTTTTCCGGTGTATTCCGACTCGCTGAATTCAAAAAACTATGTCAATGATGGTCAAAACTATGCTTGGGAAGAAGTTATTTCGCTCCGTACGGAAAATGCATACCTGAGATTTTCTAGTTCCAGAATCGATATTGAACTTTGGCAGTAGTGTTTTTCAGTGCATTTCGACCCGCTGAATTCGAAAAATGTACTGTCGATACCCAAAACTATGCTCGGAAAAGAGTTATTTTGCTCCGTACGAAAAATGCATAGCTGTGATTTTCTAGTTCCAAAATCGATATTGAACTTTGAGAGTAGTGTTTTTCAGTATATTTCGACCCGCTGAATTCAAAAAATGTACTGTCGATGGCCAAAACTATGCTCGGAAAAAAGTTATTTCGCTCCGTACAAAAAATACATACCTGAGATTTTCTAGTTCCAGAATCGATATTAAACATTGGCAGTAGTGTTTTTTGGTGTATTTTGACCCGTTGAATTCAAACAACGTACTGTCGATGGTCAAAACCATGCTTGGAAAAAATTTATTTCGCTCCGTACGAAAAATGCATACCTGAGATCTTCTAGTTCCAGAATCGATATTAAACTTTGGCAGTAGTGTTTTTTGGTGTATTTTGACCCGCTGAATCCGAAAAATGTACTGCTTGAATTGAAAATTCTACCGACAAAAAAATCATGTTTCGCAATACGAAAACGTATGCCCGAGATTCTCGTCTCTCAGAATCAATATCAAACTTTCATAGGTATGTTTTCCGGTGTATTTCGACCCGCTGAATTCAAAAAACATACTGTCGATGGTCAAAACTATGCTTGGAAAAAAGTTATTCCGCTCCGTACGGAAAATGCATACCTGAGATTTTCTAGTTCCAGAATCGATATTAAACTCTGGCAGTAGTGTTTTTCAGTGTATTTCGACCCGCTGAATTTAAAAAATGTACTGTCGATAGCCAAAACTATGCTCGGAAAAAAGTTATTTTGCTCCGTACGAATAATGCATAGCTGTAATTTTCTAGTTCCAAAATCGATTTTGAACTTTGAAAGTATTGTTTTTCAGTGTATTTTGACCCGTTGAATCCAAACAACGTACTGTCGATGATCAAAACTATGCTTGGAAAAAAGTTATTTTGCTCCGTACGAAAAATGCATACCTGAGATCTTCTAGTTCCAGAATCGATATTAAACTTTGGCAGTAGTGTTTTTTGGTGTATTTTGACCCGCTGAATCCAAAAAATGTACTGCTTGAATTGAAAATTCTACCGAAAAAAAAATCATGTTTCGCAATACGAAAACGTATGCCCGAGATTCTCGTCTCTCAGAATCAATATCAAACTTTTATCGGTGTGTTTTCCGTCGTATTTTGACCCGCTGAATTCAAAAAACATACTGCTGATGGTCAAAACTATGCTTGGAAAAAAGTTATTCCGCTCCGTACGGAAAATGCATACCTGAGATTTTCTAGTTCCAGAATCGATATTGAACTCTGGCAGTAGTGTTTTTCAGTGTATTTCGACCCGCTGAATTCGAAAAATGTACTGCTTGAATTGGAAATTCTACCGAAAAAAAAATCATGTTTCGCAATACGAAAACGTATGCCCGAGATTCTCGTCTCTCAGAATCAATATCAAACTTTTAAAGGTGTGTTTTCCGTCGTATTTCGACCCGCTGAATTCAAAAAACATACTGTCGATGGCCAAAACTATGCTCGGAAAAAAGTTATTCCGCTCCGTACGGAAAATGCATACCTGAGATTTTCTAGTTCCAGAATCGATATTGAACTCTGGCAGTAGTGTTTTTCAGTGTATTTCGACCCGCTGAATTCGAAAAATGTACTGTCGATGGCCAAAACTATGCTCGGAAAAAAGTTATTTTGCTCCGTACGAAAAATGCATAGCTGTGATTTTCTAGTTCCAAAATCGATATTGAACTTTGAGAGTAGTGTTTTTCAGTGTATTTCGACCCGCTGAATTCAAAAAATGTACTGTCGATATCCAAAAGTATGCTCGGAAAAAAGTTATTTTGCTCCGTACGAAAAATGCATAGCTGTGATTTTCTTGTTCCAAAATCGATATTGAACTTTGAAAGTATTGTTTTTCAGTGTATTTTGACCCGTTGAATCCAAACAACGTACTGTCGATTGTCAAAACTATGCTTGGAAAAAAGTTATTTTGCTCCGTACGAAAAATGCATACCTGAGATCTTCTAGTTCCAGAATCGATATTAAACTTTGGCAGTAGTGTTTTTTGGTGTATTTTGACCCGCTGAATCCGAAAAATGTACTGCTTGAATTGAAAATTCTACCGAAAAAAAAATCATGTTTCGCAATACGAAAACGTATGCCCGAGATTCTCGTCTCTCAGAATCAATATCAAACTTTTATCGGTGTGTTTTCCGTCGTATTTCGACCCGCTGAATTCAAAAAACATACTGTCGATGGTCAAAACTATGCTTGGAAAAAAGTTATTCCGCTCCGTACGGAAAATGCATACCTGAGATTTTCTAGTTCCAGAATCGATATTGAACTCTGGCAGTAGTGTTTTTCAATGTATTTCGACCCGCTGAATTCGAAAAATGTACTGTCGATAGCCAAAACTATGCTCGGAAAAAAGTTATTTTGCTCCGTACGAAAAATGCATAGCTGTGATTTTCTTGTTCCAAAATCGATATTGAACTTTGAAAGTATTGTTTTTCAGTGTATTTTGACCCGCTGAATCCAAACAACGTACTGTCGATCGTCAAAACTATGCTTGGAAAAAAGTTATTTTGCTCCGTACGAAAAATGCGTACCTGAGATCTTCTAGTTCCAGAATCGATATTAAACTTTGGCAGTAGTGTTTTTTGGTGTATTTTGACCCGCAGAATCCGAAAAATGTACTGCTTGAATTGAAAATTCTACCGAAAAAAAAATCATGTTTCGCAATACGAAAACGTATGCCCGAGATTCTCGTCTCTCAGAATCAATATCAAACTTTTATCGGTGTGTTTTCCGTCGTATTTCGACCCGCTGAATTCAAAAAACATACTGTCGATGGTCAAAACTATGCTTGGAAAAAAGTTATTCCGCTCCGTACGGAAAATGAATACCTGAGATTTTCTAGTTCCAGAATCGATATTGAACTCTGGCAGTAGTGTTTTTCAATGTATTTCGACCCGCTGAATTCGAAAAATGTACTGTCGATAGCCAAAACTATGCTCGGAAAAAAGTTATTTTGCTCCGTACGAAAAATGCATAGCTGTGATTTTCTTGTTCCAAAATCGATATTGAACTTTGAAAGTATTGTTTTTCAGTGTATTTTGACCCGCTGAATCCAAACAACGTACTGTCGATCGTCAAAACTATGCTTGGAAAAAAGTTATTTTGCTCCGTACGAAAAATGCGTACCTGAGATCTTCTAGTTCCAGAATCGATATTAAACTTTGGCAGTAGTGTTTTTTGGTGTATTTTGACCCGCAGAATCCGAAAAATGTACTGCTTGAATTGAAAATTCTACCGAAAAAAAAATCATGTTTCGCAATACGAAAACGTATGCCCGAGATTCTCGTCTCTCAGAATCAATATCAAACTTTTATCGGTGTGTTTTCCGTCGTATTTCGACCCGCTGAATTCAAAAAACATACTGTCGATGGTCAAAACTATGCTTGGAAAAAAGTTATTCCGCTCCGTACGGAAAATGCATACCTGAGATTTTCTAGTTCCAGAATCGATATTGAACTCTGGCAGTAGTGTTCTCCAGTGTATTTCGACCCGCTGAATTCAAAAAATGTACTGTCGATAACCAAAACTATGCTTGGAAAAAAGTTATTTTGCTCCGTACGGAAAATGCATACCTGAGATTTTCTAGTTCCAGAATCGATATTGAACTCTGGCAGTAGTGTTTTTCAGTGTATTTCGACCCGCTGAATCCGAAAAATGTACTGTCGATAGCCAAAACTATGCTCGGAAAAAAGTTATTTTGCTCCGTACGAAAATTGCATACCTGAAATTCTCTAGTTCCAAAATCGATATCGAACTTTGAAAGTAGTGTTTTTCAGTGTATTTTGACCCGCTGAATCGAACAAATGTACTGCTTGAATTGAAAGTTCTACCGAAAATAAATTCATGTTTCGCAATACGAAAACGTATGCCCGAGATTCTCGTCTCTCAGAATCAATATCAAACTTTGATAGGTGTGTTTTCCGGTGTATTCCGACTCGCTGAATTCAAAAAACTATGTCAATGATGGTCAAAACTATGCTTGGGAAGAAGTTATTTCGCTCCGTACGGAAAATGCATACCTGAGATTTTCTAGTTCCAGAATCGATATTGAACTTTGGCAGTAGTGTTTTTCAGTGCATTTCGACCCGCTGAATTCGAAAAATGTACTGTCGATACCCAAAACTATGCTCGGAAAAGAGTTATTTTGCTCCGTACGAAAAATGCATAGCTGTGATTTTCTAGTTCCAAAATCGATATTGAACTTTGAGAGTAGTGTTTTTCAGTGTATTTCGACCCGCTGAATTCAAAAAATGTACTGTCGATGGCCAAAACTATGCTCGGAAAAAAGTTATTTCGCTCCGTACAAAAAATACATACCTGAGATTTTCTAGTTCCAGAATCGATATTAAACATTGGCAGTAGTGTTTTTTGGTGTATTTTGACCCGCTGAATTCAAACAACGTACTGTCGATGGTCAAAACCATGCTTGGAAAAAATTTATTTTGCTCCGTACGAAAAATGCATACCTGAGATCCTCTAGTTCCAGAATCGATATTAAACTTTGGCAGTAGTGTTTTTTGGTGTATTTTGACCCGCTGAATCCGAAAAATGTACTGCTTGAATTGAAAATTCTACCGAAAAAAAATGTTTCATGTTTCATGTTTCATGTTTCGCAATACGAAAACGTATGCCCGAGATTCTCGTCTCTCAGAATCAATATCAAACTTTCATAGGTATGTTTTCCGGTGTATTTCGACCCGCTGAATTCAAAAAACATACTGTCGATGGTCAAAACTATGCTTGGAAAAAAGTTATTCCGCTCCGTACGGAAAATGCATACCTGAGATTTTCTAGTTCCAGAATCGATATTAAACTCTGGCAGTAGTGTTTTTCAGTGTATTTCGACCCGCTGAATTTAAAAAATGTACTGTCGATAGCCAAAACTATGCTCGGAAAAAAGTTATTTTGCTCCGTACGAATAATGCATAGCTGTAATTTTCTAGTTCCAAAATCGATTTTGAACTTTGAAAGTATTGTTTTTCAGTGTATTTTGACCCGTTGAATCCAAACAACGTACTGTCGATGATCAAAACTATGCTTGGAAAAAAGTTATTTTGCTCCGTACGAAAAATGCATACCTGAGATCTTCTAGTTCCAGAATCGATATTAAACTTTGGCAGTAGTGTTTTTTGGTGTATTTTGACCCGCTGAATCCAAAAAATGTACTGCTTGAATTGAAAATTCTACCGAAAAAAAAATCATGTTTCGCAATACGAAAACGTATGCCCGAGATTCTCGTCTCTCAGAATCAATATCAAACTTTTATCGGTGTGTTTTCCGTCGTATTTCGACCCGCTGAATTCAAAAAACATACTGTCGATGGTTAAAACTATGCTTGGAAAAAAGTTATTCCGCTCCGTACGGAAAATGCATACCTGAGATTTTCTAGTTCCAGAATCGATATTGAACTCTGGCAGTAGTGTTTTTCAGTGTATTTCGACCCGCTGAATTCGAAAAATGTACTGTCGATGGCCAAAACTATGCTCGGAAAAAAGTTATTTTGCTCCGTACGAAAAATGCATAGCTGTGATTTTCTAGTTCCAAAATCGATATTGAACTTTGAGAGTAGTGTTTTTCAGTGTATTTCGACCCGCTGAATTCAAAAAATGTACTGTCGATATCCAAAAGTATGCTCGGAAAAAAGTTATTTTGCTCCGTACGAAAAATGCATAGCTGTGATTTTCTTGTTCCAAAATCGATATTGAACTTTGAAAGTATTGTTTTTCAGTGTATTTTGACCCGTTGAATCCAAACAACGTACTGTCGATTGTCAAAACTATGCTTGGAAAAAAGTTATTTTGCTCCGTACGAAAAATGCATACCTGAGATCTTCTAGTTCCAGAATCGATATTAAACTTTGGCAGTAGTGTTTTTTGGTGTATTTTGACCCGCTGAATCCGAAAAATGTACTGCTTGAATTGAAAATTCTACCGAAAAAAAAATCATGTTTCGCAATACGAAAACGTATGCCCGAGATTCTCGTCTCTCAGAATCAATATCAAACTTTTATCGGTGTGTTTTCCGTCGTATTTCGACCCGCTGAATTCAAAAAACATACTGTCGATGGTCAAAACTATGCTTGGAAAAAAGTTATTCCGCTCCGTACGGAAAATGCATACCTGAGATTTTCTAGTTCCAGAATCGATATTGAACTCTGGCAGTAGTGTTTTTCAATGTATTTCGACCCGCTGAATTCGAAAAATGTACTGTCGATAGCCAAAACTATGCTCGGAAAAAAGTTATTTTGCTCCGTACGAAAAATGCATAGCTGTGATTTTCTTGTTCCAAAATCGATATTGAACTTTGAAAGTATTGTTTTTCAGTGTATTTTGACCCGCTGAATCCAAACAACGTACTGTCGATCGTCAAAACTATGCTTGGAAAAAAGTTATTTTGCTCCGTACGAAAAATGCGTACCTGAGATCTTCTAGTTCCAGAATCGATATTAAACTTTGGCAGTAGTGTTTTTTGGTGTATTTTGACCCGCAGAATCCGAAAAATGTACTGCTTGAATTGAAAATTCTACCGAAAAAAAAATCATGTTTCGCAATACGAAAACGTATGCCCGAGATTCTCGTCTCTCAGAATCAATATCAAACTTTTATCGGTGTGTTTTCCGTCGTATTTCGACCCGCTGAATTCAAAAAACATACTGTCGATGGTCAAAACTATGCTTGGAAAAAAGTTATTCCGCTCCGTACGGAAAATGAATACCTGAGATTTTCTAGTTCCAGAATCGATATTGAACTCTGGCAGTAGTGTTTTTCAATGTATTTCGACCCGCTGAATTCGAAAAATGTACTGTCGATAGCCAAAACTATGCTCGGAAAAAAGTTATTTTGCTCCGTACGAAAAATGCATAGCTGTGATTTTCTTGTTCCAAAATCGATATTGAACTTTGAAAGTATTGTTTTTCAGTGTATTTTGACCCGCTGAATCCAAACAACGTACTGTCGATCGTCAAAACTATGCTTGGAAAAAAGTTATTTTGCTCCGTACGAAAAATGCGTACCTGAGATCTTCTAGTTCCAGAATCGATATTAAACTTTGGCAGTAGTGTTTTTTGGTGTATTTTGACCCGCAGAATCCGAAAAATGTACTGCTTGAATTGAAAATTCTACCGAAAAAAAAATCATGTTTCGCAATACGAAAACGTATGCCCGAGATTCTCGTCTCTCAGAATCAATATCAAACTTTTATCGGTGTGTTTTCCGTCGTATTTCGACCCGCTGAATTCAAAAAACATACTGTCGATGGTCAAAACTATGCTTGGAAAAAAGTTATTCCGCTCCGTACGGAAAATGCATACCTGAGATTTTCTAGTTCCAGAATCGATATTGAACTCTGGCAGTAGTGTTCTCCAGTGTATTTCGACCCGCTGAATTCAAAAAATGTACTGTCGATAACCAAAACTATGCTTGGAAAAAAGTTATTTTGCTCCGTACGGAAAATGCATACCTGAGATTTTCTAGTTCCAGAATCGATATTGAACTCTGGCAGTAGTGTTTTTCAGTGTATTTCGACCCGCTGAATCCGAAAAATGTACTGTCGATAGCCAAAACTATGCTCGGAAAAAAGTTATTTTGCTCCGTACGAAAATTGCATACCTGAAATTCTCTAGTTCCAAAATCGATATCGAACTTTGAAAGTAGTGTTTTTCAGTGTATTTTGACCCGCTGAATCGAACAAATGTACTGCTTGAATTGAAAGTTCTACCGAAAATAAATTCATGTTTCGCAATACGAAAACGTATGCCCGAGATTCTCGTCTCTCAGAATCAATATCAAACTTTGATAGGTGTGTTTTCCGGTGTATTCCGACTCGCTGAATTCAAAAAACTATGTCAATGATGGTCAAAACTATGCTTGGGAAGAAGTTATTTCGCTCCGTACGGAAAATGCATACCTGAGATTTTCTAGTTCCAGAATCGATATTGAACTTTGGCAGTAGTGTTTTTCAGTGCATTTCGACCCGCTGAATTCGAAAAATGTACTGTCGATACCCAAAACTATGCTCGGAAAAGAGTTATTTTGCTCCGTACGAAAAATGCATAGCTGTGATTTTCTAGTTCCAAAATCGATATTGAACTTTGAGAGTAGTGTTTTTCAGTGTATTTCGACCCGCTGAATTCAAAAAATGTACTGTCGATGGCCAAAACTATGCTCGGAAAAAAGTTATTTCGCTCCGTACAAAAAATACATACCTGAGATTTTCTAGTTCCAGAATCGATATTAAACATTGGCAGTAGTGTTTTTTGGTGTATTTTGACCCGCTGAATTCAAACAACGTACTGTCGATGGTCAAAACCATGCTTGGAAAAAATTTATTTTGCTCCGTACGAAAAATGCATACCTGAGATCCTCTAGTTCCAGAATCGATATTAAACTTTGGCAGTAGTGTTTTTTGGTGTATTTTGACCCGCTGAATCCGAAAAATGTACTGCTTGAATTGAAAATTCTACCGAAAAAAAATGTTTCATGTTTCATGTTTCATGTTTCGCAATACGAAAACGTATGCCCGAGATTCTCGTCTCTCAGAATCAATATCAAACTTTCATAGGTATGTTTTCCGGTGTATTTCGACCCGCTGAATTCAAAAAACATACTGTCGATGGTCAAAACTATGCTTGGAAAAAAGTTATTCCGCTCCGTACGGAAAATGCATACCTGAGATTTTCTAGTTCCAGAATCGATATTAAACTCTGGCAGTAGTGTTTTTCAGTGTATTTCGACCCGCTGAATTTAAAAAATGTACTGTCGATAGCCAAAACTATGCTCGGAAAAAAGTTATTTTGCTCCGTACGAATAATGCATAGCTGTAATTTTCTAGTTCCAAAATCGATTTTGAACTTTGAAAGTATTGTTTTTCAGTGTATTTTGACCCGTTGAATCCAAACAACGTACTGTCGATGATCAAAACTATGCTTGGAAAAAAGTTATTTTGCTCCGTACGAAAAATGCATACCTGAGATCTTCTAGTTCCAGAATCGATATTAAACTTTGGCAGTAGTGTTTTTTGGTGTATTTTGACCCGCTGAATCCAAAAAATGTACTGCTTGAATTGAAAATTCTACCGAAAAAAAAATCATGTTTCGCAATACGAAAACGTATGCCCGAGATTCTCGTCTCTCAGAATCAATATCAAACTTTTATCGGTGTGTTTTCCGTCGTATTTCGACCCGCTGAATTCAAAAAACATACTGTCGATGGTTAAAACTATGCTTGGAAAAAAGTTATTCCGCTCCGTACGGAAAATGCATACCTGAGATTTTCTAGTTCCAGAATCGATATTGAACTCTGGCAGTAGTGTTTTTCAGTGTATTTCGACCCGCTGAATTCGAAAAATGTACTGTCGATAGCCAAAACTATGCTCGGAAAAAAGTTATTTTGCTCCGTACGAAAAATGCATAGCTGTGATTTTCTTGTTCCAAAATCGATATTGAACTTTGAAAGTATTGTTTTTCAGTGTATTTTGACCCGCTGAATCCAAAAAACGTACTGTCGATCGTCAAAACTTCGCTTGGAAAAAAGTTATTTTGCTCCGTACGAAAAATGCGTACCTGAGATCTTCTAGTTCCAGAATCGATATTAAACTTTGGCAGTAGTGTTTTTTGGTGTATTTTGACCCGCAGAATCCGAAAAATGTACTGCTTGAATTGAAAATTCTACCGAAAAAAAAATCATGTTTCGCAATACGAAAACGTATGCCCGAGATTCTCGTCTCTCAGAATCAATATCAAACTTTTATCGGTGTGTTTTCCGTCGTATTTCGACCCGCTGAATTCAAAAAACATACTGTCGATGGTCAAAACTATGCTTGGAAAAAAGTTATTCCGCTCCGTACGGAAAATGCATACCTGAGATTTTCTAGTTCCAGAATCGATATTGAACTCTGGCAGTAGTGTTTTCCAGTGTATTTCGACCCGCTGAATTCAAAGAATGTACTGTCGATAACCAAAACTATGCTTGGAAAAAAGTTATTTTGCTCCGTACGGAAAATGCATACCTGAGATTTTCTAGTTCCAGAATCGATATTGAACTTTGGCAGTAGTGTTTTTCAGTGTATTTCGACCCGCTGAATTCGAAAAATGTACTGTCGATACCCAAAACTATGCTTGGAAAAAAGTTATTTTGCTCCGTACGAGAATTGCATAGCTGAGATTCTCTAGTTCCAAAATCGATATTGAACTTTGTAAGTTGTGTATTTCAAAGTATTTTGGACCGCTGAATCCAAACAGCGTGATGTCGATCGTCCAAACTATGCTTGAAAAAAAGTTATTTCGCTCCCACGAAAAATGCATACCTGAGATTTTCCAGTTCCAGAATCGATATTAAACTTTGGCAGTAGTGTTTTTTGGTGTATTTCGACCCGCTGAATCCAAAAAATGTACTGCTTGAATTCAAAATTCTACTGAAAAAAAAATCATGTTTCGCAATACGAAAACGTATGCCCGAGATTCTCGTCTTTCAGACTCAATATCAAACTTTGATAGGTGTGTTTTCCGGTGTATTTTGACCCGCTGAATTCAAAAAACGTACTGTCGATGGTCAGAACTATGCTCGGAAAAAAGTTATTTTGCTCCGTACGAAAATTGCATACCTGAAATTCTCTAGTTCCAAAATCGATATCGAACTTTGAAAGTAGTGTTTTTCAGTGTATTTTGACCCGCTGAATCGAACAAATGTACTGCTTGAATTGAAAGTTCTACCGAAAATAAATTCATGTTTCGCAATACGAAAACGTATGCCCGAGATTCTCGTCTCTCAGAATCAATATCAAACTTTGATAGGTGTGTTTTCCGGTGTATTCCGACTCGCTGAATTCAAAAAACTATGTCAATGATGGTCAAAACTATGCTTGGGAAGAAGTTATTTCGCTCCGTACGGAAAATGCATACCTGAGATTTTCTAGTTCCAGAATCGATATTGAACTTTGGCAGTAGTGTTTTTCAGTGCATTTCGACCCGCTGAATTCGAAAAATGTACTGTCGATACCCAAAACTATGCTCGGAAAAGAGTTATTTTGCTCCGTACGAAAAATGCATAGCTGTGATTTTCTAGTTCCAAAATCGATATTGAACTTTGAGAGTAGTGTTTTTCAGTGTATTTCGACCCGCTGAATTCAAAAAATGTACTGTCGATGGCCAAAACTATGCTCGGAAAAAAGTTATTTCGCTCCGTACAAAAAATACATACCTGAGATTTTCTAGTTCCAGAATCGATATTAAACATTGGCAGTAGTGTTTTTTGGTGTATTTTGACCCGCTGAATTCAAACAACGTACTGTCGATGGTCAAAACCATGCTTGGAAAAAATTTATTTTGCTCCGTACGAAAAATGCATACCTGAGATCCTCTAGTTCCAGAATCGATATTAAACTTTGGCAGTAGTGTTTTTTGGTGTATTTTGACCCGCTGAATCCGAAAAATGTACTGCTTGAATTGAAAATTCTACCGAAAAAAAATGTTTCATGTTTCATGTTTCATGTTTCGCAATACGAAAACGTATGCCCGAGATTCTCGTCTCTCAGAATCAATATCAAACTTTCATAGGTATGTTTTCCGGTGTATTTCGACCCGCTGAATTCAAAAAACATACTGTCGATGGTCAAAACTATGCTTGGAAAAAAGTTATTCCGCTCCGTACGGAAAATGCATACCTGAGATTTTCTAGTTCCAGAATCGATATTAAACTCTGGCAGTAGTGTTTTTCAGTGTATTTCGACCCGCTGAATTTAAAAAATGTACTGTCGATAGCCAAAACTATGCTCGGAAAAAAGTTATTTTGCTCCGTACGAATAATGCATAGCTGTAATTTTCTAGTTCCAAAATCGATTTTGAACTTTGAAAGTATTGTTTTTCAGTGTATTTTGACCCGTTGAATCCAAACAACGTACTGTCGATGATCAAAACTATGCTTGGAAAAAAGTTATTTTGCTCCGTACGAAAAATGCATACCTGAGATCTTCTAGTTCCAGAATCGATATTAAACTTTGGCAGTAGTGTTTTTTGGTGTATTTTGACCCGCTGAATCCAAAAAATGTACTGCTTGAATTGAAAATTCTACCGAAAAAAAAATCATGTTTCGCAATACGAAAACGTATGCCCGAGATTCTCGTCTCTCAGAATCAATATCAAACTTTTATCGGTGTGTTTTCCGTCGTATTTCGACCCGCTGAATTCAAAAAACATACTGTCGATGGTCAAAACTATGCTTGGAAAAAAGTTATTCCGCTCCGTACGGAAAATGCATACCTGAGATTTTCTAGTTCCAGAATCGATATTGAACTCTGGCAGTAGTGTTTTTCAATGTATTTCGACCCGCTGAATTCGAAAAATGTACTGTCGATAGCCAAAACTATGCTCGGAAAAAAGTTATTTTGCTCCGTACGAAAAATGCATAGCTGTGATTTTCTTGTTCCAAAATCGATATTGAACTTTGAAAGTATTGTTTTTCAGTGTATTTTGACCCGCTGAATCCAAACAACGTACTGTCGATCGTCAAAACTATGCTTGGAAAAAAGTTATTTTGCTCCGTACGAAAAATGCGTACCTGAGATCTTCTAGTTCCAGAATCGATATTAAACTTTGGCAGTAGTGTTTTTTGGTGTATTTTGACCCGCAGAATCCGAAAAATGTACTGCTTGAATTGAAAATTCTACCGAAAAAAAAATCATGTTTCGCAATACGAAAACGTATGCCCGAGATTCTCGTCTCTCAGAATCAATATCAAACTTTTATCGGTGTGTTTTCCGTCGTATTTCGACCCGCTGAATTCAAAAAACATACTGTCGATGGTCAAAACTATGCTTGGAAAAAAGTTATTCCGCTCCGTACGGAAAATGCATACCTGAGATTTTCTAGTTCCAGAATCGATATTGAACTCTGGCAGTAGTGTTTTTCAATGTATTTCGACCCGCTGAATTCGAAAAATGTACTGTCGATAGCCAAAACTATGCTCGGAAAAAAGTTATTTTGCTCCGTACGAAAAATGCATAGCTGTGATTTTCTTGTTCCAAAATCGATATTGAACTTTGAAAGTATTGTTTTTCAGTGTATTTTGACCCGCTGAATCCAAACAACGTACTGTCGATCGTCAAAACTATGCTTGGAAAAAAGTTATTTTGCTCCGTACGAAAAATGCGTACCTGAGATCTTCTAGTTCCAGAATCGATATTAAACTTTGGCAGTAGTGTTTTTTGGTGTATTTTGACCCGCAGAATCCGAAAAATGTACTGCTTGAATTGAAAATTCTACCGAAAAAAAAATCATGTTTCGCAATACGAAAACGTATGCCCGAGATTCTCGTCTCTCAGAATCAATATCAAACTTTTATCGGTGTGTTTTCCGTCGTATTTCGACCCGCTGAATTCAAAAAACATACTGTCGATGGTCAAAACTATGCTTGGAAAAAAGTTATTCCGCTCCGTACGGAAAATGCATACCTGAGATTTTCTAGTTCCAGAATCGATATTGAACTCTGGCAGTAGTGTTTTCCAGTGTATTTCGACCCGCTGAATTCAAAAAATGTACTGTCGATAGCCAAAACTATGCTTGGAAAAAAGTTATTTTGCTCCGTACGGAAAATGCATACCTGAGATTTTCTAGTTCCAGAATCGATATCGAACTTTGGCAGTAGTGTTTTTCAGTGTATTTCGACCCGCTGAATTCGAAAAATGTACTGTCGATACCCAAAACTATGCTTGGAAAAAAGTTATTTTGCTCCGTACGAGAATTGCATAGCTGAGATTCTCTAGTTCCAAAATCGATATTGAACTTTGTAAGTTGTGTATTTCAAAGTATTTTGGACCGCTGAATCCAAACAACGTGATGTCGATCGTCCAAACTATGCTTGAAAAAAAGTTATTTCGCTCCCACGAAAAATGCATACCTGAGATTTTCCAGTTCCAGAATCGATATTAAACTTTGGCAGTAGTGTTTTTTGGTGTATTTCGACCCGCTGAATCCAAAAAATGTACTGCTTGAATTCAAAATTCTACTGAAAAAAAAATCATGTTTCGCAATACGAAAACGTATGCCCGAGATTCTCGTCTTTCAGACTCAATATCAAACTTTGATAGGTGTGTTTTCCGGTGTATTTTGACCCGCTGAATTCAAAAAACGTACTGTCGGTGGTCAGAACTATGCTTGGAAAAAAGTTATTTTGCTCCGTACGAAAATTGCATACCTGAAATTCTCTAGTTCCAAAATCGATATCGAACTCTGAAAGTAGTGTTTTTCAGTGTATTTTGACCCGCTGAATCGAACAAATGTACTGCTTGAATTGAAAGTTCTACCGAAAATAAATTCATGTTTCGCAATACGAAAACGTATGCCCGAGATTCTCGTCTCTCAGAATCAATATCAAACTTTTATAGGTGTGTTTTCCGGTGTATTCCGACTCGCTGAATTCAAAAAACTATGTCAATGATGGTCAAAACTATGCTTGGGAAGAAGTTATTTCGCTCCGTACGGAAAATGCATACCTGAGATTTTCTAGTTCCAGAATCGATATTGAACTTTGGCAGTAGTGTTTTTCAGTGCATTTCGACCCGCTGAATTCGAAAAATGTACTGTCGATACCCAAAACTATGCTCGGAAAAGAGTTATTTTGCTCCGTACGAAAAATGCATAGCTGTGATTTTCTAGTTCCAAAATCGATATTGAACTTTGAGAGTAGTGTTTTTCAGTATATTTCGACCCGCTGAATTCAAAAAATGTACTGTCGATGGCCAAAACTATGCTCGGAAAAAAGTTATTTCGCTCCGTACAAAAAATACATACCTGAGATTTTCTAGTTCCAGAATCGATATTAAACATTGGCAGTAGTGTTTTTTGGTGTATTTTGACCCGCTGAATTCAAACAACGTACTGTCGATGGTCAAAACCATGCTTGGAAAAAATTTATTTTGCTCCGTACGAAAAATGCATACCTGAGATCTTCTAGTTCCAGAATCGATATTAAACTTTGGCAGTAGTGTTTTTTGGTGTATTTTGACCCGCTGAATCCGAAAAATGTACTGCTTGAATTGAAAATTCTACCGAAAAAAAAATCATGTTTCGCAATACGAAAACGTATGCCCGAGATTCTCGTCTCTCAGAATCAATATCAAACTTTTATAGGTGTGTTTTCCGGTGTATTTCGACCCGCTGAATTCAAAAAACATATTGTCGATGGTCAAAACTATGCTTGGAAAAAAGTTATTCCGCTCCGTACGGAAAATGCATACCTGAGATTTTCTAGTTCCAGAATCGATATTAAACATTGGCAGTAGTGTTTTTTGGTGTATTTTGACCCGCTGAATTCAAACAACGTACTGTCGATGGTCAAAACCATGCTTGGAAAAAATTTATTTTGCTCCGTACGAAAAATGCATACCTGAGATCTTCTAGTTCCAGAATCGATATTAAACTTTGGCAGTAGTGTTTTTTGGTGTATTTTGACCCGCTGAATCCGAAAAATGTACTGCTTGAATTGAAAATTCTACCGAAAAAAAAATCATGTTTCGCAATACGAAAACGTATGCCCGAGATTCTCGTCTCTCAGAATCAATATCAAACTTTTATAGGTGTGTTTTCCGGTGTATTTCGACCCGCTGAATTCAAAAAACATATTGTCGATGGTCAAAACTATGCTTGGAAAAAAGTTATTCCGCTCCGTACGGAAAATGCATACCTGAGATTTTCTAGTTCCAGAATCGATATTGAACTCTGGCAGTAGTGTTTTTCAGTGTATTTCGACCCGCTGAATCCGAAAAATGTACCTACTGTCGATAGCCAAAACTATGCTCGGAAAAAAGTTATTTTGCTCCGTACGAAAAATGCATAGCTGTGATTTTCTAGTTCCAAAATCGATATTGAACTTTGAGAGTAGTGTTTTTCAGTGTATTTCGACCCGCTGAATTCAAAAAATGTACTGTCGATATCCGAAACTATGCTCGGAAAAAAGTTATTTTGCTCCGTACGAAAAATGCATAGCTGTGATTTTCTTGTTCCAAAATCGATATTGAACTTTGAAAGTATTGTTTTTCAGTGTATTTTGACCCGTTGAATCCAAACAACGTACTGTCGATCGTCGAAACTATGCTTGGAAAAAAGTTATTTTGCTCCGTACGAAAAATGCGTACCTGAGATCTTCTAGTTCCAGATTCGATATTAAACTTTGGCAGTAGTGTTTTTTGGTGTATTTTGACCTGCTGAATCCAAAAAATGTACTGCTTGAATTGAAAATTCTACCGAAAAAAAAATCATGTTTCGCAATACGAAAACGTATGCCCGAGATTCTCGTCTCTCAGAATCAATATCAAACTTTTATCGGTGTGTTTTCCGTCGTATTTCGACCCGCTGAATTCAAAAAACATACTGTCGATGGTCAAAACTATGCTTGGAAAAAAGTTATTCCGCTCCGTACGGAAAATGCATACCTGAGATTTTCTAGTTCCAGAATCGATATTGAACTCTGGCAGTAGTGTTTTTCAGTGTATATCGACCCGCTGAATTCGAAAAATGTACTGTCGATGGCCAAAACTATGCTCGGAAAAAAGTTATTTTGCTCCGTACGAAAAATGCATAGCTGTGATTTTCTAGTTCCAAAATCGATATTGAACTTTGAGAGTAGTGTTTTTCAGTGTATTTCGACCCGCTGAATTCAAAAAATGTACTGTCGATATATAAAACTATGCTCGGAAAAAAGTTATTTTGCTCCGTACGAAAAATGCATAGCTGTGATTTTCTTGTTCCAAAATCGATATTGAACTTTGAAAGTATTATTTTTCAGTGTATTTTGACCCGTTGAATCCAAACAACGTACTGTCGATTTTCAAAACTATGCTTGGAAAAAAGTTATTTTGCTCCGTACGAAAAATGCATACCTGAGATCTTCTAGTTCCAGAATCGATATTAAACTTTGGCAGTAGTGTTTTTTGGTGTATTTTGACCCGCTGAATCCAAAAAATGTACTGCTTGAATTGAAAATTCTACCGAAAAAAAAATCATGTTTCGCAATACGAAAACGTATGCCCGAGATTCTCGTCTCTCAGAATCAATATCAAACTTTTATCGGTGTGTTTTCCGTCGTATTTCGACCCGCTGAATTCAAAAAACATACTGTCGATGGTTAAAACTATGCTTGGAAAAAAGTTATTCCGCTCCGTACGGAAAATGCATACCTGAGATTTTCTAGTTCCAGAATCGATATTGAACTCTGGCAGTAGTGTTTTCCAGTGTATTTCGACCCGCTGAATTCAAAAAATGTACTGTCGATAGCCAAAACTATGCTCGGAAAAAAGTTATTTCGCTCCGTACAAAAAATACATACCTGAGATTTTCTAGTTCCAGAATCGATATTAAACATTGGCAGTAGTGTTTTTTGGTGTATTTTGACCCGCTGAATTCAAACAACGTACTGTCGATGGTCAAAACCATGCTTGGAAAAAATTTATTTTGCTCCGTACGAAAAATGCATACCTGAGATCTTCTAGTTCCAGAATCGATATTAAACTTTGGCAGTAGTGTTTTTTGGTGTATTTTGACCCGCTGAATCCGAAAAATGTACTGCTTGAATTGAAAATTCTACCGAAAAAAAAATCATGTTTCGCAATACGAAAACGTATGCCCGAGATTCTCGTCTCTCAGAATCAATATCAAACTTTTATAGGTGTGTTTTCCGGTGTATTTCGACCCGCTGAATTCAAAAAACATATTGTCGATGGTCAAAACTATGCTTGGAAAAAAGTTATTCCGCTCCGTACGGAAAATGCATACCTGAGATTTTCTAGTTCCAGAATCGATATTGAACTCTGGCAGTAGTGTTTTTCAGTGTATTTCGACCCGCTGAATCCGAAAAATGTACTGTCGATAGCCAAAACTATGCTCGGAAAAAAGTTATTTTGCTCCGTACGAAAAATGCATAGCTGTGATTTTCTAGTTCCAAAATCGATATTGAACTTTGAGAGTAGTGTTTTTCAGTGTATTTCGACCCGCTGAATTCAAAAAATGTACTGTCGATATCCGAAACTATGCTCGGAAAAAAGTTATTTTGCTCCGTACGAAAAATGCATAGCTGTGATTTTCTTGTTCCAAAATCGATATTGAACTTTGAAAGTATTGTTTTTCAGTGTATTTTGACCCGTTGAATCCAAACAACGTACTGTCGATCGTCGAAACTATGCTTGAAAAAAAGTTATTTTGCTCCGTACGAAAAATGCGTACCTGAGATCTTCTAGTTCCAGATTCGATATTAAACTTTGGCAGTAGTGTTTTTTGGTGTATTTTGACCCGCTGAATCCAAAAAATGTACTGCTTGAATTGAAAATTCTACCGAAAAAAAAATCATGTTTCGCAATACGAAAACGTATGCCCGAGATTCTCGTCTCTCAGAATCAATATCAAACTTTTATCGGTGTGTTTTCCGTCGTATTTCGACCCGCTGAATTCAAAAAACATACTGTCGATGGTCAAAACTATGCTTGGAAAAAAGTTATTCCGCTCCGTACGGAAAATGCATACCTGAGATTTTCTAGTTCCAGAATCGATATTGAACTCTGGCAGTAGTGTTTTTCAGTGTATATCGACCCGCTGAATTCGAAAAATGTACTGTCGATGGCCAAAACTATGCTCGGAAAAAAGTTATTTTGCTCCGTACGAAAAATGCATAGCTGTGATTTTCTAGTTCCAAAATCGATATTGAACTTTGAGAGTAGTGTTTTTCAGTGTATTTCGACCCGCTGAATTCAAAAAATGTACTGTCGATATATAAAACTATGCTCGGAAAAAAGTTATTTTGCTCCGTACGAAAAATGCATAGCTGTGATTTTCTTGTTCCAAAATCGATATTGAACTTTGAAAGTATTATTTTTCAGTGTATTTTGACCCGTTGAATCCAAACAACGTACTGTCGATTTTCAAAACTATGCTTGGAAAAAAGTTATTTTGCTCCGTACGAAAAATGCATACCTGAGATCTTCTAGTTCCAGAATCGATATTAAACTTTGGCAGTAGTGTTTTTTGGTGTATTTTGACCCGCTGAATCCGAAAAATGTACTGCTTGAATTGAAAATTCTACCGAAAAAAAAATCATGTTTCGCAATACGAAAACGTATGCCCGAGATTCTCGTCTCTCAGAATCAATATCAAACTTTTATAGGTGTGTTTTCCGGTGTATTTCGACCCGCTGAATTCAAAAAACATATTGTCGATGGTCAAAACTATGCTTGGAAAAAAGTTATTCCGCTCCGTACGGAAAATGCATACCTGAGATTTTCTAGTTCCAGAATCGATATTGAACTCTGGCAGTAGTGTTTTTCAGTGTATATCGACCCGCTGAATTCGAAAAATGTACTGTCGATGGCCAAAACTATGCTCGGAAAAAAGTTATTTTGCTCCGTACGAAAAATGCATAGCTGTGATTTTCTAGTTCCAAAATCGATATTGAACTTTGAGAGTAGTGTTTTTCAGTGTATTTCGACCCGCTGAATTCAAAAAATGTACTGTCGATATATAAAACTATGCTCGGAAAAAAGTTATTTTGCTCCGTACGAAAAATGCATAGCTGTGATTTTCTTGTTCCAAAATCGATATTGAACTTTGAAAGTATTATTTTTCAGTGTATTTTGACCCGTTGAATCCAAACAACGTACTGTCGATTTTCAAAACTATGCTTGGAAAAAAGTTATTTTGCTCCGTACGAAAAATGCATACCTGAGATCTTCTAGTTCCAGAATCGATATTAAACTTTGGCAGTAGTGTTTTTTGGTGTATTTTGACCCGCTGAATCCGAAAAATGTACTGCTTGAATTGAAAATTCTACCGAAAAAAAAATCATGTTTCGCAATACGAAAACGTATGCCCGAGATTCTCGTCTCTCAGAATCAATATCAAACTTTTATAGGTGTGTTTTCCGGTGTATTTCGACCCGCTGAATTCAAAAAACATATTGTCGATGGTCAAAACTATGCTTGGAAAAAAGTTATTCCGCTCCGTACGGAAAATGCATACCTGAGATTTTCTAGTTCCAGAATCGATATTGAACTCTGGCAGTAGTGTTTTTCAGTGTATTTCGACCCGCTGAATCCGAAAAATGTACTGTCGATAGCCAAAACTATGCTCGGAAAAAAGTTATTTTGCTCCGTACGAAAAATGCATAGCTGTGATTTTCTAGTTCCAAAATCGATATTGAACTTTGAGAGTAGTGTTTTTCAGTGTATTTCGACCCGCTGAATTCAAAAAATGTACTGTCGATATCCGAAACTATGCTCGGAAAAAAGTTATTTTGCTCCGTACGAAAAATGCATAGCTGTGATTTTCTTGTTCCAAAATCGATATTGAACTTTGAAAGTATTGTTTTTCAGTGTATTTTGACCCGTTGAATCCAAACAACGTACTGTCGATCGTCGAAACTATGCTTGGAAAAAAGTTATTTTGCTCCGTACGAAAAATGCGTACCTGAGATCTTCTAGTTCCAGATTCGATATTAAACTTTGGCAGTAGTGTTTTTTGGTGTATTTTGACCCGCTGAATCCAAAAAATGTACTGCTTGAATTGAAAATTCTACCGAAAAAAAAATCATGTTTCGCAATACGAAAACGTATGCCCGAGATTCTCGTCTCTCAGAATCAATATCAAACTTTTATCGGTGTGTTTTCCGTCGTATTTCGACCCGCTGAATTCAAAAAACATACTGTCGATGGTCAAAACTATGCTTGGAAAAAAGTTATTCCGCTCCGTACGGAAAATGCATACCTGAGATTTTCTAGTTCCAGAATCGATATTGAACTCTGGCAGTAGTGTTTTTCAGTGTATATCGACCCGCTGAATTCGAAAAATGTACTGTCGATGGCCAAAACTATGCTCGGAAAAAAGTTATTTTGCTCCGTACGAAAAATGCATAGCTGTGATTTTCTAGTTCCAAAATCGATATTGAACTTTGAGAGTAGTGTTTTTCAGTGTATTTCGACCCGCTGAATTCAAAAAATGTACTGTCGATATATAAAACTATGCTCGGAAAAAAGTTATTTTGCTCCGTACGAAAAATGCATAGCTGTGATTTTCTTGTTCCAAAATCGATATTGAACTTTGAAAGTATTATTTTTCAGTGTATTTTGACCCGTTGAATCCAAACAACGTACTGTCGATTTTCAAAACTATGCTTGGAAAAAAGTTATTTTGCTCCGTACGAAAAATGCATACCTGAGATCTTCTAGTTCCAGAATCGATATTAAACTTTGGCAGTAGTGTTTTTTGGTGTATTTTGACCCGCTGAATCCAAAAAATGTACTGCTTGAATTGAAAATTCTACCGAAAAAAAAATCATGTTTCGCAATACGAAAACGTATGCCCGAGATTCTCGTCTCTCAGAATCAATATCAAACTTTTATCGGTGTGTTTTCCGTCGTATTTCGACCCGCTGAATTCAAAAAACATACTGTCGATGGTTAAAACTATGCTTGGAAAAAAGTTATTCCGCTCCGTACGGAAAATGCATACCTGAGATTTTCTAGTTCCAGAATCGATATTGAACTCTGGCAGTAGTGTTTTCCAGTGTATTTCGACCCGCTGAATTCAAAAAATGTACTGTCGATAGCCAAAACTATGCTTGGAAAAAAGTTATTTTGCTCCGTACGGAAAATGCATACCTGAGATTTTCTAGTTCCAGAATCGATATTGAACTTTGGCAGTAGTGTTTTTCAGTGTATTTCGACCCGCTGAATTCGAAAAATGTACTGTCGATACCCAAAACTATGCTTGGAAAAAAGTTATTTTGCTCCGTACGAGAATTGCATAGCTGAGATTCTCTAGTTCCAAAATCGATATTGAACTTTGTAAGTTGTGTATTTCAAAGTATTTTGGACCGCTGAATCCAAACAGCGTGATGTCGATCGTCCAAACTATGCTTGAAAAAAAGTTATTTCGCTCCCACGAAAAATGCATACCTGAGATTTTCCAGTTCCAGAATCGATATTAAACTTTGGCAGTAGTGTTTTTTGGTGTATTTCGACCCGCTGAATCCAAAAAATGTACTGCTTGAATTCAAAATTCTACTGAAAAAAAAATCATGTTTCGCAATACGAAAACGTATGCCCGAGATTCTCGTCTTTCAGACTCAATATCAAACTTTGATAGGTGTGTTTTCCGGTGTATTTTGACCCGCTGAATTCAAAAAACGTACTGTCGATGGTCAGAACTATGCTTGGAAAAAAGTTATTTTGCTCCGTACGAAAATTGCATACCTGAAATTCTCTAGTTCCAAAATCGATATCGAACTTTGAAAGTAGTGTTTTTCAGTGTATTTTGACCCGCTGAATCGAACAAATGTACTGCTTGAATTGAAAGTTCTACCGAAAATAAATTCATGTTTCGCAATACGAAAACGTATGCCCGAGATTCTCGTCTCTCAGAATCAATATCAAACTTTGATAGGTGTGTTTTCCGGTGTATTCCGACTCGCTGAATTCAAAAAACTATGTCAATGATGGTCAAAACTATGCTTGGGAAGAAGTTATTTCGCTCCGTACGGAAAATGCATACCTGAGATTTTCTAGTTCCAGAATCGATATTGAACTTTGGCAGTAGTGTTTTTCAGTGCATTTCGACCCGCTGAATTCGAAAAATGTACTGTCGATACCCAAAACTATGCTCGGAAAAGAGTTATTTTGCTCCGTACGAAAAATGCATAGCTGTGATTTTCTAGTTCCAAAATCGATATTGAACTTTGAGAGTAGTGTTTTTCAGTGTATTTCGACCCGCTGAATTCAAAAAATGTACTGTCGATGGCCAAAACTATGCTCGGAAAAAAGTTATTTCGCTCCGTACAAAAAATACATACCTGAGATTTTCTAGTTCCAGAATCGATATTAAACATTGGCAGTAGTGTTTTTTGGTGTATTTTGACCCGCTGAATTCAAACAACGTACTGTCGATGGTCAAAACCATGCTTGGAAAAAATTTATTTTGCTCCGTACGAAAAATGCATACCTGAGATCCTCTAGTTCCAGAATCGATATTAAACTTTGGCAGTAGTGTTTTTTGGTGTATTTTGACCCGCTGAATCCGAAAAATGTACTGCTTGAATTGAAAATTTTACCGAAAAAAAATCATGTTTCGCAATACGAAAACGTATGCCCGAGATTCTCGTCTCTCAGAATCAATATCAAACTTTTATAGGTATGTTTTCCGGTGTATTTCGACCCGCTGAATTCAAAAAACATACTGTCGATGGTCAAAACTATGCTTGGAAAAAAGTTATTCCGCTCCGTACGGAAAATGCATACCTGAGATTTTCTAGTTCCAGAATCGATATTAAACTCTGGCAGTAGTGTTTTTCAGTGTATTTCGACCCGCTGAATTTAAAAAATGTACTGTCGATAGCCAAAACTATGCTCGGAAAAAAGTTATTTTGCTCCGTACGAATAATGCATATCTGTAATTTTCTAGTTCCAAAATCGATTTTGAACTTTGAAAGTATTTTTTTTCAGTGTATTTTGACCCGTTGAATCCAAACAACGTACTGTCGATGATCAAAACTATGCTTGGAAAAAAGTTATTTTGCTCCGTACGAAAAATGCATACCTGAGATCTTCTAGTTCCAGAATCGATATTAAACTTTGGCAGTAGTGTTTTTTGGTGTATTTTGACCCGCTGAATCCAAAAAATGTACTGCTTGAATTGAAAATTCTACCGAAAAAAAAATCATGTTTCGCAATACGAAAACGTATGCCCGAGATTCTCGTCTCTCAGAATCAATATCAAACTTTTATCGGTGTGTTTTCCGTCGTATTTCGAACCGCTGAATTCAAAAAACATACTGCTGATGGTCAAAACTATGCTTGGAAAAAAGTTATTCCGCTCCGTACGGAAAATGCATACCTGAAATTTTCTAGTTCCAGAATCGATATTGAACTCTGGCAGTAGTGTTTTTCAGTGTATTTCGACCCGCTGAATTCGAAAAATGTACTGCTTGAATTGAAAATTCTACCGAAAAAAAAATCATGTTTCGCAATACGAAAACGTATGCCCGAGATTCTCGTCTCTCAGAATCAATATCAAACTTTTATAGGTGTGTTTTCCGTCGTATTTCGACCCGCTGAATTCAAAAAACATACTGTCGATGGCCAAAACTATGCTCGGAAAAAAGTTATTTTGCTCCGTACGAAAAATGCATAGCTGTGATTTTCTAGTTCCAAAATCGATATTGAACTTTGAGAGTAGTGTTTTTCAGTGTATTTCGACCCGCTGAATTCAAAAAATGTACTGTCGATATCCGAAACTATGCTCGGAAAAAAGTTATTTTGCTCCGTACGAAAAATGCATAGCTGTGATTTTCTTGTTCCAAAATCGATATTGAACTTTGAAAGTATTGTTTTTCAGTGTATTTTGACCCGTTGAATCCAAACAACGTACTGTCGATCGTCGAAACTATGCTTGGAAAAAAGTTATTTTGCTCCGTACGAAAAATGCGTACCTGAGATCTTCTAGTTCCAGATTCGATATTAAACTTTGGCAGTAGTGTTTTTTGGTGTATTTTGACCCGCTGAATCCAAAAAATGTACTGCTTGAATTGAAAATTCTACCGAAAAAAAAATCATGTTTCGCAATACGAAAACGTATGCCCGAGATTCTCGTCTCTCAGAATCAATATCAAACTTTTATCGGTGTGTTTTCCGTCGTATTTCGACCCGCTGAATTCAAAAAACATACTGTCGATGGTTAAAACTATGCTTGGAAAAAAGTTATTCCGCTCCGTACGGAAAATGCATACCTGAGATTTTCTAGTTCCAGAATCGATATTGAACTCTGGCAGTAGTGTTTTTCAGTGTATTTCGACCCGCTGAATTCGAAAAATGTACTGTCGATATCCAAAACTATGCTCGGAAAAAAGTTATTTTGCTCCGTACGAAAAATGCATAGCTGTGATTTTCTTGTTCCAAAATCGATATTGAACTTTGAAAGTATTGTTTTTCAGTGTATTTTGACCCGCTGAATCCAAACAACGTACTGTCGATCGTCAAAACTATGCTTGGAAAAAAGTTATTTTGCTCCGTACGAAAAATGCGTACCTGAGATCTTCTAGTTCCAGAATCGATATTAAACTTTGGCAGTAGTGTTTTTTGGTGTATTTTGACCCGCAGAATCCGAAAAATGTACTGCTTGAATTGAAAATTCTACCGAAAAAAAAATCATGTTTCGCAATACGAAAACGTATGCCCGAGATTCTCGTCTCTCAGAATCAATATCAAACTTTTATCGGTGTGTTTTCCGTCGTATTTCGACCCGCTGAATTCAAAAAACATACTGTCGATGGTCAAAACTATGCTTGGAAAAAAGTTATTCCGCTCCGTACGGAAAATGCATACCTGAGATTTTCTAGTTCCAGAATCGATATTGAACTCTGGCAGTAGTGTTCTCCAGTGTATTTCGACCCGCTGAATTCAAAAAATGTACTGTCGATAACCAAAACTATGCTTGGAAAAAAGTTATTTTGCTCCGTACGGAAAATGCATACCTGAGATTTTCTAGTTCCAGAATCGATATTGAACTCTGGCAGTAGTGTTTTTCAGTGTATTTCGACCCGCTGAATCCGAAAAATGTACTGTCGATAGCCAAAACTATGCTCGGAAAAAAGTTATTTTGCTCCGTACGAAAAATGCATAGCTGTGATTTTCTAGTTCCAAAATCGATATTGAACTTTGAGAGTAGTGTTTTTCAGTGTATTTCGACCCGCTGAATTCAAAAAATGTACTGTCGATATCCGAAACTATGCTCGGAAAAAAGTTATTTTGCTCCGTACGAAAAATGCATAGCTGTGATTTTCTTGTTCCAAAATCGATATTGAACTTTGAAAGTATTGTTTTTCAGTGTATTTTGACCCGTTGAATCCAAACAACGTACTGTCGATCGTCGAAACTATGCTTGGAAAAAAGTTATTTTGCTCCGTACGAAAAATGCGTACCTGAGATCTTCTAGTTCCAGATTCGATATTAAACTTTGGCAGTAGTGTTTTTTGGTGTATTTTGACCCGCTGAATCCAAAAAATGTACTGCTTGAATTGAAAATTCTACCGAAAAAAAAATCATGTTTCGCAATACGAAAACGTATGCCCGAGATTCTCGTCTCTCAGAATCAATATCAAACTTTTATCGGTGTGTTTTCCGTCGTATTTCGACCCGCTGAATTCAAAAAACATACTGTCGATGGTCAAAACTATGCTTGGAAAAAAGTTATTCCGCTCCGTACGGAAAATGCATACCTGAGATTTTCTAGTTCCAGAATCGATATTGAACTCTGGCAGTAGTGTTTTTCAGTGTATATCGACCCGCTGAATTCGAAAAATGTACTGTCGATGGCCAAAACTATGCTCGGAAAAAAGTTATTTTGCTCCGTACGAAAAATGCATAGCTGTGATTTTCTAGTTCCAAAATCGATATTGAACTTTGAGAGTAGTGTTTTTCAGTGTATTTCGACCCGCTGAATTCAAAAAATGTACTGTCGATATATAAAACTATGCTCGGAAAAAAGTTATTTTGCTCCGTACGAAAAATGCATAGCTGTGATTTTCTTGTTCCAAAATCGATATTGAACTTTGAAAGTATTATTTTTCAGTGTATTTTGACCCGTTGAATCCAAACAACGTACTGTCGATTTTCAAAACTATGCTTGGAAAAAAGTTATTTTGCTCCGTACGAAAAATGCATACCTGAGATCTTCTAGTTCCAGAATCGATATTAAACTTTGGCAGTAGTGTTTTTTGGTGTATTTTGACCCGCTGAATCCAAAAAATGTACTGCTTGAATTGAAAATTCTACCGAAAAAAAAATCATGTTTCGCAATACGAAAACGTATGCCCGAGATTCTCGTCTCTCAGAATCAATATCAAACTTTTATCGGTGTGTTTTCCGTCGTATTTCGACCCGCTGAATTCAAAAAACATACTGTCGATGGTTAAAACTATGCTTGGAAAAAAGTTATTCCGCTCCGTACGGAAAATGCATACCTGAGATTTTCTAGTTCCAGAATCGATATTGAACTCTGGCAGTAGTGTTTTTCAGTGTATTTCGACCCGCTGAATTCGAAAAATGTACTGTCGATAGCCAAAACTATGCTCGGAAAAAAGTTATTTTGCTCCGTACGAAAAATGCATAGCTGTGATTTTCTTGTTCCAAAATCGATATTGAACTTTGAAAGTATTGTTTTTCAGTGTATTTTGACCCGCTGAATCCAAAAAACGTACTGTCGATCGTCAAAACTTCGCTTGGAAAAAAGTTATTTTGCTCCGTACGAAAAATGCGTACCTGAGATCTTCTAGTTCCAGAATCGATATTAAACTTTGGCAGTAGTGTTTTTTGGTGTATTTTGACCCGCAGAATCCGAAAAATGTACTGCTTGAATTGAAAATTCTACCGAAAAAAAAATCATGTTTCGCAATACGAAAACGTATGCCCGAGATTCTCGTCTCTCAGAATCAATATCAAACTTTTATCGGTGTGTTTTCCGTCGTATTTCGACCCGCTGAATTAAAAAAACATACTGTCGATGGTCAAAACTATGCTTGGAAAAAAGTTATTCCGCTCCGTACGGAAAATGCATACCTGAGATTTTCTAGTTCCAGAATCGATATTGAACTCTGGCAGTAGTGTTTTCCAGTGTATTTCGACCCGCTGAATTCAAAGAATGTACTGTCGATAACCAAAACTATGCTTGGAAAAAAGTTATTTTGCTCCGTACGGAAAATGCATACCTGAGATTTTCTAGTTCCAGAATCGATATTGAACTTTGGCAGTAGTGTTTTTCAGTGTATTTCGACCCGCTGAATTCGAAAAATGTACTGTCGATACCCAAAACTATGCTTGGAAAAAAGTTATTTTGCTCCGTACGAGAATTGCATAGCTGAGATTCTCTAGTTCCAAAATCGATATTGAACTTTGTAAGTTGTGTATTTCAAAGTATTTTGGACCGCTGAATCCAAACAGCGTGATGTCGATCGTCCAAACTATGCTTGAAAAAAAGTTATTTCGCTCCCACGAAAAATGCATACCTGAGATTTTCCAGTTCCAGAATCGATATTAAACTTTGGCAGTAGTGTTTTTTGGTGTATTTCGACCCGCTGAATCCAAAAAATGTACTGCTTGAATTCAAAATTCTACTGAAAAAAAAATCATGTTTCGCAATACGAAAACGTATGCCCGAGATTCTCGTCTTTCAGACTCAATATCAAACTTTGATAGGTGTGTTTTCCGGTGTATTTTGACCCGCTGAATTCAAAAAACGTACTGTCGATGGTCAGAACTATGCTCGGAAAAAAGTTATTTTGCTCCGTACGAAAATTGCATACCTGAAATTCTCTAGTTCCAAAATCGATATCGAACTTTGAAAGTAGTGTTTTTCAGTGTATTTTGACCCGCTGAATCGAACAAATGTACTGCTTGAATTGAAAGTTCTACCGAAAATAAATTCATGTTTCGCAATACGAAAACGTATGCCCGAGATTCTCGTCTCTCAGAATCAATATCAAACTTTGATAGGTGTGTTTTCCGGTGTATTCCGACTCGCTGAATTCAAAAAACTATGTCAATGATGGTCAAAACTATGCTTGGGAAGAAGTTATTTCGCTCCGTACGGAAAATGCATACCTGAGATTTTCTAGTTCCAGAATCGATATTGAACTTTGGCAGTAGTGTTTTTCAGTGCATTTCGACCCGCTGAATTCGAAAAATGTACTGTCGATACCCAAAACTATGCTCGGAAAAGAGTTATTTTGCTCCGTACGAAAAATGCATAGCTGTGATTTTCTAGTTCCAAAATCGATATTGAACTTTGAGAGTAGTGTTTTTCAGTGTATTTCGACCCGCTGAATTCAAAAAATGTACTGTCGATGGCCAAAACTATGCTCGGAAAAAAGTTATTTCGCTCCGTACAAAAAATACATACCTGAGATTTTCTAGTTCCAGAATCGATATTAAACATTGGCAGTAGTGTTTTTTGGTGTATTTTGACCCGCTGAATTCAAACAACGTACTGTCGATGGTCAAAACCATGCTTGGAAAAAATTTATTTTGCTCCGTACGAAAAATGCATACCTGAGATCCTCTAGTTCCAGAATCGATATTAAACTTTGGCAGTAGTGTTTTTTGGTGTATTTTGACCCGCTGAATCCGAAAAATGTACTGCTTGAATTGAAAATTCTACCGAAAAAAAATGTTTCATGTTTCATGTTTCATGTTTCGCAATACGAAAACGTATGCCCGAGATTCTCGTCTCTCAGAATCAATATCAAACTTTCATAGGTATGTTTTCCGGTGTATTTCGACCCGCTGAATTCAAAAAACATACTGTCGATGGTCAAAACTATGCTTGGAAAAAAGTTATTCCGCTCCGTACGGAAAATGCATACCTGAGATTTTCTAGTTCCAGAATCGATATTAAACTCTGGCAGTAGTGTTTTTTGGTGTATTTTGACCCGCTGAATCCAAAAAATGTACTGCTTGAATTGAAAATTCTACCGAAAAAAAAATCATGTTTCGCAATACGAAAACGTATGCCCGAGATTCTCGTCTCTCAGAATCAATATCAAACTTTTATCGGTGTGTTTTCCGTCGTATTTCGACCCGCTGAATTCAAAAAACATACTGTCGATGGTCAAAACTATGCTTGGAAAAAAGTTATTCCGCTCCGTACGGAAAATGCATACCTGAGATTTTCTAGTTCCAGAATCGATATTGAACTCTGGCAGTAGTGTTTTTCAATGTATTTCGACCCGCTGAATTCGAAAAATGTACTGTCGATAGCCAAAACTATGCTCGGAAAAAAGTTATTTTGCTCCGTACGAAAAATGCATAGCTGTGATTTTCTTGTTCCAAAATCGATATTGAACTTTGAAAGTATTGTTTTTCAGTGTATTTTGACCCGCTGAATCCAAACAACGTACTGTCGATCGTCAAAACTATGCTTGGAAAAAAGTTATTTTGCTCCGTACGAAAAATGCGTACCTGAGATCTTCTAGTTCCAGAATCGATATTAAACTTTGGCAGTAGTGTTTTTTGGTGTATTTTGACCCGCAGAATCCGAAAAATGTACTGCTTGAATTGAAAATTCTACCGAAAAAAAAATCATGTTTCGCAATACGAAAACGTATGCCCGAGATTCTCGTCTCTCAGAATCAATATCAAACTTTTATCGGTGTGTTTTCCGTCGTATTTCGACCCTCTGAATTCAAAAAACATACTGTCGATGGTCAAAACTATGCTTGGAAAAAAGTTATTCCGCTCCGTACGGAAAATGCATACCTGAGATTTTCTAGTTCCAGAATCGATATTGAACTCTGGCAGTAGTGTTTTTCAATGTATTTCGACCCGCTGAATTCGAAAAATGTACTGTCGATAGCCAAAACTATGCTCGGAAAAAAGTTATTTTGCTCCGTACGAAAAATGCATAGCTGTGATTTTCTTGTTCCAAAATCGATATTGAACTTTGAAAGTATTGTTTTTCAGTGTATTTTGACCCGCTGAATCCAAACAACGTACTGTCGATCGTCAAAACTATGCTTGGAAAAAAGTTATTTTGCTCCGTACGAAAAATGCGTACCTGAGATCTTCTAGTTCCAGAATCGATATTAAACTTTGGCAGTAGTGTTTTTTGGTGTATTTTGACCCGCAGAATCCGAAAAATGTACTGCTTGAATTGAAAATTCTACCGAAAAAAAAATCATGTTTCGCAATACGAAAACGTATGCCCGAGATTCTCGTCTCTCAGAATCAATATCAAACTTTTATCGGTGTGTTTTCCGTCGTATTTCGACCCGCTGAATTCAAAAAACATACTGTCGATGGTCAAAACTATGCTTGGAAAAAAGTTATTCCGCTCCGTACGGAAAATGCATACCTGAGATTTTCTAGTTCCAGAATCGATATTGAACTCTGGCAGTAGTGTTTTCCAGTGTATTTCGACCCGCTGAATTCAAAAAATGTACTGTCGATAGCCAAAACTATGCTTGGAAAAAAGTTATTTTGCTCCGTACGGAAAATGCATACCTGAGATTTTCTAGTTCCAGAATCGATATCGAACTTTGGCAGTAGTGTTTTTCAGTGTATTTCGACCCGCTGAATTCGAAAAATGTACTGTCGATACCCAAAACTATGCTTGGAAAAAAGTTATTTTGCTCCGTACGAGAATTGCATAGCTGAGATTCTCTAGTTCCAAAATCGATATTGAACTTTGTAAGTTGTGTATTTCAAAGTATTTTGGACCGCTGAATCCAAACAACGTGATGTCGATCGTCCAAACTATGCTTGAAAAAAAGTTATTTCGCTCCCACGAAAAATGCATACCTGAGATTTTCCAGTTCCAGAATCGATATTAAACTTTGGCAGTAGTGTTTTTTGGTGTATTTTGACCCGCAGAATCCGAAAAATGTACTGCTTGAATTGAAAATTCTACCGAAAAAAAAATCATGTTTCGCAATACGAAAACGTATGCCCGAGATTCTCGTCTCTCAGAATCAATATCAAACTTTTATCGGTGTGTTTTCCGTCGTATTTCGACCCGCTGAATTAAAAAAACATACTGTCGATGGTCAAAACTATGCTTGGAAAAAAGTTATTCCGCTCCGTACGGAAAATGCATACCTGAGATTTTCTAGTTCCAGAATCGATATTGAACTCTGGCAGTAGTGTTTTCCAGTGTATTTCGACCCGCTGAATTCAAAGAATGTACTGTCGATAACCAAAACTATGCTTGGAAAAAAGTTATTTTGCTCCGTACGGAAAATGCATACCTGAGATTTTCTAGTTCCAGAATCGATATTGAACTTTGGCAGTAGTGTTTTTCAGTGTATTTCGACCCGCTGAATTCGAAAAATGTACTGTCGATACCCAAAACTATGCTTGGAAAAAAGTTATTTTGCTCCGTACGAGAATTGCATAGCTGAGATTCTCTAGTTCCAAAATCGATATTGAACTTTGTAAGTTGTGTATTTCAAAGTATTTTGGACCGCTGAATCCAAACAGCGTGATGTCGATCGTCCAAACTATGCTTGAAAAAAAGTTATTTCGCTCCCACGAAAAATGCATACCTGAGATTTTCCAGTTCCAGAATCGATATTAAACTTTGGCAGTAGTGTTTTTTGGTGTATTTCGACCCGCTGAATCCAAAAAATGTACTGCTTGAATTCAAAATTCTACTGAAAAAAAAATCATGTTTCGCAATACGAAAACGTATGCCCGAGATTCTCGTCTTTCAGACTCAATATCAAACTTTGATAGGTGTGTTTTCCGGTGTATTTTGACCCGCTGAATTCAAAAAACGTACTGTCGATGGTCAGAACTATGCTCGGAAAAAAGTTATTTTGCTCCGTACGAAAATTGCATACCTGAAATTCTCTAGTTCCAAAATCGATATCGAACTTTGAAAGTAGTGTTTTTCAGTGTATTTTGACCCGCTGAATCGAACAAATGTACTGCTTGAATTGAAAGTTCTACCGAAAATAAATTCATGTTTCGCAATACGAAAACGTATGCCCGAGATTCTCGTCTCTCAGAATCAATATCAAACTTTGATAGGTGTGTTTTCCGGTGTATTCCGACTCGCTGAATTCAAAAAACTATGTCAATGATGGTCAAAACTATGCTTGGGAAGAAGTTATTTCGCTCCGTACGGAAAATGCATACCTGAGATTTTCTAGTTCCAGAATCGATATTGAACTTTGGCAGTAGTGTTTTTCAGTGCATTTCGACCCGCTGAATTCGAAAAATGTACTGTCGATACCCAAAACTATGCTCGGAAAAGAGTTATTTTGCTCCGTACGAAAAATGCATAGCTGTGATTTTCTAGTTCCAAAATCGATATTGAACTTTGAGAGTAGTGTTTTTCAGTGTATTTCGACCCGCTGAATTCAAAAAATGTACTGTCGATGGCCAAAACTATGCTCGGAAAAAAGTTATTTCGCTCCGTACAAAAAATACATACCTGAGATTTTCTAGTTCCAGAATCGATATTAAACATTGGCAGTAGTGTTTTTTGGTGTATTTTGACCCGCTGAATTCAAACAACGTACTGTCGATGGTCAAAACCATGCTTGGAAAAAATTTATTTTGCTCCGTACGAAAAATGCATACCTGAGATCCTCTAGTTCCAGAATCGATATTAAACTTTGGCAGTAGTGTTTTTTGGTGTATTTTGACCCGCTGAATCCGAAAAATGTACTGCTTGAATTGAAAATTCTACCGAAAAAAAATGTTTCATGTTTCATGTTTCATGTTTCGCAATACGAAAACGTATGCCCGAGATTCTCGTCTCTCAGAATCAATATCAAACTTTCATAGGTATGTTTTCCGGTGTATTTCGACCCGCTGAATTCAAAAAACATACTGTCGATGGTCAAAACTATGCTTGGAAAAAAGTTATTCCGCTCCGTACGGAAAATGCATACCTGAGATTTTCTAGTTCCAGAATCGATATTAAACTCTGGCAGTAGTGTTTTTTGGTGTATTTTGACCCGCTGAATCCAAAAAATGTACTGCTTGAATTGAAAATTCTACCGAAAAAAAAATCATGTTTCGCAATACGAAAACGTATGCCCGAGATTCTCGTCTCTCAGAATCAATATCAAACTTTTATCGGTGTGTTTTCCGTCGTATTTCGACCCGCTGAATTCAAAAAACATACTGTCGATGGTCAAAACTATGCTTGGAAAAAAGTTATTCCGCTCCGTACGGAAAATGCATACCTGAGATTTTCTAGTTCCAGAATCGATATTGAACTCTGGCAGTAGTGTTTTTCAATGTATTTCGACCCGCTGAATTCGAAAAATGTACTGTCGATATCCAAAACTATGCTCGGAAAAAAGTTATTTTGCTCCGTACGAAAAATGCATAGCTGTGATTTTCTTGTTCCAAAATCGATATTGAACTTTGAAAGTATTGTTTTTCAGTGTATTTTGACCCGCTGAATCCAAACAACGTACTGTCGATCGTCAAAACTATGCTTGGAAAAAAGTTATTTTGCTCCGTACGAAAAATGCGTACCTGAGATCTTCTAGTTCCAGAATCGATATTAAACTTTGGCAGTAGTGTTTTTTGGTGTATTTTGACCCGCAGAATCCGAAAAATGTACTGCTTGAATTGAAAATTCTACCGAAAAAAAAATCATGTTTCGCAATACGAAAACGTATGCCCGAGATTCTCGTCTCTCAGAATCAATATCAAACTTTTATCGGTGTGTTTTCCGTCGTATTTCGACCCGCTGAATTCAAAAAACATACTGTCGATGGTCAAAACTATGCTTGGAAAAAAGTTATTCCGCTCCGTACGGAAAATGCATACCTGAGATTTTCTAGTTCCAGAATCGATATTGAACTCTGGCAGTAGTGTTTTTCAATGTATTTCGACCCGCTGAATTCGAAAAATGTACTGTCGATAGCCAAAACTATGCTCGGAAAAAAGTTATTTTGCTCCGTACGAAAAATGCATAGCTGTGATTTTCTTGTTCCAAAATCGATATTGAACTTTGAAAGTATTGTTTTTCAGTGTATTTTGACCCGCTGAATCCAAACAACGTACTGTCGATCGTCAAAACTATGCTTGGAAAAAAGTTATTTTGCTCCGTACGAAAAATGCGTACCTGAGATCTTCTAGTTCCAGAATCGATATTAAACTTTGGCAGTAGTGTTTTTTGGTGTATTTTGACCCGCAGAATCCGAAAAATGTACTGCTTGAATTGAAAATTCTACCGAAAAAAAAATCATGTTTCGCAATACGAAAACGTATGCCCGAGATTCTCGTCTCTCAGAATCAATATCAAACTTTTATCGGTGTGTTTTCCGTCGTATTTCGACCCGCTGAATTCAAAAAACATACTGTCGATGGTCAAAACTATGCTTGGAAAAAAGTTATTCCGCTCCGTACGGAAAATGCATACCTGAGATTTTCTAGTTCCAGAATCGATATTGAACTCTGGCAGTAGTGTTTTCCAGTGTATTTCGACCCGCTGAATTCAAAAAATGTACTGTCGATAGCCAAAACTATGCTTGGAAAAAAGTTATTTTGCTCCGTACGGAAAATGCATACCTGAGATTTTCTAGTTCCAGAATCGATATCGAACTTTGGCAGTAGTGTTTTTCAGTGTATTTCGACCCGCTGAATTCGAAAAATGTACTGTCGATACCCAAAACTATGCTTGGAAAAAAGTTATTTTGCTCCGTACGAGAATTGCATAGCTGAGATTCTCTAGTTCCAAAATCGATATTGAACTTTGTAAGTTGTGTATTTCAAAGTATTTTGGACCGCTGAATCCAAACAACGTGATGTCGATCGTCCAAACTATGCTTGAAAAAAAGTTATTTCGCTCCCACGAAAAATGCATACCTGAGATTTTCCAGTTCCAGAATCGATATTAAACTTTGGCAGTAGTGTTTTTTGGTGTATTTCGACCCGCTGAATCCAAAAAATGTACTGCTTGAATTCAAAATTCTACTGAAAAAAAAATCATGTTTCGCAATACGAAAACGTATGCCCGAGATTCTCGTCTTTCAGACTCAATATCAAACTTTGATAGGTGTGTTTTCCGGTGTATTTTGACCCGCTGAATTCAAAAAACGTACTGTCGGTGGTCAGAACTATGCTTGGAAAAAAGTTATTTTGCTCCGTACGAAAATTGCATACCTGAAATTCTCTAGTTCCAAAATCGATATCGAACTCTGAAAGTAGTGTTTTTCAGTGTATTTTGACCCGCTGAATCGAACAAATGTACTGCTTGAATTGAAAGTTCTACCGAAAATAAATTCATGTTTCGCAATACGAAAACGTATGCCCGAGATTCTCGTCTCTCAGAATCAATATCAAACTTTTATAGGTGTGTTTTCCGGTGTATTCCGACTCGCTGAATTCAAAAAACTATGTCAATGATGGTCAAAACTATGCTTGGGAAGAAGTTATTTCGCTCCGTACGGAAAATGCATACCTGAGATTTTCTAGTTCCAGAATCGATATTGAACTTTGGCAGTAGTGTTTTTCAGTGCATTTCGACCCGCTGAATTCGAAAAATGTACTGTCGATACCCAAAACTATGCTCGGAAAAGAGTTATTTTGCTCCGTACGAAAAATGCATAGCTGTGATTTTCTAGTTCCAAAATCGATATTGAACTTTGAGAGTAGTGTTTTTCAGTATATTTCGACCCGCTGAATTCAAAAAATGTACTGTCGATGGCCAAAACTATGCTCGGAAAAAAGTTATTTCGCTCCGTACAAAAAATACATACCTGAGATTTTCTAGTTCCAGAATCGATATTAAACATTGGCAGTAGTGTTTTTTGGTGTATTTTGACCCGCTGAATTCAAACAACGTACTGTCGATGGTCAAAACCATGCTTGGAAAAAATTTATTTTGCTCCGTACGAAAAATGCATACCTGAGATCTTCTAGTTCCAGAATCGATATTAAACTTTGGCAGTAGTGTTTTTTGGTGTATTTTGACCCGCTGAATCCGAAAAATGTACTGCTTGAATTGAAAATTCTACCGAAAAAAAAATCATGTTTCGCAATACGAAAACGTATGCCCGAGATTCTCGTCTCTCAGAATCAATATCAAACTTTTATAGGTGTGTTTTCCGGTGTATTTCGACCCGCTGAATTCAAAAAACATATTGTCGATGGTCAAAACTATGCTTGGAAAAAAGTTATTCCGCTCCGTACGGAAAATGCATACCTGAGATTTTCTAGTTCCAGAATCGATATTAAACATTGGCAGTAGTGTTTTTTGGTGTATTTTGACCCGCTGAATTCAAACAACGTACTGTCGATGGTCAAAACCATGCTTGGAAAAAATTTATTTTGCTCCGTACGAAAAATGCATACCTGAGATCTTCTAGTTCCAGAATCGATATTAAACTTTGGCAGTAGTGTTTTTTGGTGTATTTTGACCCGCTGAATCCGAAAAATGTACTGCTTGAATTGAAAATTCTACCGAAAAAAAAATCATGTTTCGCAATACGAAAACGTATGCCCGAGATTCTCGTCTCTCAGAATCAATATCAAACTTTTATAGGTGTGTTTTCCGGTGTATTTCGACCCGCTGAATTCAAAAAACATATTGTCGATGGTCAAAACTATGCTTGGAAAAAAGTTATTCCGCTCCGTACGGAAAATGCATACCTGAGATTTTCTAGTTCCAGAATCGATATTGAACTCTGGCAGTAGTGTTTTTCAGTGTATTTCGACCCGCTGAATCCGAAAAATGTACCTACTGTCGATAGCCAAAACTATGCTCGGAAAAAAGTTATTTTGCTCCGTACGAAAAATGCATAGCTGTGATTTTCTAGTTCCAAAATCGATATTGAACTTTGAGAGTAGTGTTTTTCAGTGTATTTCGACCCGCTGAATTCAAAAAATGTACTGTCGATATCCGAAACTATGCTCGGAAAAAAGTAATTTTGCTCCGTACGAAAAATGCATAGCTGTGATTTTCTTGTTCCAAAATCGATATTGAACTTTGAAAGTATTGTTTTTCAGTGTATTTTGACCCGTTGAATCCAAACAACGTACTGTCGATCGTCGAAACTATGCTTGGAAAAAAGTTATTTTGCTCCGTACGAAAAATGCGTACCTGAGATCTTCTAGTTCCAGATTCGATATTAAACTTTGGCAGTAGTGTTTTTTGGTGTATTTTGACCCGCTGAATCCAAAAAATGTACTGCTTGAATTGAAAATTCTACCGAAAAAAAAATCATGTTTCGCAATACGAAAACGTATGCCCGAGATTCTCGTCTCTCAGAATCAATATCAAACTTTTATCGGTGTGTTTTCCGTCGTATTTCGACCCGCTGAATTCAAAAAACATACTGTCGATGGTCAAAACTATGCTTGGAAAAAAGTTATTCCGCTCCGTACGGAAAATGCATACCTGAGATTTTCTAGTTCCAGAATCGATATTGAACTCTGGCAGTAGTGTTTTTCAGTGTATATCGACCCGCTGAATTCGAAAAATGTACTGTCGATGGCCAAAACTATGCTCGGAAAAAAGTTATTTTGCTCCGTACGAAAAATGCATAGCTGTGATTTTCTAGTTCCAAAATCGATATTGAACTTTGAGAGTAGTGTTTTTCAGTGTATTTCGACCCGCTGAATTCAAAAAATGTACTGTCGATATATAAAACTATGCTCGGAAAAAAGTTATTTTGCTCCGTACGAAAAATGCATAGCTGTGATTTTCTTGTTCCAAAATCGATATTGAACTTTGAAAGTATTATTTTTCAGTGTATTTTGACCCGTTGAATCCAAACAACGTACTGTCGATTTTCAAAACTATGCTTGGAAAAAAGTTATTTTGCTCCGTACGAAAAATGCATACCTGAGATCTTCTAGTTCCAGAATCGATATTAAACTTTGGCAGTAGTGTTTTTTGGTGTATTTTGACCCGCTGAATCCAATAAATGTACTGCTTGAATTGAAAATTCTACCGAAAAAAAAATCATGTTTCGCAATACGAAAACGTATGCCCGAGATTCTCGTCTCTCAGAATCAATATCAAACTTTTATCGGTGTGTTTTCCGTCGTATTTCGACCCGCTGAATTCAAAAAACATACTGTCGATGGTTAAAACTATGCTTGGAAAAAAGTTATTCCGCTCCGTACGGAAAATGCATACCTGAGATTTTCTAGTTCCAGAATCGATATTGAACTCTGGCAGTAGTGTTTTCCAGTGTATTTCGACCCGCTGAATTCAAAAAATGTACTGTCGATAGCCAAAACTATGCTCGGAAAAAAGTTATTTCGCTCCGTACAAAAAATACATACCTGAGATTTTCTAGTTCCAGAATCGATATTAAACATTGGCAGTAGTGTTTTTTGGTGTATTTTGACCCGCTGAATTCAAACAACGTACTGTCGATGGTCAAAACCATGCTTGGAAAAAATTTATTTTGCTCCGTACGAAAAATGCATACCTGAGATCTTCTAGTTCCAGAATCGATATTAAACTTTGGCAGTAGTGTTTTTTGGTGTATTTTGACCCGCTGAATCCGAAAAATGTACTGCTTGAATTGAAAATTCTACCGAAAAAAAAATCATGTTTCGCAATACGAAAACGTATGCCCGAGATTCTCGTCTCTCAGAATCAATATCAAACTTTTATAGGTGTGTTTTCCGGTGTATTTCGACCCGCTGAATTCAAAAAACATATTGTCGATGGTCAAAACTATGCTTGGAAAAAAGTTATTCCGCTCCGTACGGAAAATGCATACCTGAGATTTTCTAGTTCCAGAATCGATATTGAACTCTGGCAGTAGTGTTTTTCAGTGTATTTCGACCCGCTGAATCCGAAAAATGTACTGTCGATAGCCAAAACTATGCTCGGAAAAAAGTTATTTTGCTCCGTACGAAAAATGCATAGCTGTGATTTTCTAGTTCCAAAATCGATATTGAACTTTGAGAGTAGTGTTTTTCAGTGTATTTCGACCCGCTGAATTCAAAAAATGTACTGTCGATATCCGAAACTATGCTCGGAAAAAAGTTATTTTGCTCCGTACGAAAAATGCATAGCTGTGATTTTCTTGTTCCAAAATCGATATTGAACTTTGAAAGTATTGTTTTTCAGTGTATTTTGACCCGTTGAATCCAAACAACGTACTGTCGATCGTCGAAACTATGCTTGAAAAAAAGTTATTTTGCTCCGTACGAAAAATGCGTACCTGAGATCTTCTAGTTCCAGATTCGATATTAAACTTTGGCAGTAGTGTTTTTTGGTGTATTTTGACCCGCTGAATCCAAAAAATGTACTGCTTGAATTGAAAATTCTACCGAAAAAAAAATCATGTTTCGCAATACGAAAACGTATGCCCGAGATTCTCGTCTCTCAGAATCAATATCAAACTTTTATCGGTGTGTTTTCCGTCGTATTTCGACCCGCTGAATTCAAAAAACATACTGTCGATGGTCAAAACTATGCTTGGAAAAAAGTTATTCCGCTCCGTACGGAAAATGCATACCTGAGATTTTCTAGTTCCAGAATCGATATTGAACTCTGGCAGTAGTGTTTTTCAGTGTATATCGACCCGCTGAATTCGAAAAATGTACTGTCGATGGCCAAAACTATGCTCGGAAAAAAGTTATTTTGCTCCGTACGAAAAATGCATAGCTGTGATTTTCTAGTTCCAAAATCGATATTGAACTTTGAGAGTAGTGTTTTTCAGTGTATTTCGACCCGCTGAATTCAAAAAATGTACTGTCGATATATAAAACTATGCTCGGAAAAAAGTTATTTTGCTCCGTACGAAAAATGCATAGCTGTGATTTTCTTGTTCCAAAATCGATATTGAACTTTGAAAGTATTATTTTTCAGTGTATTTTGACCCGTTGAATCCAAACAACGTACTGTCGATTTTCAAAACTATGCTTGGAAAAAAGTTATTTTGCTCCGTACGAAAAATGCATACCTGAGATCTTCTAGTTCCAGAATCGATATTAAACTTTGGCAGTAGTGTTTTTTGGTGTATTTTGACCCGCTGAATCCAAAAAATGTACTGCTTGAATTGAAAATTCTACCGAAAAAAAAATCATGTTTCGCAATACGAAAACGTATGCCCGAGATTCTCGTCTCTCAGAATCAATATCAAACTTTTATAGGTGTGTTTTCCGTTGTATTTCGACCCGCTGAATTCAAAAAACATACTGTCGATGGTTAAAACTATGCTTGGAAAAAAGTTATTCCGCTCCGTACGGAAAATGCATACCTGAGATTTTCTAGTTCCAGAATCGATATTGAACTCTGGCAGTAGTGTTTTCCAGTGTATTTCGACCCGCTGAATTCAAAAAATGTACTGTCGATAGCCAAAACTATGCTCGGAAAAAAGTTATTTCGCTCCGTACAAAAAATACATACCTGAGATTTTCTAGTTCCAGAATCGATATTAAACATTGGCAGTAGTGTTTTTTGGTGTATTTTGACCCGCTGAATTCAAACAACGTACTGTCGATGGTCAAAACCATGCTTGGAAAAAATTTATTTTGCTCCGTACGAAAAATGCATACCTGAGATCTTCTAGTTCCAGAATCGATATTAAACTTTGGCAGTAGTGTTTTTTGGTGTATTTTGACCCGCTGAATCCGAAAAATGTACTGCTTGAATTGAAAATTCTACCGAAAAAAAAATCATGTTTCGCAATACGAAAACGTATGCCCGAGATTCTCGTCTCTCAGAATCAATATCAAACTTTTATAGGTGTGTTTTCCGGTGTATTTCGACCCGCTGAATTCAAAAAACATATTGTCGATGGTCAAAACTATGCTTGGAAAAAAGTTATTCCGCTCCGTACGGAAAATGCATACCTGAGATTTTCTAGTTCCAGAATCGATATTGAACTCTGGCAGTAGTGTTTTTCAGTGTATTTCGACCCGCTGAATCCGAAAAATGTACTGTCGATAGCCAAAACTATGCTCGGAAAAAAGTTATTTTGCTCCGTACGAAAAATGCATAGCTGTGATTTTCTAGTTCCAAAATCGATATTGAACTTTGAGAGTAGTGTTTTTCAGTGTATTTCGACCCGCTGAATTCAAAAAATGTACTGTCGATATCCGAAACTATGCTCGGAAAAAAGTTATTTTGCTCCGTACGAAAAATGCATAGCTGTGATTTTCTTGTTCCAAAATCGATATTGAACTTTGAAAGTATTGTTTTTCAGTGTATTTTGACCCGTTGAATCCAAACAACGTACTGTCGATCGTCGAAACTATGCTTGGAAAAAAGTTATTTTGCTCCGTACGAAAAATGCGTACCTGAGATCTTCTAGTTCCAGATTCGATATTAAACTTTGGCAGTAGTGTTTTTTGGTGTATTTTGACCCGCTGAATCCAAAAAATGTACTGCTTGAATTGAAAATTCTACCGAAAAAAAAATCATGTTTCGCAATACGAAAACGTATGCCCGAGATTCTCGTCTCTCAGAATCAATATCAAACTTTTATCGGTGTGTTTTCCGTCGTATTTCGACCCGCTGAATTCAAAAAACATACTGTCGATGGTCAAAACTATGCTTGGAAAAAAGTTATTCCGCTCCGTACGGAAAATGCATACCTGAGATTTTCTAGTTCCAGAATCGATATTGAACTCTGGCAGTAGTGTTTTTCAGTGTATATCGACCCGCTGAATTCGAAAAATGTACTGTCGATGGCCAAAACTATGCTCGGAAAAAAGTTATTTTGCTCCGTACGAAAAATGCATAGCTGTGATTTTCTAGTTCCAAAATCGATATTGAACTTTGAGAGTAGTGTTTTTCAGTGTATTTCGACCCGCTGAATTCAAAAAATGTACTGTCGATATATAAAACTATGCTCGGAAAAAAGTTATTTTGCTCCGTACGAAAAATGCATAGCTGTGATTTTCTTGTTCCAAAATCGATATTGAACTTTGAAAGTATTATTTTTCAGTGTATTTTGACCCGTTGAATCCAAACAACGTACTGTCGATTTTCAAAACTATGCTTGGAAAAAAGTTATTTTGCTCCGTACGAAAAATGCATACCTGAGATCTTCTAGTTCCAGAATCGATATTAAACTTTGGCAGTAGTGTTTTTTGGTGTATTTTGACCCGCTGAATCCAAAAAATGTACTGCTTGAATTGAAAATTCTACCGAAAAAAAAATCATGTTTCGCAATACGAAAACGTATGCCCGAGATTCTCGTCTCTCAGAATCAATATCAAACTTTTATCGGTGTGTTTTCCGTCGTATTTCGACCCGCTGAATTCAAAAAACATACTGTCGATGGTCAAAACTATGCTTGGAAAAAAGTTATTCCGCTCCGTACGGAAAATGCATACCTGAGATTTTCTAGTTCCAGAATCGATATTGAACTCTGGCAGTAGTGTTTTCCAGTGTATTTCGACCCGCTGAATTCAAAAAATGTACTGTCGATAGCCAAAACTATGCTTGGAAAAAAGTTATTTTGCTCCGTACGGAAAATGCATACCTGAGATTTTCTAGTTCCAGAATCGATATTGAACTTTGGCAGTAGTGTTTTTCAGTGTATTTCGACCCGCTGAATTCGAAAAATGTACTGTCGATACCCAAAACTATGCTTGGAAAAAAGTTATTTTGCTCCGTACGAGAATTGCATAGCTGAGATTCTCTAGTTCCAAAATCGATATTGAACTTTGTAAGTTGTGTATTTCAAAGTATTTTGGACCGCTGAATCCAAACAGCGTGATGTCGATCGTCCAAACTATGCTTGAAAAAAAGTTATTTCGCTCCCACGAAAAATGCATACCTGAGATTTTCCAGTTCCAGAATCGATATTAAACTTTGGCAGTAGTGTTTTTTGGTGTATTTCGACCCGCTGAATCCAAAAAATGTACTGCTTGAATTCAAAATTCTACTGAAAAAAAAATCATGTTTCGCAATACGAAAACGTATGCCCGAGATTCTCGTCTTTCAGACTCAATATCAAACTTTGATAGGTGTGTTTTCCGGTGTATTTTGACCCGCTGAATTCAAAAAACGTACTGTCGATGGTCAGAACTATGCTTGGAAAAAAGTTATTTTGCTCCGTACGAAAATTGCATACCTGAAATTCTCTAGTTCCAAAATCGATATCGAACTTTGAAAGTAGTGTTTTTCAGTGTATTTTGACCCGCTGAATCGAACAAATGTACTGCTTGAATTGAAAGTTCTACCGAAAATAAATTCATGTTTCGCAATACGAAAACGTATGCCCGAGATTCTCGTCTCTCAGAATCAATATCAAACTTTGATAGGTGTGTTTTCCGGTGTATTCCGACTCGCTGAATTCAAAAAACTATGTCAATGATGGTCAAAACTATGCTTGGGAAGAAGTTATTTCGCTCCGTACGGAAAATGCATACCTGAGATTTTCTAGTTCCAGAATCGATATTGAACTTTGGCAGTAGTGTTTTTCAGTGCATTTCGACCCGCTGAATTCGAAAAATGTACTGTCGATACCCAAAACTATGCTCGGAAAAGAGTTATTTTGCTCCGTACGAAAAATGCATAGCTGTGATTTTCTAGTTCCAAAATCGATATTGAACTTTGAGAGTAGTGTTTTTCAGTGTATTTCGACCCGCTGAATTCAAAAAATGTACTGTCGATGGCCAAAACTATGCTCGGAAAAAAGTTATTTCGCTCCGTACAAAAAATACATACCTGAGATTTTCTAGTTCCAGAATCGATATTAAACATTGGCAGTAGTGTTTTTTGGTGTATTTTGACCCGCTGAATTCAAACAACGTACTGTCGATGGTCAAAACCATGCTTGGAAAAAATTTATTTTGCTCCGTACGAAAAATGCATACCTGAGATCCTCTAGTTCCAGAATCGATATTAAACTTTGGCAGTAGTGTTTTTTGGTGTATTTTGACCCGCTGAATCCGAAAAATGTACTGCTTGAATTGAAAATTTTACCGAAAAAAAATCATGTTTCGCAATACGAAAACGTATGCCCGAGATTCTCGTCTCTCAGAATCAATATCAAACTTTTATAGGTATGTTTTCCGGTGTATTTCGACCCGCTGAATTCAAAAAACATACTGTCGATGGTCAAAACTATGCTTGGAAAAAAGTTATTCCGCTCCGTACGGAAAATGCATACCTGAGATTTTCTAGTTCCAGAATCGATATTAAACTCTGGCAGTAGTGTTTTTCAGTGTATTTCGACCCGCTGAATTTAAAAAATGTACTGTCGATAGCCAAAACTATGCTCGGAAAAAAGTTATTTTGCTCCGTACGAATAACGCATATCTGTAATTTTCTAGTTCCAAAATCGATTTTGAACTTTGAAAGTATTTTTTTTCAGTGTATTTTGACCCGTTGAATCCAAACAACGTACTGTCGATGATCAAAACTATGCTTGGAAAAAAGTTATTTTGCTCCGTACGAAAAATGCATACCTGAGATCTTCTAGTTCCAGAATCGATATTAAACTTTGGCAGTAGTGTTTTTTGGTGTATTTTGACCCGCTGAATCCAAAAAATGTACTGCTTGAATTGAAAATTCTACCGAAAAAAAAATCATGTTTCGCAATACGAAAACGTATGCCCGAGATTCTCGTCTCTCAGAATCAATATCAAACTTTTATCGGTGTGTTTTCCGTCGTATTTCGAACCGCTGAATTCAAAAAACATACTGCTGATGGTCAAAACTATGCTTGGAAAAAAGTTATTCCGCTCCGTACGGAAAATGCATACCTGAAATTTTCTAGTTCCAGAATCGATATTGAACTCTGGCAGTAGTGTTTTTCAGTGTATTTCGACCCGCTGAATTCGAAAAATGTACTGCTTGAATTGAAAATTCTACCGAAAAAAAAATCATGTTTCGCAATACGAAAACGTATGCCCGAGATTCTCGTCTCTCAGAATCAATATCAAACTTTTATAGGTGTGTTTTCCGTCGTATTTCGACCCGCTGAATTCAAAAAACATACTGTCGATGGCCAAAACTATGCTCGGAAAAAAGTTATTTTGCTCCGTACGAAAAATGCATAGCTGTGATTTTCTAGTTCCAAAATCGATATTGAACTTTGAGAGTAGTGTTTTTCAGTGTATTTCGACCCGCTGAATTCAAAAAATGTACTGTCGATATCCGAAACTATGCTCGGAAAAAAGTTATTTTGCTCCGTACGAAAAATGCATAGCTGTGATTTTCTTGTTCCAAAATCGATATTGAACTTTGAAAGTATTGTTTTTCAGTGTATTTTGACCCGTTGAATCCAAACAACGTACTGTCGATCGTCGAAACTATGCTTGGAAAAAAGTTATTTTGCTCCGTACGAAAAATGCGTACCTGAGATCTTCTAGTTCCAGATTCGATATTAAACTTTGGCAGTAGTGTTTTTTGGTGTATTTTGACCCGCTGAATCCAAAAAATGTACTGCTTGAATTTAAAATTCTACCGAAAAAAAAATCATGTTTCGCAATACGAAAACGTATGCCCGAGATTCTCGTCTCTCAGAATCAATATCAAACTTTTATCGGTGTGTTTTCCGTCGTATTTCGACCCGCTGAATTCAAAAAACATACTGTCGATGGTTAAAACTATGCTTGGAAAAAAGTTATTCCGCTCCGTACGGAAAATGCATACCTGAGATTTTCTAGTTCCAGAATCGATATTGAACTCTGGCAGTAGTGTTTTTCAGTGTATTTCGACCCGCTGAATTCGAAAAATGTACTGTCGATATCCAAAACTATGCTCGGAAAAAAGTTATTTTGCTCCGTACGAAAAATGCATAGCTGTGATTTTCTTGTTCCAAAATCGATATTGAACTTTGAAAGTATTGTTTTTCAGTGTATTTTGACCCGCTGAATCCAAACAACGTACTGTCGATCGTCAAAACTTCGCTTGGAAAAAAGTTATTTTGCTCCGTACGAAAAATGCGTACCTGAGATCTTCTAGTTCCAGAATCGATATTAAACTTTGGCAGTAGTGTTTTTTGGTGTATTTTGACCCGCAGAATCCGAAAAATGTACTGCTTGAATTGAAAATTCTACCGAAAAAAAAATCATGTTTCGCAATACGAAAACGTATGCCCGAGATTCTCGTCTCTCAGAATCAATATCAAACTTTTATCGGTGTGTTTTCCGTCGTATTTCGACCCGCTGAATTCAAAAAACATACTGTCGATGGTCAAAACTATGCTTGGAAAAAAGTTATTCCGCTCCGTACGGAAAATGCATACCTGAGATTTTCTAGTTCCAGAATCGATATTGAACTCTGGCAGTAGTGTTTTCCAGTGTATTTCGACCCGCTGAATTCAAAAAATGTACTGTCGATAGCCAAAACTATGCTTGGAAAAAAGTTATTTTGCTCCGTACGGAAAATGCATACCTGAGATTTTCTAGTTCCAGAATCGATATTGAACTTTGGCAGTAGTGTTTTTCAGTGTATTTCGACCCGCTGAATTCGAAAAATGTACTGTCGATACCCAAAACTATGCTTGGAAAAAAGTTATTTTGCTCCGTACGAGAATTGCATAGCTGAGATTCTCTAGTTCCAAAATCGATATTGAACTTTGTAAGTTGTGTATTTCAAAGTATTTTGGACCGCTGAATCTAAACAGCGTGATGTCGATCGTCCAAACTATGCTTGAAAAAAAGTTATTTCGCTCCCACGAAAAATGCGTACCTGAGATTTTCCAGTTCCAGAATCGATATTAAACTTTGGCAGTAGTGTTTTTTGGTGTATTTCGACCCGCTGAATCCAAAAAATGTACTGCTTGAATTCAAAATTCTACTGAAAAAAAAATCATGTTTCGCAATACGAAAACGTATGCCCGAGATTCTCGTCTTTCAGACTCAATATCAAACTTTGATAGGTGTGTTTTCCGGTGTATTTTGACCCGCTGAATTCAAAAAACGTACTGTCGATGGTCAGAACTATGCTTGGAAAAAAGTTATTTTGCTCCGTACGAAAATTGCATACCTGAAATTCTCTAGTTCCAAAATCGATATCGAACTTTGAAAGTAGTGTTATTCAGTGTATTTTGACCCGCTGAATCGAACAAATGTACTGCTTGAATTGAAAGTTCTACCGAAAATAAATTCATGTTTCGCAATACGAAAACGTATGCCCGAGATTCTCGTCTCTCAGAATCAATATCAAACTTTGATAGGTGTGTTTTCCGGTGTATTCCGACTCGCTGAATTCAAAAAACTATGTCAATGATGGTCAAAACTATGCTTGGAAAGAAGTTATTTCGCTCCGTACGGAAAATGCATACCTGAGATTTTCTAGTTCCAGAATCGATATTGAACTTTGGCAGTAGTGTTTTTCAGTGCATTTCGACCCGCTGAATTCGAAAAATGTACTGTCGATACCCAAAACTATGCTCGGAAAAGAGTTATTTTGCTCCGTACGAAAAATGCATAGCTGTGATTTTCTAGTTCCAAAATCGATATTGAACTTTGAGAGTAGTGTTTTTCAGTGTATTTCGACCCGCTGAATTCAAAAAATGTACTGTCGATGGCCAAAACTATGCTCGGAAAAAAGTTATTTCGCTCCGTACAAAAAATACATACCTGAGATTTTCTAGTTCCAGAATCGATATTAAACATTGGCAGTAGTGTTTTTTGGTGTATTTTGACCCGCTGAATTCAAACAACGTACTGTCGATGGTCAAAATCATGCTTGGAAAAAATTTATTTTGCTCCGTACGAAAAATGCATACCTGAGATCTTCTAGTTCCAGAATCGATATTAAACTTTGGCAGTAGTGTTTTTTGGTGTATTTTGACCCGCTGAATCCGAAAAATGTACTGCTTGAATTGAAAATTCTACCGAAAAAAAATCATGTTTCGCAATACGAAAACGTATGCCCGAGATTCTCGTCTCTCAGAATCAATATCAAACTTTTATAGGTATGTTTTCCGGTGTATTTCGACCCGCTGAATTCAAAAAACATACTGTCGATGGTCAAAACTATGCTTGGAAAAAAGTTATTCCGCTCCGTACGGAAAATGCATACCTGAGATTTTCTAGTTCCAGAATCGATATTGAACTCTGGCAGTAGTGTTTTTCAGTGTATATCGACCCGCTGAATTCGAAAAATGTACTGTCGATGGCCAAAACTATGCTCGGAAAAAAGTTATTTTGCTCCGTACGAAAAATGCATAGCTGTGATTTTCTAGTTCCAAAATCGATATTGAACTTTGAGAGTAGTGTTTTTCAGTGTATTTCGACCCGCTGAATTCAAAAAATGTACTGTCGATATATAAAACTATGCTCGGAAAAAAGTTATTTTGCTCCGTACGAAAAATGCATAGCTGTGATTTTCTTGTTCCAAAATCGATATTGAACTTTGAAAGTATTATTTTTCAGTGTATTTTGACCCGTTGAATCCAAACAACGTACTGTCGATTTTCAAAACTATGCTTGGAAAAAAGTTATTTTGCTCCGTACGAAAAATGCATACCTGAGATCTTCTAGTTCCAGAATCGATATTAAACTTTGGCAGTAGTGTTTTTTGGTGTATTTTGACCCGCTGAATCCAAAAAATGTACTGCTTGAATTGAAAATTCTACCGAAAAAAAAATCATGTTTCGCAATACGAAAACGTATGCCCGAGATTCTCGTCTCTCAGAATCAATATCAAACTTTTATCGGTGTGTTTTCCGTCGTATTTCGACCCGCTGAATTCAAAAAACATACTGTCGATGGTTAAAACTATGCTTGGAAAAAAGTTATTCCGCTCCGTACGGAAAATGCATACCTGAGATTTTCTAGTTCCAGAATCGATATTGAACTCTGGCAGTAGTGTTTTCCAGTGTATTTCGACCCGCTGAATTCAAAAAATGTACTGTCGATAGCCAAAACTATGCTTGGAAAAAAGTTATTTTGCTCCGTACGGAAAATGCATACCTGAGATTTTCTAGTTCCAGAATCGATATTGAACTTTGGCAGTAGTGTTTTTCAGTGTATTTCGACCCGCTGAATTCGAAAAATGTACTGTCGATACCCAAAACTATGCTTGGAAAAAAGTTATTTTGCTCCGTACGAGAATTGCATAGCTGAGATTCTCTAGTTCCAAAATCGATATTGAACTTTGTAAGTTGTGTATTTCAAAGTATTTTGGACCGCTGAATCCAAACAGCGTGATGTCGATCGTCCAAACTATGCTTGAAAAAAAGTTATTTCGCTCCCACGAAAAATGCATACCTGAGATTTTCCAGTTCCAGAATCGATATTAAACTTTGGCAGTAGTGTTTTTTGGTGTATTTCGACCCGCTGAATCCAAAAAATGTACTGCTTGAATTCAAAATTCTACTGAAAAAAAAATCATGTTTCGCAATACGAAAACGTATGCCCGAGATTCTCGTCTTTCAGACTCAATATCAAACTTTGATAGGTGTGTTTTCCGGTGTATTTTGACCCGCTGAATTCAAAAAACGTACTGTCGATGGTCAGAACTATGCTTGGAAAAAAGTTATTTTGCTCCGTACGAAAATTGCATACCTGAAATTCTCTAGTTCCAAAATCGATATCGAACTTTGAAAGTAGTGTTTTTCAGTGTATTTTGACCCGCTGAATCGAACAAATGTACTGCTTGAATTGAAAGTTCTACCGAAAATAAATTCATGTTTCGCAATACGAAAACGTATGCCCGAGATTCTCGTCTCTCAGAATCAATATCAAACTTTGATAGGTGTGTTTTCCGGTGTATTCCGACTCGCTGAATTCAAAAAACTATGTCAATGATGGTCAAAACTATGCTTGGGAAGAAGTTATTTCGCTCCGTACGGAAAATGCATACCTGAGATTTTCTAGTTCCAGAATCGATATTGAACTTTGGCAGTAGTGTTTTTCAGTGCATTTCGACCCGCTGAATTCGAAAAATGTACTGTCGATACCCAAAACTATGCTCGGAAAAGAGTTATTTTGCTCCGTACGAAAAATGCATAGCTGTGATTTTCTAGTTCCAAAATCGATATTGAACTTTGAGAGTAGTGTTTTTCAGTGTATTTCGACCCGCTGAATTCAAAAAATGTACTGTCGATGGCCAAAACTATGCTCGGAAAAAAGTTATTTCGCTCCGTACAAAAAATACATACCTGAGATTTTCTAGTTCCAGAATCGATATTAAACATTGGCAGTAGTGTTTTTTGGTGTATTTTGACCCGCTGAATTCAAACAACGTACTGTCGATGGTCAAAACCATGCTTGGAAAAAATTTATTTTGCTCCGTACGAAAAATGCATACCTGAGATCCTCTAGTTCCAGAATCGATATTAAACTTTGGCAGTAGTGTTTTTTGGTGTATTTTGACCCGCTGAATCCGAAAAATGTACTGCTTGAATTGAAAATTTTACCGAAAAAAAATCATGTTTCGCAATACGAAAACGTATGCCCGAGATTCTCGTCTCTCAGAATCAATATCAAACTTTTATAGGTATGTTTTCCGGTGTATTTCGACCCGCTGAATTCAAAAAACATACTGTCGATGGTCAAAACTATGCTTGGAAAAAAGTTATTCCGCTCCGTACGGAAAATGCATACCTGAGATTTTCTAGTTCCAGAATCGATATTAAACTCTGGCAGTAGTGTTTTTCAGTGTATTTCGACCCGCTGAATTTAAAAAATGTACTGTCGATAGCCAAAACTATGCTCGGAAAAAAGTTATTTTGCTCCGTACGAATAATGCATATCTGTAATTTTCTAGTTCCAAAATCGATTTTGAACTTTGAAAGTATTGTTTTTCAGTGTATTTTGACCCGTTGAATCCAAACAACGTACTGTCGATGATCAAAACTATGCTTGGAAAAAAGTTATTTTGCTCCGTACGAAAAATGCATACCTGAGATCTTCTAGTTCCAGAATCGATATTAAACTTTGGCAGTAGTGTTTTTTGGTGTATTTTGACCCGCTGAATCCAAAAAATGTACTGCTTGAATTGAAAATTCTACCGAAAAAAAAATCATGTTTCGCAATACGAAAACGTATGCCCGAGATTCTCGTCTCTCAGAATCAATATCAAACTTTTATCGGTGTGTTTTCCGTCGTATTTCGACCCGCTGAATTCAAAAAACATACTGCTGATGGTCAAAACTATGCTTGGAAAAAAGTTATTCCGCTCCGTACGGAAAATGCATACCTGAAATTTTCTAGTTCCAGAATCGATATTGAACTCTGGCAGTAGTGTTTTTCAGTGTATTTCGACCCGCTGAATTCGAAAAATGTACTGCTTGAATTGAAAATTCTACCGAAAAAAAAATCATGTTTCGCAATACGAAAACGTATGCCCGAGATTCTCGTCTCTCAGAATCAATATCAAACTTTTATAGGTGTGTTTTCCGTCGTATTTCGACCCGCTGAATTCAAAAAACATACTGTCGATGGCCAAAACTATGCTCGGAAAAAAGTTATTTTGCTCCGTACGAAAAATGCATAGCTGTGATTTTCTAGTTCCAAAATCGATATTGAACTTTGAGAGTAGTGTTTTTCAGTGTATTTCGACCCGCTGAATTCAAAAAATGTACTGTCGATATCCGAAACTATGCTCGGAAAAAAGTTATTTTGCTCCGTACGAAAAATGCATAGCTGTGATTTTCTTGTTCCAAAATCGATATTGAACTTTGAAAGTATTGTTTTTCAGTGTATTTTGACCCGTTGAATCCAAACAACGTACTGTCGATCGTCGAAACTATGCTTGGAAAAAAGTTATTTTGCTCCGTACGAAAAATGCGTACCTGAGATCTTCTAGTTCCAGATTCGATATTAAACTTTGGCAGTAGTGTTTTTTGGTGTATTTTGACCCGCTGAATCCAAAAAATGTACTGCTTGAATTGAAAATTCTACCGAAAAAAAAATCATGTTTCGCAATACGAAAACGTATGCCCGAGATTCTCGTCTCTCAGAATCAATATCAAACTTTTATCGGTGTGTTTTCCGTCGTATTTCGACCCGCTGAATTCAAAAAACATACTGTCGATGGTTAAAACTATGCTTGGAAAAAAGTTATTCCGCTCCGTACGGAAAATGCATACCTGAGATTTTCTAGTTCCAGAATCGATATTGAACTCTGGCAGTAGTGTTTTTCAGTGTATTTCGACCCGCTGAATTCGAAAAATGTACTGTCGATATCCAAAACTATGCTCGGAAAAAAGTTATTTTGCTCCGTACGAAAAATGCATAGCTGTGATTTTCTTGTTCCAAAATCGATATTGAACTTTGAAAGTATTGTTTTTCAGTGTATTTTGACCCGCTGAATCCAAACAACGTACTGTCGATCGTCAAAACTTCGCTTGGAAAAAAGTTATTTTGCTCCGTACGAAAAATGCGTACCTGAGATCTTCTAGTTCCAGAATCGATATTAAACTTTGGCAGTAGTGTTTTTTGGTGTATTTTGACCCGCAGAATCCGAAAAATGTACTGCTTGAATTGAAAATTCTACCGAAAAAAAAATCATGTTTCGCAATACGAAAACGTATGCCCGAGATTCTCGTCTCTCAGAATCAATATCAAACTTTTATCGGTGTGTTTTCCGTCGTATTTCGACCCGCTGAATTCAAAAAACATACTGTCGATGGTCAAAACTATGCTTGGAAAAAAGTTATTCCGCTCCGTACGGAAAATGCATACCTGAGATTTTCTAGTTCCAGAATCGATATTGAACTCTGGCAGTAGTGTTTTCCAGTGTATTTCGACCCGCTGAATTCAAAAAATGTACTGTCGATAGCCAAAACTATGCTTGGAAAAAAGTTATTTTGCTCCGTACGGAAAATGCATACCTGAGATTTTCTAGTTCCAGAATCGATATTGAACTTTGGCAGTAGTGTTTTTCAGTGTATTTCGACCCGCTGAATTCGAAAAATGTACTGTCGATACCCAAAACTATGCTTGGAAAAAAGTTATTTTGCTCCGTACGAGAATTGCATAGCTGAGATTCTCTAGTTCCAAAATCGATATTGAACTTTGTAAGTTGTGTATTTCAAAGTATTTTGGACCGCTGAATCTAAACAGCGTGATGTCGATCGTCCAAACTATGCTTGAAAAAAAGTTATTTCGCTCCCACGAAAAATGCGTACCTGAGATTTTCCAGTTCCAGAATCGATATTAAACTTTGGCAGTAGTGTTTTTTGGTGTATTTCGACCCGCTGAATCCAAAAAATGTACTGCTTGAATTCAAAATTCTACTGAAAAAAAAATCATGTTTCGCAATACGAAAACGTATGCCCGAGATTCTCGTCTTTCAGACTCAATATCAAACTTTGATAGGTGTGTTTTCCGGTGTATTTTGACCCGCTGAATTCAAAAAACGTACTGTCGATGGTCAGAACTATGCTTGGAAAAAAGTTATTTTGCTCCGTACGAAAATTGCATACCTGAAATTCTCTAGTTCCAAAATCGATATCGAACTTTGAAAGTAGTGTTATTCAGTGTATTTTGACCCGCTGAATCGAACAAATGTACTGCTTGAATTGAAAGTTCTACCGAAAATAAATTCATGTTTCGCAATACGAAAACGTATGCCCGAGATTCTCGTCTCTCAGAATCAATATCAAACTTTGATAGGTGTGTTTTCCGGTGTATTCCGATTCGCTGAATTCAAAAAACTATGTCAATGATGGTCAAAACTATGCTTGGAAAGAAGTTATTTCGCTCCGTACGGAAAATGCATACCTGAGATTTTCTAGTTCCAGAATCGATATTGAACTTTGGCAGTAGTGTTTTTCAGTGCATTTCGACCCGCTGAATTCGAAAAATGTACTGTCGATACCCAAAACTATGCTCGGAAAAGAGTTATTTTGCTCCGTACGAAAAATGCATAGCTGTGATTTTCTAGTTCCAAAATCGATATTGAACTTTGAGAGTAGTGTTTTTCAGTGTATTTCGACCCGCTGAATTCAAAAAATGTACTGTCGATGGCCAAAACTATGCTCGGAAAAAAGTTATTTCGCTCCGTACAAAAAATACATACCTGAGATTTTCTAGTTCCAGAATCGATATTAAACATTGGCAGTAGTGTTTTTTGGTGTATTTTGACCCGCTGAATTCAAACAACGTACTGTCGATGGTCAAAATCATGCTTGGAAAAAATTTATTTTGCTCCGTACGAAAAATGCATACCTGAGATCTTCTAGTTCCAGAATCGATATTAAACTTTGGCAGTAGTGTTTTTTGGTGTATTTTGACCCGCTGAATCCGAAAAATGTACTGCTTGAGGTGAAAATTCTACCGAAAAAAAATCATGTTTCGCAATACGAAAACGTATGCCCGAGATTCTCGTCTCTCAGAATCAATATCAAACTTTTATAGGTATGTTTTCCGGTGTATTTCGACCCGCTGAATTCAAAAAACATACTGTCGATGGTCAAAACTATGCTTGGAAAAAAGTTATTCCGCTCCGTACGGAAAATGCATACCTGAGATTTTCTAGTTCCAGAATCGATATTAAACTCTGGCAGTAGTGTTTTTCAGTGTATTTCGACCCGCTGAATTTAAAAAATGTACTGTCGATAGCCAAAACTATGCTCGGAAAAAAGTTATTTTGCTCCGTACGAATAATGCATAGCTGTAATTTTCTAGTTCCAAAATCGATTTTGAACTTTGAAAGTATTGTTTTTCAGTGTATTTTGACCCGTTGAATCCAAACAACGTACTGTCGATGATCAAAACTATGCTTGGAAAAAAGTTATTTTGCTCCGTACGAAAAATGCATACCTGAGATCTTCTAGTTCCAGAATCGATATTAAACTTTGGCAGTAGTGTTTTTTGGTGTATTTTGACCCGCTGAATCCAAAAAATGTACTGCTTGAATTGAAAATTCTACCGAAAAAAAAATCATGTTTCGCAATACGAAAACGTATGCCCGAGATTCTCGTCTCTCAGAATCAATATCAAACTTTTATCGGTGTGTTTTCCGTCGTATTTCGACCCGCTGAATTCAAAAAACATACTGTCGATGGTCAAAACTATGCTTGGAAAAAAGTTATTCCGCTCCGTACGGAAAATGCATACCTGAGATTTTCTAGTTCCAGAATCGATATTGAACTCTGGCAGTAGTGTTTTCCAGTGTATTTCGACCCGCTGAATTCAAAAAATGTACTGTCGATAGCCAAAACTATGCTTGGAAAAAAGTTATTTTGCTCCGTACGGAAAATGCATACCTGAGATTTTCTAGTTCCAGAATCGATATTGAACTTTGGCAGTAGTGTTTTTCAGTGTATTTCGACCCGCTGAATTCGAAAAATGTACTGTCGATACCCAAAACTATGCTTGGAAAAAAGTTATTTTGCTCCGTACGAGAATTGCATAGCTGAGATTCTCTAGTTCCAAAATCGATATTGAACTTTGTAAGTTGTGTATTTCAAAGTATTTTGGACCGCTGAATCCAAACAGCGTGATGTCGATCGTCCAAACTATGCTTGAAAAAAAGTTATTTCGCTCCGGCGAAAAATGCATACCTGAGATTTTCCAGTTCCAGAATCGATATTAAACTTTGGCAGTAGTGTTTTTTGGTGTATTTCGACCCGCTGAATCCAAAAAATGTACTGCTTGAATTCAAAATTCTACTGAAAAAAAAATCATGTTTCGCAATACGAAAACGTATGCCCGAGATTCTCGTCTTTCAGACTCAATATCAAACTTTGATAGGTGTGTTTTCCGGTGTATTTTGACCCGCTGAATTCAAAAAACGTACTGTCGATGGTCAGAACTATGCTTGGAAAAAAGTTATTTTGCTCCGTACGAAAATTGCATACCTGAAATTCTCTAGTTCCAAAATCGATATCGAACTTTGAAAGTAGTGTTTTTCAGTGTATTTTGACCCGCTGAATCGAACAAATGTACTGCTTGAATTGAAAGTTCTACCGAAAATAAATTCATGTTTCGCAATACGAAAACGTATGCCCGAGATTCTCGTCTCTCAGAATCAATATCAAACTTTGATAGGTGTGTTTTCCGGTGTATTCCGACTCGCTGAATTCAAAAAACTATGTCAATGATGGTCAAAACTATGCTTGGGAAGAAGTTATTTCGCTCCGTACGGAAAATGCATACCTGAGATTTTCTAGTTCCAGAATCGATATTGAACTTTGGCAGTAGTGTTTTTCAGTGCATTTCGACCCGCTGAATTCGAAAAATGTACTGTCGATACCCAAAACTATGCTCGGAAAAGAGTTATTTTGCTCCGTACGAAAAATGCATAGCTGTGATTTTCTAGTTCCAAAATCGATATTGAACTTTGAGAGTAGTGTTTTTCAGTGTATTTCGACCCGCTGAATTCAAAAAATGTACTGTCGATGGCCAAAACTATGCTCGGAAAAAAGTTATTTCGCTCCGTACAAAAAATACATACCTGAGATTTTCTAGTTCCAGAATCGATATTAAACATTGGCAGTAGTGTTTTTTGGTGTATTTTGACCCGCTGAATTCAAACAACGTACTGTCGATGGTCAAAACCATGCTTGGAAAAAATTTATTTTGCTCCGTACGAAAAATGCATACCTGAGATCCTCTAGTTCCAGAATCGATATTAAACTTTGGCAGTAGTGTTTTTTGGTGTATTTTGACCCGCTGAATCCGAAAAATGTACTGCTTGAATTGAAAATTTTACCGAAAAAAAATCATGTTTCGCAATACGAAAACGTATGCCCGAGATTCTCGTCTCTCAGAATCAATATCAAACTTTTATAGGTATGTTTTCCGGTGTATTTCGACCCGCTGAATTCAAAAAACATACTGTCGATGGTCAAAACTATGCTTGGAAAAAAGTTATTCCGCTCCGTACGGAAAATGCATACCTGAGATTTTCTAGTTCCAGAATCGATATTAAACTCTGGCAGTAGTGTTTTTCAGTGTATTTCGACCCGCTGAATTTAAAAAATGTACTGTCGATAGCCAAAACTATGCTCGGAAAAAAGTTATTTTGCTCCGTACGAATAATGCATATCTGTAATTTTCTAGTTCCAAAATCGATTTTGAACTTTGAAAGTATTGTTTTTCAGTGTATTTTGACCCGTTGAATCCAAACAACGTACTGTCGATGATCAAAACTATGCTTGGAAAAAAGTTATTTTGCTCCGTACGAAAAATGCATACCTGAGATCTTCTAGTTCCAGAATCGATATTAAACTTTGGCAGTAGTGTTTTTTGGTGTATTTTGACCCGCTGAATCCAAAAAATGTACTGCTTGAATTGAAAATTCTACCGAAAAAAAAATCATGTTTCGCAATACGAAAACGTATGCCCGAGATTCTCGTCTCTCAGAATCAATATCAAACTTTTATCGGTGTGTTTTCCGTCGTATTTCGACCCGCTGAATTCAAAAAACATACTGCTGATGGTCAAAACTATGCTTGGAAAAAAGTTATTCCGCTCCGTACGGAAAATGCATACCTGAAATTTTCTAGTTCCAGAATCGATATTGAACTCTGGCAGTAGTGTTTTTCAGTGTATTTCGACCCGCTGAATTCGAAAAATGTACTGCTTGAATTGAAAATTCTACCGAAAAAAAAATCATGTTTCGCAATACGAAAACGTATGCCCGAGATTCTCGTCTCTCAGAATCAATATCAAACTTTTATAGGTGTGTTTTCCGTCGTATTCCGACCCGCTGAATTCAAAAAACATACTGTCGATGGCCAAAACTATGCTCGGAAAAAAGTTATTTTGCTCCGTACGAAAAATGCATAGCTGTGATTTTCTAGTTCCAAAATCGATATTGAACTTTGAGAGTAGTGTTTTTCAGTGTATTTCGACCCGCTGAATTCAAAAAATGTACTGTCGATATCCGAAACTATGCTCGGAAAAAAGTTATTTTGCTCCGTACGAAAAATGCATAGCTGTGATTTTCTTGTTCCAAAATCGATATTGAACTTTGAAAGTATTGTTTTTCAGTGTATTTTGACCCGTTGAATCCAAACAACGTACTGTCGATCGTCGAAACTATGCTTGGAAAAAAGTTATTTTGCTCCGTACGAAAAATGCGTACCTGAGATCTTCTAGTTCCAGATTCGATATTAAACTTTGGCAGTAGTGTTTTTTGGTGTATTTTGACCCGCTGAATCCAAAAAATGTACTGCTTGAATTGAAAATTCTACCGAAAAAAAAATCATGTTTCGCAATACGAAAACGTATGCCCGAGATTCTCGTCTCTCAGAATCAATATCAAACTTTTATCGGTGTGTTTTCCGTCGTATTTCGACCCGCTGAATTCAAAAAACATACTGTCGATGGTTAAAACTATGCTTGGAAAAAAGTTATTCCGCTCCGTACGGAAAATGCATACCTGAGATTTTCTAGTTCCAGAATCGATATTGAACTCTGGCAGTAGTGTTTTTCAGTGTATTTCGACCCGCTGAATTCGAAAAATGTACTGTCGATATCCAAAACTATGCTCGGAAAAAAGTTATTTTGCTCCGTACGAAAAATGCATAGCTGTGATTTTCTTGTTCCAAAATCGATATTGAACTTTGAAAGTATTGTTTTTCAGTGTATTTTGACCCGCTGAATCCAAACAACGTACTGTCGATCGTCAAAACTTCGCTTGGAAAAAAGTTATTTTGCTCCGTACGAAAAATGCGTACCTGAGATCTTCTAGTTCCAGAATCGATATTAAACTTTGGCAGTAGTGTTTTTTGGTGTATTTTGACCCGCAGAATCCGAAAAATGTACTGCTTGAATTGAAAATTCTACCGAAAAAAAAATCATGTTTCGCAATACGAAAACGTATGCCCGAGATTCTCGTCTCTCAGAATCAATATCAAACTTTTATCGGTGTGTTTTCCGTCGTATTTCGACCCGCTGAATTCAAAAAACATACTGTCGATGGTCAAAACTATGCTTGGAAAAAAGTTATTCCGCTCCGTACGGAAAATGCATACCTGAGATTTTCTAGTTCCAGAATCGATATTGAACTCTGGCAGTAGTGTTTTCCAGTGTATTTCGACCCGCTGAATTCAAAAAATGTACTGTCGATAGCCAAAACTATGCTTGGAAAAAAGTTATTTTGCTCCGTACGGAAAATGCATACCTGAGATTTTCTAGTTCCAGAATCGATATTGAACTTTGGCAGTAGTGTTTTTCAGTGTATTTCGACCCGCTGAATTCGAAAAATGTACTGTCGATACCCAAAACTATGCTTGGAAAAAAGTTATTTTGCTCCGTACGAGAATTGCATAGCTGAGATTCTCTAGTTCCAAAATCGATATTGAACTTTGTAAGTTGTGTATTTCAAAGTATTTTGGACCGCTGAATCTAAACAGCGTGATGTCGATCGTCCAAACTATGCTTGAAAAAAAGTTATTTCGCTCCCACGAAAAATGCGTACCTGAGATTTTCCAGTTCCAGAATCGATATTAAACTTTGGCAGTAGTGTTTTTTGGTGTATTTCGACCCGCTGAATCCAAAAAATGTACTGCTTGAATTCAAAATTCTACTGAAAAAAAAATCATGTTTCGCAATACGAAAACGTATGCCCGAGATTCTCGTCTTTCAGACTCAATATCAAACTTTGATAGGTGTGTTTTCCGGTGTATTTTGACCCGCTGAATTCAAAAAACGTACTGTCGATGGTCAGAACTATGCTTGGAAAAAAGTTATTTTGCTCCGTACGAAAATTGCATACCTGAAATTCTCTAGTTCCAAAATCGATATCGAACTTTGAAAGTAGTGTTATTCAGTGTATTTTGACCCGCTGAATCGAACAAATGTACTGCTTGAATTGAAAGTTCTACCGAAAATAAATTCATGTTTCGCAATACGAAAACGTATGCCCGAGATTCTCGTCTCTCAGAATCAATATCAAACTTTGATAGGTGTGTTTTCCGGTGTATTCCGACTCGCTGAATTCAAAAAACTATGTCAATGATGGTCAAAACTATGCTTGGAAAGAAGTTATTTCGCTCCGTACGGAAAATGCATACCTGAGATTTTCTAGTTCCAGAATCGATATTGAACTTTGGCAGTAGTGTTTTTCAGTGCATTTCGACCCGCTGAATTCGAAAAATGTACTGTCGATACCCAAAACTATGCTCGGAAAAGAGTTATTTTGCTCCGTACGAAAAATGCATAGCTGTGATTTTCTAGTTCCAAAATCGATATTGAACTTTGAGAGTAGTGTTTTTCAGTGTATTTCGACCCGCTGAATTCAAAAAATGTACTGTCGATGGCCAAAACTATGCTCGGAAAAAAGTTATTTCGCTCCGTACAAAAAATACATACCTGAGATTTTCTAGTTCCAGAATCGATATTAAACATTGGCAGTAGTGTTTTTTGGTGTATTTTGACCCGCTGAATTCAAACAACGTACTGTCGATGGTCAAAATCATGCTTGGAAAAAATTTATTTTGCTCCGTACGAAAAATGCATACCTGAGATCTTCTAGTTCCAGAATCGATATTAAACTTTGGCAGTAGTGTTTTTTGGTGTATTTTGACCCGCTGAATCCGAAAAATGTACTGCTTGAGGTGAAAATTCTACCGAAAAAAAATCATGTTTCGCAATACGAAAACGTATGCCCGAGATTCTCGTCTCTCAGAATCAATATCAAACTTTTATAGGTATGTTTTCCGGTGTATTTCGACCCGCTGAATTCAAAAAACATACTGTCGATGGTCAAAACTATGCTTGGAAAAAAGTTATTCCGCTCCGTACGGAAAATGCATACCTGAGATTTTCTAGTTCCAGAATCGATATTAAACTCTGGCAGTAGTGTTTTTCAGTGTATTTCGACCCGCTGAATTTAAAAAATGTACTGTCGATAGCCAAAACTATGCTCGGAAAAAAGTTATTTTGCTCCGTACGAATAATGCATAGCTGTAATTTTCTAGTTCCAAAATCGATTTTGAACTTTGAAAGTATTGTTTTTCAGTGTATTTTGACCCGTTGAATCCAAACAACGTACTGTCGATGATCAAAACTATGCTTGGAAAAAAGTTATTTTGCTCCGTACGAAAAATGCATACCTGAGATCTTCTAGTTCCAGAATCGATATTAAACTTTGGCAGTAGTGTTTTTTGGTGTATTTTGACCCGCTGAATCCAAAAAATGTACTGCTTGAATTGAAAATTCTACCGAAAAAAAAATCATGTTTCGCAATACGAAAACGTATGCCCGAGATTCTCGTCTCTCAGAATCAATATCAAACTTTTATCGGTGTGTTTTCCGTCGTATTTCGACCCGCTGAATTCAAAAAACATACTGTCGATGGTCAAAACTATGCTTGGAAAAAAGTTATTCCGCTCCGTACGGAAAATGCATACCTGAGATTTTCTAGTTCCAGAATCGATATTGAACTCTGGCAGTAGTGTTTTCCAGTGTATTTCGACCCGCTGAATTCAAAAAATGTACTGTCGATAGCCAAAACTATGCTTGGAAAAAAGTTATTTTGCTCCGTACGGAAAATGCATACCTGAGATTTTCTAGTTCCAGAATCGATATTGAACTTTGGCAGTAGTGTTTTTCAGTGTATTTCGACCCGCTGAATTCGAAAAATGTACTGTCGATACCCAAAACTATGCTTGGAAAAAAGTTATTTTGCTCCGTACGAGAATTGCATAGCTGAGATTCTCTAGTTCCAAAATCGATATTGAAATTTGTAAGTTGTGTATTTCAAAGTATTTTGGACCGCTGAATCCAAACAGCGTGATGTCGATCGTCCAAACTATGCTTGAAAAAAAGTTATTTCGCTCCGGCGAAAAATGCATACCTGAGATTTTCCAGTTCCAGAATCGATATTAAACTTTGGCAGTAGTGTTTTTTGGTGTATTTCGACCCGCTGAATCCAAAAAATGTACTGCTTGAATTCAAAATTCTACTGAAAAAAAAATCATGTTTCGCAATACGAAAACGTATGCCCGAGATTCTCGTCTTTCAGACTCAATATCAAACTTTGATAGGTGTGTTTTCCGGTGTATTTTGACCCGCTGAATTCAAAAAACGTACTGTCGATGGTCAGAACTATGCTTGGAAAAAAGTTATTTTGCTCCGTACGAAAATTGCATACCTGAAATTCTCTAGTTCCAAAATCGATATCGAACTTTGAAAGTAGTGTTTTTCAGTGTATTTTGACCCGCTGAATCGAACAAATGTACTGCTTGAATTGAAAGTTCTACCGAAAATAAATTCATGTTTCGCAATACGAAAACGTATGCCCGAGATTCTCGTCTCTCAGAATCAATATCAAACTTTGATAGGTGTGTTTTCCGGTGTATTCCGACTCGCTGAATTCAAAAAACTATGTCAATGATGGTCAAAACTATGCTTGGGAAGAAGTTATTTCGCTCCGTACGGAAAATGCATACCTGAGATTTTCTAGTTCCAGAATCGATATTGAACTTTGGCAGTAGTGTTTTTCAGTGCATTTCGACCCGCTGAATTCGAAAAATGTACTGTCGATACCCAAAACTATGCTCGGAAAAGAGTTATTTTGCTCCGTACGAAAAATGCATAGCTGTGATTTTCTAGTTCCAAAATCGATATTGAACTTTGAGAGTAGTGTTTTTCAGTGTATTTCGACCCGCTGAATTCAAAAAATGTACTGTCGATGGCCAAAACTATGCTCGGAAAAAAGTTATTTCGCTCCGTACAAAAAATACATACCTGAGATTTTCTAGTTCCAGAATCGATATTAAACATTGGCAGTAGTGTTTTTTGGTGTATTTTGACCCGCTGAATTCAAACAACGTACTGTCGATGGTCAAAACCATGCTTGGAAAAAATTTATTTTGCTCCGTACGAAAAATGCATACCTGAGATCCTCTAGTTCCAGAATCGATATTAAACTTTGGCAGTAGTGTTTTTTGGTGTATTTTGACCCGCTGAATCCGAAAAATGTACTGCTTGAATTGAAAATTTTACCGAAAAAAAATCATGTTTCGCAATACGAAAACGTATGCCCGAGATTCTCGTCTCTCAGAATCAATATCAAACTTTTATAGGTATGTTTTCCGGTGTATTTCGACCCGCTGAATTCAAAAAACATACTGTCGATGGTCAAAACTATGCTTGGAAAAAAGTTATTCCGCTCCGTACGGAAAATGCATACCTGAGATTTTCTAGTTCCAGAATCGATATTAAACTCTGGCAGTAGTGTTTTTCAGTGTATTTCGACCCGCTGAATTTAAAAAATGTACTGTCGATAGCCAAAACTATGCTCGGAAAAAAGTTATTTTGCTCCGTACGAATAATGCATATCTGTAATTTTCTAGTTCCAAAATCGATTTTGAACTTTGAAAGTATTGTTTTTCAGTGTATTTTGACCCGTTGAATCCAAACAACGTACTGTCGATGATCAAAACTATGCTTGGAAAAAAGTTATTTTGCTCCGTACGAAAAATGCGTACCTGAGATCTTCTAGTTCCAGAATCGATATTAAACTTTGGCAGTAGTGTTTTTTGGTGTATTTTGACCCGCAGAATCCGAAAAATGTACTGCTTGAATTGAAAATTCTACCGAAAAAAAAATCATGTTTCGCAATACGAAAACGTATGCCCGAGATTCTCGTCTCTCAGAATCAATATCAAACTTTTATCGGTGTGTTTTCCGTCGTATTTCGACCCGCTGAATTCAAAAAACATACTGTCGATGGTCAAAACTATGCTTGGAAAAAAGTTATTCCGCTCCGTACGGAAAATGCATACCTGAGATTTTCTAGTTCCAGAATCGATATTGAACTCTGGCAGTAGTGTTTTCCAGTGTATTTCGACCCGCTGAATTCAAAAAATGTACTGTCGATAGCCAAAACTATGCTTGGAAAAAAGTTATTTTGCTCCGTACGGAAAATGCATACCTGAGATTTTCTAGTTCCAGAATCGATATTGAACTTTGGCAGTAGTGTTTTTCAGTGTATTTCGACCCGCTGAATTCGAAAAATGTACTGTCGATACCCAAAACTATGCTTGGAAAAAAGTTATTTTGCTCCGTACGAGAATTGCATAGCTGAGATTCTCTAGTTCCAAAATCGATATTGAAATTTGTAAGTTGTGTATTTCAAAGTATTTTGGACCGCTGAATCCAAACAGCGTGATGTCGATCGTCCAAACTATGCTTGAAAAAAAGTTATTTCGCTCCGGCGAAAAATGCATACCTGAGATTTTCCAGTTCCAGAATCGATATTAAACTTTGGCAGTAGTGTTTTTTGGTGTATTTCGACCCGCTGAATCCAAAAAATGTACTGCTTGAATTCAAAATTCTACTGAAAAAAAAATCATGTTTCGCAATACGAAAACGTATGCCCGAGATTCTCGTCTTTCAGACTCAATATCAAACTTTGATAGGTGTGTTTTCCGGTGTATTTTGACCCGCTGAATTCAAAAAACGTACTGTCGATGGTCAGAACTATGCTTGGAAAAAAGTTATTTTGCTCCGTACGAAAATTGCATACCTGAAATTCTCTAGTTCCAAAATCGATATCGAACTTTGAAAGTAGTGTTTTTCAGTGTATTTTGACCCGCTGAATCGAACAAATGTACTGCTTGAATTGAAAGTTCTACCGAAAATAAATTCATGTTTCGCAATACGAAAACGTATGCCCGAGATTCTCGTCTCTCAGAATCAATATCAAACTTTGATAGGTGTGTTTTCCGGTGTATTCCGACTCGCTGAATTCAAAAAACTATGTCAATGATGGTCAAAACTATGCTTGGGAAGAAGTTATTTCGCTCCGTACGGAAAATGCATACCTGAGATTTTCTAGTTCCAGAATCGATATTGAACTTTGGCAGTAGTGTTTTTCAGTGCATTTCGACCCGCTGAATTCGAAAAATGTACTGTCGATACCCAAAACTATGCTCGGAAAAGAGTTATTTTGCTCCGTACGAAAAATGCATAGCTGTGATTTTCTAGTTCCAAAATCGATATTGAACTTTGAGAGTAGTGTTTTTCAGTGTATTTCGACCCGCTGAATTCAAAAAATGTACTGTCGATGGCCAAAACTATGCTCGGAAAAAAGTTATTTCGCTCCGTACAAAAAATACATACCTGAGATTTTCTAGTTCCAGAATCGATATTAAACATTGGCAGTAGTGTTTTTTGGTGTATTTTGACCCGCTGAATTCAAACAACGTACTGTCGATGGTCAAAACCATGCTTGGAAAAAATTTATTTTGCTCCGTACGAAAAATGCATACCTGAGATCCTCTAGTTCCAGAATCGATATTAAACTTTGGCAGTAGTGTTTTTTGGTGTATTTTGACCCGCTGAATCCGAAAAATGTACTGCTTGAATTGAAAATTTTACCGAAAAAAAATCATGTTTCGCAATACGAAAACGTATGCCCGAGATTCTCGTCTCTCAGAATCAATATCAAACTTTTATAGGTATGTTTTCCGGTGTATTTCGACCCGCTGAATTCAAAAAACATACTGTCGATGGTCAAAACTATGCTTGGAAAAAAGTTATTCCGCTCCGTACGGAAAATGCATACCTGAGATTTTCTAGTTCCAGAATCGATATTAAACTCTGGCAGTAGTGTTTTTCAGTGTATTTCGACCCGCTGAATTTAAAAAATGTACTGTCGATAGCCAAAACTATGCTCGGAAAAAAGTTATTTTGCTCCGTACGAATAATGCATATCTGTAATTTTCTAGTTCCAAAATCGATTTTGAACTTTGAAAGTATTGTTTTTCAGTGTATTTTGACCCGTTGAATCCAAACAACGTACTGTCGATGATCAAAACTATGCTTGGAAAAAAGTTATTTTGCTCCGTACGAAAAATGCGTACCTGAGATCTTCTAGTTCCAGAATCGATATTAAACTTTGGCAGTAGTGTTTTTTGGTGTATTTTGACCCGCAGAATCCGAAAAATGTACTGCTTGAATTGAAAATTCTACCGAAAAAAAAATCATGTTTCGCAATACGAAAACGTATGCCCGAGATTCTCGTCTCTCAGAATCAATATCAAACTTTTATCGGTGTGTTTTCCGTCGTATTTCGACCCGCTGAATTCAAAAAACATACTGTCGATGGTCAAAACTATGCTTGGAAAAAAGTTATTCCGCTCCGTACGGAAAATGCATACCTGAGATTTTCTAGTTCCAGAATCGATATTGAACTCTGGCAGTAGTGTTTTCCAGTGTATTTCGACCCGCTGAATTCAAAAAATGTACTGTCGATAGCCAAAACTATGCTTGGAAAAAAGTTATTTTGCTCCGTACGGAAAATGCATACCTGAGATTTTCTAGTTCCAGAATCGATATTGAACTTTGGCAGTAGTGTTTTTCAGTGTATTTCGACCCGCTGAATTCGAAAAATGTACTGTCGATACCCAAAACTATGCTTGGAAAAAAGTTATTTTGCTCCGTACGAGAATTGCATAGCTGAGATTCTCTAGTTCCAAAATCGATATTGAACTTTGTAAGTTGTGTATTTCAAAGTATTTTGGACCGCTGAATCTAAACAGCGTGATGTCGATCGTCCAAACTATGCTTGAAAAAAAGTTATTTCGCTCCCACGAAAAATGCGTACCTGAGATTTTCCAGTTCCAGAATCGATATTAAACTTTGGCAGTAGTGTTTTTTGGTGTATTTCGACCCGCTGAATCCAAAAAATGTACTGCTTGAATTCAAAATTCTACTGAAAAAAAAATCATGTTTCGCAATACGAAAACGTATGCCCGAGATTCTCGTCTTTCAGACTCAATATCAAACTTTGATAGGTGTGTTTTCCGGTGTATTTTGACCCGCTGAATTCAAAAAACGTACTGTCGATGGTCAGAACTATGCTTGGAAAAAAGTTATTTTGCTCCGTACGAAAATTGCATACCTGAAATTCTCTAGTTCCAAAATCGATATCGAACTTTGAAAGTAGTGTTATTCAGTGTATTTTGACCCGCTGAATCGAACAAATGTACTGCTTGAATTGAAAGTTCTACCGAAAATAAATTCATGTTTCGCAATACGAAAACGTATGCCCGAGATTCTCGTCTCTCAGAATCAATATCAAACTTTGATAGGTGTGTTTTCCGGTGTATTCCGACTCGCTGAATTCAAAAAACTATGTCAATGATACCCAAAACTATGCTCGGAAAAGAGTTATTTTGCTCCGTACGAAAAATGCATAGCTGTGATTTTCTAGTTCCAAAATCGATATTGAACTTTGAGAGTAGTGTTTTTCAGTGTATTTCGACCCGCTGAATTCAAAAAATGTACTGTCGATGGCCAAAACTATGCTCGGAAAAAAGTTATTTCGCTCCGTACAAAAAATACATACCTGAGATTTTCTAGTTCCAGAATCGATATTAAACATTGGCAGTAGTGTTTTTTGGTGTATTTTGACCCGCTGAATTCAAACAACGTACTGTCGATGGTCAAAACCATGCTTGGAAAAAATTTATTTTGCTCCGTACGAAAAATGCATACCTGAGATCTTCTAGTTCCAGAATCGATATTAAACTTTGGCAGTAGTGTTTTTTGGTGTATTTTGACCCGCTGAATCCGAAAAATGTACTGCTTGAATTGAAAATTCTACCGAAAAAAAATCATGTTTCGCAATACGAAAACGTATGCCCGAGATTCTCGTCTCTCAGAATCAATATCAAACTTTTATCGGTGTGTTTTCCGTCGTATTTCGACCCGCTGAATTCAAAAAACATACTGTCGATGGTTAAAACTATGCTTGGAAAAAAGTTATTCCGCTCCGTACGGAAAATGCATACCTGAGATTTTCTAGTTCCAGAATCGATATTGAACTCTGGCAGTAGTGTTTTTCAGTGTATTTCGACCCGCTGAATTCGAAAAATGTACTGTCGATATCCAAAACTATGCTCGGAAAAAAGTTATTTTGCTCCGTACGAAAAATGCATAGCTGTGATTTTCTTGTTCCAAAATCGATATTGAACTTTGAAAGTATTGTTTTTCAGTGTATTTTGACCCGCTGAATCCAAACAACGTACTGTCGATCGTCAAAACTTCGCTTGGAAAAAAGTTATTTTGCTCCGTACGAAAAATGCGTACCTGAGATCTTCTAGTTCCAGAATCGATATTAAACTTTGGCAGTAGTGTTTTTTGGTGTATTTTGACCCGCAGAATCCGAAAAATGTACTGCTTGAATTGAAAATTCTACCGAAAAAAAAATCATGTTTCGCAATACGAAAACGTATGCCCGAGATTCTCGTCTCTCAGAATCAATATCAAACTTTTATCGGTGTGTTTTCCGTCGTATTTCGACCCGCTGAATTCAAAAAACATACTGTCGATGGTCAAAACTATGCTTGGAAAAAAGTTATTCCGCTCCGTACGGAAAATGCATACCTGAGATTTTCTAGTTCCAGAATCGATATTGAACTCTGGCAGTAGTGTTTTCCAGTGTATTTCGACCCGCTGAATTCAAAAAATGTACTGTCGATAGCCAAAACTATGCTTGGAAAAAAGTTATTTTGCTCCGTACGGAAAATGCATACCTGAGATTTTCTAGTTCCAGAATCGATATTGAACTTTGGCAGTAGTGTTTTTCAGTGTATTTCGACCCGCTGAATTCGAAAAATGTACTGTCGATACCCAAAACTATGCTTGGAAAAAAGTTATTTTGCTCCGTACGAGAATTGCATAGCTGAGATTCTCTAGTTCCAAAATCGATATTGAACTTTGTAAGTTGTGTATTTCAAAGTATTTTGGACCGCTGAATCTAAACAGCGTGATGTCGATCGTCCAAACTATGCTTGAAAAAAAGTTATTTCGCTCCCACGAAAAATGCGTACCTGAGATTTTCCAGTTCCAGAATCGATATTAAACTTTGGCAGTAGTGTTTTTTGGTGTATTTCGACCCGCTGAATCCAAAAAATGTACTGCTTGAATTCAAAATTCTACTGAAAAAAAAATCATGTTTCGCAATACGAAAACGTATGCCCGAGATTCTCGTCTTTCAGACTCAATATCAAACTTTGATAGGTGTGTTTTCCGGTGTATTTTGACCCGCTGAATTCAAAAAACGTACTGTCGATGGTCAGAACTATGCTTGGAAAAAAGTTATTTTGCTCCGTACGAAAATTGCATACCTGAAATTCTCTAGTTCCAAAATCGATATCGAACTTTGAAAGTAGTGTTATTCAGTGTATTTTGACCCGCTGAATCGAACAAATGTACTGCTTGAATTGAAAGTTCTACCGAAAATAAATTCATGTTTCGCAATACGAAAACGTATGCCCGAGATTCTCGTCTCTCAGAATCAATATCAAACTTTGATAGGTGTGTTTTCCGGTGTATTCCGACTCGCTGAATTCAAAAAACTATGTCAATGATGGTCAAAACTATGCTTGGAAAGAAGTTATTTCGCTCCGTACGGAAAATGCATACCTGAGATTTTCTAGTTCCAGAATCGATATTGAACTTTGGCAGTAGTGTTTTTCAGTGCATTTCGACCCGCTGAATTCGAAAAATGTACTGTCGATACCCAAAACTATGCTCGGAAAAGAGTTATTTTGCTCCGTACGAAAAATGCATAGCTGTGATTTTCTAGTTCCAAAATCGATATTGAACTTTGAGAGTAGTGTTTTTCAGTGTATTTCGACCCGCTGAATTCAAAAAATGTACTGTCGATGGCCAAAACTATGCTCGGAAAAAAGTTATTTCGCTCCGTACAAAAAATACATACCTGAGATTTTCTAGTTCCAGAATCGATATTAAACATTGGCAGTAGTGTTTTTTGGTGTATTTTGACCCGCTGAATTCAAACAACGTACTGTCGATGGTCAAAATCATGCTTGGAAAAAATTTATTTTGCTCCGTACGAAAAATGCATACCTGAGATCTTCTAGTTCCAGAATCGATATTAAACTTTGGCAGTAGTGTTTTTTGGTGTATTTTGACCCGCTGAATCCGAAAAATGTACTGCTTGAGGTGAAAATTCTACCGAAAAAAAATCATGTTTCGCAATACGAAAACGTATGCCCGAGATTCTCGTCTCTCAGAATCAATATCAAACTTTTATAGGTATGTTTTCCGGTGTATTTCGACCCGCTGAATTCGAAAAATGTACTGCTTGAATTGAAAATTCTACCGAAAAAAAAATCATGTTTCGCAATACGAAAACGTATGCCCGAGATTCTCGTCTCTCAGAATCAATATCAAACTTTTATAGGTGTGTTTTCCGTCGTATTCCGACCCGCTGAATTCAAAAAACATACTGTCGATGGCCAAAACTATGCTCGGAAAAAAGTTATTTTGCTCCGTACGAAAAATGCATAGCTGTGATTTTCTAGTTCCAAAATCGATATTGAACTTTGAGAGTAGTGTTTTTCAGTGTATTTCGACCCGCTGAATTCAAAAAATGTACTGTCGATATCCGAAACTATGCTCGGAAAAAAGTTATTTTGCTCCGTACGAAAAATGCATAGCTGTGATTTTCTTGTTCCAAAATCGATATTGAACTTTGAAAGTATTGTTTTTCAGTGTATTTTGACCCGTTGAATCCAAACAACGTACTGTCGATCGTCGAAACTATGCTTGGAAAAAAGTTATTTTGCTCCGTACGAAAAATGCGTACCTGAGATCTTCTAGTTCCAGATTCGATATTAAACTTTGGCAGTAGTGTTTTTTGGTGTATTTTGACCCGCTGAATCCAAAAAATGTACTGCTTGAATTGAAAATTCTACCGAAAAAAAAATCATGTTTCGCAATACGAAAACGTATGCCCGAGATTCTCGTCTCTCAGAATCAATATCAAACTTTTATCGGTGTGTTTTCCGTCGTATTTCGACCCGCTGAATTCAAAAAACATACTGTCGATGGTTAAAACTATGCTTGGAAAAAAGTTATTCCGCTCCGTACGGAAAATGCATACCTGAGATTTTCTAGTTCCAGAATCGATATTGAACTCTGGCAGTAGTGTTTTTCAGTGTATTTCGACCCGCTGAATTCGAAAAATGTACTGTCGATATCCAAAACTATGCTCGGAAAAAAGTTATTTTGCTCCGTACGAAAAATGCATAGCTGTGATTTTCTTGTTCCAAAATCGATATTGAACTTTGAAAGTATTGTTTTTCAGTGTATTTTGACCCGCTGAATCCAAACAACGTACTGTCGATCGTCAAAACTTCGCTTGGAAAAAAGTTATTTTGCTCCGTACGAAAAATGCGTACCTGAGATCTTCTAGTTCCAGAATCGATATTAAACTTTGGCAGTAGTGTTTTTTGGTGTATTTTGACCCGCAGAATCCGAAAAATGTACTGCTTGAATTGAAAATTCTACCGAAAAAAAAATCATGTTTCGCAATACGAAAACGTATGCCCGAGATTCTCGTCTCTCAGAATCAATATCAAACTTTTATCGGTGTGTTTTCCGTCGTATTTCGACCCGCTGAATTCAAAAAACATACTGTCGATGGTCAAAACTATGCTTGGAAAAAAGTTATTCCGCTCCGTACGGAAAATGCATACCTGAGATTTTCTAGTTCCAGAATCGATATTGAACTCTGGCAGTAGTGTTTTCCAGTGTATTTCGACCCGCTGAATTCAAAAAATGTACTGTCGATAGCCAAAACTATGCTTGGAAAAAAGTTATTTTGCTCCGTACGGAAAATGCATACCTGAGATTTTCTAGTTCCAGAATCGATATTGAACTTTGGCAGTAGTGTTTTTCAGTGTATTTCGACCCGCTGAATTCGAAAAATGTACTGTCGATACCCAAAACTATGCTTGGAAAAAAGTTATTTTGCTCCGTACGAGAATTGCATAGCTGAGATTCTCTAGTTCCAAAATCGATATTGAACTTTGTAAGTTGTGTATTTCAAAGTATTTTGGACCGCTGAATCTAAACAGCGTGATGTCGATCGTCCAAACTATGCTTGAAAAAAAGTTATTTCGCTCCCACGAAAAATGCGTACCTGAGATTTTCCAGTTCCAGAATCGATATTAAACTTTGGCAGTAGTGTTTTTTGGTGTATTTCGACCCGCTGAATCCAAAAAATGTACTGCTTGAATTCAAAATTCTACTGAAAAAAAAATCATGTTTCGCAATACGAAAACGTATGCCCGAGATTCTCGTCTTTCAGACTCAATATCAAACTTTGATAGGTGTGTTTTCCGGTGTATTTTGACCCGCTGAATTCAAAAAACGTACTGTCGATGGTCAGAACTATGCTTGGAAAAAAGTTATTTTGCTCCGTACGAAAATTGCATACCTGAAATTCTCTAGTTCCAAAATCGATATCGAACTTTGAAAGTAGTGTTATTCAGTGTATTTTGACCCGCTGAATCGAACAAATGTACTGCTTGAATTGAAAGTTCTACCGAAAATAAATTCATGTTTCGCAATACGAAAACGTATGCCCGAGATTCTCGTCTCTCAGAATCAATATCAAACTTTGATAGGTGTGTTTTCCGGTGTATTCCGACTCGCTGAATTCAAAAAACTATGTCAATGATGGTCAAAACTATGCTTGGAAAGAAGTTATTTCGCTCCGTACGGAAAATGCATACCTGAGATTTTCTAGTTCCAGAATCGATATTGAACTTTGGCAGTAGTGTTTTTCAGTGCATTTCGACCCGCTGAATTCGAAAAATGTACTGTCGATACCCAAAACTATGCTCGGAAAAGAGTTATTTTGCTCCGTACGAAAAATGCATAGCTGTGATTTTCTAGTTCCAAAATCGATATTGAACTTTGAGAGTAGTGTTTTTCAGTGTATTTCGACCCGCTGAATTCAAAAAATGTACTGTCGATGGCCAAAACTATGCTCGGAAAAAAGTTATTTCGCTCCGTACAAAAAATACATACCTGAGATTTTCTAGTTCCAGAATCGATATTAAACATTGGCAGTAGTGTTTTTTGGTGTATTTTGACCCGCTGAATTCAAACAACGTACTGTCGATGGTCAAAATCATGCTTGGAAAAAATTTATTTTGCTCCGTACGAAAAATGCATACCTGAGATCTTCTAGTTCCAGAATCGATATTAAACTTTGGCAGTAGTGTTTTTTGGTGTATTTTGACCCGCTGAATCCGAAAAATGTACTGCTTGAGGTGAAAATTCTACCGAAAAAAAATCATGTTTCGCAATACGAAAACGTATGCCCGAGATTCTCGTCTCTCAGAATCAATATCAAACTTTTATAGGTATGTTTTCCGGTGTATTTCGACCCGCTGAATTCAAAAAACATACTGTCGATGGTCAAAACTATGCTTGGAAAAAAGTTATTCCGCTCCGTACGGAAAATGCATACCTGAGATTTTCTAGTTCCAGAATCGATATTAAACTCTGGCAGTAGTGTTTTTCAGTGTATTTCGACCCGCTGAATTTAAAAAATGTACTGTCGATAGCCAAAACTATGCTCGGAAAAAAGTTATTTTGCTCCGTACGAATAATGCATAGCTGTAATTTTCTAGTTCCAAAATCGATTTTGAACTTTGAAAGTATTGTTTTTCAGTGTATTTTGACCCGTTGAATCCAAACAACGTACTGTCGATGATCAAAACTATGCTTGGAAAAAAGTTATTTTGCTCCGTACGAAAAATGCATACCTGAGATCTTCTAGTTCCAGAATCGATATTAAACTTTGGCAGTAGTGTTTTTTGGTGTATTTTGACCCGCTGAATCCAAAAAATGTACTGCTTGAATTGAAAATTCTACCGAAAAAAAAATCATGTTTCGCAATACGAAAACGTATGCCCGAGATTCTCGTCTCTCAGAATCAATATCAAACTTTTATCGGTGTGTTTTCCGTCGTATTTCGACCCGCTGAATTCAAAAAACATACTGTCGATGGTCAAAACTATGCTTGGAAAAAAGTTATTCCGCTCCGTACGGAAAATGCATACCTGAGATTTTCTAGTTCCAGAATCGATATTGAACTCTGGCAGTAGTGTTTTCCAGTGTATTTCGACCCGCTGAATTCAAAAAATGTACTGTCGATAGCCAAAACTATGCTTGGAAAAAAGTTATTTTGCTCCGTACGGAAAATGCATACCTGAGATTTTCTAGTTCCAGAATCGATATTGAACTTTGGCAGTAGTGTTTTTCAGTGTATTTCGACCCGCTGAATTCGAAAAATGTACTGTCGATACCCAAAACTATGCTTGGAAAAAAGTTATTTTGCTCCGTACGAGAATTGCATAGCTGAGATTCTCTAGTTCCAAAATCGATATTGAAATTTGTAAGTTGTGTATTTCAAAGTATTTTGGACCGCTGAATCCAAACAGCGTGATGTCGATCGTCCAAACTATGCTTGAAAAAAAGTTATTTCGCTCCGGCGAAAAATGCATACCTGAGATTTTCCAGTTCCAGAATCGATATTAAACTTTGGCAGTAGTGTTTTTTGGTGTATTTCGACCCGCTGAATCCAAAAAATGTACTGCTTGAATTCAAAATTCTACTGAAAAAAAAATCATGTTTCGCAATACGAAAACGTATGCCCGAGATTCTCGTCTTTCAGACTCAATATCAAACTTTGATAGGTGTGTTTTCCGGTGTATTTTGACCCGCTGAATTCAAAAAACGTACTGTCGATGGTCAGAACTATGCTTGGAAAAAAGTTATTTTGCTCCGTACGAAAATTGCATACCTGAAATTCTCTAGTTCCAAAATCGATATCGAACTTTGAAAGTAGTGTTTTTCAGTGTATTTTGACCCGCTGAATCGAACAAATGTACTGCTTGAATTGAAAGTTCTACCGAAAATAAATTCATGTTTCGCAATACGAAAACGTATGCCCGAGATTCTCGTCTCTCAGAATCAATATCAAACTTTGATAGGTGTGTTTTCCGGTGTATTCCGACTCGCTGAATTCAAAAAACTATGTCAATGATGGTCAAAACTATGCTTGGGAAGAAGTTATTTCGCTCCGTACGGAAAATGCATACCTGAGATTTTCTAGTTCCAGAATCGATATTGAACTTTGGCAGTAGTGTTTTTCAGTGCATTTCGACCCGCTGAATTCGAAAAATGTACTGTCGATACCCAAAACTATGCTCGGAAAAGAGTTATTTTGCTCCGTACGAAAAATGCATAGCTGTGATTTTCTAGTTCCAAAATCGATATTGAACTTTGAGAGTAGTGTTTTTCAGTGTATTTCGACCCGCTGAATTCAAAAAATGTACTGTCGATGGCCAAAACTATGCTCGGAAAAAAGTTATTTCGCTCCGTACAAAAAATACATACCTGAGATTTTCTAGTTCCAGAATCGATATTAAACATTGGCAGTAGTGTTTTTTGGTGTATTTTGACCCGCTGAATTCAAACAACGTACTGTCGATGGTCAAAACCATGCTTGGAAAAAATTTATTTTGCTCCGTACGAAAAATGCATACCTGAGATCCTCTAGTTCCAGAATCGATATTAAACTTTGGCAGTAGTGTTTTTTGGTGTATTTTGACCCGCTGAATCCGAAAAATGTACTGCTTGAATTGAAAATTTTACCGAAAAAAAATCATGTTTCGCAATACGAAAACGTATGCCCGAGATTCTCGTCTCTCAGAATCAATATCAAACTTTTATAGGTATGTTTTCCGGTGTATTTCGACCCGCTGAATTCAAAAAACATACTGTCGATGGTCAAAACTATGCTTGGAAAAAAGTTATTCCGCTCCGTACGGAAAATGCATACCTGAGATTTTCTAGTTCCAGAATCGATATTAAACTCTGGCAGTAGTGTTTTTCAGTGTATTTCGACCCGCTGAATTTAAAAAATGTACTGTCGATAGCCAAAACTATGCTCGGAAAAAAGTTATTTTGCTCCGTACGAATAATGCATATCTGTAATTTTCTAGTTCCAAAATCGATTTTGAACTTTGAAAGTATTGTTTTTCAGTGTATTTTGACCCGTTGAATCCAAACAACGTACTGTCGATGATCAAAACTATGCTTGGAAAAAAGTTATTTTGCTCCGTACGAAAAATGCGTACCTGAGATCTTCTAGTTCCAGAATCGATATTAAACTTTGGCAGTAGTGTTTTTTGGTGTATTTTGACCCGCAGAATCCGAAAAATGTACTGCTTGAATTGAAAATTCTACCGAAAAAAAAATCATGTTTCGCAATACGAAAACGTATGCCCGAGATTCTCGTCTCTCAGAATCAATATCAAACTTTTATCGGTGTGTTTTCCGTCGTATTTCGACCCGCTGAATTCAAAAAACATACTGTCGATGGTCAAAACTATGCTTGGAAAAAAGTTATTCCGCTCCGTACGGAAAATGCATACCTGAGATTTTCTAGTTCCAGAATCGATATTGAACTCTGGCAGTAGTGTTTTCCAGTGTATTTCGACCCGCTGAATTCAAAAAATGTACTGTCGATAGCCAAAACTATGCTTGGAAAAAAGTTATTTTGCTCCGTACGGAAAATGCATACCTGAGATTTTCTAGTTCCAGAATCGATATTGAACTTTGGCAGTAGTGTTTTTCAGTGTATTTCGACCCGCTGAATTCGAAAAATGTACTGTCGATACCCAAAACTATGCTTGGAAAAAAGTTATTTTGCTCCGTACGAGAATTGCATAGCTGAGATTCTCTAGTTCCAAAATCGATATTGAAATTTGTAAGTTGTGTATTTCAAAGTATTTTGGACCGCTGAATCCAAACAGCGTGATGTCGATCGTCCAAACTATGCTTGAAAAAAAGTTATTTCGCTCCGGCGAAAAATGCATACCTGAGATTTTCCAGTTCCAGAATCGATATTAAACTTTGGCAGTAGTGTTTTTTGGTGTATTTCGACCCGCTGAATCCAAAAAATGTACTGCTTGAATTCAAAATTCTACTGAAAAAAAAATCATGTTTCGCAATACGAAAACGTATGCCCGAGATTCTCGTCTTTCAGACTCAATATCAAACTTTGATAGGTGTGTTTTCCGGTGTATTTTGACCCGCTGAATTCAAAAAACGTACTGTCGATGGTCAGAACTATGCTTGGAAAAAAGTTATTTTGCTCCGTACGAAAATTGCATACCTGAAATTCTCTAGTTCCAAAATCGATATCGAACTTTGAAAGTAGTGTTTTTCAGTGTATTTTGACCCGCTGAATCGAACAAATGTACTGCTTGAATTGAAAGTTCTACCGAAAATAAATTCATGTTTCGCAATACGAAAACGTATGCCCGAGATTCTCGTCTCTCAGAATCAATATCAAACTTTGATAGGTGTGTTTTCCGGTGTATTCCGACTCGCTGAATTCAAAAAACTATGTCAATGATGGTCAAAACTATGCTTGGGAAGAAGTTATTTCGCTCCGTACGGAAAATGCATACCTGAGATTTTCTAGTTCCAGAATCGATATTGAACTTTGGCAGTAGTGTTTTTCAGTGCATTTCGACCCGCTGAATTCGAAAAATGTACTGTCGATACCCAAAACTATGCTCGGAAAAGAGTTATTTTGCTCCGTACGAAAAATGCATAGCTGTGATTTTCTAGTTCCAAAATCGATATTGAACTTTGAGAGTAGTGTTTTTCAGTGTATTTCGACCCGCTGAATTCAAAAAATGTACTGTCGATGGCCAAAACTATGCTCGGAAAAAAGTTATTTCGCTCCGTACAAAAAATACATACCTGAGATTTTCTAGTTCCAGAATCGATATTAAACATTGGCAGTAGTGTTTTTTGGTGTATTTTGACCCGCTGAATTCAAACAACGTACTGTCGATGGTCAAAACCATGCTTGGAAAAAATTTATTTTGCTCCGTACGAAAAATGCATACCTGAGATCCTCTAGTTCCAGAATCGATATTAAACTTTGGCAGTAGTGTTTTTTGGTGTATTTTGACCCGCTGAATCCGAAAAATGTACTGCTTGAATTGAAAATTTTACCGAAAAAAAATCATGTTTCGCAATACGAAAACGTATGCCCGAGATTCTCGTCTCTCAGAATCAATATCAAACTTTTATAGGTATGTTTTCCGGTGTATTTCGACCCGCTGAATTCAAAAAACATACTGTCGATGGTCAAAACTATGCTTGGAAAAAAGTTATTCCGCTCCGTACGGAAAATGCATACCTGAGATTTTCTAGTTCCAGAATCGATATTAAACTCTGGCAGTAGTGTTTTTCAGTGTATTTCGACCCGCTGAATTTAAAAAATGTACTGTCGATAGCCAAAACTATGCTCGGAAAAAAGTTATTTTGCTCCGTACGAATAATGCATATCTGTAATTTTCTAGTTCCAAAATCGATTTTGAACTTTGAAAGTATTGTTTTTCAGTGTATTTTGACCCGTTGAATCCAAACAACGTACTGTCGATGATCAAAACTATGCTTGGAAAAAAGTTATTTTGCTCCGTACGAAAAATGCGTACCTGAGATCTTCTAGTTCCAGAATCGATATTAAACTTTGGCAGTAGTGTTTTTTGGTGTATTTTGACCCGCAGAATCCGAAAAATGTACTGCTTGAATTGAAAATTCTACCGAAAAAAAAATCATGTTTCGCAATACGAAAACGTATGCCCGAGATTCTCGTCTCTCAGAATCAATATCAAACTTTTATCGGTGTGTTTTCCGTCGTATTTCGACCCGCTGAATTCAAAAAACATACTGTCGATGGTCAAAACTATGCTTGGAAAAAAGTTATTCCGCTCCGTACGGAAAATGCATACCTGAGATTTTCTAGTTCCAGAATCGATATTGAACTCTGGCAGTAGTGTTTTCCAGTGTATTTCGACCCGCTGAATTCAAAAAATGTACTGTCGATAGCCAAAACTATGCTTGGAAAAAAGTTATTTTGCTCCGTACGGAAAATGCATACCTGAGATTTTCTAGTTCCAGAATCGATATTGAACTTTGGCAGTAGTGTTTTTCAGTGTATTTCGACCCGCTGAATTCGAAAAATGTACTGTCGATACCCAAAACTATGCTTGGAAAAAAGTTATTTTGCTCCGTACGAGAATTGCATAGCTGAGATTCTCTAGTTCCAAAATCGATATTGAACTTTGTAAGTTGTGTATTTCAAAGTATTTTGGACCGCTGAATCTAAACAGCGTGATGTCGATCGTCCAAACTATGCTTGAAAAAAAGTTATTTCGCTCCCACGAAAAATGCGTACCTGAGATTTTCCAGTTCCAGAATCGATATTAAACTTTGGCAGTAGTGTTTTTTGGTGTATTTCGACCCGCTGAATCCAAAAAATGTACTGCTTGAATTCAAAATTCTACTGAAAAAAAAATCATGTTTCGCAATACGAAAACGTATGCCCGAGATTCTCGTCTTTCAGACTCAATATCAAACTTTGATAGGTGTGTTTTCCGGTGTATTTTGACCCGCTGAATTCAAAAAACGTACTGTCGATGGTCAGAACTATGCTTGGAAAAAAGTTATTTTGCTCCGTACGAAAATTGCATACCTGAAATTCTCTAGTTCCAAAATCGATATCGAACTTTGAAAGTAGTGTTATTCAGTGTATTTTGACCCGCTGAATCGAACAAATGTACTGCTTGAATTGAAAGTTCTACCGAAAATAAATTCATGTTTCGCAATACGAAAACGTATGCCCGAGATTCTCGTCTCTCAGAATCAATATCAAACTTTGATAGGTGTGTTTTCCGGTGTATTCCGACTCGCTGAATTCAAAAAACTATGTCAATGATACCCAAAACTATGCTCGGAAAAGAGTTATTTTGCTCCGTACGAAAAATGCATAGCTGTGATTTTCTAGTTCCAAAATCGATATTGAACTTTGAGAGTAGTGTTTTTCAGTGTATTTCGACCCGCTGAATTCAAAAAATGTACTGTCGATGGCCAAAACTATGCTCGGAAAAAAGTTATTTCGCTCCGTACAAAAAATACATACCTGAGATTTTCTAGTTCCAGAATCGATATTAAACATTGGCAGTAGTGTTTTTTGGTGTATTTTGACCCGCTGAATTCAAACAACGTACTGTCGATGGTCAAAACCATGCTTGGAAAAAATTTATTTTGCTCCGTACGAAAAATGCATACCTGAGATCTTCTAGTTCCAGAATCGATATTAAACTTTGGCAGTAGTGTTTTTTGGTGTATTTTGACCCGCTGAATCCGAAAAATGTACTGCTTGAATTGAAAATTCTACCGAAAAAAAATCATGTTTCGCAATACGAAAACGTATGCCCGAGATTCTCGTCTCTCAGAATCAATATCAAACTTTTATCGGTGTGTTTTCCGTCGTATTTCGACCCGCTGAATTCAAAAAACATACTGTCGATGGTTAAAACTATGCTTGGAAAAAAGTTATTCCGCTCCGTACGGAAAATGCATACCTGAGATTTTCTAGTTCCAGAATCGATATTGAACTCTGGCAGTAGTGTTTTTCAGTGTATTTCGACCCGCTGAATTCGAAAAATGTACTGTCGATATCCAAAACTATGCTCGGAAAAAAGTTATTTTGCTCCGTACGAAAAATACATAGCTGTGATTTTCTTGTTCCAAAATCGATATTGAACTTTGAAAGTATTGTTTTTCAGTGTATTTTGACCCGCTGAATCCAAACAACGTACTGTCGATCGTCAAAACTTCGCTTGGAAAAAAGTTATTTTGCTCCGTACGAAAAATGCGTACCTGAGATCTTCTAGTTCCAGAATCGATATTAAACTTTGGCAGTAGTGTTTTTTGGTGTATTTTGACCCGCAGAATCCGAAAAATGTACTGCTTGAATTGAAAATTCTACCGAAAAAAAAATCATGTTTCGCAATACGAAAACGTATGCCCGAGATTCTCGTCTCTCAGAATCAATATCAAACTTTTATCGGTGTGTTTTCCGTCGTATTTCGACCCGCTGAATTCAAAAAACATACTGTCGATGGTCAAAACTATGCTTGGAAAAAAGTTATTCCGCTCCGTACGGAAAATGCATACCTGAGATTTTCTAGTTCCAGAATCGATATTGAACTCTGGCAGTAGTGTTTTCCAGTGTATTTCGACCCGCTGAATTCAAAAAATGTACTGTCGATAGCCAAAACTATGCTTGGAAAAAAGTTATTTTGCTCCGTACGGAAAATGCATACCTGAGATTTTCTAGTTCCAGAATCGATATTGAACTTTGGCAGTAGTGTTTTTCAGTGTATTTCGACCCGCTGAATTCGAAAAATGTACTGTCGATACCCAAAACTATGCTTGGAAAAAAGTTATTTTGCTCCGTACGAGAATTGCATAGCTGAGATTCTCTAGTTCCAAAATCGATATTGAACTTTGTAAGTTGTGTATTTCAAAGTATTTTGGACCGCTGAATCTAAACAGCGTGATGTCGATCGTCCAAACTATGCTTGAAAAAAAGTTATTTCGCTCCCACGAAAAATGCGTACCTGAGATTTTCCAGTTCCAGAATCGATATTAAACTTTGGCAGTAGTGTTTTTTGGTGTATTTCGACCCGCTGAATCCAAAAAATGTACTGCTTGAATTCAAAATTCTACTGAAAAAAAAATCATGTTTCGCAATACGAAAACGTATGCCCGAGATTCTCGTCTTTCAGACTCAATATCAAACTTTGATAGGTGTGTTTTCCGGTGTATTTTGACCCGCTGAATTCAAAAAACGTACTGTCGATGGTCAGAACTATGCTTGGAAAAAAGTTATTTTGCTCCGTACGAAAATTGCATACCTGAAATTCTCTAGTTCCAAAATCGATATCGAACTTTGAAAGTAGTGTTATTCAGTGTATTTTGACCCGCTGAATCGAACAAATGTACTGCTTGAATTGAAAGTTCTACCGAAAATAAATTCATGTTTCGCAATACGAAAACGTATGCCCGAGATTCTCGTCTCTCAGAATCAATATCAAACTTTGATAGGTGTGTTTTCCGGTGTATTCCGACTCGCTGAATTCAAAAAACTATGTCAATGATGGTCAAAACTATGCTTGGAAAGAAGTTATTTCGCTCCGTACGGAAAATGCATACCTGAGATTTTCTAGTTCCAGAATCGATATTGAACTTTGGCAGTAGTGTTTTTCAGTGCATTTCGACCCGCTGAATTCGAAAAATGTACTGTCGATACCCAAAACTATGCTCGGAAAAGAGTTATTTTGCTCCGTACGAAAAATGCATAGCTGTGATTTTCTAGTTCCAAAATCGATATTGAACTTTGAGAGTAGTGTTTTTCAGTGTATTTCGACCCGCTGAATTCAAAAAATGTACTGTCGATGGCCAAAACTATGCTCGGAAAAAAGTTATTTCGCTCCGTACAAAAAATACATACCTGAGATTTTCTAGTTCCAGAATCGATATTAAACATTGGCAGTAGTGTTTTTTGGTGTATTTTGACCCGCTGAATTCAAACAACGTACTGTCGATGGTCAAAATCATGCTTGGAAAAAATTTATTTTGCTCCGTACGAAAAATGCATACCTGAGATCTTCTAGTTCCAGAATCGATATTAAACTTTGGCAGTAGTGTTTTTTGGTGTATTTTGACCCGCTGAATCCGAAAAATGTACTGCTTGAGGTGAAAATTCTACCGAAAAAAAATCATGTTTCGCAATACGAAAACGTATGCCCGAGATTCTCGTCTCTCAGAATCAATATCAAACTTTTATAGGTATGTTTTCCGGTGTATTTCGACCCGCTGAATTCAAAAAACATACTGTCGATGGTCAAAACTATGCTTGGAAAAAAGTTATTCCGCTCCGTACGGAAAATGCATACCTGAGATTTTCTAGTTCCAGAATCGATATTAAACTCTGGCAGTAGTGTTTTTCAGTGTATTTCGACCCGCTGAATTTAAAAAATGTACTGTCGATAGCCAAAACTATGCTCGGAAAAAAGTTATTTTGCTCCGTACGAATAATGCATAGCTGTAATTTTCTAGTTCCAAAATCGATTTTGAACTTTGAAAGTATTGTTTTTCAGTGTATTTTGACCCGTTGAATCCAAACAACGTACTGTCGATGATCAAAACTATGCTTGGAAAAAAGTTATTTTGCTCCGTACGAAAAATGCATACCTGAGATCTTCTAGTTCCAGAATCGATATTAAACTTTGGCAGTAGTGTTTTTTGGTGTATTTTGACCCGCTGAATCCAAAAAATGTACTGCTTGAATTGAAAATTCTACCGAAAAAAAAATCATGTTTCGCAATACGAAAACGTATGCCCGAGATTCTCGTCTCTCAGAATCAATATCAAACTTTTATCGGTGTGTTTTCCGTCGTATTTCGACCCGCTGAATTCAAAAAACATACTGTCGATGGTCAAAACTATGCTTGGAAAAAAGTTATTCCGCTCCGTACGGAAAATGCATACCTGAGATTTTCTAGTTCCAGAATCGATATTGAACTCTGGCAGTAGTGTTTTCCAGTGTATTTCGACCCGCTGAATTCAAAAAATGTACTGTCGATAGCCAAAACTATGCTTGGAAAAAAGTTATTTTGCTCCGTACGGAAAATGCATACCTGAGATTTTCTAGTTCCAGAATCGATATTGAACTTTGGCAGTAGTGTTTTTCAGTGTATTTCGACCCGCTGAATTCGAAAAATGTACTGTCGATACCCAAAACTATGCTTGGAAAAAAGTTATTTTGCTCCGTACGAGAATTGCATAGCTGAGATTCTCTAGTTCCAAAATCGATATTGAACTTTGTAAGTTGTGTATTTCAAAGTATTTTGGACCGCTGAATCCAAACAGCGTGATGTCGATCGTCCAAACTATGCTTGAAAAAAAGTTATTTCGCTCCGGCGAAAAATGCATACCTGAGATTTTCCAGTTCCAGAATCGATATTAAACTTTGGCAGTAGTGTTTTTTGGTGTATTTCGACCCGCTGAATCCAAAAAATGTACTGCTTGAATTCAAAATTCTACTGAAAAAAAAATCATGTTTCGCAATACGAAAACGTATGCCCGAGATTCTCGTCTTTCAGACTCAATATCAAACTTTGATAGGTGTGTTTTCCGGTGTATTTTGACCCGCTGAATTCAAAAAACGTACTGTCGATGGTCAGAACTATGCTTGGAAAAAAGTTATTTTGCTCCGTACGAAAATTGCATACCTGAAATTCTCTAGTTCCAAAATCGATATCGAACTTTGAAAGTAGTGTTTTTCAGTGTATTTTGACCCGCTGAATCGAACAAATGTACTACTTGAATTGAAAGTTCTACCGAAAATAAATTCATGTTTCGCAATACGAAAACGTATGCCCGAGATTCTCGTCTCTCAGAATCAATATCAAACTTTGATAGGTGTGTTTTCCGGTGTATTCCGACTCGCTGAATTCAAAAAACTATGTCAATGATGGTCAAAACTATGCTTGGGAAGAAGTTATTTCGCTCCGTACGGAAAATGCATACCTGAGATTTTCTAGTTCCAGAATCGATATTGAACTTTGGCAGTAGTGTTTTTCAGTGCATTTCGACCCGCTGAATTCGAAAAATGTACTGTCGATACCCAAAACTATGCTCGGAAAAGAGTTATTTTGCTCCGTACGAAAAATGCATAGCTGTGATTTTCTAGTTCCAAAATCGATATTGAACTTTGAGAGTAGTGTTTTTCAGTGTATTTCGACCCGCTGAATTCAAAAAATGTACTGTCGATGGCCAAAACTATGCTCGGAAAAAAGTTATTTCGCTCCGTACAAAAAATACATACCTGAGATTTTCTAGTTCCAGAATCGATATTAAACATTGGCAGTAGTGTTTTTTGGTGTATTTTGACCCGCTGAATTCAAACAACGTACTGTCGATGGTCAAAACCATGCTTGGAAAAAATTTATTTTGCTCCGTACGAAAAATGCATACCTGAGATCTTCTAGTTCCAGAATCGATATTAAACTTTGGCAGTAGTGTTTTTTGGTGTATTTTGACCCGCTGAATCCGAAAAATGTACTGCTTGAATTGAAAATTCTACCGAAAAAAAATCATGTTTCGCAATACGAAAACGTATGCCCGAGATTCTCGTCTCTCAGAATCAATATCAAACTTTTATAGGTATGTTTTCCGGTGTATTTCGACCCGCTGAATTCAAAAAACATACTGTCGATGGTCAAAACTATGCTTGGAAAAAAGTTATTCCGCTCCGTACGGAAAATGCATACCTGAGATTTTCTAGTTCCAGAATCGATATTAAACTCTGGCAGTAGTGTTTTTCAGTGTATTTCGACCCGCTGAATTTAAAAAATGTACTGTCGATAGCCAAAACTATGCTCGGAAAAAAGTTATTTTGCTCCGTACGAATAATGCATATCTGTAATTTTCTAGTTCCAAAATCGATTTTGAACTTTGAAAGTATTGTTTTTCAGTGTATTTTGACCCGTTGAATCCAAACAACGTACTGTCGATGATCAAAACTATGCTTGGAAAAAAGTTATTTTGCTCCGTACGAAAAATGCATACCTGAGATCTTCTAGTTCCAGAATCGATATTAAACTTTGGCAGTAGTGTTTTTTGGTGTATTTTGACCCGCTGAATCCAAAAAATGTACTGCTTGAATTGAAAATTCTACCGAAAAAAAAATCATGTTTCGCAATACGAAAACGTATGCCCGAGATTCTCGTCTCTCAGAATCAATATCAAACTTTTATCGGTGTGTTTTCCGTCGTATTTCGACCCGCTGAATTCAAAAAACATACTGCTGATGGTCAAAACTATGCTTGGAAAAAAGTTATTCCGCTCCGTACGGAAAATGCATACCTGAGATTTTCTAGTTCCAGAATCGATATTGAACTCTGGCAGTAGTGTTTTTCAGTGTATTTCGACCCGCTGAATTCGAAAAATGTACTGTCGATGGCCAAAACTATGCTCGGAAAAAAGTTATTTTGCTCCGTACGAAAAATGCATAGCTGTGATTTTCTAGTTCCAAAATCGATATTGAACTTTGAGAGTAGTGTTTTTCAGTGTATTTCGACCCGCTGAATTCAAAAAATGTACTGTCGATATCCGAAACTATGCTCGGAAAAAAGTTATTTTGCTCCGTACGAAAAATGCATAGCTGTGATTTTCTTGTTCCAAAATCGATATTGAACTTTGAAAGTATTGTTTTTCAGTGTATTTTGACCCGTTGAATCCAAACAACGTACTGTCGATCGTCGAAACTATGCTTGGAAAAAAGTTATTTTGCTCCGTACGAAAAATGCGTACCTGAGATCTTCTAGTTCCAGATTCGATATTAAACTTTGGCAGTAGTGTTTTTTGGTGTATTTTGACCCGCTGAATCCAAAAAATGTACTGCTTGAATTGAAAATTCTACCGAAAAAAAAATCATGTTTCGCAATACGAAAACGTATGCCCGAGATTCTCGTCTCTCAGAATCAATATCAAACTTTTATCGGTGTGTTTTCCGTCGTATTTCGACCCGCTGAATTCAAAAAACATACTGTCGATGGTTAAAACTATGCTTGGAAAAAAGTTATTCCCTCCGTACGGAAAATGCATACCTGAGATTTTCTAGTTCCAGAATCGATATTGAACTCTGGCAGTAGTGTTTTTCAGTGTATTTTGACCCGCTGAATTCGAAAAATGTACTGTCGATAGCCAAAACTATGCTCGGAAAAAAGTTATTTTGCTCCGTACGAAAAATGCATAGCTGTGATTTTCTTGTTCCAAAATCGATATTGAACTTTGAAAGTATTGTTTTTCAGTGTATTTTGACCCGCTGAATCCAAACAACGTACTGTCGATTGTCAAAACTTCGCTTGGAAAAAAGTTATTTTGCTCCGTACGAAAAATGCGTACCTGAGATCTTCTAGTTCCAGAATCGATATTAAACTTTGGCAGTAGTGTTTTTTGGTGTATTTTGACCCGCAGAATCCGAAAAATGTACTGCTTGAATTGAAAATTCTACCGAAAAAAAAATCATGTTTCGCAATACGAAAACGTATGCCCGAGATTCTCGTCTCTCAGAATCAATATCAAACTTTTATCGGTGTGTTTTCCGTCGTATTTCGACCCGCTGAATTCAAAAAACATACTGTCGATGGTCAAAACTATGCTTGGAAAAAAGTTGTTCCGCTCCGTACGGAAAATGCATACCTGAGATTTTCTAGTTTCAGAATCGATATTGAACTCTGGCAGTAGTGTTTTCCAGTGTATTTCGACCCGCTGAATTCAAAAAATGTACTGTCGATAGCCAAAACTATGCTTGGAAAAAAGTTATTTTGCTCCGTACGGAAAATGCATACCTGAGATTTTCTAGTTCCAGAATCGATATTGAACTTTGGCAGTAGTGTTTTTCAGTGTATTTCGACCCGCTGAATTCGAAAAATGTACTGTCGATACCCAAAACTATGCTTGGAAAAAAGTTATTTTGCTCCGTACGAGAATTGCATAGCTGAGATTCTCTAGTTCCAAAATCGATATTGAACTTTGTAAGTTGTGTATTTCAAAGTATTTTGGACCGCTGAATCTAAACAGCGTGATGTCGATCGTCCAAACTATGCTTGAAAAAAAGTTATTTCGCTCCCACGAAAAATGCGTACCTGAGATTTTCCAGTTCCAGAATCGATATTAAACTTTGGCAGTAGTGTTTTTTGGTGTATTTCGACCCGCTGAATTCAAAAAATGTACTGCTTGAATTCAAAATTCTACTGAAAAAAAAATCATGTTTCGCAATACGAAAACGTATGCCCGAGATTCTCGTCTTTCAGACTCAATATCAAACTTTGATAGGTGTGTTTTCCGGTGTATTTTGACCCGCTGAATTCAAAAAACGTACTGTCGATGGTCAGAACTATGCTTGGAAAAAAGTTATTTTGCTCCGTACGAAAATTGCATACCTGAAATTCTCTAGTTCCAAAATCGATATCGAACTTTGAAAGTAGTGTTTTTCAGTGTATTTTGACCCGCTGAATCGAACAAATGTACTGCTTGAATTGAAAGTTCTACCGAAAATAAATTCATGTTTCGCAATACGAAAACGTATGCCCGAGATTCTCGTCTCTCAGAATCAATATCAAACTTTGATAGGTGTGTTTTCCGGTGTATTCCGACTCGCTGAATTCAAAAAACTATGTCAATGATGGTCAAAACTATGCTTGGGAAGAAGTTATTTCGCTCCGTACGGAAAATGCATACCTGAGATTTTCTAGTTCCAGAATCGATATTGAACTTTGGCAGTAGTGTTTTTCAGTGCATTTCGACCCGCTGAATTCGAAAAATGTACTGTCGATACCCAAAACTATGCTCGGAAAAGAGTTATTTTGCTCCGTACGAAAAATGCATAGCTGTGATTTTCTAGTTCCAAAATCGATATTGAACTTTGAGAGTAGTGTTTTTCAGTGTATTTCGACCCGCTGAATTCAAAAAATGTACTGTCGATGGCCAAAACTATGCTCGGAAAAAAGTTATTTCGCTCCGTACAAAAAATACATACCTGAGATTTTCTAGTTCCAGAATCGATATTAAACATTGGCAGTAGTGTTTTTTGGTGTATTTTGACCCGCTGAATTCAAACAACGTACTGTCGATGGTCAAAACCATGCTTGGAAAAAATTTATTTTGCTCCGTACGAAAAATGCATACCTGAGATCTTCTAGTTCCAGAATCGATATTAAACTTTGGCAGTAGTGTTTTTTGGTGTATTTTGACCCGCTGAATCCGAAAAATGTACTGCTTGAATTGAAAATTCTACCGAAAAAAAATCATGTTTCGCAATACGAAAACGTATGCCCGAGATTCTCGTCTCTCAGAATCAATATCAAACTTTTATAGGTATGTTTTCCGGTGTATTTCGACCCGCTGAATTCAAAAAACATACTGTCGATGGTCAAAACTATGCTTGGAAAAAAGTTATTCCGCTCCGTACGGAAAATGCATACCTGAGATTTTCTAGTTCCAGAATCGATATTAAACTCTGGCAGTAGTGTTTTTCAGTGTATTTCGACCCGCTGAATTTAAAAAATGTACTGTCGATAGCCAAAACTATGCTCGGAAAAAAGTTATTTTGCTCCGTACGAATAATGCATATCTGTAATTTTCTAGTTCCAAAATCGATTTTGAACTTTGAAAGTATTGTTTTTCAGTGTATTTTGACCCGTTGAATCCAAACAACGTACTGTCGATGATCAAAACTATGCTTGGAAAAAAGTTATTTTGCTCCGTACGAAAAATGCATACCTGAGATCTTCTAGTTCCAGAATCGATATTAAACTTTGGCAGTAGTGTTTTTTGGTGTATTTTGACCCGCTGAATCCAAAAAATGTACTGCTTGAATTGAAAATTCTACCGAAAAAAAAATCATGTTTCGCAATACGAAAACGTATGCCCGAGATTCTCGTCTCTCAGAATCAATATCAAACTTTTATCGGTGTGTTTTCCGTCGTATTTCGACCCGCTGAATTCAAAAAACATACTGCTGATGGTCAAAACTATGCTTGGAAAAAAGTTATTCCGCTCCGTACGGAAAATGCATACCTGAGATTTTCTAGTTCCAGAATCGATATTGAACTCTGGCAGTAGTGTTTTTCAGTGTATTTCGACCCGCTGAATTCGAAAAATGTACTGTCGATGGCCAAAACTATGCTCGGAAAAAAGTTATTTTGCTCCGTACGAAAAATGCATAGCTGTGATTTTCTAGTTCCAAAATCGATATTGAACTTTGAGAGTAGTGTTTTTCAGTGTATTTCGACCCGCTGAATTCAAAAAATGTACTGTCGATATCCGAAACTATGCTCGGAAAAAAGTTATTTTGCTCCGTACGAAAAATGCATAGCTGTGATTTTCTTGTTCCAAAATCGATATTGAACTTTGAAAGTATTGTTTTTCAGTGTATTTTGACCCGTTGAATCCAAACAACGTACTGTCGATCGTCGAAACTATGCTTGGAAAAAAGTTATTTTGCTCCGTACGAAAAATGCGTACCTGAGATCTTCTAGTTCCAGATTCGATATTAAACTTTGGCAGTAGTGTTTTTTGGTGTATTTTGACCCGCTGAATCCAAAAAATGTACTGCTTGAATTGAAAATTCTACCGAAAAAAAAATCATGTTTCGCAATACGAAAACGTATGCCCGAGATTCTCGTCTCTCAGAATCAATATCAAACTTTTATCGGTGTGTTTTCCGTCGTATTTCGACCCGCTGAATTCAAAAAACATACTGTCGATGGTTAAAACTATGCTTGGAAAAAAGTTATTCCGCTCCGTACGGAAAATGCATACCTGAGATTTTCTAGTTCCAGAATCGATATTGAACTCTGGCAGTAGTGTTTTTCAGTGTATTTTGACCCGCTGAATTCGAAAAATGTACTGTCGATAGCCAAAACTATGCTCGGAAAAAAGTTATTTTGCTCCGTACGAAAAATGCATAGCTGTGATTTTCTTGTTCCAAAATCGATATTGAACTTTGAAAGTATTGTTTTTCAGTGTATTTTGACCCGCTGAATCCAAACAACGTACTGTCGATTGTCAAAACTTCGCTTGGAAAAAAGTTATTTTGCTCCGTACGAAAAATGCGTACCTGAGATCTTCTAGTTCCAGAATCGATATTAAACTTTGGCAGTAGTGTTTTTTGGTGTATTTTGACCCGCAGAATCCGAAAAATGTACTGCTTGAATTGAAAATTCTACCGAAAAAAAAATCATGTTTCGCAATACGAAAACGTATGCCCGAGATTCTCGTCTCTCAGAATCAATATCAAACTTTTATCGGTGTGTTTTCCGTCGTATTTCGACCCGCTGAATTCAAAAAACATACTGTCGATGGTCAAAACTATGCTTGGAAAAAAGTTGTTCCGCTCCGTACGGAAAATGCATACCTGAGATTTTCTAGTTTCAGAATCGATATTGAACTCTGGCAGTAGTGTTTTCCAGTGTATTTCGACCCGCTGAATTCAAAAAATGTACTGTCGATAGCCAAAACTATGCTTGGAAAAAAGTTATTTTGCTCCGTACGGAAAATGCATACCTGAGATTTTCTAGTTCCAGAATCGATATTGAACTTTGGCAGTAGTGTTTTTCAGTGTATTTCGACCCGCTGAATTCGAAAAATGTACTGTCGATACCCAAAACTATGCTTGGAAAAAAGTTATTTTGCTCCGTACGAGAATTGCATAGCTGAGATTCTCTAGTTCCAAAATCGATATTGAACTTTGTAAGTTGTGTATTTCAAAGTATTTTGGACCGCTGAATCTAAACAGCGTGATGTCGATCGTCCAAACTATGCTTGAAAAAAAGTTATTTCGCTCCCACGAAAAATGCGTACCTGAGATTTTCCAGTTCCAGAATCGATATTAAACTTTGGCAGTAGTGTTTTTTGGTGTATTTCGACCCGCTGAATTCAAAAAATGTACTGCTTGAATTCAAAATTCTACTGAAAAAAAAATCATGTTTCGCAATACGAAAACGTATGCCCGAGATTCTCGTCTTTCAGACTCAATATCAAACTTTGATAGGTGTGTTTTCCGGTGTATTTTGACCCGCTGAATTCAAAAAACGTACTGTCGATGGTCAGAACTATGCTTGGAAAAAAGTTATTTTGCTCCGTACGAAAATTGCATACCTGAAATTCTCTAGTTCCAAAATCGATATCGAACTTTGAAAGTAGTGTTTTTCAGTGTATTTTGACCCGCTGAATCGAACAAATGTACTGCTTGAATTGAAAGTTCTACCGAAAATAAATTCATGTTTCGCAATACGAAAACGTATGCCCGAGATTCTCGTCTCTCAGAATCAATATCAAACTTTGATAGGTGTGTTTTCCGGTGTATTCCGACTCGCTGAATTCAAAAAACTATGTCAATGATGGTCAAAACTATGCTTGGGAAGAAGTTATTTCGCTCCGTACGGAAAATGCATACCTGAGATTTTCTAGTTCCAGAATCGATATTGAACTTTGGCAGTAGTGTTTTTCAGTGCATTTCGACCCGCTGAATTCGAAAAATGTACTGTCGATACCCAAAACTATGCTCGGAAAAGAGTTATTTTGCTCCGTACGAAAAATGCATAGCTGTGATTTTCTAGTTCCAAAATCGATATTGAACTTTGAGAGTAGTGTTTTTCAGTGTATTTCGACCCGCTGAATTCAAAAAATGTACTGTCGATGGCCAAAACTATGCTCGGAAAAAAGTTATTTCGCTCCGTACAAAAAATACATACCTGAGATTTTCTAGTTCCAGAATCGATATTAAACATTGGCAGTAGTGTTTTTTGGTGTATTTTGACCCGCTGAATTCAAACAACGTACTGTCGATGGTCAAAACCATGCTTGGAAAAAATTTATTTTGCTCCGTACGAAAAATGCATACCTGAGATCTTCTAGTTCCAGAATCGATATTAAACTTTGGCAGTAGTGTTTTTTGGTGTATTTTGACCCGCTGAATCCGAAAAATGTACTGCTTGAATTGAAAATTCTACCGAAAAAAAATCATGTTTCGCAATACGAAAACGTATGCCCGAGATTCTCGTCTCTCAGAATCAATATCAAACTTTTATAGGTATGTTTTCCGGTGTATTTCGACCCGCTGAATTCAAAAAACATACTGTCGATGGTCAAAACTATGCTTGGAAAAAAGTTATTCCGCTCCGTACGGAAAATGCATACCTGAGATTTTCTAGTTCCAGAATCGATATTAAACTCTGGCAGTAGTGTTTTTCAGTGTATTTCGACCCGCTGAATTTAAAAAATGTACTGTCGATAGCCAAAACTATGCTCGGAAAAAAGTTATTTTGCTCCGTACGAATAATGCATAGCTGTAATTTTCTAGTTCCAAAATCGATTTTGAACTTTGAAAGTATTGTTTTTCAGTGTATTTTGACCCGTTGAATCCAAACAACGTACTGTCGATGATCAAAACTATGCTTGGAAAAAAGTTATTTTGCTCCGTACGAAAAATGCATACCTGAGATCTTCTAGTTCCAGAATCGATATTAAACTTTGGCAGTAGTGTTTTTTGGTGTATTTTGACCCGCTGAATCCAAAAAATGTACTGCTTGAATTGAAAATTCTACCGAAAAAAAAATCATGTTTCGCAATACGAAAACGTATGCCCGAGATTCTCGTCTCTCAGAATCAATATCAAACTTTTATCGGTGTGTTTTCCGTCGTATTTCGACCCGCTGAATTCAAAAAACATACTGTCGATGGTCAAAACTATGCTTGGAAAAAAGTTATTCCGCTCCGTACGGAAAATGCATACCTGAGATTTTCTAGTTCCAGAATCGATATTGAACTCTGGCAGTAGTGTTTTTCAGTGTATTTCGACCCGCTGAATTCGAAAAATGTACTGCTTGAATTGAAAATTCTACCGAAAAAAAAATCATGTTTCGCAATACGAAAACGTATGCCCGAGATTCTCGTCTCTCAGAATCAATATCAAACTTTTATAGGTGTGTTTTCCGTCGTATTTCGACCCGCTGAATTCAAAAAACATACTGTCGATGGCCAAAACTATGCTCGGAAAAAAGTTATTTTGCTCCGTACGGAAAATGCATAGCTGTGATTTTCTAGTTCCAAAATCGATATTGAACTTTGAGAGTAGTGTTTCTCAGTGTATTTCGACCCGCTGAATTCAAAAAATGTACTGTCGATATCCAAAACTATGCTCGGAAAAAAGTTATTTTGCTCCGTACGAAAAATGCATAGCTGTGATTTTCTTGTTCCAAAATCGATATTGAACTTTGAAAGTATTGTTTTTCAGTGTATTTTGACCCGCTGAATCCAAACAACGTTTTGTCGATCGTCAAAACTATGCTTGGAAAAAAGTTATTTTGCTCCGTACGAAAAATGCGTACCTGAGATCTTCTAGTTCCAGAATCGATATTAAACTTTGGCAGTAGTGTTTTTTGGTGTATTTTGACCCGCTGAATCCGAAAAATGTACTGCTTGAATTGAAAATTCTACCGAAAAAAAATCATGTTTCGCAATACGAAAACGTATGCCCGAGATTCTCGTCTCTCAGAATCAATATCAAACTTTTATAGGTATGTTTTCCGGTGTATTTCGACCCGCTGAATTCAATAAACATACTGTCGATGGTCAAAACTATGCTTGGAAAAAAGTTATTCCGCTCCGTACGGAAAATGCATACCTGAGATTTTCTAGTTCCAGAATCGATATTAAACTCTGGCAGTAGTGTTTTTCAGTGTATTTCGACCCGCTGAATTTAAAAAATGTACTGTCGATAGCCAAAACTATGCTCGGAAAAAAGTTATTTTGCTCCGTACGAATAATGCATAGCTGTAATTTTCTAGTTCCAAAATCGATTTTGAACTTTGAAAGTATTGTTTTTCAGTGTATTTTGACCCGCTGAATCCAAACAACGTACTGTCGATCGTCAAAACTTCGCTTGGAAAAAAGTTATTTTGCTCCGTACGAAAAATGCGTACCTGAGATCTTCTAGTTCCAGAATCGATATTAAACTTTGGCAGTAGTGTTTTTTGGTGTATTTTGACCCGCAGAATCCGAAAAATGTACTGCTTGAATTGAAAATTCTACCGAAAAAAAAATCATGTTTCGCAATACGAAAACGTATGCCCGAGATTCTCGTCTCTCAGAATCAATATCAAACTTTTATCGGTGTGTTTTCCGTCGTATTTCGACCCGCTGAATTCAAAAAACATACTGTCGATGGTTAAAACTATGCTTGGAAAAAAGTTATTCCGCTCCGTACGGAAAATGCATACCTGAGATTTTCTAGTTCCAGAATCGATATTGAACTCTGGCAGTAGTGTTTTTCAGTGTATTTTGACCCGCTGAATTCGAAAAATGTACTGTCGATAGCCAAAACTATGCTCGGAAAAAAGTTATTTTGCTCCGTACGAAAAATGCATAGCTGTGATTTTCTTGTTCCAAAATCGATATTGAACTTTGAAAGTATTGTTTTTCAGTGTATTTTGACCCGCTGAATCCAAACAACGTACTGTCGATCGTCAAAACTTCGCTTGGAAAAAAGTTATTTTGCTCCGTACGAAAAATGCGTACCTGAGATCTTCTAGTTCCAGAATCGATATTAAACTTTGGCAGTAGTGTTTTTTGGTGTATTTTGACCCGCAGAATCCGAAAAATGTACTGCTTGAATTGAAAATTCTACCGAAAAAAAATCATGTTTCGCAATACGAAAACGTATGCCCGAGATTCTCGTCTCTCAGAATCAATATCAAACTTTTATCGGTGTGTTTTCCGTCGTATTTCGACCCGCTGAATTCAAAAAACATACTGTCGATGGTCAAAACTATGCTTGGAAAAAAGTTGTTCCGCTCCGTACGGAAAATGCATACCTGAGATTTTCTAGTTCCAGAATCGATATTGAACTCTGGCAGTAGTGTTTTCCAGTGTATTTCGACCCGCTGAATTCAAAAAATGTACTGTCGATAGCCAAAACTATGCTTGGAAAAAAGTTATTTTGCTCCGTACGGAAAATGCATACCTGAGATTTTCTAGTTCCAGAATCGATATTGAACTTTGGCAGTAGTGTTTTTCAGTGTATTTCGACCCGCTGAATTCGAAAAATGTACTGTCGATACCCAAAACTATGCTTGGAAGAAAGTTATTTTGCTCCGTACGAGAATTGCATAGCTGAGATTCTCTAGTTCCAAAATCGATATTGAACTTTGTAAGTTGTGTATTTCAAAGTATTTTGGACCGCTGAATCTAAACAGCGTGATGTCGATCGTCCAAACTATGCTTGAAAAAAAGTTATTTCGCTCCCACGAAAAATGCGTACCTGAGATTTTCCAGTTCCAGAATCGATATTAAACTTTGGCAGTAGTGTTTTTTGGTGTATTTCGACCCGCTGAATTCAAAAAATGTACTGCTTGAATTCAAAATTCTACTGAAAAAAAAATCATGTTTCGCAATACGAAAACGTATGCCCGAGATTCTCGTCTTTCAGACTCAATATCAAACTTTGATAGGTGTGTTTTCCGGTGTATTTTGACCCGCTGAATTCAAAAAACGTACTGTCGATGGTCAGAACTATGCTTGGAAAAAAGTTATTTTGCTCCGTACGAAAATTGCATACCTGAAATTCTCTAGTTCCAAAATCGATATCGAACTTTGAAAGTAGTGTTTTTCAGTGTATTTTGACCCGCTGAATCGAACAAATGTACTGCTTGAATTGAAAGTTCTACCGAAAATCAATTCATGTTTCGCAATACGAAAACGTATGCCCGAGATTCTCGTCTCTCAGAATCAATATCAAACTTTGATAGGTGTGTTTTCCGGTGTATTCCGACTCGCTGAATTCAAAAAACTATGTCAATGATGGTCAAAACTATGCTTGGGAAGAAGTTATTTCGCTCCGTACGGAAAATGCATACCTGAGATTTTCTAGTTCCAGAATCGATATTGAACTTTGGCAGTAGTGTTTTTCAGAGCATTTCGACCCGCTGAATTCGAAAAATGTACTGTCGATACCCAAAACTATGCTCGGAAAAGAGTTATTTTGCTCCGTACGAAAAATGCATAGCTGTGATTTTCTAGTTCCAAAATCGATATTGAACTTTAAGAGTAGTGTTTTTCAGTGTATTTCGACCCGCTGAATTCAAAAAATGTACTGTCGATGGCCAAAACTATGCTCGGAAAAAAGTTATTTCGCTCCGTACAAAAAATACATACCTGAGATTTTCTAGTTCCAGAATCGATATTAAACATTGGCAGTAGTGTTTTTTGGTGTATTTTGACCCGCTGAATTCAAACAACGTACTGTCGATGGTCAAAACCATGCTTGGAAAAAATTTATTTTGCTCCGTACGAAAAATGCATACCTGAGATCTTCTAGTTCCAGAATCGATATTAAACTTTGGCAGTAGTGTTTTTTGGTGTATTTTGACCCGCTGAATCCGAAAAATGTACTGCTTGAATTGAAAATTGTACCGAAAAAAAATCATGTTTCGCAATACGAAAACGTATGCCCGAGATTCTCGTCTCTCAGAATCAATATCAAACTTTTATAGGTATGTTTTCCGGTGTATTTCGACCCGCTGAATTCAAAAAACATACTGTCGATGGTCAAAACTATGCTTGGAAAAAAGTTATTCCGCTCCGTACGGAAAATGCATACCTGAGATTTTCTAGTTCCAGAATCGATATTAAACTCTGGCAGTAGTGTTTTTCAGTGTATTTCGACCCGCTGAATTTAAAAAATGTACTGTCGATAGCCAAAACTATGCTCGGAAAAAAGTTATTTTGCTCCGTACGAATAATGCATAGCTGTAATTTTCTAGTTCCAAAATCGATTTTGAACTTTGAAAGTATTGTTTTTCAGTGTATTTTGACCCGTTGAATCCAAACAACGTACTGTCGATGATCAAAACTATGCTTGGAAAAAAGTTATTTTGCTCCGTACGAAAAATGCATACCTGAGATCTTCTAGTTCCAGAATCGATATTAAACTTTGGCAGTAGTGTTTTTTGGTGTATTTTGACCCGCTGAATCCAAAAAATGTACTGCTTGAATTGAAAATTCTACCGAAAAAAAAATCATGTTTCGCAATACGAAAACGTATGCCCGAGATTCTCGTCTCTCAGAATCAATATCAAACTTTTATCGGTGTGTTTTCCGTCGTATTTCGACCCGCTGAATTCAAAAAACATACTGTCGATGGTCAAAACTATGCTTGGAAAAAAGTTATTCCGCTCCGTACGGAAAATGCATACCTGAGATTTTCTAGTTCCAGAATCGATATTGAACTCTGGCAGTAGTGTTTTTCAGTGTATTTCGACCCGCTGAATTCGAAAAATGTACTGCTTGAATTGAAAATTCTACCGAAAAAAAAATCATGTTTCGCAATACGAAAACGTATGCCCGAGATTCTCGTCTCTCAGAATCAATATCAAACTTTCATAGGTGTGTTTTCCGTCGTATTTCGACCCGCTGAATTCAAAAAACATACTGTCGATGGCCAAAACTATGCTCGGAAAAAAGTTATTTTGCTCCGTACGGAAAATGCATAGCTGTGATTTTCTAGTTCCAAAATCGATATTGAACTTTGAGAGTAGTGTTTTTCAGTGTATTTCGACCCGCTGAATTCAAAAAATGTACTGTCGATATCCAAAACTATGCTCGGAAAAAAGTTATTTTGCTCCGTACGAAAAATGCATAGCTGTGATTTTCTTGTTCCAAAATCGATATTGAACTTTGAGAGTATTGTTTTTCAGTGTATTTTGACCCGCTGAATCCAAACAACGTTTTGTCGATCGTCAAAACTATGCTTGGAAAAAAGTTATTTTGCTCCGTACGAAAAATGCGTACCTGAGATCTTCTAGTTCCAGAATCGATATTAAACTTTGGCAGTAGTGTTTTTTGCTGTATTTTGACCCGCTGAATCCGAAAAATGTACTGCTTGAATTGAAAATTCTACCGAAAAAAAATCATGTTTCGCAATACGAAAACGTATGCCCGAGATTCTCGTCTCTCAGAATCAATATCAAACTTTTATAGGTATGTTTTCCGGTGTATTTCGACCCGCTGAATTCAAAAAACATACTGTCGATGGTCAAAACTATGCTTGGAAAAAAGTTATTCCGCTCCGTACGGAAAATGCATACCTGAGATTTTCTAGTTCCAGAATCGATATTAAACTCTGGCAGTAGTGTTTTTCAGTGTATTTCGACCCGCTGAATTTAAAAAATGTACTGTCGATAGCCAAAACTATGCTCGGAAAAAAGTTATTTTGCTCCGTACGAATAATGCATAGCTGTAATTTTCTAGTTCCAAAATCGATTTTGAACTTTGAAAGTATTGTTTTTCAGTGTATTTTGACCCGTTGAATCCAAACAACGTACTGTCGATGATCAAAACTATGCTTGGAAAAAAGTTATTCCGCTCCGTACGGAAAATGCATACCTGAGATTTTCTAGTTCCAGAATCGATATTGAACTCTGGCAGTAGTGTTTTCCAGTGTATTTCGACCCGCTGAATTCAAAAAATGTACTGTCGATAACCAAAACTATGCTTGGAAAAAAGTTATTTTGCTCCGTACGGAAAATGCATACCTGAGATTTTCTAGTTCCAGAATCGATATTGAACTTTGGCAGAAGTGTTTTTCAGTGTATTTCGACCCGCTGAATTCGAAAAATGTACTGTCGATCCCCAAACTATGCTTGGAAAAAAGTTATTTTGCTTCGTACGAGAAATGCATAGCTGAGATTCTCTAGTTCCAAAATCGATATTGAACTTTGTAAGTTGTGTATTTCAAAGTATTTTGGACCGCTGAATCCAAACAACGTGATGTCGATCGTCCAAACTATGCTTGAAAAAAAGTTATTTCGCTCCCACGAAAAATGCATACCTGAGATTTTCCAGTTCCAGAATCGATATTAAACTTTGGCAATAGTGTTTTTTGGTGTATTTCGACCCGCTGAATCCAAAAAATGTACTGCTTGAATTGAAAATTCTACCGAAAAAAAAATCATGTTTCGCAATACGAAAACGTATGCCCGAGATTCTCGTCTCTCAGAATCAATATCAAACTTTTATCGGTGAGTTTTCCGTCGTATTTCGACCCGCTGAATTTAAAAAACATACTGTCGATGGTCAAAACTATGCTTGGAAAAAAGTTATTCCGCTCCGTACGGAAAATGCATACCTGAGATTTTCTAGTTCCAGAATCGATATTGAACTCTGGCAGTAGTGTTTTTCAGTGTATTTCGACCCGCTGAATTCGAAAAATGTACTGTCGATAGCCAAAACTATGCTCGGAAAAAAGTTATTTTGCTCCGTACGAAAAATGCATAGCTGTGATTTTCTAGTTCCAAAATCGATATCGAACTTCGAGAGTAGTGTTTTTCAGTGTATTTCGACCCGCTGAATTCAAAAAATGTACTGTCGATATCCGAAACTATGCTCGGAAAAAAGTTATTTTGCTCCGTACGAAAAATGCATAGCTGTGATTTTCTTGTTCCAAAATCGATATTGAACTTTGAAAGTATTGTTTCTCAGTGTATTTTGACCCGTTGAATCCAAACAACGTACTGTCGATCGTCGAAACTATGCTTGGAAAAAAGTTATTTTGCTCCGTACGAAAAATGCGTACCTGAGATCTTCTAGTTCCAGAATCGATATTAAACTTTGGCAGTAGTGTTTTTTGATGTATTTTGACCCGCAGAATCCGAAAAATGTACTGCTTGAATTGAAAATTCTACCGAAAAAAAAATCATGTTTCGCAATACGAAAACGTATGCCCGAGATTCTCGTCTCTCAGAATCAATATCAAACTTTTATCGGTGTGTTTTCCGTCGTATTTCGACCCGCTGAATTCAAAAAACATACTGTCGATGGTCAAAACTATGCTTGGAAAAAAGTTATTCCGCTCCGTACGGAAAATGCATACCTGAGATTTTCTAGTTCCAGAATCGATATTGAACTCTGGCAGTAGTGTTTTTCAGTGTATTTCGACCCGCTGAATTCGAAAAATGTACTGTCGATAGCCAAAACTATGCTCGGAAAAAAGTTATTTTGCTCCGTACGAAAAATGCATAGCTGTGATTTTCTAGTTCCAAAATCGATATTGAACTTTGAGAGTAGTGTTTTTCAGTGTATTTCGACCCGCTGAATTCAAAAAATGTACTGTCGATATCCGAAACTATGCTCGGAAAAAAGTTATTTTGCTCCGTACGAAAAATGCATAGCTGTGATTTTCTTGTTCCAAAATCGATATTGAACTTTGAAAGTATTGTTTTTCAGTGTATTTTGACCCGTTGAATCCAAACAACGTACTGTCGATCGTCGAAACTATGCTTGGAAAAAAGTTATTTTGCTCCGTACGAAAAATGCGTACCTGAGATCTTCTAGTTCCAGAATCGATATTAAACTTTGGCAGTAGTGTTTTTTGGTGTATTTTGACCCGCTGAATCCAAAAAATGTACTGCTTGAATTGAAAATTCTACCGAAAAAAAAATCATGTTTCGCAATACGAAAACGTATGCCCGAGATTCTCGTCTCTCAGAATCAATATCAAACTTTTATCGGTGTGTTTTCCGTCGTATTTCGACCCGCTGAATTCAAAAAACATACTGTCGATGGTCAAAACTATGCTTGGAAAAAAGTTATTCCGCTCCGTACGGAAAATGCATACCTGAGATTTTCTAGTTCCAGAATCGATATTGAACTCTGGCAGTAGTGTTTTTCAGTGTATTTCGACCCGCTGAATTCGAAAAATGTACTGTCGATGGCTAAAACTATGCTCGGAAAAAAGTTATTTTGCTCCGTACGAAAAATGCATAGCTGTGATTTTCTAGTTCCAAAATCGATATTGAACTTTGAGAGTAGTGTTTTTCAGTGTATTTCGACCCGCTGAATTCAAAAAATGTACTGTCGATATCCAAAACTATGCTCGGAAAAAAGTTATTTTGCTCCGTACGAAAAATGCATAGCTGTGATTTTCTTGTTCCAAAATCGATATTGAACTTTGAAAGTATTGTTTTTCAGTGTATTTTGACCCGCTGAATCCAAACAACGTTTTGTCGATCATCAAAACTATGCTTGGAAAAAAGTTATTTTGCTCCGTACGAAAAATGCGTACCTGAGATCTTCTAGTTCCAGAATCGATATTAAACTTTGGCAGTAGTGTTTTTTGGTGTATTTTGACCCGCAGAATCCGAAAAATGTACCGCTTGAATTGAAAATTCTACCGAAAAAAAAATCATGTTTCGCAATACGAAAACGTATGCCCGAGATTCTCGTCTCTCAGAATCAATATCAAACTTTTATCGGTGTGTTTTCCGTCGTATTTCGACCCGCTGAATTCAAAAAACATACTGTCGATGGTCAAAACTATGCTTGGAAAAAAGTTATTCCGCTCCGTACGGAAAATGCATACCTGAGATTTTCTAGTTCCAGAATCGATATTGAACTCTGGCAGTAGTGTTTTCCAGTGTATTTCGACCCGCTGAATTCAAAAAATGTACTGTCGATAGCCAAAACTATGCTTGGAAAAAAGTTATTTTGCTCCGTACGGAAAATGCATACCTGAGATTTTCTAGTTCCAGAATCGATATTGAACTTTGGCAGTAGTGTTTTTCAGTGTATTTCGACCCGCTGAATTCGAAAAATGTACTGTCGATACCCAAAACTATGCTTGGAAAAAAGTTATTTTGCTCCGTACGAGAATTGCATAGCTGAGATTCTCTAGTTCCAAAATCGATATTGAACTTTGTAAGTTGTGTATTTCAAAGTATTTTGGACCGCTGAATCCAAACAACGTGATGTCGATCGTCCAAACTATGCTTGAAAAAAAGTTATTTCGCTCCCACGAAAAATGCATACCTGAGATTTTCCAGTTCCAGAATCGATATTAAACTTTAGCAGTAGTGTTTTTTGGTGTATTTCGACCCGCTGGATCCAAAAAATGTACTGCTTGAATTCAAAATTCTACTGAAAAAAAAATCATGTTTCGCAATACGAAAACGTATGCCCGAGATTCTCGTCTTTCAGACTCAATATCAAACTTTGATAGGTGTGTTTTCCGGTGTATTTTGACCCGCTGAATTCAAAAAACGTACTGTCGATGGTCGGAACTATGCTTGGAAAAAAGTTATTTTGCTCCGTACGAAAATTGCATACCTGAAATTCTCTAGTTCCAAAATCGATATCGAACTTTGAAAGTAGTGTTTTTCAGTGTATTTTGACCCGCTGAATCGAACAAATGTACTGCTTGAATTGAAAGTTCTACCGAAAATAAATTCATGTTTCGCAATACGAAAACGTATGCCCGAGATTCTCGTCTCTCAGAATCAATATCAAACTTTGATAGGTGTGTTTTCCGGTGTATTCCGACTCGCTGAATTCAAAAAACTATGTCAATGATGGTCAAAACTATGCTTGGGAAGAAGTTATTTCGCTCCGTACGGAAAATGCATACCTGAGATTTTCTAGTTCCAGAATCGATATTGAACTTTGGCAGTAGTGTTTTTCAGTGCATTTCGACCCGCTGAATTCGAAAAATGTACTGTCGATACCCAAAACTATGCTCGGAAAAGAGTTATTTTGCTCCGTACGAAAAATGCATAGCTGTGATTTTCTAGTTCCAAAATCGATATTGAACTTTGAGAGTAGTGTTTTTCAGTGTATTTCGACCCGCTGAATTCAAAAAATGTACTGTCGATGGCCAAAACTATGCTCGGAAAAAAGTTATTTCGCTCCGTACAAAAAATACATACCTGAGATTTTCTAGTTCCAGAATCGACATTAAACATTGGCAGTAGTGTTTTTTGGTGTATTTTGACCCGCTGAATTCAAACAACGTACTGTCGATGGTCAAAACCATGCTTGGAAAAAATTTATTTTGCTCCGTACGAAAAATGCATACCTGAGATCTTCTAGTTCCAGAATCGATATTAAACTTTGGCAGTAGTGTTTTTTGGTGTATTTTGACCCGCTGAATCCGAAAAATGTACTGCTTGAATTAAAAATTCTACCGAAAAAAAATCATGTTTCGCAATACGAAAACGTATGCCCGAGATTCTCGTCTCTCAGAATCAATATCAAACTTTTATAGGTATGTTTTCCGGTGTATTTCGACCCGCTGAATTCAAAAAACATACTGTCGATGGTCAAAACTATGCTTGGAAAAAAGTTATTCCGCTCCGTACGGAAAATGCATACCTGAGATTTTCTAGTTCCAGAATCGATATTAAACTCTGGCAGTAGTGTTTTTCAGTGTATTTCGACCCGCTGAATTTAAAAAATGTACTGTCGATAGCCAAAACTATGCTCGGAAAAAAGTTATTTTGCTCCGTACGAATAATGCATAGCTGTAATTTTCTAGTTCCAAAATCGATTTTGAACTTTGAAAGTATTGTTTTTCAGTGTATTTTGACCCGTTGAATCCAAACAACGTACTGTCGATGATCAAAAATATGCTTGGAAAAAAGTTATTTTGCTCCGTACGAAAAATGCGTACCTGAGATCTTCTAGTTCCAGAATCGATATTAAACTTTGGCAGTAGTGTTTTTTGGTGTATTTTGACCCGCAGAATCCGAAAAATGTACTGCTTGAATTGAAAATTCTACCGAAAAAAAAATCATGTTTCGCAATACGAAAACGTATGCCCGAGATTCTCGTCTCTCAGAATCAATATCAAACTTTTATCGGTGTGTTTTCCGTCGTATTTCGACCCGCTGAATTCAAAAAACATACTGTCGATGGTCAAAACTATGCTTGGAAAAAAGTTATTCCGCTCCGTACGGAAAATGCATACCTGAGATTTTCTAGTTCCAGAATCGATATTGAACTCTGGCAGTAGTGTTTTCCAGTGTATTTCGACCCGCTGAATTCAAAAAATGTACTGTCGATAGCCAAAACTATGCTTGGAAAAAAGTTATTTTGCTCCGTACGGAAAATGCATACCTGAGATTTTCTAGTTCCAGAATCGATATTGAACTTTGGCAGTAGTGTTTTTCAGTGTATTTCGACCCGCTGAATTCGAAAAATGTACTGTCGATACCCAAAACTATGCTTGGAAAAAAGTTATTTTGCTCCGTACGAGAATTGCATAGCTGAGATTCTCTAGTTCCAAAATCGATATTGAACTTTGTAAGTTGTGTATTTCAAAGTATTTTGGACCGCTGAATCCAAACAACGTGATGTCGATCGTCCAAACTATGCTTGAAAAAAAGTTATTTCGCTCCCACGAAAAATGCATACCTGAGATTTTCCAGTTCCAGAATCGATATTAAACTTTAGCAGTAGTGTTTTTTGGTGTATTTCGACCCGCTGGATCCAAAAAATGTACTGCTTGAATTCAAAATTCTACTGAAAAAAAAATCATGTTTCGCAATACGAAAACGTATGCCCGAGATTCTCGTCTTTCAGACTCAATATCAAACTTTGATAGGTGTGTTTTCCGGTGTATTTTGACCCGCTGAATTCAAAAAACGTACTGTCGATGGTCAGAACTATGCTTGGAAAAAAGTTATTTTGCTCCGTACGAAAATTGCATACCTGAAATTCTCTAGTTCCAAAATCGATATCGAACTTTGAAAGTAGTGTTTTTCAGTGTATTTTGACCCGCTGAATCGAACAAATGTACTGCTTGAATTGAAAGTTCTACCGAAAATAAATTCATGTTTCGCAATACGAAAACGTATGCCCGAGATTCTCGTCTCTCAGAATCAATATCAAACTTTTATCGGTGTGTTTTCCGTCGTATTTCGACCCGCTGAATTCAAAAAACATACTGTCGATGGTCAAAACTATGCTTGGAAAAAAGTTATTCCGCTCCGTACGGAAAATGCATACCTGAGATTTTCTAGTTCCAGAATCGATATTGAACTCTGGCAGTAGTGTTTTTCAATGTATTTCGACCCGCTGAATTCGAAAAATGTACTGTCGATAGCCAAAACTATGCTCGGAAAAAAGTTATTTTGCTCCGTACGAAAAATGCATAGCTGTGATTTTCTTGTTCCAAAATCGATATTGAACTTTGAAAGTATTGTTTTTCAGTGTATTTTGACCCGCTGAATCCAAACAACGTACTGTCGATCGTCAAAACTATGCTTGGAAAAAAGTTATTTTGCTCCGTACGAAAAATGCGTACCTGAGATCTTCTAGTTCCAGAATCGATATTAAACTTTGGCAGTATTGTTTTTCAGTGTATTTTGACCCGCTGAATCCAAACAACGTACTGTCGATCGTCAAAACTATGCTTGGAAAAAAGTTATTTTGCTCCGTACGAAAAATGCGTACCTGAGATCTTCTAGTTCCAGAATCGATATTAAACTTTGGCAGTAGTGTTTTTTGGTGTATTTTGACCCGCAGAATCCGAAAAATGTACTGCTTGAATTGAAAATTCTACCGAAAAAAAAATCATGTTTCGCAATACGAAAACGTATGCCCGAGATTCTCGTCTCTCAGAATCAATATCAAACTTTTATCGGTGTGTTTTCCGTCGTATTTCGACCCGCTGAATTCAAAAAACATACTGTCGATGGTCAAAACTATGCTTGGAAAAAAGTTATTCCGCTCCGTACGGAAAATGCATACCTGAGATTTTCTAGTTCCAGAATCGATATTGAACTCTGGCAGTAGTGTTTTCCAGTGTATTTCGACCCGCTGAATTCGAAAAATGTACTGTCGATAGCCAAAACTATGCTTGGAAAAAAGTTATTTTGCTCCGTACGGAAAATGCATACCTGAGATTTTCTAGTTCCAGAATCGATATTGAACTTTGGCAGTAGTGTTTTTCAGTGTATTTCGACCCGCTGAATTCGAAAAATGTACTGTCGATACCCAAAACTATGCTTGGAAAAAAGTTATTTTGCTCCGTACGAGAATTGCATAGCTGAGATTCTCTAGTTCCAAAATCGATATTGAACTTTGTAAGTTGTGTATTTCAAAGTATTTTGGACCGCTGAATCCAAACAACGTGATGTCGATCGTCCAAACTATGCTTGAAAAAAAGTTATTTCGCTCCCACGAAAAATGCATACCTGAGATTTTCCAGTTCCAGAATCGATATTAAACTTTGGCAGTAGTGTTTTTTGGTGTATTTCGACCCGCTGAATCCAAAAAATGTACTGCTTGAATTCAAAATTCTACTGAAAAAAAAATCATGTTTCGCAATACGAAAACGTATGCCCGAGATTCTCGTCTTTCAGACTCAATATCAAACTTTGATAGGTGTGTTTTTCCCGGTGTATTTTGACCCGCTGAATTCAAAAAACGTACTGTCGATGGTCAGAACTATGCTTGGAAAAAAGTTATTTTGCTCCGTACGGAAAATGCATACCTGAGATTTTCTAGTTCCAGAATCGATATTGAACTTTGGCAGTAGTGTTTTTCAGTGTATTTCGACCCGCTGGATCCAAAAAATGTACTGCTTGAATTCAAAATTCTACTGAAAAAAAAATCATGTTTCGCAATACGAAAACGTATGCCCGAGATTCTCGTCTTTCAGACTCAATATCAAACTTTGATAGGTGTGTTTTCCGGTGTATTTTGACCCGCTGAATTCAAAAAACGTACTGTCGATGGTCGGAACTATGCTTGGAAAAAAGTTATTTTGCTCCGTACGAAAATTGCATACCTGAAATTCTCTAGTTCCAAAATCGATATCGAACTTTGAAAGTAGTGTTTTTCAGTGTATTTTGACCCGCTGAATCGAACAAATGTACTGCTTGAATTGAAAGTTCTACCGAAAATAAATTCATGTTTCGCAATACGAAAACGTATGCCCGAGATTCTCGTCTCTCAGAATCAATATCAAACTTTGATAGGTGTGTTTTCCGGTGTATTCCGACTCGCTGAATTCAAAAAACTATGTCAATGATGGTCAAAACTATGCTTGGGAAGAAGTTATTTCGCTCCGTACGGAAAATGCATACCTGAGATTTTCTAGTTCCAGAATCGATATTGAACTTTGGCAGTAGTGTTTTTCAGTGCATTTCGACCCGCTGAATTCGAAAAATGTACTGTCGATACCCAAAACTATGCTCGGAAAAGAGTTATTTTGCTCCGTACGAAAAATGCATAGCTGTGATTTTCTAGTTCCAAAATCGATATTGAACTTTGAGAGTAGTGTTTTTCAGTGTATTTCGACCCGCTGAATTCAAAAAATGTACTGTCGATGGCCAAAACTATGCTCGGAAAAAAGTTATTTCGCTCCGTACAAAAAATACATACCTGAGATTTTCTAGTTCCAGAATCGACATTAAACATTGGCAGTAGTGTTTTTTGGTGTATTTTGACCCGCTGAATTCAAACAACGTACTGTCGATGGTCAAAACCATGCTTGGAAAAAATTTATTTTGCTCCGTACGAAAAATGCATACCTGAGATCTTCTAGTTCCAGAATCGATATTAAACTTTGGCAGTAGTGTTTTTTGGTGTATTTTGACCCGCTGAATCCGAAAAATGTACTGCTTGAATTAAAAATTCTACCGAAAAAAAATCATGTTTCGCAATACGAAAACGTATGCCCGAGATTCTCGTCTCTCAGAATCAATATCAAACTTTTATAGGTATGTTTTCCGGTGTATTTCGACCCGCTGAATTCAAAAAACATACTGTCGATGGTCAAAACTATGCTTGGAAAAAAGTTATTCCGCTCCGTACGGAAAATGCATACCTGAGATTTTCTAGTTCCAGAATCGATATTAAACTCTGGCAGTAGTGTTTTTCAGTGTATTTCGACCCGCTGAATTTAAAAAATGTACTGTCGATAGCCAAAACTATGCTCGGAAAAAAGTTATTTTGCTCCGTACGAATAATGCATAGCTGTAATTTTCTAGTTCCAAAATCGATTTTGAACTTTGAAAGTATTGTTTTTCAGTGTATTTTGACCCGTTGAATCCAAACAACGTACTGTCGATGATCAAAAATATGCTTGGAAAAAAGTTATTTTGCTCCGTACGAAAAATGCGTACCTGAGATCTTCTAGTTCCAGAATCGATATTAAACTTTGGCAGTAGTGTTTTTTGGTGTATTTTGACCCGCAGAATCCGAAAAATGTACTGCTTGAATTGAAAATTCTACCGAAAAAAAAATCATGTTTCGCAATACGAAAACGTATGCCCGAGATTCTCGTCTCTCAGAATCAATATCAAACTTTTATCGGTGTGTTTTCCGTCGTATTTCGACCCGCTGAATTCAAAAAACATACTGTCGATGGTCAAAACTATGCTTGGAAAAAAGTTATTCCGCTCCGTACGGAAAATGCATACCTGAGATTTTCTAGTTCCAGAATCGATATTGAACTCTGGCAGTAGTGTTTTCCAGTGTATTTCGACCCGCTGAATTCAAAAAATGTACTGTCGATAGCCAAAACTATGCTTGGAAAAAAGTTATTTTGCTCCGTACGGAAAATGCATACCTGAGATTTTCTAGTTCAAGAATCGATATTGAACTTTGGCAGTAGTGTTTTTCAGTGTATTTCGACCCGCTGAATTCGAAAAATGTACTGTCGATACCCAAAACTATGCTTGGAAAAAAGTTATTTTGCTCCGTACGAGAATTGCATAGCTGAGATTCTCTAGTTCCAAAATCGATATTGAACTTTGTAAGTTGTGTATTTCAAAGTATTTTAGACCGCTGAATCCAAACAACGTGATGTCGATCGTCCAAACTATGCTTGAAAAAAAGTTATTTCGCTCCCACGAAAAATGCATACCTGAGATTTTCCAGTTCCAGAATCGATATTAAACATTGGCAGTAGTGTTTTTTGGTGTATTTTGACCCGCTGAATTCAAACAACGTACTGTCGATGGTCAAAACCATGCTTGGAAAAAATTTATTTTGCTCCGTACGAAAAATGCATACCTGAGATCTTCTAGTTCCAGAATCGATATTAAACTTTGGCAGTAGTGTTTTTTGGTGTATTTTGACCCGCTGAATCCAAAAAATGTACTGCTTGAATTAAAAATTCTACCGAAAAAAAAATCATGTTTCGCAATACGAAAACGTATGCCCGAGATTCTCGTCTCTCAGAATCAATATCAAACTTTTATCGGTGTGTTTTCCGTCGTATTTCGACCCGCTGAATTCAAAAAACATACTGCTGATGGTCAAAACTATGCTTGGAAAAAAGTTATTCCGCTCCTTACGGAAAATGCATACCTGAGATTTTCTAGATCCAGAATCGATATTGAACTTTGGCAGTAGTGTTTTCCAGTGTATTTCGACCCGCTGAATTCAAAAAATGTACTGTCGATATCCAAAACTATGCTTGGAAAAAAGTTATTTTGCTCCGTACGGAAAATGCATACCTGAGATTTTCTAGTTCCAGAATCGATATTGAACTTTGGCAGTTGTGTTTTTCAGTGTATTTCGACCCGCTGAATTCGAAAAATGTACTGTCGATACCCAAAACTATGCTTGGAAAAAAGTTATTTTGCTCCGTACGAGAAATGCATAGCTGAGATTCTCTAGTTCCAAAATCGATATTGAACTTTGTAAGTTGTGTATTTCAAAGTATTTTGGACCGCTGAATCCAAACAACGTGATGTCGATCGTCCAAACTATGCTTGAAAAAAAGTTATTTCGCTCCCACGAAAAATGCATACCTGAGATTTTCCAGTTCCAGAATCGATATTAAACTTTGGCAGTAGTGTTTTTTGGTGTATTTCGACCCGCTGAATCCAAAAAATGTACTGCTTGAATTCAAAATTCTACTGAAAAAAAAATCATGTTTCGCAATACGAAAACGTATGCCGGAGATTCTCGTCTCTCAGAATCAATATCAAACTTTTATAGGTGTGTTTTCCGGTGTATTCCGACTCGCTGAATTCAAAAAACATACTGTCGATGGTCAAAACTATGCTTGGGAAGAAGTTATTCCGCTCAGTACGAAAAATGCATACCTGAGATTCTCTAGTTCCAGAATCGATATTGAACTTTGGCAGTAGTGTTTTTCAGTGTATTTCGACCCGCTGAATTCGAAAAATGTACTGTCGATACCCAAAACTATGCTCGGAAAAGTTATTTTGCTCCGTACGAAAAATGCATAGCTGTGATTTTCTAGTTCCAAAATCGATATTGAACTTTGAGAGTAGTGTTTTTCAGTGTATTTCGACCCGCTGAATTCAAAAAATGTACTGTTGATGGCCAAAACTATGCTCGGAAAAAAGTTATTTCGCTCCGTACAAAAAATACATACCTGAGATTTTCTAGTTCCAGAATCGATATTAAACATTGGCAGTAGTGTTTTTTGGTGTATTTTGACCCGCTGAATTCAAACAACGTACTGTCGATGGTCAAAACTATGCTTGGAAAAAAGTTATTTTGCTTCGTACGGAAAATGCATACTTGAGATTTTCTAGTTCCAAAATCGATATTGAACTTTGAAAGTATTGTTTTTCAGTGTATTTTGACCCGCTGAATCCAAACAACGTACTGTCGATCGTCAAAACTATGCTTGGAAAAAAGTTATTTTGCTCCGTACGAAAAATGCGTACCTGAGATCTTCTAGTTCCAGAATCGATATTAAACTTTGGCAGTAGTGTTTTTTGGTGTATTTTGACCCGCTGAATCCGAAAAATGTACTGCTTGAATTGAAAATTCTACCGAAAAAAAAATCATGTTTCGCAATACGAAAACGTATGCCCGAGATTCTCGTCTCTCAGAATCAATATCAAACTTTTATAGGTGTGTTTTCCGGTGTATTTCGACCCGCTGAATTCAAAAAACATACTGTCGATGGTCAAAACTATGCTTGGAAAAAAGTTATTCCGCTCCGTACGGAAAATGCATACCTGAGATTTTCTAGTTCCAGAATCGATATTGAACTCTGGCAGTAGTGTTTTTCAGTGTATTTCGACCCGCTGAATTTAAAAAATGTACTGTCGATATCCAAAACTATGCTCGGAAAAAAGTTATTTTGCTCCGTACGAATAATGCATAGCTGTGATTTTCTAGTTCCAAAATCGATTTTGAACTTTGAAAGTATTGTTTTTCAGTGTATTTTGACCCGTTGAATCCAAACAACGTACTGTCGATGGTCAAAACTATGCTTCGAAAAAAGTTATTTTGCTCCGTACGAAAAATGCATACCTGAGATCTTCTAGTTCCAGAATCGATATTAAACTTTGGCAGTAGTGTTTTTTGGTGTATTTTGACCCGCTGAATCCAAAAAATGTACTGCTTGAATTGAAAATTCTACCGAAAAAAAAATCATGTTTCGCAATACGAAAACGTATGCCCGAGATTCTCGTCTCTCAGAATCAATATCAAACTTTTATCGGTGTGTTTTCCGTCGTATTTCGACCCGCTGAATTCAAAAAACATAATGTCGATGGTCAAAACTATGCTTTGAAAAAAGTTATTCCGCTCCGTACGGAAAATGCATACCTGAGATTTTCTAGTTCCAGAATCGATATTGAACTCTGGCAGTAGTGTTTTTCAGTGTATTTCGACCCGCTGAATTCGAAAAATGTACTGTCGATAGCCAAAACTATGCTCGGAAAAAAGTTATTTTGCTCCGTACGAAAAATGCATAGCTGTGATTTTCTAGTTCCAAAATCGATATTGAACTTTGAGAGTAGTGTTTTTCAGTGTATTTCGACCCGCTGAATTCAAAAAATGTACTGTCGATATCCGAAACTATGCTCGGAAAAAAGTTATTTTGCTCCGTACGAAAAATGCATAGCTGTGATTTTCTTGTTCCAAAATCGATATTGAACTTTGAAAGTATTGTTTTTCAGTGTATTTTGACCCGTTGAATCCAAACAACGTACTGTCGATCGTCAAAACTATGCTTGGAAAAAAGTTATTTTGCTCCGTACGAAAAATGCGTACCTGAGATCTTCTAGTTCCAGAATCGATATTAAACTTTGGCAGTAGTGTTTTTTGGTGTATTTTGACCCGCTGAATCCAAAAAATGTACTGCTTGAATTGAAAATTCTACCGAAAAAAAAATCATGTTTCGCAATACGAAAACGTATGCCCGAGATTCTCGTCTCTCAGAATCAATATCAAACTTTTATCGGTGTGTTTTCCGTCGTATTTCGACCCGCTGAATTCAAAAAACATACTGTCGATGGTCAAAACTATGCTTGGAAAAAAGTTATTCCGCTCCGTACGGAAAATGCATACCTGAGATTTTCTAGTTCCAGAATCGATATTGAACTCTGGCAGTAGTGTTTTTCAGTGTATTTCGACCCGCTGAATTCGAAAAATGTACTGTCGATGGCTAAAACTATGCTCGGAAAAAAGTTATTTTGCTCCGTACGAAAAATGCATAGCTGTGATTTTCTAGTTCCAAAATCGATATTGAACTTTGAGAGTAGTGTTTTTCAGTGTATTTCGACCCGCTGAATTCAAAAAATGTACTGTCGATATCCAAAACTATGCTCGGAAAAAAGTTATTTTGCTCCGTACGAAAAATGCATAGCTGTGATTTTCTTGTTCCAAAATCGATATTGAACTTTGAAAGTATTGTTTTTCAGTGTATTTTGACCCGCTGAATCCAAACAACGTTTTGTCGATCATCAAAACTATGCTTGGAAAAAAGTTATTTTGCTCCGTACGAAAAATGCGTACCTGAGATCTTCTAGTTCCAGAATCGATATTAAACTTTGGCAGTAGTGTTTTTTGGTGTATTTTGACCCGCAGAATCCGAAAAATGTACCGCTTGAATTGAAAATTCTACCGAAAAAAAAATCATGTTTCGCAATACGAAAACGTATGCCCGAGATTCTCGTCTCTCAGAATCAATATCAAACTTTTATCGGTGTGTTTTCCGTCGTATTTCGACCCGCTGAATTCAAAAAACATACTGTCGATGGTCAAAACTATGCTTGGAAAAAAGTTATTCCGCTCCGTACGGAAAATGCATACCTGAGATTTTCTAGTTCCAGAATCGATATTGAACTCTGGCAGTAGTGTTTTCCAGTGTATTTCGACCCGCTGAATTCAAAAAATGTACTGTCGATAGCCAAAACTATGCTTGGAAAAAAGTTATTTTGCTCCGTACGGAAAATGCATACCTGAGATTTTCTAGTTCCAGAATCGATATTGAACTTTGGCAGTAGTGTTTTTCAGTGTATTTCGACCCGCTGAATTCGAAAAATGTACTGTCGATACCCAAAACTATGCTTGGAAAAAAGTTATTTTGCTCCGTACGAGAATTGCATAGCTGAGATTCTCTAGTTCCAAAATCGATATTGAACTTTGTAAGTTGTGTATTTCAAAGTATTTTGGACCGCTGAATCCAAACAACGTGATGTCGATCGTCCAAACTATGCTTGAAAAAAAGTTATTTCGCTCCCACGAAAAATGCATACCTGAGATTTTCCAGTTCCAGAATCGATATTAAACTTTAGCAGTAGTGTTTTTTGGTGTATTTCGACCCGCTGGATCCAAAAAATGTACTGCTTGAATTCAAAATTCTACTGAAAAAAAAATCATGTTTCGCAATACGAAAACGTATGCCCGAGATTCTCGTCTTTCAGACTCAATATCAAACTTTGATAGGTGTGTTTTCCGGTGTATTTTGACCCGCTGAATTCAAAAAACGTACTGTCGATGGTCGGAACTATGCTTGGAAAAAAGTTATTTTGCTCCGTACGAAAATTGCATACCTGAAATTCTCTAGTTCCAAAATCGATATCGAACTTTGAAAGTAGTGTTTTTCAGTGTATTTTGACCCGCTGAATCGAACAAATGTACTGCTTGAATTGAAAGTTCTACCGAAAATAAATTCATGTTTCGCAATACGAAAACGTATGCCCGAGATTCTCGTCTCTCAGAATCAATATCAAACTTTGATAGGTGTGTTTTCCGGTGTATTCCGACTCGCTGAATTCAAAAAACTATGTCAATGATGGTCAAAACTATGCTTGGGAAGAAGTTATTTCGCTCCGTACGGAAAATGCATACCTGAGATTTTCTAGTTCCAGAATCGATATTGAACTTTGGCAGTAGTGTTTTTCAGTGCATTTCGACCCGCTGAATTCGAAAAATGTACTGTCGATACCCAAAACTATGCTCGGAAAAGAGTTATTTTGCTCCGTACGAAAAATGCATAGCTGTGATTTTCTAGTTCCAAAATCGATATTGAACTTTGAGAGTAGTGTTTTTCAGTGTATTTCGACCCGCTGAATTCAAAAAATGTACTGTCGATGGCCAAAACTATGCTCGGAAAAAAGTTATTTCGCTCCGTACAAAAAATACATACCTGAGATTTTCTAGTTCCAGAATCGACATTAAACATTGGCAGTAGTGTTTTTTGGTGTATTTTGACCCGCTGAATTCAAACAACGTACTGTCGATGGTCAAAACCATGCTTGGAAAAAATTTATTTTGCTCCGTACGAAAAATGCATACCTGAGATCTTCTAGTTCCAGAATCGATATTAAACTTTGGCAGTAGTGTTTTTTGGTGTATTTTGACCCGCTGAATCCGAAAAATGTACTGCTTGAATTAAAAATTCTACCGAAAAAAAATCATGTTTCGCAATACGAAAACGTATGCCCGAGATTCTCGTCTCTCAGAATCAATATCAAACTTTTATAGGTATGTTTTCCGGTGTATTTCGACCCGCTGAATTCAAAAAACATACTGTCGATGGTCAAAACTATGCTTGGAAAAAAGTTATTCCGCTCCGTACGGAAAATGCATACCTGAGATTTTCTAGTTCCAGAATCGATATTAAACTCTGGCAGTAGTGTTTTTCAGTGTATTTCGACCCGCTGAATTTAAAAAATGTACTGTCGATAGCCAAAACTATGCTCGGAAAAAAGTTATTTTGCTCCGTACGAATAATGCATAGCTGTAATTTTCTAGTTCCAAAATCGATTTTGAACTTTGAAAGTATTGTTTTTCAGTGTATTTTGACCCGTTGAATCCAAACAACGTACTGTCGATGATCAAAAATATGCTTGGAAAAAAGTTATTTTGCTCCGTACGAAAAATGCGTACCTGAGATCTTCTAGTTCCAGAATCGATATTAAACTTTGGCAGTAGTGTTTTTTGGTGTATTTTGACCCGCAGAATCCGAAAAATGTACTGCTTGAATTGAAAATTCTACCGAAAAAAAAATCATGTTTCGCAATACGAAAACGTATGCCCGAGATTCTCGTCTCTCAGAATCAATATCAAACTTTTATCGGTGTGTTTTCCGTCGTATTTCGACCCGCTGAATTCAAAAAACATACTGTCGATGGTCAAAACTATGCTTGGAAAAAAGTTATTCCGCTCCGTACGGAAAATGCATACCTGAGATTTTCTAGTTCCAGAATCGATATTGAACTCTGGCAGTAGTGTTTTCCAGTGTATTTCGACCCGCTGAATTCAAAAAATGTACTGTCGATAGCCAAAACTATGCTTGGAAAAAAGTTATTTTGCTCCGTACGGAAAATGCATACCTGAGATTTTCTAGTTCCAGAATCGATATTGAACTTTGGCAGTAGTGTTTTTCAGTGTATTTCGACCCGCTGAATTCGAAAAATGTACTGTCGATACCCAAAACTATGCTTGGAAAAAAGTTATTTTGCTCCGTACGAGAATTGCATAGCTGAGATTCTCTAGTTCCAAAATCGATATTGAACTTTGTAAGTTGTGTATTTCAAAGTATTTTGGACCGCTGAATCCAAACAACGTGATGTCGATCGTCCAAACTATGCTTGAAAAAAAGTTATTTCGCTCCCACGAAAAATGCATACCTGAGATTTTCCAGTTCCAGAATCGATATTAAACTTTAGCAGTAGTGTTTTTTGGTGTATTTCGACCCGCTGGATCCAAAAAATGTACTGCTTGAATTCAAAATTCTACTGAAAAAAAAATCATGTTTCGCAATACGAAAACGTATGCCCGAGATTCTCGTCTTTCAGACTCAATATCAAACTTTGATAGGTGTGTTTTCCGGTGTATTTTGACCCGCTGAATTCAAAAAACGTACTGTCGATGGTCAGAACTATGCTTGGAAAAAAGTTATTTTGCTCCGTACGAAAATTGCATACCTGAAATTCTCTAGTTCCAAAATCGATATCGAACTTTGAAAGTAGTGTTTTTCAGTGTATTTTGACCCGCTGAATCGAACAAATGTACTGCTTGAATTGAAAGTTCTACCGAAAATAAATTCATGTTTCGCAATACGAAAACGTATGCCCGAGATTCTCGTCTCTCAGAATCAATATCAAACTTTTATCGGTGTGTTTTCCGTCGTATTTCGACCCGCTGAATTCAAAAAACATACTGTCGATGGTCAAAACTATGCTTGGAAAAAAGTTATTCCGCTCCGTACGGAAAATGCATACCTGAGATTTTCTAGTTCCAGAATCGATATTGAACTCTGGCAGTAGTGTTTTTCAATGTATTTCGACCCGCTGAATTCGAAAAATGTACTGTCGATAGCCAAAACTATGCTCGGAAAAAAGTTATTTTGCTCCGTACGAAAAATGCATAGCTGTGATTTTCTTGTTCCAAAATCGATATTGAACTTTGAAAGTATTGTTTTTCAGTGTATTTTGACCCGCTGAATCCAAACAACGTACTGTCGATCGTCAAAACTATGCTTGGAAAAAAGTTATTTTGCTCCGTACGAAAAATGCGTACCTGAGATCTTCTAGTTCCAGAATCGATATTAAACTTTGGCAGTATTGTTTTTCAGTGTATTTTGACCCGCTGAATCCAAACAACGTACTGTCGATCGTCAAAACTATGCTTGGAAAAAAGTTATTTTGCTCCGTACGAAAAATGCGTACCTGAGATCTTCTAGTTCCAGAATCGATATTAAACTTTGGCAGTAGTGTTTTTTGGTGTATTTTGACCCGCAGAATCCGAAAAATGTACTGCTTGAATTGAAAATTCTACCGAAAAAAAAATCATGTTTCGCAATACGAAAACGTATGCCCGAGATTCTCGTCTCTCAGAATCAATATCAAACTTTTATCGGTGTGTTTTCCGTCGTATTTCGACCCGCTGAATTCAAAAAACATACTGTCGATGGTCAAAACTATGCTTGGAAAAAAGTTATTCCGCTCCGTACGGAAAATGCATACCTGAGATTTTCTAGTTCCAGAATCGATATTGAACTCTGGCAGTAGTGTTTTCCAGTGTATTTCGACCCGCTGAATTCGAAAAATGTACTGTCGATAGCCAAAACTATGCTTGGAAAAAAGTTATTTTGCTCCGTACGGAAAATGCATACCTGAGATTTTCTAGTTCCAGAATCGATATTGAACTTTGGCAGTAGTGTTTTTCAGTGTATTTCGACCCGCTGAATTCGAAAAATGTACTGTCGATACCCAAAACTATGCTTGGAAAAAAGTTATTTTGCTCCGTACGAGAATTGCATAGCTGAGATTCTCTAGTTCCAAAATCGATATTGAACTTTGTAAGTTGTGTATTTCAAAGTATTTTGGACCGCTGAATCCAAACAACGTGATGTCGATCGTCCAAACTATGCTTGAAAAAAAGTTATTTCGCTCCCACGAAAAATGCATACCTGAGATTTTCCAGTTCCAGAATCGATATTAAACTTTGGCAGTAGTGTTTTTTGGTGTATTTCGACCCGCTGAATCCAAAAAATGTACTGCTTGAATTCAAAATTCTACTGAAAAAAAAATCATGTTTCGCAATACGAAAACGTATGCCCGAGATTCTCGTCTTTCAGACTCAATATCAAACTTTGATAGGTGTGTTTTTCCCGGTGTATTTTGACCCGCTGAATTCAAAAAACGTACTGTCGATGGTCAGAACTATGCTTGGAAAAAAGTTATTTTGCTCCGTACGGAAAATGCATACCTGAGATTTTCTAGTTCCAGAATCGATATTGAACTTTGGCAGTAGTGTTTTTCAGTGTATTTCGACCCGCTGGATCCAAAAAATGTACTGCTTGAATTCAAAATTCTACTGAAAAAAAAATCATGTTTCGCAATACGAAAACGTATGCCCGAGATTCTCGTCTTTCAGACTCAATATCAAACTTTGATAGGTGTGTTTTCCGGTGTATTTTGACCCGCTGAATTCAAAAAACGTACTGTCGATGGTCGGAACTATGCTTGGAAAAAAGTTATTTTGCTCCGTACGAAAATTGCATACCTGAAATTCTCTAGTTCCAAAATCGATATCGAACTTTGAAAGTAGTGTTTTTCAGTGTATTTTGACCCGCTGAATCGAACAAATGTACTGCTTGAATTGAAAGTTCTACCGAAAATAAATTCATGTTTCGCAATACGAAAACGTATGCCCGAGATTCTCGTCTCTCAGAATCAATATCAAACTTTGATAGGTGTGTTTTCCGGTGTATTCCGACTCGCTGAATTCAAAAAACTATGTCAATGATGGTCAAAACTATGCTTGGGAAGAAGTTATTTCGCTCCGTACGGAAAATGCATACCTGAGATTTTCTAGTTCCAGAATCGATATTGAACTTTGGCAGTAGTGTTTTTCAGTGCATTTCGACCCGCTGAATTCGAAAAATGTACTGTCGATACCCAAAACTATGCTCGGAAAAGAGTTATTTTGCTCCGTACGAAAAATGCATAGCTGTGATTTTCTAGTTCCAAAATCGATATTGAACTTTGAGAGTAGTGTTTTTCAGTGTATTTCGACCCGCTGAATTCAAAAAATGTACTGTCGATGGCCAAAACTATGCTCGGAAAAAAGTTATTTCGCTCCGTACAAAAAATACATACCTGAGATTTTCTAGTTCCAGAATCGACATTAAACATTGGCAGTAGTGTTTTTTGGTGTATTTTGACCCGCTGAATTCAAACAACGTACTGTCGATGGTCAAAACCATGCTTGGAAAAAATTTATTTTGCTCCGTACGAAAAATGCATACCTGAGATCTTCTAGTTCCAGAATCGATATTAAACTTTGGCAGTAGTGTTTTTTGGTGTATTTTGACCCGCTGAATCCGAAAAATGTACTGCTTGAATTAAAAATTCTACCGAAAAAAAATCATGTTTCGCAATACGAAAACGTATGCCCGAGATTCTCGTCTCTCAGAATCAATATCAAACTTTTATAGGTATGTTTTCCGGTGTATTTCGACCCGCTGAATTCAAAAAACATACTGTCGATGGTCAAAACTATGCTTGGAAAAAAGTTATTCCGCTCCGTACGGAAAATGCATACCTGAGATTTTCTAGTTCCAGAATCGATATTAAACTCTGGCAGTAGTGTTTTTCAGTGTATTTCGACCCGCTGAATTTAAAAAATGTACTGTCGATAGCCAAAACTATGCTCGGAAAAAAGTTATTTTGCTCCGTACGAATAATGCATAGCTGTAATTTTCTAGTTCCAAAATCGATTTTGAACTTTGAAAGTATTGTTTTTCAGTGTATTTTGACCCGTTGAATCCAAACAACGTACTGTCGATGATCAAAAATATGCTTGGAAAAAAGTTATTTTGCTCCGTACGAAAAATGCGTACCTGAGATCTTCTAGTTCCAGAATCGATATTAAACTTTGGCAGTAGTGTTTTTTGGTGTATTTTGACCCGCAGAATCCGAAAAATGTACTGCTTGAATTGAAAATTCTACCGAAAAAAAAATCATGTTTCGCAATACGAAAACGTATGCCCGAGATTCTCGTCTCTCAGAATCAATATCAAACTTTTATCGGTGTGTTTTCCGTCGTATTTCGACCCGCTGAATTCAAAAAACATACTGTCGATGGTCAAAACTATGCTTGGAAAAAAGTTATTCCGCTCCGTACGGAAAATGCATACCTGAGATTTTCTAGTTCCAGAATCGATATTGAACTCTGGCAGTAGTGTTTTCCAGTGTATTTCGACCCGCTGAATTCAAAAAATGTACTGTCGATAGCCAAAACTATGCTTGGAAAAAAGTTATTTTGCTCCGTACGGAAAATGCATACCTGAGATTTTCTAGTTCAAGAATCGATATTGAACTTTGGCAGTAGTGTTTTTCAGTGTATTTCGACCCGCTGAATTCGAAAAATGTACTGTCGATACCCAAAACTATGCTTGGAAAAAAGTTATTTTGCTCCGTACGAGAATTGCATAGCTGAGATTCTCTAGTTCCAAAATCGATATTGAACTTTGTAAGTTGTGTATTTCAAAGTATTTTAGACCGCTGAATCCAAACAACGTGATGTCGATCGTCCAAACTATGCTTGAAAAAAAGTTATTTCGCTCCCACGAAAAATGCATACCTGAGATTTTCCAGTTCCAGAATCGATATTAAACATTGGCAGTAGTGTTTTTTGGTGTATTTTGACCCGCTGAATTCAAACAACGTACTGTCGATGGTCAAAACCATGCTTGGAAAAAATTTATTTTGCTCCGTACGAAAAATGCATACCTGAGATCTTCTAGTTCCAGAATCGATATTAAACTTTGGCAGTAGTGTTTTTTGGTGTATTTTGACCCGCTGAATCCAAAAAATGTACTGCTTGAATTAAAAATTCTACCGAAAAAAAAATCATGTTTCGCAATACGAAAACGTATGCCCGAGATTCTCGTCTCTCAGAATCAATATCAAACTTTTATCGGTGTGTTTTCCGTCGTATTTCGACCCGCTGAATTCAAAAAACATACTGCTGATGGTCAAAACTATGCTTGGAAAAAAGTTATTCCGCTCCTTACGGAAAATGCATACCTGAGATTTTCTAGATCCAGAATCGATATTGAACTTTGGCAGTAGTGTTTTCCAGTGTATTTCGACCCGCTGAATTCAAAAAATGTACTGTCGATATCCAAAACTATGCTTGGAAAAAAGTTATTTTGCTCCGTACGGAAAATGCATACCTGAGATTTTCTAGTTCCAGAATCGATATTGAACTTTGGCAGTTGTGTTTTTCAGTGTATTTCGACCCGCTGAATTCGAAAAATGTACTGTCGATACCCAAAACTATGCTTGGAAAAAAGTTATTTTGCTCCGTACGAGAAATGCATAGCTGAGATTCTCTAGTTCCAAAATCGATATTGAACTTTGTAAGTTGTGTATTTCAAAGTATTTTGGACCGCTGAATCCAAACAACGTGATGTCGATCGTCCAAACTATGCTTGAAAAAAAGTTATTTCGCTCCCACGAAAAATGCATACCTGAGATTTTCCAGTTCCAGAATCGATATTAAACTTTGGCAGTAGTGTTTTTTGGTGTATTTCGACCCGCTGAATCCAAAAAATGTACTGCTTGAATTCAAAATTCTACTGAAAAAAAAATCATGTTTCGCAATACGAAAACGTATGCCGGAGATTCTCGTCTCTCAGAATCAATATCAAACTTTTATAGGTGTGTTTTCCGGTGTATTCCGACTCGCTGAATTCAAAAAACATACTGTCGATGGTCAAAACTATGCTTGGGAAGAAGTTATTCCGCTCAGTACGAAAAATGCATACCTGAGATTCTCTAGTTCCAGAATCGATATTGAACTTTGGCAGTAGTGTTTTTCAGTGTATTTCGACCCGCTGAATTCGAAAAATGTACTGTCGATACCCAAAACTATGCTCGGAAAAGTTATTTTGCTCCGTACGAAAAATGCATAGCTGTGATTTTCTAGTTCCAAAATCGATATTGAACTTTGAGAGTAGTGTTTTTCAGTGTATTTCGACCCGCTGAATTCAAAAAATGTACTGTTGATGGCCAAAACTATGCTCGGAAAAAAGTTATTTCGCTCCGTACAAAAAATACATACCTGAGATTTTCTAGTTCCAGAATCGATATTAAACATTGGCAGTAGTGTTTTTTGGTGTATTTTGACCCGCTGAATTCAAACAACGTACTGTCGATGGTCAAAACTATGCTTGGAAAAAAGTTATTTTGCTTCGTACGGAAAATGCATACTTGAGATTTTCTAGTTCCAAAATCGATATTGAACTTTGAAAGTATTGTTTTTCAGTGTATTTTGACCCGCTGAATCCAAACAACGTACTGTCGATCGTCAAAACTATGCTTGGAAAAAAGTTATTTTGCTCCGTACGAAAAATGCGTACCTGAGATCTTCTAGTTCCAGAATCGATATTAAACTTTGGCAGTAGTGTTTTTTGGTGTATTTTGACCCGCTGAATCCGAAAAATGTACTGCTTGAATTGAAAATTCTACCGAAAAAAAAATCATGTTTCGCAATACGAAAACGTATGCCCGAGATTCTCGTCTCTCAGAATCAATATCAAACTTTTATAGGTGTGTTTTCCGGTGTATTTCGACCCGCTGAATTCAAAAAACATACTGTCGATGGTCAAAACTATGCTTGGAAAAAAGTTATTCCGCTCCGTACGGAAAATGCATACCTGAGATTTTCTAGTTCCAGAATCGATATTGAACTCTGGCAGTAGTGTTTTTCAGTGTATTTCGACCCGCTGAATTTAAAAAATGTACTGTCGATATCCAAAACTATGCTCGGAAAAAAGTTATTTTGCTCCGTACGAATAATGCATAGCTGTGATTTTCTAGTTCCAAAATCGATTTTGAACTTTGAAAGTATTGTTTTTCAGTGTATTTTGACCCGTTGAATCCAAACAACGTACTGTCGATGGTCAAAACTATGCTTCGAAAAAAGTTATTTTGCTCCGTACGAAAAATGCATACCTGAGATCTTCTAGTTCCAGAATCGATATTAAACTTTGGCAGTAGTGTTTTTTGGTGTATTTTGACCCGCTGAATCCAAAAAATGTACTGCTTGAATTGAAAATTCTACCGAAAAAAAAATCATGTTTCGCAATACGAAAACGTATGCCCGAGATTCTCGTCTCTCAGAATCAATATCAAACTTTTATCGGTGTGTTTTCCGTCGTATTTCGACCCGCTGAATTCAAAAAACATAATGTCGATGGTCAAAACTATGCTTTGAAAAAAGTTATTCCGCTCCGTACGGAAAATGCATACCTGAGATTTTCTAGTTCCAGAATCGATATTGAACTCTGGCAGTAGTGTTTTTCAGTGTATTTCGACCCGCTGAATTCGAAAAATGTACTGTCGATAGCCAAAACTATGCTCGGAAAAAAGTTATTTTGCTCCGTACGAAAAATGCATAGCTGTGATTTTCTAGTTCCAAAATCGATATTGAACTTTGAGAGTAGTGTTTTTCAGTGTATTTCGACCCGCTGAATTCAAAAAATGTACTGTCGATATCCGAAACTATGCTCGGAAAAAAGTTATTTTGCTCCGTACGAAAAATGCATAGCTGTGATTTTCTTGTTCCAAAATCGATATTGAACTTTGAAAGTATTGTTTTTCAGTGTATTTTGACCCGTTGAATCCAAACAACGTACTGTCGATCGTCAAAACTATGCTTGGAAAAAAGTTATTTTGCTCCGTACGAAAAATGCGTACCTGAGATCTTCTAGTTCCAGAATCGATATTAAACTTTGGCAGTAGTGTTTTTTGGTGTATTTTGACCCGCTGAATCCAAAAAATGTACTGCTTGAATTGAAAATTCTACCGAAAAAAAAATCATGTTTCGCAATACGAAAACGTATGCCCGAGATTCTCGTCTCTCAGAATCAATATCAAACTTTTATCGGTGTGTTTTCCGTCGTATTTCGACCCGCTGAATTCAAAAAACATACTGTCGATGGTCAAAACTATGCTTGGAAAAAAGTTATTCCGCTCCGTACGGAAAATGCATACCTGAGATTTTCTAGTTCCAGAATCGATATTGAACTCTGGCAGTAGTGTTTTTCAGTGTATTTCGACCCGCTGAATTCGAAAAATGTACTGTCGATGGCCAAAACTATGCTCGGAAAAAAGTTATTTTGCTCCGTACGAAAAATGCATAGCTGTGATTTTCTTGTTCCAAAATCGATATTGAACTTTGAAAGTATTGTTTTTCAGTGTATTTTGACCCGTTGAATCCAAACAACGTACTGTCGATTGTCAAAACTATGCTTGGAGAAAAGTTATTTTGCTCCGTACGAAAAATGCATACCTGAGATCTTCTAGTTCCAGAATCGATATTAAAGTTTGGCAGTAGTGTTTTTTGGTGTATTTTGACCCGCTGAATCCAAAAAATGTACTGCTTGAATTGAAAATTTTACCGAAAAAAAAATCATGTTTCGCAATACGAAAACGTATGCCCGAGATTCTCGTCTCTCAGAATCAATATCAAACTTTTATCGGTGTGTTTTCCGTCGTATTTCGACCCGCTGAATTTAAAAAACATACTGTCGATGGTCAAAACTATGCTTGGAAAAAAGTTATTCCGCTCCGTACGGAAAATGCATACCTGAGATTTTCTAGTTCCAGAATCGATATTGAACTCTGGCAGTAGTGTTTTTCAGTGTATTTCGACCCGCTGAATTCGAAAAATGTACTGTCGATAACCAAAACTATGCTCGGAAAAAAGTTATTTTGCTCCGTACGAAAAATGCATAGCTGTGATTTTCTAGTTCCAAAATCGATATTGAACTTTGAGAGTAGTGTTTTTCAGTGTATTTCGACCCGCTGAATTCAAAAAATGTACTTTCGATATCCGAAACTATGCTCGGAAAAAAGTTATTTTGCTCCGTACGAAAAATGCATAGCTGTGATTTTCTTGTTCCAAAATCGATATTGAACTTTGAAAGTATTGTTTTTCAGTGTATTTTGACCCGTTGAATCCAAACAACGTACTGTCGATCGTCGAAACAATGCTTGGAAAAAAGTTATTTTGCTCCGTACGAAAAATGCGTACCTGAGATCTTCTAGTTCCAGAATCGATATTAAACTTTGGCAGTAGTGTTTTTTGGTGTATTTTGACCCGCTGAATCCGAAAAATGTACTGCTTGAATTGAAAATTCTACCGAAAAAAAAAATCATGTTTCGCAATACGAAAACGTATGCCCGAGATTCTCGTCTCTCAGAATCAATATCAAACTTTTATCGGTGTGTTTTCCGTCGTATTTCGACCCGCTGAATTCAAAAAACATACTGTCGATGGTCAAAACTATGCTTGGAAAAAAGTTATTCCGCTCCGTACGAAAAATGCATAGCCGTGATTTTCTAGTTCCAAAATCGATATTGAACTTTGAGAGTAGTGTTTTTCAGTGTATTTCGACCCGCTGAATTCAAAAAATGTACTGTCGATATCCAAAACTATGCTCGGAAGAAAGTTATTTTGCTCCGTACGAAAAATGCATAGCTGTGATTTTCTTGTTCCAAAATCGATATTGAACTTTGAAAGTATTGTTTTTCAGTGTATTTTGACCCGCTGAATCCAAACAACGTACTGTCGATCGTCAAAACTATGCTTGGAAAAAAGTTATTTTGCTCCGTACGAAAAATGCGTACCTGAGATCTTCTAGTTCCAGAATCGATATTAAACTTTGGCAGTAGTGTTTTTTGGTGTATTTTGACCCGCTGAATCCAAAAAATGTACTGCTTGAATTGAAAATTCTACCGAAAAAAAAATCATGTTTCGCAATACGAAAACGTATGCCCGAGATTCTCGTCTCTCAGAATCAATATCAAACTTTTATCGGTGTGTTTTCCGTCGTATTTCGACCCGCTGAATTCAAAAAACATACTGTCGATGGTCAAAACTATGCTTGGAAAAAAGTTATTCCGCTCCGTACGGAAAATGCATACCTGAGATTTTCTAGTTCCAGAATCGATATTGAACTCTGGCAGTAGTGTTTTTCAGTGTATTTCGACCCGCTGAATTCGAAAAATGTACTGTCGATGGCCAAAACTATGCTCGGAAAAAAGTTATTTTGCTCCGTACGAAAAATGCATAGCTGTGATTTTCTTGTTCCAAAATCGATATTGAACTTTGAAAGTATTGTTTTTCAGTGTATTTTGACCCGTTGAATCCAAACAACGTACTGTCGATTGTCAAAACTATGCTTGGAGAAAAGTTATTTTGCTCCGTACGAAAAATGCATACCTGAGATCTTCTAGTTCCAGAATCGATATTAAACTTTGGCAGTAGTGTTTTTTGGTGTATTTTGACCCGCTGAATCCAAAAAATGTACTGCTTGAATTAAAAATTCTACCGAAAAAAAAATCATGTTTCGCAATACGAAAACGTATGCCCGAGATTCTCGTCTCTCAGAATCAATATCAAACTTTTATCGGTGTGTTTTCCGTCGTATTTCGACCCGCTGAATTCAAAAAACATACTGTCGATGGTCAAAACTATGCTTGGAAAAAAGTTATTCCGCTCCGTACGGAAAATGCATACCTGAGATTTTCTAGTTCCAGAATCGATATTGAACTCTGGCAGTAGTGTTTTTCAGTGTATTTCGACCCGCTGAATTTAAAAAATGTACTGTCGATATCCAAAACTATGCTCGGAAAAAAGTTATTTTGCTCCGTACGAATAATGCATAGCTGTGATTTTCTAGTTCCAAAATCGATTTTGAACTTTGAAAGTATTGTTTTTCAGTGTATTTTGACCCGTTGAATCCAAACAACGTACTGTCGATGGTCAAAACTATGCTTCGAAAAAAGTTATTTTGCTCCGTACGAAAAATGCATACCTGAGATCTTCTAGTTCCAGAATCGATATTAAACTTTGGCAGTAGTGTTTTTTGGTGTATTTTGACCCGCTGAATCCAAAAAATGTACTGCTTGAATTGAAAATTCTACCGAAAAAAAAATCATGTTTCGCAATACGAAAACGTATGCCCGAGATTCTCGTCTCTCAGAATCAATATCAAACTTTTATCGGTGTGTTTTCCGTCGTATTTCGACCCGCTGAATTCAAAAAACATACTGTCGATGGTCAAAACTATGCTTTGAAAAAAGTTATTCCGCTCCGTACGGAAAATGCATACCTGAGATTTTCTAGTTCCAGAATCGATATTGAACTCTGGCAGTAGTGTTTTTCAGTGTATTTCGACCCGCTGAATTCGAAAAATGTACTGTCGATAGCCAAAACTATGCTCGGAAAAAAGTTATTTTGCTCCGTACGAAAAATGCATAGCTGTGATTTTCTAGTTCCAAAATCGATATTGAACTTTGAGAGTAGTGTTTTTCAGTGTATTTCGACCCGCTGAATTCAAAAAATGTACTGTCGATATCCGAAACTATGCTCGGAAAAAAGTTATTTTGCTCCGTACGAAAAATGCATAGCTGTGATTTTCTTGTTCCAAAATCGATATTGAACTTTGAAAGTATTGTTTTTCAGTGTATTTTGACCCGTTGAATCCAAACAACGTACTGTCGATCGTCAAAACTATGCTTGGAAAAAAGTTATTTTGCTCCGTACGAAAAATGCGTACCTGAGATCTTCTAGTTCCAGAATCGATATTAAACTTTGGCAGTAGTGTTTTTTGGTGTATTTTGACCCGCTGAATCCAAAAAATGTACTGCTTGAATTGAAAATTCTACCGAAAAAAAAATCATGTTTCGCAATACGAAAACGTATGCCCGAGATTCTCGTCTCTCAGAATCAATATCAAACTTTTATCGGTGTGTTTTCCGTCGTATTTCGACCCGCTGAATTCAAAAAACATACTGTCGATGGTCAAAACTATGCTTGGAAAAAAGTTATTCCGCTCCGTACGGAAAATGCATACCTGAGATTTTCTAGTTCCAGAATCGATATTGAACTCTGGCAGTAGTGTTTTTCAGTGTATTTCGACCCGCTGAATTCGAAAAATGTACTGTCGATGGCCAAAACTATGCTCGGAAAAAAGTTATTTTGCTCCGTACGAAAAATGCATAGCTGTGATTTTCTTGTTCCAAAATCGATATTGAACTTTGAAAGTATTGTTTTTCAGTGTATTTTGACCCGTTGAATCCAAACAACGTACTGTCGATTGTCAAAACTATGCTTGGAGAAAAGTTATTTTGCTCCGTACGAAAAATGCATACCTGAGATCTTCTAGTTCCAGAATCGATATTAAAGTTTGGCAGTAGTGTTTTTTGGTGTATTTTGACCCGCTGAATCCAAAAAATGTACTGCTTGAATTGAAAATTTTACCGAAAAAAAAATCATGTTTCGCAATACGAAAACGTATGCCCGAGATTCTCGTCTCTCAGAATCAATATCAAACTTTTATCGGTGTGTTTTCCGTCGTATTTCGACCCGCTGAATTTAAAAAACATACTGTCGATGGTCAAAACTATGCTTGGAAAAAAGTTATTCCGCTCCGTACGGAAAATGCATACCTGAGATTTTCTAGTTCCAGAATCGATATTGAACTCTGGCAGTAGTGTTTTTCAGTGTATTTCGACCCGCTGAATTCGAAAAATGTACTGTCGATAACCAAAACTATGCTCGGAAAAAAGTTATTTTGCTCCGTACGAAAAATGCATAGCTGTGATTTTCTAGTTCCAAAATCGATATTGAACTTTGAGAGTAGTGTTTTTCAGTGTATTTCGACCCGCTGAATTCAAAAAATGTACTTTCGATATCCGAAACTATGCTCGGAAAAAAGTTATTTTGCTCCGTACGAAAAATGCATAGCTGTGATTTTCTTGTTCCAAAATCGATATTGAACTTTGAAAGTATTGTTTTTCAGTGTATTTTGACCCGTTGAATCCAAACAACGTACTGTCGATCGTCGAAACAATGCTTGGAAAAAAGTTATTTTGCTCCGTACGAAAAATGCGTACCTGAGATCTTCTAGTTCCAGAATCGATATTAAACTTTGGCAGTAGTGTTTTTTGGTGTATTTTGACCCGCTGAATCCGAAAAATGTACTGCTTGAATTGAAAATTCTACCGAAAAAAAAAATCATGTTTCGCAATACGAAAACGTATGCCCGAGATTCTCGTCTCTCAGAATCAATATCAAACTTTTATCGGTGTGTTTTCCGTCGTATTTCGACCCGCTGAATTCAAAAAACATACTGTCGATGGTCAAAACTATGCTTGGAAAAAAGTTATTCCGCTCCGTACGAAAAATGCATAGCCGTGATTTTCTAGTTCCAAAATCGATATTGAACTTTGAGAGTAGTGTTTTTCAGTGTATTTCGACCCGCTGAATTCAAAAAATGTACTGTCGATATCCAAAACTATGCTCGGAAGAAAGTTATTTTGCTCCGTACGAAAAATGCATAGCTGTGATTTTCTTGTTCCAAAATCGATATTGAACTTTGAAAGTATTGTTTTTCAGTGTATTTTGACCCGCTGAATCCAAACAACGTACTGTCGATCGTCAAAACTATGCTTGGAAAAAAGTTATTTTGCTCCGTACGAAAAATGCGTACCTGAGATCTTCTAGTTCCAGAATCGATATTAAACTTTGGCAGTAGTGTTTTTTGGTGTATTTTGACCCGCTGAATCCAAAAAATGTACTGCTTGAATTGAAAATTCTACCGAAAAAAAAATCATGTTTCGCAATACGAAAACGTATGCCCGAGATTCTCGTCTCTCAGAATCAATATCAAACTTTTATCGGTGTGTTTTCCGTCGTATTTCGACCCGCTGAATTCAAAAAACATACTGTCGATGGTCAAAACTATGCTTGGAAAAAAGTTATTCCGCTCCGTACGGAAAATGCATACCTGAGATTTTCTAGTTCCAGAATCGATATTGAACTCTGGCAGTAGTGTTTTTCAGTGTATTTCGACCCGCTGAATTCGAAAAATGTACTGTCGATGGCCAAAACTATGCTCGGAAAAAAGTTATTTTGCTCCGTACGAAAAATGCATAGCTGTGATTTTCTTGTTCCAAAATCGATATTGAACTTTGAAAGTATTGTTTTTCAGTGTATTTTGACCCGTTGAATCCAAACAACGTACTGTCGATTGTCAAAACTATGCTTGGAGAAAAGTTATTTTGCTCCGTACGAAAAATGCATACCTGAGATCTTCTAGTTCCAGAATCGATATTAAAGTTTGGCAGTAGTGTTTTTTGGTGTATTTTGACCCGCTGAATCCAAAAAATGTACTGCTTGAATTGAAAATTTTACCGAAAAAAAAATCATGTTTCGCAATACGAAAACGTATGCCCGAGATTCTCGTCTCTCAGAATCAATATCAAACTTTTATCGGTGTGTTTTCCGTCGTATTTCGACCCGCTGAATTTAAAAAACATACTGTCGATGGTCAAAACTATGCTTGGAAAAAAGTTATTCCGCTCCGTACGGAAAATGCATACCTGAGATTTTCTAGTTCCAGAATCGATATTGAACTCTGGCAGTAGTGTTTTTCAGTGTATTTCGACCCGCTGAATTCGAAAAATGTACTGTCGATAGCCAAAACTATGCTCGGAAAAAAGTTATTTTGCTCCGTACGAAAAATGCATAGCTGTGATTTTCTAGTTCCAAAATCGATATTGAACTTTGAGAGTAGTGTTTTTCAGTGTATTTCGACCCGCTGAATTCAAAAAATTTACTTTCGATATCCGAAACTATGCTCGGAAAAAAGTTATTTTGCTCCGTACGAAAAATGCATAGCTGTGATTTTCTTGTTCCAAAATCGATATTGAACTTTGAAAGTATTGTTTTTCAGTGTATTTTGACCCGTTGAATACAAACAACGTACTGTCGATCGTCGAAACAATGCTTGGAAAAAAGTTATTTTGCTCCGTACGAAAAATGCGTACCTGAGATCTTCTAGTTCCAGAATCGATATTAAACTTTGGCAGTAGTGTTTTTTGGTGTATTTTGACCCGCTGAATCCGAAAAATGTACTGCTTGAATTGAAAATTCTACCGAAAAAAAAATCATGTTTCGCAATACGAAAACGTATGCCCGAGATTCTCGTCTCTCAGAATCAATATCAAACTTTTATCGGTGTGTTTTCCGTCGTATTTCGACCCGCTGAATTCAAAAAACATACTGTCGATGGTCAAAACTATGCTTGGAAAAAAGTTATTCCGCTCCGTACGGAAAATGCATACCTGAGATTTTCTAGTTCCAGAATCGATATTGAACTCTGGCAGTAGTGTTTTTCAGTGTATTTCGACCCGCTGAATTCGAAAAATGTACTGTCGATAGCCAAAACTATGCTCGGAAAAAAGTTATTTTGCTCCGTACGAAAAATGCATAGCCGTGATTTTCTAGTTCCAAAATCGATATTGAACTTTGAGAGTAGTGTTTTTCAGTGTATTTCGACCCGCTGAATTCAAAAAATGTACTGTCGATATCCAAAACTATGCTCGGAAGAAAGTTATTTTGCTCCGTACGAAAAATGCATAGCTGTGATTTTCTTGTTCCAAAATCGATATTGAACTTTGAAAGTATTGTTTTTCAGTGTATTTTGACCCGCTGAATCCAAACAACGTACTGTCGATCGTCAAAACTATGCTTGGAAAAAAGTTATTTTGCTCCGTACGAAAAATTCATACCTGAGATCTTCTAGTTCCAGAATCGATATTAAACTTTGGCAGTAGTATTTTTTGGTGTATTTTGACCCGCTGATTCCGAAAAATGTACTGCTTGAATTGAAAATTCTACCGAAAAAAAAATCATGTTTCGCAATACGAAAACGTATGCCCGAGATTCTCGTCTCTCAGAATCAATATCAAACTTTTATAGGTGTGTTTTCCGGTGTATTTCGACCCGCTGAATTCAAAAACCATACTGTCGATGGTCAAAACTATGCTTGGAAAAAAGTTATTTCGCTCCTTACGGAAAATGCATACCTGAGATTTTCTAGATCCAGAATCGATATTGAACTTTGGCAGTAGTGTTTTCCAGTGTATTTCGACCCGCTGAATTCAAAAAATGTACTGTCGATATCCAAAACTATGCTTGGAGAAAAGTTATTTTGCTCCGTACGGAAAATGCATACCTGAGATTTTCTAGTTCCAGAATCGATATTGAACTTTGGCAGTTGTGTTTTTCAGTGTATTTCGACCCGCTGAATTCGAAAAATGTACTGTCGATACCCAAAACTATGCTTGGAAAAAAGTTATTTTGCTCCGTACGAGAAATGCATAGCTGAGATTCTCTAGTTCCAAAATCGATATTGAACTTTGTAAGTTGTGTATTTCAAAGTATTTTGGACCGCTGAATCCAAACAACGTGATGTCGATCGTCCAAACTATGCTTGAAAAAAAGTTATTTCGCTCCCACGAAAAATGCATACCTGAGATTCTCCAGTTCCAGAATCGATATTAAACTTTGGCAGTAGTGTTTTTTGGTGTATTTCGACCCGCTGAATCCAAAAAATGTACTGCTTGAATTCAAAATTCTACTGAAAAAAAAATCATGTTTCGCAATACGAAAACGTATGCCGGAGATTCTCGTCTCTCAGAATCAATATCAAACTTTTATAGGTGTGTTTTCCGGTGTATTCCGACTCGCTGAATTCAAAAAACATACTGTCGATGGTCAAAACTATGCTTGGGAAGAAGTTATTCCGCTCAGTACGAAAAATGCATACCTGAGATTCTCTAGTTCCAGAATCGATATTGAACTTTGGCAGTAGTGTTTTTCAGTGTATTTCGACCCGCTGAATTCGAAAAATGTACTGTCGATACCCAAAACTATGCTCGGAAAAGAGTTATTTTGCTCCGTACGAAAAATGCATAGCTGTGATTTTCTAGTTCCAAAATCGATATTGAACTTTGAGAGTAGTGTTTTTTAGTGTATTTCGACCCGCTGAATTCAAAAAATGTACTGTTGATGGCCAAAACTATGCTCGGAAAAAAGTTATTTCGCTCCGTACAAAAAATACATACCTGAGATTTTCTAGTTCCAGAATCGATATTAAACATTGGCAGTAGTGTTTTTTGGTGTATTTTGACCCGCTGAATTCAAACAACGTACTGTCGATGGTCAAAACTATGCTTGGAAAAAAGTTATTTTGCTTCGTACGGAAAATGCATACTTGAGATTTTCTAGTTCCAAAATCGATATTGAACTTTGAAAGTATTGTTTTTCAGTGTATTTTGACCCGCTGAATCCAAACAACGTACTGTCGATCGTCAAAACTATGCTTGGAAAAAAGTTATTTTGCTCCGTACGAAAAATGCGTACCTGAGATCTTCTAGTTCCAGAATCGATATTAAACTTTGGCAGTAGTGTTTTTTGGTGTATTTTGACCCGCTGAATCCGAAAAATGTACTGCTTGAATTGAAAATTCTACCGAAAAAAAAATCATGTTTCGCAATACGAAAACGTATGCCCGAGATTCTCGTCTCTCAGAATCAATATCAAACTTTTATAGGTGTGTTTTCCGGTGTATTTCGACCCGCTGAATTCAAAAAACATACTGTCGATGGTCAAAACTATGCTTGGAAAAAAGTTATTCCGCTCCGTACGGAAAATGCATACCTGAGATTTTCTAGTTCCAGAATCGATATTGAACTCTGGCAGTAGTGTTTTTCAGTGTATTTCGACCCGCTGAATTTAAAAAATGTACTGTCGATATCCAAAACTATGCTCGGAAAAAAGTTATTTTGCTCCGTACGAATAATGCATAGCTGTGATTTTCTAGTTTCAAAATCGATTTTGAACTTTGAAAGTATTGTTTTTCAGTGTATTTTGACCCGTTGAATCCAAACAACGTACTGTCGATGATCAAAACTATGCTTCGAAAAAAGTTATTTTGCTCCGTACGAAAAATGCATACCTGAGATCTTCTAGTTCCAGAATCGATATTAAACTTTGGCAGTAGTGTTTTTTGGTGTATTTTGACCCGCTGAATCCAAAAAATGTACTGCTTGAATTGAAGATTCTACCGAAAAAAAAATCATGTTTCGCAATACGAAAACGTATGCCCGAGATTCTCGTCTCTCAGAATCAATATCAAACTTTTATCGGTGTGTTTTCCGTCGTATTTCGACCCGCTGAATTCAAAAAACATACTGTCGATGGTCAAAACTATGCTTTGAAAAAAGTTATTCCGCTCCGTACGGAAAATGCATACCTGAGATTTTCTAGTTCCAGAATCGATATTGAACTCTGGCAGTAGTGTTTTTCAGTGTATTTCGACCCGCTGAATTCGAAAAATGTACTGTCGATAGCCAAAACTATGCTCGGAAAAAAGTTATTTTGCTCCGTACGAAAAATGCATAGCTGTGATTTTCTAGTTCCAAAATCGATATTGAACTTTGAGAGTAGTGTTTTTCAGTGTATTTCGACCCGCTGAATTCAAAAAATGTACTGTCGATATCCGAAACTATGCTCGGAAAAAAGTTATTTTGCTCCGTACGAAAAATGCATAGCTGTGATTTTCTTGTTCCAAAATCGATATTGAACTTTGAAAGTATTGTTTTTCAGTGTATTTTGACCCGTTGAATCCAAACAACGTACTGTCGATCGTCAAAACTATGCTTGGAAAAAAGTTATTTTGCTCCGTACGAAAAATGCGTACCTGAGATCTTCTAGTTCCAGAATCGATATTAAACTTTGGCAGTAGTGTTTTTTGGTGTATTTTGACCCGCTGAATCCAAAAAATGTACTGCTTGAATTGAAAATTCTACCGAAAAAAAAATCATGTTTCGCAATACGAAAACGTATGCCCGAGATTCTCGTCTCTCAGAATCAATATCAAACTTTTATCGGTGTGTTTTCCGTCGTATTTCGACCCGCTGAATTCAAAAAACATACTGTCGATGGTCAAAACTATGCTTGGAAAAAAGTTATTCCGCTCCGTACGGAAAATGCATACCTGAGATTTTCTAGTTCCAGAATCGATATTGAACTCTGGCAGTAGTGTTTTTCAGTGTATTTCGACCCGCTGAATTCGAAAAATGTACTGTCGATGGCCAAAACTATGCTCGGAAAAAAGTTATTTTGCTCCGTACGAAAAATGCATAGCTGTGATTTTCTTGTTCCAAAATCGATATTGAACTTTGAAAGTATTGTTTTTCAGTGTATTTTGACCCGTTGAATCCAAACAACGTACTGTCGATTGTCAAAACTATGCTTGGAGAAAAGTTATTTTGCTCCGTACGAAAAATGCATACCTGAGATCTTCTAGTTCCAGAATCGATATTAAAGTTTGGCAGTAGTGTTTTTTGGTGTATTTTGACCCGCTGAATCCAAAAAATGTACTGCTTGAATTGAAAATTCTACCGAAAAAAAAATCATGTTTCGCAATACGAAAACGTATGCCCGAGATTCTCGTCTCTCAGAATCAATATCAAACTTTTATCGGTGTGTTTTCCGTCGTATTTCGACCCGCTGAATTTAAAAAACATACTGTCGATGGTCAAAACTATGCTTGGAAAAAAGTTATTCCGCTCCGTACGGAAAATGCATACCTGAGATTTTCTAGTTCCAGAATCGATATTGAACTCTGGCAGTAGTGTTTTTCAGTGTATTTCGACCCGCTGAATTCGAAAAATGTACTGTCGATATCCGAAACTATGCTCGGAAAAAAGTTATTTTGCTCCGTACGAAAAATGCATAGCTGTGATTTTCTTGTTCCAAAATCGATATTGAACTTTGAAAGTATTGTTTTTCAGTGTATTTTGACCCGTTGAATCCAAACAACGTACTGTCGATCGTCGAAACTATGCTTGGAAAAAAGTTATTTTGCTCCGTACGAAAAATGCGTACCTGAGATCTTCTAGTTCCAGAATCGATATTAAACTTTGGCAGTAGTGTTTTTTGGTGTATTTTGACCCGCTGAATCCGAAAAATGTACTGCTTGAATTGAAAATTCTACCGAAAAAAAAATCATGTTTCGCAATACGAAAACGTATGCCCGAGATTCTCGTCTCTCAGAATCAATATCAAACTTTTATCGGTGTGTTTTCCGTCGTATTTCGACCCGCTGAATTCAAAAAACATACTGTCGATGGTCAAAACTATGCTTGGAAAAAAGTTATTCCGCTCCGTACGGAAAATGCATACCTGAGATTTTCTAGTTCCAGAATCGATATTGAACTCTGGCAGTAGTGTTTTTCAGTGTATTTCGACCCGCTGAATTCGAAAAATGTACTGTCGATAGCCAAAACTATGCTCGGAAAAAAGTTATTTTGCTCCGTACGAAAAATGCATAGCTGTGATTTTCTAGTTCCAAAATCGATATTGAACTTTGAGAGTAGTGTTTTTCAGTGTATTTCGACCCGCTGAATTCAAAAAATGTACTGTCGATATCCAAAACTATGCTCGGAAAAAAGTTATTTTGCTCCGTACGAAAAATGCATAGCTGTGATTTTCTTGTTCCAAAATCGATATTGAACTTTGAAAGTATTGTTTTTCAGTGTATTTTGACCCGTTGAATCCAAACAACGTACTGTCGATTGTCAAAACTATGCTTGGAGAAAAGTTATTTTGCTCCGTACGAAAAATGCATACCTGAGATCTTCTAGTTCCAGAATCGATATTAAAGTTTGGCAGTAGTGTTTTTTGGTGTATTTTGACCCGCTGAATCCAAAAAATGTACTGCTTGAATTGAAAATTCTACCGAAAAAAAAATCATGTTTCGCAATACGAAAACGTATGCCCGAGATTCTCGTCTCTCAGAATCAATATCAAACTTTTATCGGTGTGTTTTCCGTCGTATTTCGACCCGCTGAATTTAAAAAACATACTGTCGATGGTCAAAACTATGCTTGGAAAAAAGTTATTCCGCTCCGTACGGAAAATGCATACCTGAGATTTTCTAGTTCCAGAATCGATATTGAACTCTGGCAGTAGTGTTTTTCAGTGTATTTCGACCCGCTGAATTCGAAAAATGTACTGTCGATAGCCAAAACTATGCTCGGAAAAAAGTTATTTTGCTCCGTACGAAAAATGCATAGCTGTGATTTTCTAGTTCCAAAATCGATATTGAACTTTGAGAGTAGTGTTTTTCAGTGTATTTCGACCCGCTGAATTCAAAAAATGTACTGTCGATATCCGAAACTATGCTCGGAAAAAAGTTATTTTGCTCCGTACGAAAAATGCATAGCTGTGATTTTCTTGTTCCAAAATCGATATTGAACTTTGAAAGTATTGTTTTTCAGTGTATTTTGACCCGTTGAATCCAAACAACGTACTGTCGATCGTCGAAACTATGCTTGGAAAAAAGTTATTTTGCTCCGTACGAAAAATGCGTACCTGAGATCTTCTAGTTCCAGAATCGATATTAAACTTTGGCAGTAGTGTTTTTTGGTGTATTTTGACCCGCTGAATCCGAAAAATGTACTGCTTGAATTGAAAATTCTACCGAAAAAAAAATCATGTTTCGCAATACGAAAACGTATGCCCGAGATTCTCGTCTCTCAGAATCAATATCAAACTTTTATCGGTGTGTTTTCCGTCGTATTTCGACCCGCTGAATTCAAAAAACATACTGTCGATGGTCAAAACTATGCTTGGAAAAAAGTTATTCCGCTCCGTACGGAAAATGCATACCTGAGATTTTCTAGTTCCAGAATCGATATTGAACTCTGGCAGTAGTGTTTTTCAGTGTATTTCGACCCGCTGAATTCGAAAAATGTACTGTCGATAGCCAAAACTATGCTCGGAAAAAAGTTATTTTGCTCCGTACGAAAAATGCATAGCTGTGATTTTCTAGTTCCAAAATCGATATTGAACTTTGAGAGTAGTGTTTTTCAGTGTATTTCGACCCGCTGAATTCAAAAAATGTACTGTCGATATCCGAAACTATGCTCGGAAAAAAGTTATTTTGCTCCGTACGAAAAATGCATAGCTGTGATTTTCTTGTTCCAAAATCGATATTGAACTTTGAAAGTATTGTTTTTCAGTGTATTTTGACCCGTTGAATCCAAACAACGTACTGTCGATGATCAAAACTATGCTTGGAAAAAAGTTATTTTGCTCCGTACGAAAAATGCATACCTGAGATCTTCTAGTTCCAGAATCGATATTAAAGTTTGGCAGTAGTGTTTTTTGGTGTATTTTGACCCGCTGAATCCAAAAAATGTACTGCTTGAATTGAAAATTCTACCGAAAAAAAAATCATGTTTCGCAATACGAAAACGTATGCCCGAGATTCTCGTCTCTCAGAATCAATATCAAACTTTTATCGGTGTGTTTTCCGTCGTATTTCGACCCGCTGAATTTAAAAAACATACTGTCGATGGTCAAAACTATGCTTGGAAAAAAGTTATTCCGCTCCGTACGGAAAATGCATACCTGAGATTTTCTAGTTCCAGAATCGATATTGAACTCTGGCAGTAGTGTTTTTCAGTGTATTTCGACCCGCTGAATTCGAAAAATGTACTGTCGATACCCAAAACTATGCTTGGAAAAAAGTTATTTTGCTCCGTACGAAAAATGCATAGCTGTGATTTTCTTGTTCCAAAATCGATATTGAACTTTGAAAGTATTGTTTTTCAGTGTATTTTGACCCGTTGAATCCAAACAACGTACTGTCGATCGTCAAAACTATGCTTGGAAAAAAGTTATTTTGCTCCGTACGAAAAATGCATAGCTGTGATTTTCTTGTTCCAAAATCGATATTGAACTTTGAAAGTATTGTTTTTCAGTGTATTTTGACCCGCTGAATCCAAACAACGTACTGTCGATACCTGAAACTATGCTTGGAAAAAAGTTATTTTGCTCCGTACGAAAATTGCATACCTGAAATTCTCTAGTTCCAAAATCGATATCGAACTTTGAAAGTAGTGTTTTTCAGTGTATTTTGACCCGCTGAATCGAACAAATGTACTGCTTGAATTGAAAGTTCTACCGAAAATAAATTCATGTTTCGCAATACGAAAACGTATGCCCGAGATTCTCGTCTCTCAGAATCAATATCGAACTTTTATAGGTGTGTTTTCCGGTGTATTCCGACTCGCTGAATTCAAAAAACTATGTCAATGATGGTCAAAACTATGCTTGGGAAGAAGTTATTTCGCTCCGTACGGAAAATGCATACCTGAGATTTTCTAGTTCCAGAATCGATATTGAACTTTGGCAGTAGTGTTTTTCAGTGCATTTCGACCCGCTGAATTCGAAAAATGTACTGTCGATACCCAAAACTATGCTCGGAAAAGAGTTATTTTGCTCCGTACGAAAAATGCATAGCTGTGATTTTCTAGTTCCAAAATCGATATTGAACTTTGAGAGTAGTGTTTTTCAGTGTATTTCGACCCGCTGAATTCAAAAAATGTACTGTCGATGGCCAAAACTATGCTCGGAAAAAAGTTATTTCGCTCCGTACAAAAAATACATACCTGAGATTTTCTAGTTCCAGAATCGATATTAAACATTGGCAGTAGTGTTTTTTGGTGTATTTTGACCCGCTGAATTCAAACAACGTACTGTCGATGGTCAAAACCATGCTTGGAAAAAATTTATTTTGCTCCGTACGAAAAATGCATACCTGAGATCTTCTAGTTCCAGAATCGATATTAAACTTTGGCAGTGGTGTTTTTTGGTGTATTTTGACCCGCTGAATCCGAAAAATGTACTGCTTGAATTGAAAATTCTACCGAAAAAAAATCATGTTTCGCAATACGAAAACGTATGCCCGAGATTCTCGTCTCTCAGAATCAATATCAAACTTTTATAGGTATGTTTTCCGGTGTATTTCGACCCACTGAATTCAAAAAACATACTGTCGATGGTCAAAACTATGCTTGGAAAAAAGTTATTCCGCTCCGTACGGAAAATGCATACCTGAGATTTTCTAGTTCCAGAATCGATATTGAACTCTGGCAGTAGTGTTTTTCAGTGTATTTCGACCCGCTGAATTTAAAAAATGTACTGTCGATGGCCAAAACTATGCTCGGAAAAAAGTTATTTTGCTCCGTACGAATAATGCATAGCTGTAATTTTCTAGTTCCAAAATCGATTTTGAACTTTGAAAGTATTGTTTTTCAGTGTATTTTGACCCGTTGAATCCAAACAACGTACTGTCGATGATCAAAACTATGCTTGGAAAAAAGTTATTTTGCTCCGTACGAAAAATGCATACCTGAGATCTTCTAGTTCCAGAATCGATATTAAACTTTGGCAGTAGTGTTTTTTGGTGTATTTTGACCCGCTGAATCCAAAAAATGTACTGCTTGAATTAAAAATTCTACCGAAAAAAAAATCATGTTTCGCAATACGAAAACGTATGCCCGAGATTCTCGTCTCTCAGAATCAATATCAAACTTTTATCGGTGTGTTTTCCGTCGTATTTCGACCCGCTGAATTCAAAAAACATACTGCTGATGGTCAAAACTATGCTTGGAAAAAAGTTATTCCGCTCCGTACGGAAAATGCATACCTGAGATTTTCTAGTTCCAGAATCGATATTGAACTCTGGCAGTAGTGTTTTTCAGTGTATTTCGACCCGCTGAATTCGAAAAATGTACTGTCGATAGCCAAAACTATGCTCGGAAAAAAGTTATTTTGCTCCGTACGAAAAATGCATAGCTGTGATTTTCTAGTTCCAAAATCGATATTGAACTTTGAGAGTAGTGTTTTTCAGTGTATTTCGACCCGCTGAATTCAAAAAATGTACTGTCGATATCCGAAACTATGCTCGGAAAAAAGTTATTTTGCTCCGTACGAAAAATGCATAGCTGTGATTTTCTTGTTCCAAAATCGATATTGAACTTTGAAAGTATTGTTTTTCAGTGTATTTTGACCCGTTGAATCCAAACAACGTACTGTCGATGATCAAAACTATGCTTGGAAAAAAGTTATTTTGCTCCGTACGAAAAATGCATACCTGAGATCTTCTAGTTCCAGAATCGATATTAAAGTTTGGCAGTAGTGTTTTTTGGTGTATTTTGACCCGCTGAATCCAAAAAATGTACTGCTTGAATTGAAAATTCTACCGAAAAAAAAATCATGTTTCGCAATACGAAAACGTATGCCCGAGATTCTCGTCTCTCAGAATCAATATCAAACTTTTATCGGTGTGTTTTCCGTCGTATTTCGACCCGCTGAATTTAAAAAACATACTGTCGATGGTCAAAACTATGCTTGGAAAAAAGTTATTCCGCTCCGTACGGAAAATGCATACCTGAGATTTTCTAGTTCCAGAATCGATATTGAACTCTGGCAGTAGTGTTTTTCAGTGTATTTCGACCCGCTGAATTCGAAAAATGTACTGTCGATACCCAAAACTATGCTTGGAAAAAAGTTATTTTGCTCCGTACGAAAAATGCATAGCTGTGATTTTCTTGTTCCAAAATCGATATTGAACTTTGAAAGTATTGTTTTTCAGTGTATTTTGACCCGCTGAATCCAAACAACGTACTGTCGATACCTGAAACTATGCTTGGAAAAAAGTTATTTTGCTCCGTACGAAAATTGCATACCTGAAATTCTCTAGTTCCAAAATCGATATCGAACTTTGAAAGTAGTGTTTTTCAGTGTATTTTGACCCGCTGAATCGAACAAATGTACTGCTTGAATTGAAAGTTCTACCGAAAATAAATTCATGTTTCGCAATACGAAAACGTATGCCCGAGATTCTCGTCTCTCAGAATCAATATCGAACTTTTATAGGTGTGTTTTCCGGTGTATTCCGACTCGCTGAATTCAAAAAACTATGTCAATGATGGTCAAAACTATGCTTGGGAAGAAGTTATTTCGCTCCGTACGGAAAATGCATACCTGAGATTTTCTAGTTCCAGAATCGATATTGAACTTTGGCAGTAGTGTTTTTCAGTGCATTTCGACCCGCTGAATTCGAAAAATGTACTGTCGATACCCAAAACTATGCTCGGAAAAGAGTTATTTTGCTCCGTACGAAAAATGCATAGCTGTGATTTTCTAGTTCCAAAATCGATATTGAACTTTGAGAGTAGTGTTTTTCAGTGTATTTCGACCCGCTGAATTCAAAAAATGTACTGTCGATGGCCAAAACTATGCTCGGAAAAAAGTTATTTCGCTCCGTACAAAAAATACATACCTGAGATTTTCTAGTTCCAGAATCGATATTAAACATTGGCAGTAGTGTTTTTTGGTGTATTTTGACCCGCTGAATTCAAACAACGTACTGTCGATGGTCAAAACCATGCTTGGAAAAAATTTATTTTGCTCCGTACGAAAAATGCATACCTGAGATCTTCTAGTTCCAGAATCGATATTAAACTTTGGCAGTGGTGTTTTTTGGTGTATTTTGACCCGCTGAATCCGAAAAATGTACTGCTTGAATTGAAAATTCTACCGAAAAAAAATCATGTTTCGCAATACGAAAACGTATGCCCGAGATTCTCGTCTCTCAGAATCAATATCAAACTTTTATAGGTATGTTTTCCGGTGTATTTCGACCCACTGAATTCAAAAAACATACTGTCGATGGTCAAAACTATGCTTGGAAAAAAGTTATTCCGCTCCGTACGGAAAATGCATACCTGAGATTTTCTAGTTCCAGAATCGATATTGAACTCTGGCAGTAGTGTTTTTCAGTGTATTTCGACCCGCTGAATTTAAAAAATGTACTGTCGATGGCCAAAACTATGCTCGGAAAAAAGTTATTTTGCTCCGTACGAATAATGCATAGCTGTAATTTTCTAGTTCCAAAATCGATTTTGAACTTTGAAAGTATTGTTTTTCAGTGTATTTTGACCCGTTGAATCCAAACAACGTACTGTCGATGATCAAAACTATGCTTGGAAAAAAGTTATTTTGCTCCGTACGAAAAATGCATACCTGAGATCTTCTAGTTCCAGAATCGATATTAAACTTTGGCAGTAGTGTTTTTTGGTGTATTTTGACCCGCTGAATCCAAAAAATGTACTGCTTGAATTAAAAATTCTACCGAAAAAAAAATCATGTTTCGCAATACGAAAACGTATGCCCGAGATTCTCGTCTCTCAGAATCAATATCAAACTTTTATCGGTGTGTTTTCCGTCGTATTTCGACCCGCTGAATTCAAAAAACATACTGCTGATGGTCAAAACTATGCTTGGAAAAAAGTTATTCCGCTCCGTACGGAAAATGCATACCTGAGATTTTCTAGTTCCAGAATCGATATTGAACTCTGGCAGTAGTGTTTTTCAGTGTATTTCGACCCGCTGAATTCGAAAAATGTACTGTCGATAGCCAAAACTATGCTCGGAAAAAAGTTATTTTGCTCCGTACGAAAAATGCATAGCCGTGATTTTCTAGTTCCAAAATCGATATTGAACTTTGAGAGTAGTGTTTTTCAGTGTATTTCGACCCGCTGAATTCAAAAAATGTACTGTCGATATCCAAAACTATGCTCGGAAGAAAGTTATTTTGCTCCGTACGAAAAATGCATAGCTGTGATTTTCTTGTTCCAAAATCGATATTGAACTTTGAAAGTATTGTTTTTCAGTGTATTTTGACCCGCTGAATCCAAACAACGTACTGTCGATCGTCAAAACTATGCTTGGAAAAAAGTTATTTTGCTCCGTACGAAAAATGCATACCTGAGATCTTCTAGTTCCAGAATCGATATTAAACTTTGGCAGTAGTATTTTTTGGTGTATTTTGACCCGCTGATTCCGAAAAATGTACTGCTTGAATTGAAAATTCTACCGAAAAAAAAATCATGTTTCGCAATACGAAAACGTATGCCCGAGATTCTCGTCTCTCAGAATCAATATCAAACTTTTATAGGTGTGTTTTCCGGTGTATTTCGACCCGCTGAATTCAAAAACCATACTGTCGATGGTCAAAACTATGCTTGGAAAAAAGTTATTTAGCTCCTTACGGAAAATGCATACCTGAGATTTTCTAGATCCAGAATCGATATTGAACTTTGGCAGTTGTTACGTGCAAACGACCTGCGTGCGTTTGCGTTTGCTTCCGTTAACGTTATTAGACAAGAACCGTCTGAGCGGCTAGACTGCTCTTGCCGGGGGTTGTTGCTTGTTCAAACCACAAAAGTGGACCTGCAGGTTCGAAGGAGAATTCGGTCTGTTTGAGGAAAAATGTAACCTTTGGGTTTACGCAGTATGAAGTTAATTTATTATGGAAGTATTGACAGGTTGACAACTAGAAAATATATAATGAAGAAAATAATATAATAGAGAATAATAAAAGAATATAATAGAATATATATAGTATAACGACGTTAGGCTTAACAAATAGGAAATGTACGATGAATAATGAACATAGGTATAGAGAAAACGTAATGAAATTGTATAGGTAGGAGGAGGAATTTAGGTAGGGATGAGCCGGTGAAGCGGTGTACCTCGGATGATCGGGGGTCGACTTTTTAGAGACCTGCCACCAAGGAAGCCGAATCCTGAGTCGCCGTATAGCCCTAGCTGACGGGTGTCCTAGCGGTGATTCCTGACCTAGGCCGGTTCTTCAGTGTCGGAGTACTTCCAGTGACAAGGTGCAACGCGTCCCGTCCGGCACCTTCGAAGAGCACTTTGTCTTCGACTTCACGATACTAGGCTGCTGGGTCAGGGGTGCGGCGGCTTTTATCCCCGACGGATGGTTATTGGCGGGGATGGTATTTGCTATTCAGCTTCTTGATGGCATGTTTCCCAATTGCCGACCGATTTTAGGAAAACCATTCCGGGTCACCTACTTACCGGCTCATACCTGTATATTGAAAATGATGACATTGCGAGCTGTCCGCCTCCGTCAGCGTGGTAGGTTGCGTAATCACGTCACGCTGCGGCTCGTTCGTAACAGCATCCTCCCCCAAGACGCTATCTTTGGTGGCAACCGGAGGTGGCGTCTGGTCTCCTGGAACGGCCGGGTGGCGTCCGCCCTAAATGACCGTGAAGCTATCCACGGACGGAGCTCTTGGCGGCGGTGGCAGGATTGCTCGGGGTGGTTCCAGCCTCATGGGTGGCGGTGGGCTGGGTACCTCGTACAGTTCAACTCTGGGTGTTGGTAGATGGTGGATTATTTCTGGCCTTGCAAATACTCCTTCTTGGTCTCGCGGTCCCCAAGGGCCAGGTCGTAGTTGCGGGGATGAGGGTTTGGTGAACCATCGATAAACCAGGTACACAAGTACTAGTACCGTTATTACCGCGGTACAGCTCATCCCGCCGTAGATGATCATGTTATGCCTGGCGCCTCTCTGGTGAGTCTGCAGCTCCTTAGCCCGGTGTTCCAGTTCCTTGAGGGTCATCGCGTTCTTGCTGTGTTCCCAGTCGTTGTTATTTCCCCCGACAGGTGCGAGGATCTCGTCCACCAGGGGTGCCATCTCCGGCTTTTGCAGGTCGGGTGCGACCAGCGTGAGGTTGAGAGAGGCTACCGGGATGTAGGTGTGAGCCTCAGCTGTCGTCAGAAATTCCTGGGCAATGAGCTTCGTCGTCCCCGTCGTTGCCGTGCATCCTGGTCTTATTTGAAGGACTCCGGCATCTGCCAACACTTCCTTTCCGGCAACACGTCTTTTGCAATTAACCTTGATCTCAGTCGGCTTCATGCTTGAAAATAGCCAACTGTTGCTGGCTTCCAGACGAGTCCAGTACACATCCTCGGTGGCAAGTGCACGGAGATCACAAGTGCTCCATGGTGCGTTCTGTTGGTTGCTCAGAAGCATCGTCTCGCAAGTAGGCCTTTTCTTGATGTTGTATGTAGGCAGTGTCATCTGGCAGATGTATTGCCCATGATGGGTCTTGCATCCTTGCAGATACCGTTCTGTTGGGGTGATGTACCATTGCCCATCCGTGGTGACTGCCAGGTACGGAACTCTTGGTTTCACAAATACTGCGACGGTATGGTTAGATGTTACCAGTTGCTTGGCCGGACAAGGGTGTAACAGGTAGAGGTCAAACGGTTTTTTGTCCAACAGCGGGATGTTTATCTGGAGAATCAGATTTCCATTGTAGAAGCTCAACTGTAGGTCACTCACTGCATTCAGCGTTTCGGAACGAAGTTCTTGCTCCGTCAGCGGAAAATCGTAGCTGGTGCGTTGTTGTATTTGCTGGGCCGCGCCCATTAATTGCTGGGAGGAAAGTATTGCTGGATGCAGTGCTCCTTGTCTGGCGAAGAGGACTGCGGTGGCAAGGATAATTATACTAGCGCGATAATCCTCAACGTGCCTCACTAGTTCGTTTAGCCATTGCTCCACCAGCCCTCAGTACTGTAATCTTTGTATGCTGTTCGCGTTTGCATCGCTATTTCGGGCGAGAACGTTGGCTTGGTGCGCTAACATCGCTGTCTGATTATTGATCTTCTCCAGGTTTTGGTGCATATCACTAAACTCCGATCGTAGAATATGCGTCTGATTCCCGACGATCTTGGCCAGTTGCTTCTGGTCAGCCCGCAACTTGTCTATTTCACCGTCGTAGTAAGCGGCGTCGTCTTCGCTCATTGTTCCAAATAGGCTCTTGCTAAGGCTACCTATGAAGCCTAGTGGTGCTCCTCGTTTTTTCCTGGTCCCTGACGCTTCCTCGTTCCGTGGAATACTCCGCAACATTTCCTCATACTTTCGGGTGTCGTTAAGTTTACCGACCAGCATTGATTCGATTTTGACGTCCGAGCAGGGGTCGTCGTGGAACTTCGCACACAAGTCCCTCAGGTATTTCATGTGCATCCTGATGTCTGGCTTTTGGTCCAAGAAGTCCTGGATCTGCAGATGGGTGACAAGTTTCCAGATGGTGTGCGATGCGCGTAGCGTCCGGGTCTTCTCGTAATAAATCCCGGTGTTATGCGGGAGTTTAAAGATTTCATAGTCCTCGTTAAGTTCTTCCGATTGACCCTGCGCGTCCCCCAGGAACAAGCAGACCGCCAGCGCGTACAAAAGGTAGCGTTTACTCATTTCTGCCTGAAAACGAGTAGATTGGTTAAATGGTCTAATCAGGTTGCCCCCGGTTTTATTATTGTAAATTATTTTCATATTTTCTCTCTTTTCTGGTTTTGGAAGGGTAGAGGGAAACTGGGCGAGTATCAGGATCGTTATTTTGCTTTTGGCCCTTCGTTTTTCTTCTTTAGTCTGTCAAGGTGTTTCAGGCGCCGTTTGCCGTCCGGTCCTGTTATTATGGCGGTGTTCAGGTCCAGCATCTCGACGATCTCATACGGGCCATCGTAGTGAGGGTCCAGCTTACGTCTGACTTCTCGTTTGGCATAGACTTGATCCCCCACTCGGAAGTGGATAGGGTTGCCTTTCAGGTCGTAGCGGTGTTTCGAACTTTGCTTAGCAGAGTTAAGGTTGTTACCGCCCACTTCCGCTAGTTCGCTCAATCTGGTTACCAATTTTTCCATATACTTGGTTGTTGTTGGAAGATGTTTTGCCAGTGGTAAGGTCTCAGGCGTCCTTTTCAGTTTCCCAAAGGCCATCTCGTGGGGGGTGAAGTTCGTCCCCTCATGTACTGTCGAGTTGTAACAGCGCATAGCGTCAGGTAGAAGATCGTCCCATTCCGCCTGGTCGTCGATGAAGTGTCGGATATAGTCGACGAGTCCAGTGTGGCTACGCTCTAATGATCCGTTTGTCTGTGGATGATAGCCTGAAGTCATCACATGATTTACCTTGTTTATCCGGAGGAACTCCTTCATATTATCACTCGTAAAACATTTCCCACGATCGCTTAGTAGAATTAGTGGCGTGCTATATGGTTTGAAGTACTTCTGGTCCAGCGCCCGGATCACGGAAAGTGATGTTTGATCAGGTAGCTCGTAGGCGTGTCCCAGTTTAGTCAGCAGGTCCAGTATAGTTAGAATGTATTTATTCCCTCTTCTGGTAGTTGGTAAAGGTCCCACAAGATCTACGGCAATTTTCTCCCAGGCTTCTACTGGTGTGTCGGTGATGATCATCGGTTCTCTGGTCTTAATGCGTGATATCTTCTGCCTCTGACAACTCTCGCAGCATCTTATTACGTCTTGAACCTCATTACGCATCCCGGGCCAGTAGTAGCGTTGCCGCAGGCGTCTATAGGTCTTGGTGACTCCCTTGTGTCCTCCTGTTCTGCCTTCGTGCCACTCCTTGACAATCCGTTGTCGCTTTTCGGGTGTCGGTGTTTCGATCTCGCCCGTACAGAGGTAAATGTGGCACGGATAGTCTTGGAAGACTTCCTGGATCAGGGATCTTATGATCTCTGACGGTAGGGTGTCGATTCCGTCGCCCTTCACAGCCAGTCTCATCTCGGTAGCTTGAGTGGTTCCCATTGCAGTCTTCAGCGCCTTCAGCCCATCAACTAGGTCGTTGGGTGTCATCCTATGATAGTACTTGTCCATGCTGGCTATGGAGAAAATCTTCCTTTTGTTTCGTGTAGTGACGATTACGTGACCTTTCCCCTGGATCGCTTCCTTGAGGTTTTCGGGGTGGACCAGCCCTATTTCTTGGAGTTGTTTGCCCACCGGTGTTGTAAGTAGGCAATCCGTGGATATGAAATGAGCGTAGTTACCTTTCCTCATGGTCAGCGTCTCGGGTGTCAGTCGTACCTTGCACTTCGTGTCTGTCATAGGTTTTCCCTTCCGGTACTTCCGTCCTTTGGAGGCTGCGCGTCTCTCCTCGTCCTCATCGCTCGTATCGTCATGTTCGGAACTCTCATCGGAGCTAGTCAGGACCAGCGAGTGGGTGGTACCATCCTCATCGTGTACCTCAGGCTCGGTTTCCTCTCCCGAAGTATCTGGCAGAGCAGTTGGTGAACCATATGGAGTTGAGCGACCCGTCGGTAGCAATGACCGTCTAGGTGTTGGTAGAAAGGACACTCGGTTTCTGCGGGGTTTATGCACCGGTCCCGGCGTAGCTGGATCAGGCCCCTGCGACAAGATATCAGTAGTTTCCGTACCTCGTGTGATGGGTTCTCGCGTTTTCTTCGTTGAAGGCCGGGGGATTGACTGAGCAAGTTCCCTGATGCGCTCCCGGGCTTGTTCCAGAGTCAAGGATTCTGTATCGTCAGCCAAAGCGACGTCTTCACGATTCAGTCGTTGTTGTGTGGTCTCCGCGAGTCGACTGTCCGACAAATTCCGAATTTCTACGGAATCGTGATCATCTTCTGTGTCTTCTTCCGTCGAACTCTCGAAGTCCAAAATCGTGAGATTCACCGTTTCCCCAGGTCTCGGGAACTGTTTCTGCAGAAGATTTTGGATTACCTGGCTAGTGGTGGGATCCTTCTCACGCAGCATCTCCCGGAATTGCAGCCTGTCAGCTGTTAGCTCGCAAGGTTGATTTGTTGTTAAATTAATATTTGAGTGCCCGTAGCTGGTTTGCACGGTGGTATCCAGGGAGTCATCCTCATCCTCTTCAGCTATGGGGTTTGCTGAAACAGATTCGTCACCTTGTTTTGGCGTTTCCCTGACTGGTGAGATTGTTTGATCAGAAGAGGCGATGGTCGAGTCATTTTCGTTCGGGTAGGTCATGGGTGCAATCCTCCTATGCTCGCGTAGTCGACTTGCTATAGTGCTTACGTCGGCGTTCGGTTCGGGTTTCGCCGTTGGCTTGTATTCCGGATCCTTGGCGTCGTCTTTCACTTTCAAAGGCAAGCAGTGTGCGACCGGATTGCGAGATAAGGCGTCAGCGTTAGCATTTGTGGTACCCGTCTTGTATACAATTCGGAAATCGTATTCCGCCAATCTGAGTCTCCAGCGGGTCAGTCTCGAGGTTGGGTCCTTGACGTTGTGTAACCAAACTAAGGCTTGATGGTCCGTGTAGAGAGTGAATTGTCGTCCATATAGGTACGGCCTAAAACAGTTTATTGCAAAAATTACAGCTAAACATTCCTTCTCTGTAGTAGAATAATTTTCTTCCGCCGGGGATAAGGTTCTCGATGCATAATTTATCGGTCTCTCCTCCCCCCTTGCGCCCTGGCTCAGTACAGCGCCTATGGCATAATCGGAGGCGTCGGTCGTCACGACAAATGGGCGATTGAAATCAGGGTACTGCAACACTGGTTCAGCGCACAAGGCATCTCGAAGTTTCTCGAAGCTCTTTTGCTGCTCCTCCCCCCATGCGAACGTTGCTTTCTTCCGTAGGAGATTGGTCATTGGTTTACTTATCTCGGCAAAATTAGGTATGAATCGGCGGTAGTAGCCGGCAAGTCCAAGGAATTGCTGGATGTTCTGCCTCGTCTTTGGAACCGGAAATTTCTTGACAGCTTCCAGAGTACGTGGATTTGGTCTCACACCGTCTTGGCTAAGGATGTGTCCCAGATACGTCACCTCCTTACGAAGGAATTCGCATTTGTCAGTCTGCAGTTTCAATCCGTGTTCCCTCATTCTCTGTAAGAATCTCCTGACTTGATAACCGTGTTGCTGCAGATTTGAGGCAAACGATACTACGTCGTCCAGGTATACAAACAACTCAGTGCTCTGTAGTCCGCATAGAACTAGATCCATTAGTCGCTGGAACGTTGCAGGAGCGTTCTTTAGCCCGAATGGCATGCGTTCGTACTCGTAGTGGCCATTAGGCGTGGAAAATGCGGTCTTGCCTTGGTCTTCCGGAGCCACACCTATCTGATGGAACCCGCTGGCAAGATCGAAGACTGAAAAGTATTGGGCTCCTCCAACCCTATCCAGAATATCGGTGATGTTCGGGAGTGGATAGCTGTCACCTACAGTCTTCTCGTTGAGCGTGCGGTAGTCAATCACCATTCTCCAGCGTTTATTCCCCTGCGAGTCAGGCTTCTTCGGGACGATCCAGAGAGGTGAATTGTACGGCGAAGTCGAGGGTTTTATTATCCCGTTCTTCAATAGTCCATCTACCTGTTTCTTGATCTCTTCCTGATGTACGACCGGGAACCGGTACTGCTTGGTATGTACAGGTATCTCGTCAGTGGTAGTGATCTTGTGCGACACGGTGTTCGTTTTCCCTAGCTGGTCACCTGGAAGGTAAAAACAGTCTGAGAATTCCTCTACGATCTCCAGGACGTGGTTCCTTTCTTCCTCGTTCAGATGTTCCAACCGGAGTGCCTTGATAATTCGTTCCCCTCGGTCTTCGTCCTGGTGGTCAGTAGGCTCGTCTTCCGTGTCCGTATGCCCTATAGCTAGATCGTATGGCTCTAGTTCCTGTGGACTAATAACAATTTCTACAGGTTCTTCAGTAGTGTTAGTAGCCATAGCGTAGCAGACTCCATTGTGGTTGGTCACCGCAGCCTCCCCGATGTAGACCTTGGGTGGCGTCGTTATCCTTGGTAAGTAGCCATCCCGTATCTCCTCGTTGCTGACTGGGATGGAAATCTGCGTCTTACTTCTGGCCTCGAGGCGGAGTGTACACTTACGGTACTTCTTTTCCACCGCATCGATCTCACGTCGGTTGCAGAATGGTATCGGCCGTATCGGTTCTTCACAAGACACGATAGTCTTATGATGAAAGGATACCTCAGCCTGGTGTTCGAGGAGGAACGGTGCTCCCAGCAGTCCATCTCCAACTATGCTGGTGCTGTTGTAAACATAAAACAAACTCTTTTTCCCTAATGTCGTGATCGTAGTCGTACCCAATGTGTAGAGCGGCTCGTCCGATACTCCCAGGATCTCGGATCTGAATCTGTCGATGACGGGAGCCTCGTCGCCCAGCACATCAATGTGTACTAGATTGACTCCAGCGCCGGTGTCTAGCGTGAATTGTCCCTCGCCTTGCTCCAGCTCTGGGGCTCGGATCTTGATTCTTGGTGCTGGGGCCTGCGCAATATGGCAGTGGGAGTGTGATTCCCCTGTGCTTCGTCCTTGAATTTCACGGCTTTCATTGTCTCCTTGGGTTCCGCATCGTGACGTCCGCCCTCGTAGTTTAAAGAATTCGAGCCGGAGGCTGACGAATCCCGCAGGGTGTTTGCTCCACGTTCTGCTGATCCTAGTTGCTGGATTCGGTCCTGCATTTCTCGCTGTTTATGAGCTAGGGTTTGACATATCTCTACAACATGTCCCTTGCGTTTACAGTAAATGCAGTACGGATCTCGATCTCTAGAGTACTCACGTCTTTGGGTGGAATTATCTCGCTCTCTAGATGGAGAACGGGAGTTACCTAGATTCAACGTCCTTAATCCTGCGTTAAAAACTCTCGCCAGGGTTGTCGGGCTAAAATCCGAACGTCGAGATCGCGATCGACGCTCTGGTCCGGAGGAAGTACTGCTGTCCTCGGTGGTAGTTACGACGATGTTGTCCTTCGTCCCTGATAACGGCTCTCATGCTCTCTTTTTGACTCCCAAGATGACCTACGACCCTGGTCATATCTTGACGTACTCCGATTCGGAGAATCTTCTCTCTCATGATCCCGGTAGTTTCCCAGTGCGTATCTCCGATTTCTGCGCACCCTGTCTTCCTCTATAACAAGGTCATAGGCCGCATCAAGCGTTCTTGGCGATTTCGGGGCTATGATATAGTAGATCCGTTCTGGCAAGCCTCGGATGAAGTTCTCTAGTGCGGTTCTTTCCATTTGTGCCACATTTTCCTCACTATGGGCATAAGCTCCCTTGATTGCTGCTCGAGCCTTATTGACCAACTTAGAGGTGCGTCCGATGTAGCTTGACAGACTCTCGCAATCCTGGATCTGCAGGCGTCCGATTTCAGCCAGAAACGAAGCGGGGTCCCGTCCAGGGGCGTACCGTTTCTTCAGATGGTTAACCAGGTCGTCGACGGTGTTAAACCTCCTGCCTTCGACACTGATTCTGGCAGCGCCTGTGAGTCTGGTGATTACTTGTTGAACGTATTCAGTTTCTTCTTCTGGACCGATCAGAGTAAGTCCGTCGCTAATCTTTCGTAGAACATGGCCCAGTGGCGGTTTTTCGCCGTCGAATTCCGGTATTCTGTCCACGGCCTTGAATAGTGTATCTCTGCTCCTGAAGCTTCTCGTGTACTCGATCAAGGTTGTGAGCAGTTGATCAGTCGTAGCCATGTCGGATCCTGGTTCTAGGTTCAGCAGATGTAGTAGAGAGGGATAAGGATAAATATGGGAAAGGATTTATTGAAAAGTTCGGTTGATCTTCGTATATGGTAGTTAAAGAACCAAAGGTATTTACGTTACGTAGTCGGGTCAGGTGTCGGTAGGCCACCTGATACTGTTTACGTCCGTCAGTACGAAGTATGTGCGCGTCAGCAGTTTAATGTAGGTAACTAGTGTCTTACGCTTGAAGTCGATGACTTGTTAGCGTTCTGAATACTGTTACGTTGATTTAGAGATCCTCATTCAAACCTCCAGTTTTAAGCGTACCCCACACCTAGCACCAATTCTGTTACGTGCAAACGACCTGCGTGCGTTTGCGTTTGCTTCCGTTAACGTTATTAGACAAGAACCGTCTGAGCGGCTAGACTGCTCTTGCCGGGGGTTGTTGCTTGTTCAAACCACAAAAGTGGACCTGCAGGTTCGAAGGAGAATTCGGTCTGTTTGAGGAAAAATGTAACCTTTGGGTTTACGCAGTATGAAGTTAATTTATTATGGAAGTATTGACAGGTTGACAACTAGAAAATATATAATGAAGAAAATAATATAATAGAGAATAATAAAAGAATATAATAGAATATATATAGTATAACGACGTTAGGCTTAACAAATAGGAAATGTACGATGAATAATGAACATAGGTATAGAGAAAACGTAATGAAATTGTATAGGTAGGAGGAGGAATTTAGGTAGGGATGAGCCGGTGAAGCGGTGTACCTCGGATGATCGGGGGTCGACTTTTTAGAGACCTGCCACCAAGGAAGCCGAATCCTGAGTCGCCGTATAGCCCTAGCTGACGGGTGTCCTAGCGGTGATTCCTGACCTAGGCCGGTTCTTCAGTGTCGGAGTACTTCCAGTGACAAGGTGCAACGCGTCCCGTCCGGCACCTTCGAAGAGCACTTTGTCTTCGACTTCACGATACTAGGCTGCTGGGTCAGGGGTGCGGCGGCTTTTATCCCCGACGGATGGTTATTGGCGGGGATGGTATTTGCTATTCAGCTTCTTGATGGCATGTTTCCCAATTGCCGACCGATTTTAGGAAAACCATTCCGGGTCACCTACTTACCGGCTCATACCTGTATATTGAAAATGATGACATTGCGAGCTGTCCGCCTCCGTCAGCGTGGTAGGTTGCGTAATCACGTCACGCTGCGGCTCGTTCGTAACAGCATCCTCCCCCAAGACGCTATCTTTGGTGGCAACCGGAGGTGGCGTCTGGTCTCCTGGAACGGCCGGGTGGCGTCCGCCCTAAATGACCGTGAAGCTATCCACGGACGGAGCTCTTGGCGGCGGTGGCAGGATTGCTCGGGGTGGTTCCAGCCTCATGGGTGGCGGTGGGCTGGGTACCTCGTACAGTTCAACTCTGGGTGTTGGTAGATGGTGGATTATTTCTGGCCTTGCAAATACTCCTTCTTGGTCTCGCGGTCCCCAAGGGCCAGGTCGTAGTTGCGGGGATGAGGGTTTGGTGAACCATCGATAAACCAGGTACACAAGTACTAGTACCGTTATTACCGCGGTACAGCTCATCCCGCCGTAGATGATCATGTTATGCCTGGCGCCTCTCTGGTGAGTCTGCAGCTCCTTAGCCCGGTGTTCCAGTTCCTTGAGGGTCATCGCGTTCTTGCTGTGTTCCCAGTCGTTGTTATTTCCCCCGACAGGTGCGAGGATCTCGTCCACCAGGGGTGCCATCTCCGGCTTTTGCAGGTCGGGTGCGACCAGCGTGAGGTTGAGAGAGGCTACCGGGATGTAGGTGTGAGCCTCAGCTGTCGTCAGAAATTCCTGGGCAATGAGCTTCGTCGTCCCCGTCGTTGCCGTGCATCCTGGTCTTATTTGAAGGACTCCGGCATCTGCCAACACTTCCTTTCCGGCAACACGTCTTTTGCAATTAACCTTGATCTCAGTCGGCTTCATGCTTGAAAATAGCCAACTGTTGCTGGCTTCCAGACGAGTCCAGTACACATCCTCGGTGGCAAGTGCACGGAGATCACAAGTGCTCCATGGTGCGTTCTGTTGGTTGCTCAGAAGCATCGTCTCGCAAGTAGGCCTTTTCTTGATGTTGTATGTAGGCAGTGTCATCTGGCAGATGTATTGCCCATGATGGGTCTTGCATCCTTGCAGATACCGTTCTGTTGGGGTGATGTACCATTGCCCATCCGTGGTGACTGCCAGGTACGGAACTCTTGGTTTCACAAATACTGCGACGGTATGGTTAGATGTTACCAGTTGCTTGGCCGGACAAGGGTGTAACAGGTAGAGGTCAAACGGTTTTTTGTCCAACAGCGGGATGTTTATCTGGAGAATCAGATTTCCATTGTAGAAGCTCAACTGTAGGTCACTCACTGCATTCAGCGTTTCGGAACGAAGTTCTTGCTCCGTCAGCGGAAAATCGTAGCTGGTGCGTTGTTGTATTTGCTGGGCCGCGCCCATTAATTGCTGGGAGGAAAGTATTGCTGGATGCAGTGCTCCTTGTCTGGCGAAGAGGACTGCGGTGGCAAGGATAATTATACTAGCGCGATAATCCTCAACGTGCCTCACTAGTTCGTTTAGCCATTGCTCCACCAGCCCTCAGTACTGTAATCTTTGTATGCTGTTCGCGTTTGCATCGCTATTTCGGGCGAGAACGTTGGCTTGGTGCGCTAACATCGCTGTCTGATTATTGATCTTCTCCAGGTTTTGGTGCATATCACTAAACTCCGATCGTAGAATATGCGTCTGATTCCCGACGATCTTGGCCAGTTGCTTCTGGTCAGCCCGCAACTTGTCTATTTCACCGTCGTAGTAAGCGGCGTCGTCTTCGCTCATTGTTCCAAATAGGCTCTTGCTAAGGCTACCTATGAAGCCTAGTGGTGCTCCTCGTTTTTTCCTGGTCCCTGACGCTTCCTCGTTCCGTGGAATACTCCGCAACATTTCCTCATACTTTCGGGTGTCGTTAAGTTTACCGACCAGCATTGATTCGATTTTGACGTCCGAGCAGGGGTCGTCGTGGAACTTCGCACACAAGTCCCTCAGGTATTTCATGTGCATCCTGATGTCTGGCTTTTGGTCCAAGAAGTCCTGGATCTGCAGATGGGTGACAAGTTTCCAGATGGTGTGCGATGCGCGTAGCGTCCGGGTCTTCTCGTAATAAATCCCGGTGTTATGCGGGAGTTTAAAGATTTCATAGTCCTCGTTAAGTTCTTCCGATTGACCCTGCGCGTCCCCCAGGAACAAGCAGACCGCCAGCGCGTACAAAAGGTAGCGTTTACTCATTTCTGCCTGAAAACGAGTAGATTGGTTAAATGGTCTAATCAGGTTGCCCCCGGTTTTATTATTGTAAATTATTTTCATATTTTCTCTCTTTTCTGGTTTTGGAAGGGTAGAGGGAAACTGGGCGAGTATCAGGATCGTTATTTTGCTTTTGGCCCTTCGTTTTTCTTCTTTAGTCTGTCAAGGTGTTTCAGGCGCCGTTTGCCGTCCGGTCCTGTTATTATGGCGGTGTTCAGGTCCAGCATCTCGACGATCTCATACGGGCCATCGTAGTGAGGGTCCAGCTTACGTCTGACTTCTCGTTTGGCATAGACTTGATCCCCCACTCGGAAGTGGATAGGGTTGCCTTTCAGGTCGTAGCGGTGTTTCGAACTTTGCTTAGCAGAGTTAAGGTTGTTACCGCCCACTTCCGCTAGTTCGCTCAATCTGGTTACCAATTTTTCCATATACTTGGTTGTTGTTGGAAGATGTTTTGCCAGTGGTAAGGTCTCAGGCGTCCTTTTCAGTTTCCCAAAGGCCATCTCGTGGGGGGTGAAGTTCGTCCCCTCATGTACTGTCGAGTTGTAACAGCGCATAGCGTCAGGTAGAAGATCGTCCCATTCCGCCTGGTCGTCGATGAAGTGTCGGATATAGTCGACGAGTCCAGTGTGGCTACGCTCTAATGATCCGTTTGTCTGTGGATGATAGCCTGAAGTCATCACATGATTTACCTTGTTTATCCGGAGGAACTCCTTCATATTATCACTCGTAAAACATTTCCCACGATCGCTTAGTAGAATTAGTGGCGTGCTATATGGTTTGAAGTACTTCTGGTCCAGCGCCCGGATCACGGAAAGTGATGTTTGATCAGGTAGCTCGTAGGCGTGTCCCAGTTTAGTCAGCAGGTCCAGTATAGTTAGAATGTATTTATTCCCTCTTCTGGTAGTTGGTAAAGGTCCCACAAGATCTACGGCAATTTTCTCCCAGGCTTCTACTGGTGTGTCGGTGATGATCATCGGTTCTCTGGTCTTAATGCGTGATATCTTCTGCCTCTGACAACTCTCGCAGCATCTTATTACGTCTTGAACCTCATTACGCATCCCGGGCCAGTAGTAGCGTTGCCGCAGGCGTCTATAGGTCTTGGTGACTCCCTTGTGTCCTCCTGTTCTGCCTTCGTGCCACTCCTTGACAATCCGTTGTCGCTTTTCGGGTGTCGGTGTTTCGATCTCGCCCGTACAGAGGTAAATGTGGCACGGATAGTCTTGGAAGACTTCCTGGATCAGGGATCTTATGATCTCTGACGGTAGGGTGTCGATTCCGTCGCCCTTCACAGCCAGTCTCATCTCGGTAGCTTGAGTGGTTCCCATTGCAGTCTTCAGCGCCTTCAGCCCATCAACTAGGTCGTTGGGTGTCATCCTATGATAGTACTTGTCCATGCTGGCTATGGAGAAAATCTTCCTTTTGTTTCGTGTAGTGACGATTACGTGACCTTTCCCCTGGATCGCTTCCTTGAGGTTTTCGGGGTGGACCAGCCCTATTTCTTGGAGTTGTTTGCCCACCGGTGTTGTAAGTAGGCAATCCGTGGATATGAAATGAGCGTAGTTACCTTTCCTCATGGTCAGCGTCTCGGGTGTCAGTCGTACCTTGCACTTCGTGTCTGTCATAGGTTTTCCCTTCCGGTACTTCCGTCCTTTGGAGGCTGCGCGTCTCTCCTCGTCCTCATCGCTCGTATCGTCATGTTCGGAACTCTCATCGGAGCTAGTCAGGACCAGCGAGTGGGTGGTACCATCCTCATCGTGTACCTCAGGCTCGGTTTCCTCTCCCGAAGTATCTGGCAGAGCAGTTGGTGAACCATATGGAGTTGAGCGACCCGTCGGTAGCAATGACCGTCTAGGTGTTGGTAGAAAGGACACTCGGTTTCTGCGGGGTTTATGCACCGGTCCCGGCGTAGCTGGATCAGGCCCCTGCGACAAGATATCAGTAGTTTCCGTACCTCGTGTGATGGGTTCTCGCGTTTTCTTCGTTGAAGGCCGGGGGATTGACTGAGCAAGTTCCCTGATGCGCTCCCGGGCTTGTTCCAGAGTCAAGGATTCTGTATCGTCAGCCAAAGCGACGTCTTCACGATTCAGTCGTTGTTGTGTGGTCTCCGCGAGTCGACTGTCCGACAAATTCCGAATTTCTACGGAATCGTGATCATCTTCTGTGTCTTCTTCCGTCGAACTCTCGAAGTCCAAAATCGTGAGATTCACCGTTTCCCCAGGTCTCGGGAACTGTTTCTGCAGAAGATTTTGGATTACCTGGCTAGTGGTGGGATCCTTCTCACGCAGCATCTCCCGGAATTGCAGCCTGTCAGCTGTTAGCTCGCAAGGTTGATTTGTTGTTAAATTAATATTTGAGTGCCCGTAGCTGGTTTGCACGGTGGTATCCAGGGAGTCATCCTCATCCTCTTCAGCTATGGGGTTTGCTGAAACAGATTCGTCACCTTGTTTTGGCGTTTCCCTGACTGGTGAGATTGTTTGATCAGAAGAGGCGATGGTCGAGTCATTTTCGTTCGGGTAGGTCATGGGTGCAATCCTCCTATGCTCGCGTAGTCGACTTGCTATAGTGCTTACGTCGGCGTTCGGTTCGGGTTTCGCCGTTGGCTTGTATTCCGGATCCTTGGCGTCGTCTTTCACTTTCAAAGGCAAGCAGTGTGCGACCGGATTGCGAGATAAGGCGTCAGCGTTAGCATTTGTGGTACCCGTCTTGTATACAATTCGGAAATCGTATTCCGCCAATCTGAGTCTCCAGCGGGTCAGTCTCGAGGTTGGGTCCTTGACGTTGTGTAACCAAACTAAGGCTTGATGGTCCGTGTAGAGAGTGAATTGTCGTCCATATAGGTACGGCCTAAAACAGTTTATTGCAAAAATTACAGCTAAACATTCCTTCTCTGTAGTAGAATAATTTTCTTCCGCCGGGGATAAGGTTCTCGATGCATAATTTATCGGTCTCTCCTCCCCCCTTGCGCCCTGGCTCAGTACAGCGCCTATGGCATAATCGGAGGCGTCGGTCGTCACGACAAATGGGCGATTGAAATCAGGGTACTGCAACACTGGTTCAGCGCACAAGGCATCTCGAAGTTTCTCGAAGCTCTTTTGCTGCTCCTCCCCCCATGCGAACGTTGCTTTCTTCCGTAGGAGATTGGTCATTGGTTTACTTATCTCGGCAAAATTAGGTATGAATCGGCGGTAGTAGCCGGCAAGTCCAAGGAATTGCTGGATGTTCTGCCTCGTCTTTGGAACCGGAAATTTCTTGACAGCTTCCAGAGTACGTGGATTTGGTCTCACACCGTCTTGGCTAAGGATGTGTCCCAGATACGTCACCTCCTTACGAAGGAATTCGCATTTGTCAGTCTGCAGTTTCAATCCGTGTTCCCTCATTCTCTGTAAGAATCTCCTGACTTGATAACCGTGTTGCTGCAGATTTGAGGCAAACGATACTACGTCGTCCAGGTATACAAACAACTCAGTGCTCTGTAGTCCGCATAGAACTAGATCCATTAGTCGCTGGAACGTTGCAGGAGCGTTCTTTAGCCCGAATGGCATGCGTTCGTACTCGTAGTGGCCATTAGGCGTGGAAAATGCGGTCTTGCCTTGGTCTTCCGGAGCCACACCTATCTGATGGAACCCGCTGGCAAGATCGAAGACTGAAAAGTATTGGGCTCCTCCAACCCTATCCAGAATATCGGTGATGTTCGGGAGTGGATAGCTGTCACCTACAGTCTTCTCGTTGAGCGTGCGGTAGTCAATCACCATTCTCCAGCGTTTATTCCCCTGCGAGTCAGGCTTCTTCGGGACGATCCAGAGAGGTGAATTGTACGGCGAAGTCGAGGGTTTTATTATCCCGTTCTTCAATAGTCCATCTACCTGTTTCTTGATCTCTTCCTGATGTACGACCGGGAACCGGTACTGCTTGGTATGTACAGGTATCTCGTCAGTGGTAGTGATCTTGTGCGACACGGTGTTCGTTTTCCCTAGCTGGTCACCTGGAAGGTAAAAACAGTCTGAGAATTCCTCTACGATCTCCAGGACGTGGTTCCTTTCTTCCTCGTTCAGATGTTCCAACCGGAGTGCCTTGATAATTCGTTCCCCTCGGTCTTCGTCCTGGTGGTCAGTAGGCTCGTCTTCCGTGTCCGTATGCCCTATAGCTAGATCGTATGGCTCTAGTTCCTGTGGACTAATAACAATTTCTACAGGTTCTTCAGTAGTGTTAGTAGCCATAGCGTAGCAGACTCCATTGTGGTTGGTCACCGCAGCCTCCCCGATGTAGACCTTGGGTGGCGTCGTTATCCTTGGTAAGTAGCCATCCCGTATCTCCTCGTTGCTGACTGGGATGGAAATCTGCGTCTTACTTCTGGCCTCGAGGCGGAGTGTACACTTACGGTACTTCTTTTCCACCGCATCGATCTCACGTCGGTTGCAGAATGGTATCGGCCGTATCGGTTCTTCACAAGACACGATAGTCTTATGATGAAAGGATACCTCAGCCTGGTGTTCGAGGAGGAACGGTGCTCCCAGCAGTCCATCTCCAACTATGCTGGTGCTGTTGTAAACATAAAACAAACTCTTTTTCCCTAATGTCGTGATCGTAGTCGTACCCAATGTGTAGAGCGGCTCGTCCGATACTCCCAGGATCTCGGATCTGAATCTGTCGATGACGGGAGCCTCGTCGCCCAGCACATCAATGTGTACTAGATTGACTCCAGCGCCGGTGTCTAGCGTGAATTGTCCCTCGCCTTGCTCCAGCTCTGGGGCTCGGATCTTGATTCTTGGTGCTGGGGCCTGCGCAATATGGCAGTGGGAGTGTGATTCCCCTGTGCTTCGTCCTTGAATTTCACGGCTTTCATTGTCTCCTTGGGTTCCGCATCGTGACGTCCGCCCTCGTAGTTTAAAGAATTCGAGCCGGAGGCTGACGAATCCCGCAGGGTGTTTGCTCCACGTTCTGCTGATCCTAGTTGCTGGATTCGGTCCTGCATTTCTCGCTGTTTATGAGCTAGGGTTTGACATATCTCTACAACATGTCCCTTGCGTTTACAGTAAATGCAGTACGGATCTCGATCTCTAGAGTACTCACGTCTTTGGGTGGAATTATCTCGCTCTCTAGATGGAGAACGGGAGTTACCTAGATTCAACGTCCTTAATCCTGCGTTAAAAACTCTCGCCAGGGTTGTCGGGCTAAAATCCGAACGTCGAGATCGCGATCGACGCTCTGGTCCGGAGGAAGTACTGCTGTCCTCGGTGGTAGTTACGACGATGTTGTCCTTCGTCCCTGATAACGGCTCTCATGCTCTCTTTTTGACTCCCAAGATGACCTACGACCCTGGTCATATCTTGACGTACTCCGATTCGGAGAATCTTCTCTCTCATGATCCCGGTAGTTTCCCAGTGCGTATCTCCGATTTCTGCGCACCCTGTCTTCCTCTATAACAAGGTCATAGGCCGCATCAAGCGTTCTTGGCGATTTCGGGGCTATGATATAGTAGATCCGTTCTGGCAAGCCTCGGATGAAGTTCTCTAGTGCGGTTCTTTCCATTTGTGCCACATTTTCCTCACTATGGGCATAAGCTCCCTTGATTGCTGCTCGAGCCTTATTGACCAACTTAGAGGTGCGTCCGATGTAGCTTGACAGACTCTCGCAATCCTGGATCTGCAGGCGTCCGATTTCAGCCAGAAACGAAGCGGGGTCCCGTCCAGGGGCGTACCGTTTCTTCAGATGGTTAACCAGGTCGTCGACGGTGTTAAACCTCCTGCCTTCGACACTGATTCTGGCAGCGCCTGTGAGTCTGGTGATTACTTGTTGAACGTATTCAGTTTCTTCTTCTGGACCGATCAGAGTAAGTCCGTCGCTAATCTTTCGTAGAACATGGCCCAGTGGCGGTTTTTCGCCGTCGAATTCCGGTATTCTGTCCACGGCCTTGAATAGTGTATCTCTGCTCCTGAAGCTTCTCGTGTACTCGATCAAGGTTGTGAGCAGTTGATCAGTCGTAGCCATGTCGGATCCTGGTTCTAGGTTCAGCAGATGTAGTAGAGAGGGATAAGGATAAATATGGGAAAGGATTTATTGAAAAGTTCGGTTGATCTTCGTATATGGTAGTTAAAGAACCAAAGGTATTTACGTTACGTAGTCGGGTCAGGTGTCGGTAGGCCACCTGATACTGTTTACGTCCGTCAGTACGAAGTATGTGCGCGTCAGCAGTTTAATGTAGGTAACTAGTGTCTTACGCTTGAAGTCGATGACTTGTTAGCGTTCTGAATACTGTTACGTTGATTTAGAGATCCTCATTCAAACCTCCAGTTTTAAGCGTACCCCACACCTAGCACCAATTCTGTTACGTGCAAACGACCTGCGTGCGTTTGCGTTTGCTTCCGTTAACGTTATTAGACAAGAACCGTCTGAGCGGCTAGACTGCTCTTGCCGGGGGTTGTTGCTTGTTCAAACCACAAAAGTGGACCTGCAGGTTCGAAGGAGAATTCGGTCTGTTTGAGGAAAAATGTAACCTTTGGGTTTACGCAGTATGAAGTTAATTTATTATGGAAGTATTGACAGGTTGACAACTAGAAAATATATAATGAAGAAAATAATATAATAGAGAATAATAAAAGAATATAATAGAATATATATAGTATAACGACGTTAGGCTTAACAAATAGGAAATGTACGATGAATAATGAACATAGGTATAGAGAAAACGTAATGAAATTGTATAGGTAGGAGGAGGAATTTAGGTAGGGATGAGCCGGTGAAGCGGTGTACCTCGGATGATCGGGGGTCGACTTTTTAGAGACCTGCCACCAAGGAAGCCGAATCCTGAGTCGCCGTATAGCCCTAGCTGACGGGTGTCCTAGCGGTGATTCCTGACCTAGGCCGGTTCTTCAGTGTCGGAGTACTTCCAGTGACAAGGTGCAACGCGTCCCGTCCGGCACCTTCGAAGAGCACTTTGTCTTCGACTTCACGATACTAGGCTGCTGGGTCAGGGGTGCGGCGGCTTTTATCCCCGACGGATGGTTATTGGCGGGGATGGTATTTGCTATTCAGCTTCTTGATGGCATGTTTCCCAATTGCCGACCGATTTTAGGAAAACCATTCCGGGTCACCTACTTACCGGCTCATACCTGTATATTGAAAATGATGACATTGCGAGCTGTCCGCCTCCGTCAGCGTGGTAGGTTGCGTAATCACGTCACGCTGCGGCTCGTTCGTAACACAGTAGTGTTTTTCAGTGTATTTCGACCCGCTGAATTCAAAAAATGTACTGTCGATATCCAAAACTATGCTTGGAAAAAAGTTATTTTGCTCCGTACGGAAAATGCATACCTGAGATTTTCTAGTTCCAGAATCGATATTGAACTTTGGCAGTTGTGTTTTTCAGTGTATTTCGACCCGCTGAATTCGAAAAATGTACTGTCGATACCCAATGCATAGCTGAGATTCTCTAGTTCCAAAATCGATATTGAACTTTGTAAGTTGTGTATTTCAAAGTATTTTGGACCGCTGAATCCAAACAACGTGATGTCGATCGTCCAAACTATGCTTGAAAAAAAGTTATTTCGCTCCCACGAAAAATGCATACCTGAGATTTTCCAGTTCCAGAATCGATATTAAACTTTGGCAGTAGTGTTTTTTGGTGTATTTCGACCCGCTGAATCCGAAAAATGTACTGCTTGAATTCAAAATTCTACTGAAAAAAAAATCATGTTTCGCAATACGAAAACGTATGCCGGAGATTCTCGTCTCTCAGAATCAATATCAAACTTTTATAGGTGTGTTTTCCGGTGTATTCCGACTCGCTGAATTCAAAAAACATACTGTCGATGGTCAAAACTATGCTTGGGAAGAAGTTATTCCGCTCCGTACGAAAAATGCATACCTGAGATTCTCTAGTTCCAGAATCGATATTGAACTTTGGCAGTAGTGTTTTTCAGTGTATTTCGACCCGCTGAATTCGAAAAATGTACTGTCGATACCCAAAACTATGCTCGAAAAAGAGTTATTTTGCTCCGTACGAAAAATGCATAGCTGTGATTTTCTAGTTCCAAAATCGATATTGAACTTTGAGAGTAGTGTTTTTCAGTGTATTTCGACCCGCTGAATTCAAAAAATGTACTGTTGATGGCCAAAACTATGCTCGGAAAAAAGTTATTTCGCTCCGTACAAAAAATACATACCTGAGATTTTCTAGTTCCAGAATCGATATTAAACATTGGCAGTAGTGTTTTTTGGTGTATTTTGACCCGCTGAATTCAAACAACGTACTGTCGATGGTCAAAACTATGCTTGGAAAAAAGTTATTTTGCTTCGTACGGAAAATGCATACTTGAGATTTTCTAGTTCCAAAATCGATATTGAACTTTGAAAGTATTGTTTTTCAGTGTATTTTGACCCGCTGAATCCAAACAACGTACTGTCGATCGTCAAAACTATGCTTGGAAAAAAGTTATTTTGCTCCGTACGAAAAATGCGTACCTGAGATCTTCTAGTTCCAGAATCGATATTAAACTTTGGCAGTAGTGTTTTTTGGTGTATTTTGACCCGCTGAATCCGAAAAATGTACTGCTTGAATTGAAAATTCTACCGAAAAAAAAATCATGTTTCGCAATACGAAAACGTATGCCCGAGATTCTCGTCTCTCAGAATCAATATCAAACTTTTATAGGTGTGTTTTCCGGTGTATTTCGACCCGCTGAATTCAAAAAACATACTGTCGATGGTCAAAACTATGCTTGGAAAAAAGTTATTCCGCTCCGTACGGAAAATGCATACCTGAGATTTTCTAGTTCCAGAATCGATATTGAACTCTGGCAGTAGTGTTTTTCAGTGTATTTCGACCCGCTGAATTTAAAAAATGTACTGTCGATATCCAAAACTATGCTCGGAAAAAAGTTATTTTGCTCCGTACGAATAATGCATAGCTGTGATTTTCTAGTTCCAAAATCGATTTTGAACTTTGAAAGTATTGTTTTTCAGTGTATTTTGACCCGTTGAATCCAAACAACGTACTGTCGATGATCAAAACTATGCTTCGAAAAAAGTTATTTTGCTCCGTACGAAAAATGCATACCTGAGATCTTCTAGTTCCAGAATCGATATTAAACTTTGGCAGTAGTGTTTTTTGGTGTATTTTGACCCGCTGAATCCAAAAAATGTACTGCTTGAATTGAAAATTCTACCGAAAAAAAAATCATGTTTCGCAATACGAAAACGTATGCCCGAGATTCTCGTCTCTCAGAATCAATATCAAACTTTTATCGGTGTGTTTTCCGTCGTATTTCGACCCGCTGAATTCAAAAAACATACTGTCGATGGTCAAAACTATGCTTTGAAAAAAGTTATTCCGCTCCGTACGGAAAATGCATACCTGAGATTTTCTAGTTCCAGAATCGATATTGAACTCTGGCAGTAGTGTTTTTCAGTGTATTTCGACCCGCTGAATTCGAAAAATGTACTGTCGATAGCCAAAACTATGCTCGGAAAAAAGTTATTTTGCTCCGTACGAAAAATGCATAGCTGTGATTTTCTAGTTCCAAAATCGATATTGAACTTTGAGAGTAGTGTTTTTCAGTGTATTTCGACCCGCTGAATTCAAAAAATGTACTGTCGATATCCGAAACTATGCTCGGAAAAAAGTTATTTTGCTCCGTACGAAAAATGCATAGCTGTGATTTTCTTGTTCCAAAATCGATATTGAACTTTGAAAGTATTGTTTTTCAGTGTATTTTGACCCGTTGAATCCAAACAACGTACTCTCGATCGTCAAAACTATGCTTGGAAAAAAGTTATTTTGCTCCGTACGAAAAATGCGTACCTGAGATCTTCTAGTTCCAGAATCGATATTAAACTTTGGCAGTAGTGTTTTTTGGTGTATTTTGACCCGCTGAATCCAAAAAATGTACTGCTTGAATTGAAAATTCTACCGAAAAAAAAATCATGTTTCGCAATACGAAAACGTATGCCCGAGATTCTCGTCTCTCAGAATCAATATCAAACTTTTATCGGTGTGTTTTCCGTCGTATTTTGACCCGCTGAATTCAAAAAACATACTGTCGATGGTCAAAACTATGCTTGGAAAAAAGTTATTTCGCTCCTTACGGAAAATGCATACCTGAGATTTTCTAGATCCAGAATCGATATTGAACTTTGGCAGTAGTGTTTTCCAGTGTATTTCGACCCGCTGAATTCAAAAAATGTACTGTCGATATCCAAAACTATGCTTGGAAAAAAGTTATTTTGCTCCGTACGGAAAATGCATACCTGAGATTTTCTAGTTCCAGAATCGATATTGAACTTTGGCAGTTGTGTTTTTCAGTGTATTTCGACCCGCTGAATTCGAAAAATGTACTGTCGATACCCAAAACTATGCTTGGAAAAAAGTTATTTTGCTCCGTACGAGAAATGCATAGCTGAGATTCTCTAGTTCCAAAATCGATATTGAACTTTGTAAGTTGTGTATTTCAAAGTATTTTGGACCGCTGAATCCAAACAACGTGATGTCGATCGTCCAAACTATGCTTGAAAAAAAGTTATTTCGCTCCCACGAAAAATGCATACCTGAGATTTTCCAGTTCCAGAATCGATATTAAACTTTGGCAGTAGTGTTTTTTGGTGTATTTCGACCCGCTGAATCCAAAAAATGTACCGCTTGAATTCAAAATTCTACTGAAAAAAAAATCATGTTTCGCAATACGAAAACGTATGCCGGAGATTCTCGTCTCTCAGAATCAATATCAAACTTTTATAGGTGTGTTTTCCGGTGTATTCCGACTCGCTGAATTCAAAAAACATACTGTCGATGGTCAAAACTATGCTTGGGAAGAAGTTATTCCGCTCCGTACGAAAAATGCATACCTGAGATTCTCTAGTTCCAGAATCGATATTGAACTCTGGCAGTAGTGTTTTTCAGTGTATTTCGACCCGCTGAATTCGAAAAATGTACTGTCGATAGCCAAAACTATGCTCGGAAAAAAGTTATTTTGCTCCGTACGAAAAATGCATAGCTGTGATTTTCTAGTTCCAAAATCGATATTGAACTTTGAGAGTAGTGTTTTTCAGTGTATTTCGACCCGCTGAATTCAAAAAATGTACTGTCGATATCCGAAACTATGCTCGGAAAAAAGTTATTTTGCTCCGTACGAAAAATGCATAGCTGTGATTTTCTTGTTCCAAAATCGATATTGAACTTTGAAAGTATTGTTTTTCAGTGTATTTTGACCCGTTGAATCCAAACAACGTACTGTCGATCGTCGAAACTATGCTTGGAAAAAAGTTATTTTGCTCCGTACGAAAAATGCGTACCTGAGATCTTCTAGTTCCAGAATCGATATTAAACTTTGGCAGTAGTGTTTTTTGGTGTATTTTGACCCGCTGAATCCGAAAAATGTACTGCTTGAATTGAAAATTCTACCGAAAAAAAAATCATGTTTCGCAATACGAAAACGTATGCCCGAGATTCTCGTCTCTCAGAATCAATATCAAACTTTTATCGGTGTGTTTTCCGTCGTATTTCGACCCGCTGAATTCAAAAAACATACTGTCGATGGTCAAAACTATGCTTGGAAAAAAGTTATTCCGCTCCGTACGGAAAATGCATACCTGAGATTTTCTAGTTCCAGAATCGATATTGAACTCTGGCAGTAGTGTTTTTCAGTGTATTTCGACCCGCTGAATTCGAAAAATGTACTGTCGATGGCCAAAACTATGCTCGGAAAAAAGTTATTTTGCTCCGTACGAAAAATGCATAGCTGTGATTTTCTAGTTCCAAAATCGATATTGAACTTTGAGAGTAGTGTTTTTCAGTGTATTTCGACCCGCTGAATTCAAAAAATGTACTGTCGATATCCAAAACTATGCTCGGAAAAAAGTTATTTTGCTCCGTACGAAAAAGCATAGCTGTGATTTTCTTGTTCCAAAATCGATATTGAACTTTGAAAGTATTGTTTTTCAGTGTATTTTGACCCGTTGAATCCAAACAACGTACTGTCGATTGTCAAAACTATGCTTGGAGAAAAGTTATTTTGCTCCGTACGAAAAATGCATACCTGAGATCTTCTAGTTCCAGAATCGATATTAAAGTTTGGCAGTAGTGTTTTTTGGTGTATTTTGACTCGCTGAATCCAAAAAATGTACTGCTTGAATTGAAAATTCTACCGAAAAAAAAATCATGTTTCGCAATACGAAAACGTATGCCCGAGATTCTCGTCTCTCAGAATCAATATCAAACTTTTGTCGGTGTGTTTTCCGTCGTATTTCGACCCGCTGAATTTAAAAAACATACTGTCGATGGTCAAAACTATGCTTGGAAAAAAGTTATTCCGCTCCGTACGGAAAATGCATACCTGAGATTTTCTAGTTCCAGAATCGATATTGAACTCTGGCAGTAGTGTTTTCCAGTGTATTTCGACCCGCTGAATTCGAAAAATGTACTGTCGATAGCCAAAACTATGCTCGGAAAAAAGTTATTTTGCTCCGTACGAAAAATGCATAGCTGTGATTTTCTAGTTCCAAAATCGATATTGAACTTTGAGAGTAGTGTTTTTCAGTGTATTTCGACCCGCTGAATTCAAAAAATGTACTGTCGATATCCGAAACTATGCTCGGAAAAAAGTTATTTTGCTCCGTACGAAAAATGCATAGCTGTGATTTTCTTGTTCCAAAATCGATATTGAACTTTGAAAGTATTGTTTTTCAGTGTATTTTGACCCGTTGAATTCAAACAACGTACTGTCGATCGTCGAAACTATGCTTGGAAAAAAGTTATTTTGCTCCGTACGAAAAATGCGTACCTGAGATCTTCTAGTTCCAGAATCGATATTAAACTTTGGCAGTAGTGTTTTTTGGTGTATTTTGACCCGCTGAATCCGAAAAATGTACTGCTTGAATTGAAAATTCTACCGAAAAAAAAATCATGTTTCGCAATACGAAAACGTATGCCCGAGATTCTCGTCTCTCAGAATCAATATCAAACTTTTATCGGTGTGTTTTCCGTCGTATTTCGACCCGCTGAATTTAAAAAACATACTGTCGATGGTCAAAACTATGCTTGGAAAAAAGTTATTCCGCTCCGTACGGAAAATGCATACCTGAGATTTTCTAGTTCCAGAATCGATATTGAACTCTGGCAGTAGTGTTTTTCAGTGTATTTCGACCCGCTGAATTCGAAAAATGTACTGTCGATAGCCAAAACTATGCTCGGAAAAAAGTTATTTTGCTCCGTACGAAAAATGCATAGCTGTGATTTTCTAGTTCCAAAATCGATATTGAACTTTGAGAGTAGTGTTTTTCAGTGTATTTCGACCCGCTGAATTCAAAAAATGTACTGTCGATATCCGAAACTATGCTCGGAAAAAAGTTATTTTGCTCCGTACGAAAAATGCATAGCTGTGATTTTCTTGTTCCAAAATCGATATTGAACTTTGAAAGTATTGTTTTTCAGTGTATTTTGACCCGTTGAATCCAAACAACGTACTGTCGATCGTCGAAACTATGCTTGGAAAAAAGTTATTTTGCTCCGTACGAAAAATGCGTACCTGAGATCTTCTAGTTCCAGAATCGATATTAAACTTTGGCAGTAGTGTTTTTTGGTGTATTTTGAGTCGCTGAATCCGAAAAATGTACTGCTTGAATTGAAAATTCTACCGAAAAAAAAATCATGTTTCGCAATACGAAAACGTATGCCCGAGATTCTCGTCTCTCAGAATCAATATCAAACTTTTATCGGTGTGTTTTCCGTCGTATTTCGACCCGCTGAATTCAAAAAACATACTGTCGATGGTCAAAACTATGCTTGGAAAAAAGTTATTCCGCTCCGTACGGAAAATGCATACCTGAGATTTTCTAGTTCCAGAATCGATATTGAACTCTGGCAGTAGTGTTTTCCAGTGTATTTCGACCCGCTGAATTCGAAAAATGTACTGTCGATAGCCAAAACTATGCTCGGAAAAAAGTTATTTTGCTCCGTACGAAAAATGCATAGCTGTGATTTTCTAGTTCCAAAATCGATATTGAACTTTGAGAGTAGTGTTTTTCAGTGTATTTCGACCCGCTGAATTCAAAAAATGTACTGTCGATATCCGAAACTATGCTCGGAAAAAAGTTATTTTGCTCCGTACGAAAAATGCATAGCTGTGATTTTTTTGTTCCAAAATCGATATTGAACTTTGAAAGTATTGTTTTTCAGTGTATTTTGACCCGTTGAATCCAAACAACGTACTGTCGATCGTCGAAACTATGCTTGGAAAAAAGTTATTTTGCTCCGTACGAAAAATGCGTACCTGAGATCTTCTAGTTCCAGAATCGATATTAAACTTTGGCAGTAGTGTTTTTTGGTGTATTTTGACCCGCTGAATCCGAAAAATGTACTGCTTGAATTGAAAATTCTACCGAAAAAAAAATCATGTTTCGCAATACGAAAACGTATGCCCGAGATTCTCGTCTCTCAGAATCAATATCAAACTTTTATCGGTGTGTTTTCCGTCGTATTTCGACCCGCTGAATTCAAAAAACATACTGTCGATGGTCAAAACTATGCTTGGAAAAAAGTTATTCCGCTCCGTACGGAAAATGCATACCTGAGATTTTCTAGTTCCAGAATCGATATTGAACTCTGGCAGTAGTGTTTTTCAGTGTATTTCGACCCGCTGAATTCGAAAAATGTACTGTCGATGGCCAAAACTATGCTCGGAAAAAAGTTATTTTGCTCCGTACGAAAAATGCATAGCTGTGATTTTCTAGTTCCAAAATCGATATTGAACTTTGAGAGTAGTGTTTTTCAGTGTATTTCGACCCGCTGAATTCAAAAAATGTACTGTCGATATCCAAAACTATGCTCGGAAAAAAGTTATTTTGCTCCGTACGAAAAATGCATAGCTGTGATTTTCTTGTTCCAAAATCGATATTGAACTTTGAAAGTATTGTTTTTCAGTGTATTTTGACCCGTTGAATCCAAACAACGTACTGTCGATTGTCAAAACTATGCTTGGAGAAAAGTTATTTTGCTCCGTACGAAAAATGCATACCTGAGATCTTCTAGTTCCAGAATCGATATTAAAGTTTGGCAGTAGTGTTTTTTGGTGTATTTTGACCCGCTGAATCCAAAAAATGTACTGCTTGAATTGAAAATTCTACCGAAAAAAAAATCATGTTTCGCAATACGAAAACGTATGCCCGAGATTCTCGTCTCTCAGAATCAATATCAAACTTTTATCGGTGTGTTTTCCGTCGTATTTCGACCCGCTGAATTTAAAAAACATACTGTCGATGGTCAAAACTATGCTTGGAAAAAAGTTATTCCGCTCCGTACGGAAAATGCATACCTGAGATTTTCTAGTTCCAGAATCGATATTGAACTTTGGCAGTAGTGTTTTTCAGTGTATTTCGACCCGCTGAATTCGAAAAATGTACTGTCGATAGCCAAAACTATGCTCGGAAAAAAGTTATTTTGCTCCGTACGAAAAATGCATAGCTGTGATTTTCTAGTTCCAAAATCGATATTGAACTTTGAGAGTAGTGTTTTTCAGTGTATTTCGACCCGCTGAATTCAAAAAATGTACTGTCGATATCCGAAACTATGCTCGGAAAAAAGTTATTTTGCTCCGTACGAAAAATGCATACCTGAGATCTTCTAGTTCCAGAATCGATATTAAACTTTGGCAGTAGTGTTTTTTGGTGTATTTTGACCCGCTGAATCCAAAAAATGTACTGCTTGAATTGAAAATTCTACCGAAAAAAAAATCATGTTTCGCAATACGAAAACGTATGCCCGAGATTCTCGTCTCTCAGAATCAATATCAAACTTTTATCGGTGTGTTTTCCGTCGTATTTCGACCCGCTGAATTCAAAAAACATACTGTCGATGGTCAAAACTATGCTTTGAAAAAAGTTATTCCGCTCCGTACGGAAAATGCATACCTGAGATTTTCTAGTTCCAGAATCGATATTGAACTCTGGCAGTAGTGTTTTTCAGTGTATTTCGACCCGCTGAATTCGAAAAATGTACTGTCGATACCCAAAACTATGCTCGGAAAAAAGTTATTTTGCTCCGTACGAAAAATGCATAGCTGTGATTTTCTAGTTCCAAAATCGATATTGAACTTTGAGAGTAGTGTTTTTCAGTGTATTTCGACCCGCTGAATTCAAAAAATGTACTGTCGATATCCGAAACTATGCTCGGAAAAAAGTTATTTTGCTCCGTACGAAAAATGCATAGCTGTGATTTTCTTGTTCCAAAATCGATATTGAACTTTGAAAGTATTGTTTTTCAGTGTATTTTGACCCGTTGAATCCAAACAACGTACTGTCGATCGTCAAAACTATGCTTGGAAAAAAGTTATTTTGCTCCGTACGAAAAATGCGTACCTGAGATCTTCTAGTTCCAGAATCGATATTAAACTTTGGCAGTAGTGTTTTTTGGTGTATTTTGACCCGCTGAATCCAAAAAATGTACTGCTTGAATTGAAAATTCTACCGAAAAAAAAATCATGTTTCGCAATACGAAAACGTATGCCCGAGATTCTCGTCTCTCAGAATCAATATCAAACTTTTATCGGTGTGTTTTCCGTCGTATTTCGACCCGCTGAATTCAAAAAACATACTGTCGATGGTCAAAACTATGCTTGGAAAAAAGTTATTTCGCTCCTTACGGAAAATGCATACCCGAGATTTTCTAGATCCAGAATCGATATTGGACTTTGGCAGTAGTGTTTTCCAGTGTATTTCGACCCGCTGAATTCAAAAAATGTACTGTCGATATCCAAAACTATGCTTGGAAAAAAGTTATTTTGCTCCGTACGGAAAATGCATACCTGAGATTTTCTAGTTCCAGAATCGATATTGAACTTTGGCAGTTGTGTTTTTCAGTGTATTTCGACCCGCTGAATTCGAAAAATGTACTGTCGATACCCAAAACTATGCTTGGAAAAAAGTTATTTTGCTCCGTACGAGAAATGCATGGCTGAGATTCTCTAGTTCCAAAATCGATATTGAACTTTTTAAGTTGTGTATTTCAAAGTATTTTGGACCGCTGAATCCAAACAACGTGATGTCGATCGTCCAAACTATGCTTGAAAAAAAGTTATTTCGCTCCCACGAAAAATGCATACCTGAGATTTTCCAGTTCCAGAATCGATATTAAACTTTGGCAGTAGTGTTTTTTGGTGTATTTCGACCCGCTGAATCCAAAAAATGTACTGCTTGAATTCAAAATTCTACTGAAAAAAAAATCATGTTTCGCAATACGAAAACGTACGCCGGAGATTCTCGTCTCTCAGAATCAATATCAAACTTTTATAGGTGTGTTTTCCGGTGTATTCCGACTCGCTGAATTCAAAAAACATACTGTCGATGGTCAAAACTATGCTTGGGAAGAAGTTATTCCGCTCCGTACGAAAAATGCATACCTGAGATTCTCTAGTTCCAGAATCGATATTGAACTTTGGCAGTAGTGTTTTTCAGTGTATTTCGACCCGCTGAATTCAAAAAATGTACTGTTGATGGCCAAAACTATGCTCGGAAAAAAGTTATTTCGCTCCGTACAAAAAATACATACCTGAGATTTTCTAGTTCCAGAATCGATATTAAACATTGGCAGTAGTGTTTTTTGGTGTATTTTGACCCGCTGAATTCAAACAACGTACTGTCGATGGTCAAAACTATGCTTGGAAAAAAGTTATTTTGCTTCGTACGGAAAATGCATACTTGAGATTTTCTAGTTCCAAAATCGATATTGAACTTTGAAAGTATTGTTTTTCAGTGTATTTTGACCCGATGAATCCAAACAACGTACTGTCGATCGTCAAAACTCTGCTTGGAAAAAAGTTATTTTGCTCCGTACGAAAAATGCGTACCTGAGATCTTCTAGTTCCAGAAACGATATTAAACTTTGGCAGTAGTGTTTTTTGGTGTATTTTGACCCGCTGAATCCGAAAAATGTACTGCTTGAATTGAAAATTCTACCGAAAAAAAAATCATGTTTCGCAATACGAAAACGTATGCCCGAGATTCTCGTCTCTCAGAATCAATATCAAACTTTTATAGGTGTGTTTTCCGGTGTATTTCGACCCGCTGAATTCAAAAAACATACTGTCGATGGTCAAAACTATGCTTGGAAAAAAGTTATTCCGCTCCGTACGGAAAATGCATACCTGAGATTTTCTAGTTCCAGAATCGATATTGAACTCTGGCAGTAGTGTTTTTCAGTGTATTTCGACCCGCTGAATTTAAAAAATGTACTGTCGATATCCAAAACTATGCTCGGAAAAAAGTTATTTTGCTCCGTACGAATAATGCATAGCTGTGATTTTCTAGTTCCAAAATCGATTTTGAACTTTGAAAGTATTGTTTTTCAGTGTATTTTGACCCGTTGAATCCAAACAACGTACTGTCGATGATCAAAACTATGCTTCGAAAAAAGTTATTTTGCTCCGTACGAAAAATGCATACCTGAGATCTTCTAGTTCCAGAATCGATATTAAACTTTGGCAGTAGTGTTTTTTGGTGTATTTTGACCCGCTAAATCCAAAAAATGTACTGCTTGAATTGAAAATTCTACCGAAAAAAAAATCATGTTTCGCAATACGAAAACGTATGCCCGAGATTCTCGTCTCTCAGAATCAATATCAAACTTTTATCGGTGTGTTTTCCGTCGTATTTCGACCCGCTGAATTCAAAAAACATACTGTCGATGGTCAAAACTATGCTTTGAAAAAAGTTATTCCGCTCCGTACGGAAAATGCATACCTGAGATTTTCTAGTTCCAGAATCGATATTGAACTCTGGCAGTAGTGTTTTTCAGTGTATTTCGACCCGCTGAATTCGAAAAATGTACTGTCGATGGCCAAAACTATGCTCGGAAAAAAGTTATTTTGCTCCGTACGAAAAATGCATAGCTGTGATTTTCTAGTTCCAAAATCGATATTGAACTTTGAGAGTAGTGTTTTTCAGTGTATTTCGACCCGCTGAATTCAAAAAATGTACTGTCGATATCCGAAACTATGCTCGGAAAAAAGTTATTTTGCTCCGTACGAAAAATGCATAGCTGTGATTTTCTTGTTCCAAAATCGATATTGAACTTTGAAAGTATTGTTTTTCAGTGTATTTTGACCCGTTGAATCCAAACAACGTACTGTCGATCGTCAAAACTATGCTTGGAAAAAAGTTATTTTGCTCCGTACGAAAAATGCGTACCTGAGATCTTCTAGTTCCAGAATCGATATTAAACTTTGGCAGTAGTGTTTTTTGGTGTTTTTTGACCCGCTGAATCCAAAAAATGTACTGCTTGAATTGAAAATTCTACCGAAAAAAAAATCATTTTTCGCAATACGAAAACGTATGCCCGAGATTCTCGTCTCTCAGAATCAATATCAAACTTTTATCGGTGTGTTTTCCGTCGTATTTCGACCCGCTGAATTCAAAAAACATACTGTCGATGGTCAAAACTATGCTTGGAAAAAAGTTATTCCGCTCCGTACGGAAAATGCATACCTGAGATTTTCTAGTTCCAGAATCGATATTGAACTCTGGCAGTAGTGTTTTTCAGTGTATTTCGACCCGCTGAATTCGAAAAATGTACTGTCGATGGCCAAAACTATGCTCGGAAAAAAGTTATTTTGCTCCGTACGAAAAATGCATAGCTGTGATTTTCTTGTTCCAAAATCGATATTGAACTTTGAAAGTATTGTTTTTCAGTGTATTTTGACCCGTTGAATCCAAACAACGTACTGTCGATTGTCAAAACTATGCTTGGAGAAAAGTTATTTTGCTCCGTACGAAAAATGCATACCTGAGATCTTCTAGTTCCAGAATCGATATTAAAGTTTGGCAGTAGTGTTTTTTGGTGTATTTTGACCCGCTGAATCCAAAAAATGTACTGCTTGAATTGAAAATTCTACCGAAAAAAAAATCATGTTTCGCAATACGAAAACGTATGCCCGAGATTCTCGTCTCTCAGAATCAATATCAAACTTTTATCGGTGTGTTTTCCGTCGTATTTCGACCCGCTGAATTTAAAAAACATACTGTCGATGGTCAAAACTATGCTTGGAAAAAAGTTATTCCGCTCCGTACGGAAAATGCATACCTGAGATTTTCTAGTTCCAGAATCGATATTGAACTCTGGCAGTAGTGTTTTTCAGTGTATTTCGACCCGCTGAATTCGAAAAATGTACTGTCGATAGCCAAAACTATGCTCGGAAAAAAGTTATTTTGCTCCGTACGAAAAATGCATAGCTGTGATTTTCTAGTTCCAAAATCGATATTGAACTTTGAGAGTAGTGTTTTACAGTGTATTTCGACCCGCTGAATTCAAAAAATGTACTGTCGATATCCGAAACTATGCTCGGAAAAAAGTTATTTTGCTCCGTACGAAAAATGCATAGCTGTGATTTTCTTGTTCCAAAATCGATATTGAACTTTGAAAGTATTGTTTTTCAGTGTATTTTGACCCGTTGAATCCAAACAACGTACTGTCGATCGTCGAAACTATGCTTGGAAAAAAGTTATTTTGCTCCGTACGAAAAATGCGTACCTGAGATCTTCTAGTTCCAGAATCGATATTAAACTTTGGCAGTAGTGTTTTTTGGTGTATTTTGACCCGCTGAATCCGAAAAATGTACTGCTTGAATTGAAAATTCTACCGAAAAAAAAATCATGTTTCGCAATACGAAAACGTATGCCCGAGATTCTCGTCTCTCAGAATCAATATCAAACTTTTATCGGTGTGTTTTCCGTCGTATTTCGACCCGCTGAATTCAAAAAACATACTATCGATGGTCAAAACTATGCTTGGAAAAAAGTTATTCCGCTCCGTACGGAAAATGCATACCTGAGATTTTCTAGTTCCAGAATCGATATTGAACTCTGGCAGTAGTGTTTTTCAGTGTATTTCGACCCGCTGAATTCGAAAAATGTACTGTCGATGGCCAAAACTATGCTCGGAAAAAAGTTATTTTGCTCCGTACGAAAAATGCATAGCTGTGATTTTCTAGTTCCAAAATCGATATTGAACTTTGAGAGTAGTGTTTTTCAGTGTATTTCGACCCGCTGAATTCAAAAAATGTACTGTCGATATCCAAAACTATGCTCGGAAAAAAGTTATTTTGCTCCGTACGAAAAATGCATAGCTGTGATTTTCTTGTTCCAAAATCGATATTGAACTTTGAAAGTATTGTTTTTCAGTGTATTTTGACCCGTTGAATCCAAACAACGTACTGTCGATTGTCAAAACTATGCTTGGAGAAAAGTTATTTTGCTCCGTACGAAAAATGCATACCTGAGATCTTCTAGTTCCAGAATCGATATTAAAGTTTGGCAGTAGTGTTTTTTGGTGTATTTTGACCCGCTGAATCCAAAAAATGTACTGCTTGAATTGAAAATTCTACCGAAAAAAAAATCATGTTTCGCAATACGAAAACGTATGCCCGAGATTCTCGTCTCTCAGAATCAATATCAAACTTTTATCGGTGTGTTTTCCGTCGTATTTCGACCCGCTGAATTCAAAAAACATACTGTCGATGGTCAAAACTATGCTTTGAAAAAAGTTATTCCGCTCCGTACGGAAAATGCATACCTGAGATTTTCTAGTTCCAGAATCGATATTGAACTCTGGCAGTAGTGATATTCAGTGTATTTCGACCCGCTGAATTCGAAAAATGTACTGTCGATAGCCAAAACTATGCTCGGAAAAAAGTTATTTTGCTCCGTACGAAAAATGCATAGCTGTGATTTTCTAGTTCCAAAATCGATATTGAACTTTGAGAGTAGTGTTTTTCAGTGTATTTCGACCCGCTGAATTCAAAAAATGTACTGTCGATATCCGAAACTATGCTCGGAAAAAAGTTATTTTGCTCCGTACGAAAAATGCATAGCTGTGATTTTCTTGTTCCAAAATCGATATTGAACTTTGAAAGTATTGTTTTTCAGTGTATTTTGACCCGTTGAATCCAAACAACGTACTGTCGATCGTCGAAACTATGCTTGGAAAAAAGTTATTTTGCTCCGTACGAAAAATGCGTACCTGAGATCTTCTAGTTCCAGAATCGATATTAAACTTTGGCAGTAGTGTTTTTTGGTGTATTTTGAGTCGCTGAATCCGAAAAATGTACTGCTTGAATTGAAAATTCTACCGAAAAAAAAATCATGTTTCGCAATACGAAAACGTATGCCCGAGATTCTCGTCTCTCAGAATCAATATCAAACTTTTATCGGTGTGTTTTCCGTCTTATTTCGACCCGCTGAATTCAAAAAACATACTGTCGATGGTCAAAACTATGCTTGGAAAAAAGTTATTCCGCTCCGTACGGAAAATGCATACCTGAGATTTTCTAGTTCCAGAATCGATATTGAACTCTGGCAGTAGTGTTTTCCAGTGTATTTCGACCCGCTGAATTCGAAAAATGTACTGTCGATAGCCAAAACTATGCTCGGAAAAAAGTTATTTTGCTCCGTACGAAAAATGCATAGCTGTGATTTTCTAGTTCCAAAATCGATATTGAACTTTGAGAGTAGTGTTTTTCAGTGTATTTCGACCCGCTGAATTCAAAAAATGTACTGTCGATATCCGAAACTATGCTCGGAAAAAAGTTATTTTGCTCCGTACGAAAAATGCATAGCTGTGATTTTTTTGTTCCAAAATCGATATTGAACTTTGAAAGTATTGTTTTTCAGTGTATTTTGACCCGTTGAATCCAAACAACGTACTGTCGATCGTCGAAACTATGCTTGGAAAAAAGTTATTTTGCTCCGTACGAAAAATGCGTACCTGAGATCTTCTAGTTCCAGAATCGATATTAAACTTTGGCAGTAGTGTTTTTTGGTGTATTTTGACCCGCTGAATCCGAAAAATGTACTGCTTGAATTGAAAATTCTACCGAAAAAAAAATCATGTTTCGCAATACGAAAACGTATGCCCGAGATTCTCGTCTCTCAGAATCAATATCAAACTTTTATCGGTGTGTTTTCCGTCGTATTTCGACCCGCTGAATTCAAAAAACATACTGTCGATGGTCAAAACTATGCTTGGAAAAAAGTTATTCCGCTCCGTACGGAAAATGCATACCTGAGATTTTCTAGTTCCAGAATCGATATTGAACTCTGGCAGTAGTGTTTTTCAGTGTATTTCGACCCGCTGAATTCGAAAAATGTACTGTCGATGGCCAAAACTATGCTCGGAAAAAAGTTATTTTGCTCCGTACGAAAAATGCATAGCTGTGATTTTCTAGTTCCAAAATCGATATTGAACTTTGAGAGTAGTGTTTTTCAGTGTATTTCGACCCGCTGAATTCAAAAAATGTACTGTCGATATCCAAAACTATGCTCGGAAAAAAGTTATTTTGCTCCGTACGAAAAATGCATAGCTGTGATTTTCTTGTTCCAAAATCGATATTGAACTTTGAAAGTATTGTTTTTCAGTGTATTTTGACCCGTTGAATCCAAACAACGTACTGTCGATCGTCAAAACTATGCTTGGAAAAAAGTTATTTTGCTCCGTACGAAAAATGCGTACCTGAGATCTTCTAGTTCCAGAATCGATATTAAACTTTGGCAGTAGTGTTTTTTGGTGTTTTTTGACCCGCTGAATCCAAAAAATGTACTGCTTGAATTGAAAATTCTACCGAAAAAAAAATCATTTTTCGCAATACGAAAACGTATGCCCGAGATTCTCGTCTCTCAGAATCAATATCAAACTTTTATCGGTGTGTTTTCCGTCGTATTTCGACCCGCTGAATTCAAAAAACATACTGTCGATGGTCAAAACTATGCTTGGAAAAAAGTTATTCCGCTCCGTACGGAAAATGCATACCTGAGATTTTCTAGTTCCAGAATCGATATTGAACTCTGGCAGTAGTGTTTTTCAGTGTATTTCGACCCGCTGAATTCGAAAAATGTACTGTCGATGGCCAAAACTATGCTCGGAAAAAAGTTATTTTGCTCCGTACGAAAAATGCATAGCTGTGATTTTCTTGTTCCAAAATCGATATTGAACTTTGAAAGTATTGTTTTTCAGTGTATTTTGACCCGTTGAATCCAAACAACGTACTGTCGATTGTCAAAACTATGCTTGGAGAAAAGTTATTTTGCTCCGTACGAAAAATGCATACCTGAGATCTTCTAGTTCCAGAATCGATATTAAAGTTTGGCAGTAGTGTTTTTTGGTGTATTTTGACCCGCTGAATCCAAAAAATGTACTGCTTGAATTGAAAATTCTACCGAAAAAAAAATCATGTTTCGCAATACGAAAACGTATGCCCGAGATTCTCGTCTCTCAGAATCAATATCAAACTTTTATCGGTGTGTTTTCCGTCGTATTTCGACCCGCTGAATTTAAAAAACATACTGTCGATGGTCAAAACTATGCTTGGAAAAAAGTTATTCCGCTCCGTACGGAAAATGCATACCTGAGATTTTCTAGTTCCAGAATCGATATTGAACTCTGGCAGTAGTGTTTTTCAGTGTATTTCGACCCGCTGAATTCGAAAAATGTACTGTCGATAGCCAAAACTATGCTCGGAAAAAAGTTATTTTGCTCCGTACGAAAAATGCATAGCTGTGATTTTCTAGTTCCAAAATCGATATTGAACTTTGAGAGTAGTGTTTTACAGTGTATTTCGACCCGCTGAATTCAAAAAATGTACTGTCGATATCCGAAACTATGCTCGGAAAAAAGTTATTTTGCTCCGTACGAAAAATGCATAGCTGTGATTTTCTTGTTCCAAAATCGATATTGAACTTTGAAAGTATTGTTTTTCAGTGTATTTTGACCCGTTGAATCCAAACAACGTACTGTCGATCGTCGAAACTATGCTTGGAAAAAAGTTATTTTGCTCCGTACGAAAAATGCGTACCTGAGATCTTCTAGTTCCAGAATCGATATTAAACTTTGGCAGTAGTGTTTTTTGGTGTATTTTGACCCGCTGAATCCGAAAAATGTACTGCTTGAATTGAAAATTCTACCGAAAAAAAAATCATGTTTCGCAATACGAAAACGTATGCCCGAGATTCTCGTCTCTCAGAATCAATATCAAACTTTTATCGGTGTGTTTTCCGTCGTATTTCGACCCGCTGAATTCAAAAAACATACTATCGATGGTCAAAACTATGCTTGGAAAAAAGTTATTCCGCTCCGTACGGAAAATGCATACCTGAGATTTTCTAGTTCCAGAATCGATATTGAACTCTGGCAGTAGTGTTTTTCAGTGTATTTCGACCCGCTGAATTCGAAAAATGTACTGTCGATGGCCAAAACTATGCTCGGAAAAAAGTTATTTTGCTCCGTACGAAAAATGCATAGCTGTGATTTTCTAGTTCCAAAATCGATATTGAACTTTGAGAGTAGTGTTTTTCAGTGTATTTCGACCCGCTGAATTCAAAAAATGTACTGTCGATATCCAAAACTATGCTCGGAAAAAAGTTATTTTGCTCCGTACGAAAAATGCATAGCTGTGATTTTCTTGTTCCAAAATCGATATTGAACTTTGAAAGTATTGTTTTTCAGTGTATTTTGACCCGTTGAATCCAAACAACGTACTGTCGATTGTCAAAACTATGCTTGGAGAAAAGTTATTTTGCTCCGTACGAAAAATGCATACCTGAGATCTTCTAGTTCCAGAATCGATATTAAAGTTTGGCAGTAGTGTTTTTTGGTGTATTTTGACCCGCTGAATCCAAAAAATGTACTGCTTGAATTGAAAATTCTACCGAAAAAAAAATCATGTTTCGCAATACGAAAACGTATGCCCGAGATTCTCGTCTCTCAGAATCAATATCAAACTTTTATCGGTGTGTTTTCCGTCGTATTTCGACCCGCTGAATTCAAAAAACATACTGTCGATGGTCAAAACTATGCTTTGAAAAAAGTTATTCCGCTCCGTACGGAAAATGCATACCTGAGATTTTCTAGTTCCAGAATCGATATTGAACTCTGGCAGTAGTGATATTCAGTGTATTTCGACCCGCTGAATTCGAAAAATGTACTGTCGATAGCCAAAACTATGCTCGGAAAAAAGTTATTTTGCTCCGTACGAAAAATGCATAGCTGTGATTTTCTAGTTCCAAAATCGATATTGAACTTTGAGAGTAGTGTTTTTCAGTGTATTTCGACCCGCTGAATTCAAAAAATGTACTGTCGATATCCGAAACTATGCTCGGAAAAAAGTTATTTTGCTCCGTACGAAAAATGCATAGCTGTGATTTTCTTGTTCCAAAATCGATATTGAACTTTGAAAGTATTGTTTTTCAGTGTATTTTGACCCGTTGAATCCAAACAACGTACTGTCGATCGTCGAAACTATGCTTGGAAAAAAGTTATTTTGCTCCGTACGAAAAATGCGTACCTGAGATCTTCTAGTTCCAGAATCGATATTAAACTTTGGCAGTAGTGTTTTTTGGTGTATTTTGAGTCGCTGAATCCGAAAAATGTACTGCTTGAATTGAAAATTCTACCGAAAAAAAAATCATGTTTCGCAATACGAAAACGTATGCCCGAGATTCTCGTCTCTCAGAATCAATATCAAACTTTTATCGGTGTGTTTTCCGTCGTATTTCGACCCGCTGAATTCAAAAAACATACTGTCGATGGTCAAAACTATGCTTGGAAAAAAGTTATTCCGCTCCGTACGGAAAATGCATACCTGAGATTTTCTAGTTCCAGAATCGATATTGAACTCTGGCAGTAGTGTTTTCCAGTGTATTTCGACCCGCTGAATTCGAAAAATGTACTGTCGATAGCCAAAACTATGCTCGGAAAAAAGTTATTTTGCTCCGTACGAAAAATGCATAGCTGTGATTTTCTAGTTCCAAAATCGATATTGAACTTTGAGAGTAGTGTTTTTCAGTGTATTTCGACCCGCTGAATTCAAAAAATGTACTGTCGATATCCGAAACTATGCTCGGAAAAAAGTTATTTTGCTCCGTACGAAAAATGCATAGCTGTGATTTTTTTGTTCCAAAATCGATATTGAACTTTGAAAGTATTGTTTTTCAGTGTATTTTGACCCGTTGAATCCAAACAACGTACTGTCGATCGTCGAAACTATGCTTGGAAAAAAGTTATTTTGCTCCGTACGAAAAATGCGTACCTGAGATCTTCTAGTTCCAGAATCGATATTAAACTTTGGCAGTAGTGTTTTTTGGTGTATTTTGACCCGCTGAATCCGAAAAATGTACTGCTTGAATTGAAAATTCTACCGAAAAAAAAATCATGTTTCGCAATACGAAAACGTATGCCCGAGATTCTCGTCTCTCAGAATCAATATCAAACTTTTATCGGTGTGTTTTCCGTCGTATTTCGACCCGCTGAATTCAAAAAACATACTGTCGATGGTCAAAACTATGCTTGGAAAAAAGTTATTCCGCTCCGTACGGAAAATGCATACCTGAGATTTTCTAGTTCCAGAATCGATATTGAACTCTGGCAGTAGTGTTTTTCAGTGTATTTCGACCCGCTGAATTCGAAAAATGTACTGTCGATGGCCAAAACTATGCTCGGAAAAAAGTTATTTTGCTCCGTACGAAAAATGCATAGCTGTGATTTTCTAGTTCCAAAATCGATATTGAACTTTGAGAGTAGTGTTTTTCAGTGTATTTCGACCCGCTGAATTCAAAAAATGTACTGTCGATATCCAAAACTATGCTCGGAAAAAAGTTATTTTGCTCCGTACGAAAAATGCATAGCTGTGATTTTCTTGTTCCAAAATCGATATTGAACTTTGAAAGTATTGTTTTTCAGTGTATTTTGACCCGTTGAATCCAAACAACGTACTGTCGATTGTCAAAACTATGCTTGGAGAAAAGTTATTTTGCTCCGTACGAAAAATGCATACCTGAGATCTTCTAGTTCCAGAATCGATATTAAAGTTTGGCAGTAGTGTTTTTTGGTGTATTTTGACCCGCTGAATCCAAAAAATGTACTGCTTGAATTGAAAATTCTACCGAAAAAAAAATCATGTTTCGCAATACGAAAACGTATGCCCGAGATTCTCGTCTCTCAGAATCAATATCAAACTTTTATCGGTGTGTTTTCCGTCGTATTTCGACCCGCTGAATTTAAAAAACATACTGTCGATGGTCAAAACTATGCTTGGAAAAAAGTTATTCCGCTCCGTACGGAAAATGCATACCTGAGATTTTCTAGTTCCAGAATCGATATTGAACTTTGGCAGTAGTGTTTTTCAGTGTATTTCGACCCGCTGAATTCGAAAAATGTACTGTCGATAGCCAAAACTATGCTCGGAAAAAAGTTATTTTGCTCCGTACGAAAAATGCATAGCTGTGATTTTCTAGTTCCAAAATCGATATTGAACTTTGAGAGTAGTGTTTTTCAGTGTATTTCGACCCGCTGAATTCAAAAAATGTACTGTCGATATCCGAAACTATGCTCGGAAAAAAGTTATTTTGCTCCGTACGAAAAATGCATACCTGAGATCTTCTAGTTCCAGAATCGATATTAAACTTTGGCAGTAGTGTTTTTTGGTGTATTTTGACCCGCTGAATCCAAAAAATGTACTGCTTGAATTGAAAATTCTACCGAAAAAAAAATCATGTTTCGCAATACGAAAACGTATGCCCGAGATTCTCGTCTCTCAGAATCAATATCAAACTTTTATCGGTGTGTTTTCCGTCGTATTTCGACCCGCTGAATTCAAAAAACATACTGTCGATGGTCAAAACTATGCTTTGAAAAAAGTTATTCCGCTCCGTACGGAAAATGCATACCTGAGATTTTCTAGTTCCAGAATCGATATTGAACTCTGGCAGTAGTGTTTTTCAGTGTATTTCGACCCGCTGAATTCGAAAAATGTACTGTCGATACCCAAAACTATGCTCGGAAAAAAGTTATTTTGCTCCGTACGAAAAATGCATAGCTGTGATTTTCTAGTTCCAAAATCGATATTGAACTTTGAGAGTAGTGTTTTTCAGTGTATTTCGACCCGCTGAATTCAAAAAATGTACTGTCGATATCCGAAACTATGCTCGGAAAAAAGTTATTTTGCTCCGTACGAAAAATGCATAGCTGTGATTTTCTTGTTCCAAAATCGATATTGAACTTTGAAAGTATTGTTTTTCAGTGTATTTTGACCCGTTGAATCCAAACAACGTACTGTCGATCGTCAAAACTATGCTTGGAAAAAAGTTATTTTGCTCCGTACGAAAAATGCGTACCTGAGATCTTCTAGTTCTAGAATCGATATTAAACTTTGGCAGTAGTGTTTTTTGGTGTATTTTGACCCGCTGAATCCAAAAAATGTACTGCTTGAATTGAAAATTCTACCGAAAAAAAAATCATGTTTCGCAATACGAAAACGTATGCCCGAGATTCTCGTCTCTCAGAATCAATATCAAACTTTTATCGGTGTGTTTTCCGTCGTATTTCGACCCGCTGAATTCAAAAAACATACTGTCGATGGTCAAAACTATGCTTGGAAAAAAGTTATTTCGCTCCTTACGGAAAATGCATACCCGAGATTTTCTAGATCCAGAATCGATATTGGACTTTGGCAGTAGTGTTTTCCAGTGTATTTCGACCCGCTGAATTCAAAAAATGTACTGTCGATATCCAAAACTATGCTTGGAAAAAAGTTATTTTGCTCCGTACGGAAAATGCATACCTGAGATTTTCTAGTTCCAGAATCGATATTGAACTTTGGCAGTTGTGTTTTTCAGTGTATTTCGACCCGCTGAATTCGAAAAATGTACTGTCGATACCCAAAACTATGCTTGGAAAAAAGTTATTTTGCTCCGTACGAGAAATGCATGGCTGAGATTCTCTAGTTCCAAAATCGATATTGAACTTTTTAAGTTGTGTATTTCAAAGTATTTTGGACCGCTGAATCCAAACAACGTGATGTCGATCGTCCAAACTATGCTTGAAAAAAAGTTATTTCGCTCCCACGAAAAATGCATACCTGAGATTTTCCAGTTCCAGAATCGATATTAAACTTTGGCAGTAGTGTTTTTTGGTGTATTTCGACCCGCTGAATCCAAAAAATGTACTGCTTGAATTCAAAATTCTACTGAAAAAAAAATCATGTTTCGCAATACGAAAACGTACGCCGGAGATTCTCGTCTCTCAGAATCAATATCAAACTTTTATAGGTGTGTTTTCCGGTGTATTCCGACTCGCTGAATTCAAAAAACATACTGTCGATGGTCAAAACTATGCTTGGGAAGAAGTTATTCCGCTCCGTACGAAAAATGCATACCTGAGATTCTCTAGTTCCAGAATCGATATTGAACTTTGGCAGTAGTGTTTTTCAGTGTATTTCGACCCGCTGAATTCAAAAAATGTACTGTTGATGGCCAAAACTATGCTCGGAAAAAAGTTATTTCGCTCCGTACAAAAAATACATACCTGAGATTTTCCAGTTCCAGAATCGATATTAAACATTGGCAGTAGTGTTTTTTGGTGTATTTTGACCCGCTGAATTCAAACAACGTACTGTCGATGGTCAAAACTATGCTTGGAAAAAAGTTATTTTGCTTCGTACGGAAAATGCATACTTGAGATTTTCTAGTTCCAAAATCGATATTGAACTTTGAAAGTATTGTTTTTCAGTGTATTTTGACCCGATGAATCCAAACAACGTACTGTCGATCGTCAAAACTCTGCTTGGAAAAAAGTTATTTTGCTCCGTACGAAAAATGCGTACCTGAGATCTTCTAGTTCCAGAAACGATATTAAACTTTGGCAGTAGTGTTTTTTGGTGTATTTTGACCCGCTGAATCCGAAAAATGTACTGCTTGAATTGAAAATTCTACCGAAAAAAAAATCATGTTTCGCAATACGAAAACGTATGCCCGAGATTCTCGTCTCTCAGAATCAATATCAAACTTTTATAGGTGTGTTTTCCGGTGTATTTCGACCCGCTGAATTCAAAAAACATACTGTCGATGGTCAAAACTATGCTTGGAAAAAAGTTATTCCGCTCCGTACGGAAAATGCATACCTGAGATTTTCTAGTTCCAGAATCGATATTGAACTCTGGCAGTAGTGTTTTTCAGTGTATTTCGACCCGCTGAATTTAAAAAATGTACTGTCGATATCCAAAACTATGCTCGGAAAAAAGTTATTTTGCTCCGTACGAATAATGCATAGCTGTGATTTTCTAGTTCCAAAATCGATTTTGAACTTTGAAAGTATTGTTTTTCAGTGTATTTTGACCCGTTGAATCCAAACAACGTACTGTCGATGATCAAAACTATGCTTCGAAAAAAGTTATTTTGCTCCGTACGAAAAATGCATACCTGAGATCTTCTAGTTCCAGAATCGATATTAAACTTTGGCAGTAGTGTTTTTTGGTGTATTTTGACCCGCTAAATCCAAAAAATGTACTGCTTGAATTGAAAATTCTACCGAAAAAAAAATCATGTTTCGCAATACGAAAACGTATGCCCGAGATTCTCGTCTCTCAGAATCAATATCAAACTTTTATCGGTGTGTTTTCCGTCGTATTTCGACCCGCTGAATTCAAAAAACATACTGTCGATGGTCAAAACTATGCTTTGAAAAAAGTTATTCCGCTCCGTACGGAAAATGCATACCTGAGATTTTCTAGTTCCAGAATCGATATTGAACTCTGGCAGTAGTGTTTTTCAGTGTATTTCGACCCGCTGAATTCGAAAAATGTACTGTCGATGGCCAAAACTATGCTCGGAAAAAAGTTATTTTGCTCCGTACGAAAAATGCATAGCTGTGATTTTCTAGTTCCAAAATCGATATTGAACTTTGAGAGTAGTGTTTTTCAGTGTATTTCGACCCGCTGAATTCAAAAAATGTACTGTCGATATCCGAAACTATGCTCGGAAAAAAGTTATTTTGCTCCGTACGAAAAATGCATAGCTGTGATTTTCTTGTTCCAAAATCGATATTGAACTTTGAAAGTATTGTTTTTCAGTGTATTTTGACCCGTTGAATCCAAACAACGTACTGTCGATCGTCAAAACTATGCTTGGAAAAAAGTTATTTTGCTCCGTACGAAAAATGCGTACCTGAGATCTTCTAGTTCCAGAATCGATATTAAACTTTGGCAGTAGTGTTTTTTGGTGTTTTTTGACCCGCTGAATCCAAAAAATGTACTGCTTGAATTGAAAATTCTACCGAAAAAAAAATCATTTTTCGCAATACGAAAACGTATGCCCGAGATTCTCGTCTCTCAGAATCAATATCAAACTTTTATCGGTGTGTTTTCCGTCGTATTTCGACCCGCTGAATTCAAAAAACATACTGTCGATGGTCAAAACTATGCTTGGAAAAAAGTTATTCCGCTCCGTACGGAAAATGCATACCTGAGATTTTCTAGTTCCAGAATCGATATTGAACTCTGGCAGTAGTGTTTTTCAGTGTATTTCGACCCGCTGAATTCGAAAAATGTACTGTCGATGGCCAAAACTATGCTCGGAAAAAAGTTATTTTGCTCCGTACGAAAAATGCATAGCTGTGATTTTCTTGTTCCAAAATCGATATTGAACTTTGAAAGTATTGTTTTTCAGTGTATTTTGACCCGTTGAATCCAAACAACGTACTGTCGATTGTCAAAACTATGCTTGGAGAAAAGTTATTTTGCTCCGTACGAAAAATGCATACCTGAGATCTTCTAGTTCCAGAATCGATATTAAAGTTTGGCAGTAGTGTTTTTTGGTGTATTTTGACCCGCTGAATCCAAAAAATGTACTGCTTGAATTGAAAATTCTACCGAAAAAAAAATCATGTTTCGCAATACGAAAACGTATGCCCGAGATTCTCGTCTCTCAGAATCAATATCAAACTTTTATCGGTGTGTTTTCCGTCGTATTTCGACCCGCTGAATTTAAAAAACATACTGTCGATGGTCAAAACTATGCTTGGAAAAAAGTTATTCCGCTCCGTACGGAAAATGCATACCTGAGATTTTCTAGTTCCAGAATCGATATTGAACTCTGGCAGTAGTGTTTTTCAGTGTATTTCGACCCGCTGAATTCGAAAAATGTACTGTCGATAGCCAAAACTATGCTCGGAAAAAAGTTATTTTGCTCCGTACGAAAAATGCATAGCTGTGATTTTCTAGTTCCAAAATCGATATTGAACTTTGAGAGTAGTGTTTTACAGTGTATTTCGACCCGCTGAATTCAAAAAATGTACTGTCGATATCCGAAACTATGCTCGGAAAAAAGTTATTTTGCTCCGTACGAAAAATGCATAGCTGTGATTTTCTTGTTCCAAAATCGATATTGAACTTTGAAAGTATTGTTTTTCAGTGTATTTTGACCCGTTGAATCCAAACAACGTACTGTCGATCGTCGAAACTATGCTTGGAAAAAAGTTATTTTGCTCCGTACGAAAAATGCGTACCTGAGATCTTCTAGTTCCAGAATCGATATTAAACTTTGGCAGTAGTGTTTTTTGGTGTATTTTGACCCGCTGAATCCGAAAAATGTACTGCTTGAATTGAAAATTCTACCGAAAAAAAAATCATGTTTCGCAATACGAAAACGTATGCCCGAGATTCTCGTCTCTCAGAATCAATATCAAACTTTTATCGGTGTGTTTTCCGTCGTATTTCGACCCGCTGAATTCAAAAAACATACTATCGATGGTCAAAACTATGCTTGGAAAAAAGTTATTCCGCTCCGTACGGAAAATGCATACCTGAGATTTTCTAGTTCCAGAATCGATATTGAACTCTGGCAGTAGTGTTTTTCAGTGTATTTCGACCCGCTGAATTCGAAAAATGTACTGTCGATGGCCAAAACTATGCTCGGAAAAAAGTTATTTTGCTCCGTACGAAAAATGCATAGCTGTGATTTTCTAGTTCCAAAATCGATATTGAACTTTGAGAGTAGTGTTTTTCAGTGTATTTCGACCCGCTGAATTCAAAAAATGTACTGTCGATATCCAAAACTATGCTCGGAAAAAAGTTATTTTGCTCCGTACGAAAAATGCATAGCTGTGATTTTCTTGTTCCAAAATCGATATTGAACTTTGAAAGTATTGTTTTTCAGTGTATTTTGACCCGTTGAATCCAAACAACGTACTGTCGATTGTCAAAACTATGCTTGGAGAAAAGTTATTTTGCTCCGTACGAAAAATGCATACCTGAGATCTTCTAGTTCCAGAATCGATATTAAAGTTTGGCAGTAGTGTTTTTTGGTGTATTTTGACCCGCTGAATCCAAAAAATGTACTGCTTGAATTGAAAATTCTACCGAAAAAAAAATCATGTTTCGCAATACGAAAACGTATGCCCGAGATTCTCGTCTCTCAGAATCAATATCAAACTTTTATCGGTGTGTTTTCCGTCGTATTTCGACCCGCTGAATTCAAAAAACATACTGTCGATGGTCAAAACTATGCTTTGAAAAAAGTTATTCCGCTCCGTACGGAAAATGCATACCTGAGATTTTCTAGTTCCAGAATCGATATTGAACTCTGGCAGTAGTGATATTCAGTGTATTTCGACCCGCTGAATTCGAAAAATGTACTGTCGATAGCCAAAACTATGCTCGGAAAAAAGTTATTTTGCTCCGTACGAAAAATGCATAGCTGTGATTTTCTAGTTCCAAAATCGATATTGAACTTTGAGAGTAGTGTTTTTCAGTGTATTTCGACCCGCTGAATTCAAAAAATGTACTGTCGATATCCGAAACTATGCTCGGAAAAAAGTTATTTTGCTCCGTACGAAAAATGCATAGCTGTGATTTTCTTGTTCCAAAATCGATATTGAACTTTGAAAGTATTGTTTTTCAGTGTATTTTGACCCGTTGAATCCAAACAACGTACTGTCGATGATCAAAACTATGCTTGGAAAAAAGTTATTTTGCTCCGTACGAAAAATGCGTACCTGAGATCTTCTAGTTCCAGAATCGATATTAAACTTTGGCAGTAGTGTTTTTTGGTGTATTTTGACCCGCTGAATCCAAAAAATGTACTGCTTGAATTGAAAATTCTACCGAAAAAAAAATCATGTTTCGCAATACGAAAACGTATGCCCGAGATTCTCGTCTCTCAGAATCAATATCAAACTTTTATCGGTGTGTTTTCCGTCGTATTTCGACCCGCTGAATTCAAAAAACATACTGTCGATGGTCAAAACTATGCTTGGAAAAAAGTTATTCCGCTCCGTACGGAAAATGCATACCTGAGATTTTCTAGTTCCAGAATCGATATTGAACTCTGGCAGTAGTGTTTTTCAGTGTATTTCGACCCTCTGAATTCGAAAAATGTACTGTCGATGGCCAAAACTATGCTCGGAAAAAAGTTATTTTGCTCCGTACGAAAAATGCATAGCTGTGATTTTCTTGTTCCAAAATCGATATTGAACTTTGAAAGTATTGTTTTTCAGTGTATTTTGACCCGTTGAATCCAAACAACGTACTGTCGATTGTCAAAACTATGCTTGGAGAAAAGTTATTTTGCTCCGTACGAAAAATGCATACCTGAGATCTTCTAGTTCCAGAATCGATATTAAAGTTTGGCAGTAGTGTTTTTTGGTGTATTTTGACCCGCTGAATCCAAAAAATGTACTGCTTGAATTGAAAATTCTACCGAAAAAAAAATCATGTTTCGCAATACGAAAACGTATGCCCGAGATTCTCGTCTCTCAGAATCAATATCAAACTTTTATCGGTGTGTTTTCCGTCGTATTTCGACCCGCTGAATTTAAAAAACATACTGTCGATGGTCAAAACTATGCTTGGAAAAAAGTTATTCCGCTCCGTACGGAAAATGCATACCTGAGATTTTCTAGTTCCAGAATCGATATTGAACTCTGGCAGTAGTGTTTTTCAGTGTATTTCGACCCGCTGAATTCGAAAAATGTACTGTCGATAGCCAAAACTATGCTCGGAAAAAAGTTATTTTGCTCCGTACGAAAAATGCATAGCTGTGATTTTCTAGTTCCAAAATCGATATTGAACTTTGAGAGTAGTGTTTTTCAGTGTATTTCGACCCGCTGAATTCAAAAAATGTACTGTCGATATCCGAAACTATGCTCGGAAAAAAGTTATTTTGCTCCGTACGAAAAATGCATAGCTGTGATTTTCTTGTTCCAAAATCGATATTGAACTTTGAAAGTATTGTTTTTCAGTGTATTTTGACCCGTTGAATCCAAACAACGTACTGTCGATTGTCAAAACTATGCTTGGAGAAAAGTTATTTTGCTCCGTACGAAAAATGCATACCTGAGATCTTCTAGTTCCAGAATCGATATTAAAGTTTGGCAGTAGTGTTTTTTGGTGTATTTTGACCCGCTGAATCCAAAAAATGTACTGCTTGAATTGAAAATTCTACCGAAAAAAAAATCATGTTTCGCAATACGAAAACGTATGCCCGAGATTCTCGTCTCTCAGAATCAATATCAAACTTTTATCGGTGTGTTTTCCGTCGTATTTCGACCCGCTGAATTTAAAAAACATACTGTCGATGGTCAAAACTATGCTTGGAAAAAAGTTATTCCGCTCCGTACGGAAAATGCATACCTGAGATTTTCTAGTTCCAGAATCGATATTGAACTCTGGCAGTAGTGTTTTTCAGTGTATTTCGACCCGCTGAATTCGAAAAATGTACTGTCGATAGCCAAAACTATGCTCGGAAAAAAGTTATTTTGCTCCGTACGAAAAATGCATAGCTGTGATTTTCTAGTTCCAAAATCGATATTGAACTTTGAGAGTAGTGTTTTTCAGTGTATTTCGACCCGCTGAATTCAAAAAATGTACTGTCGATATCCGAAACTATGCTCGGAAAAAAGTTATTTTGCTCCGTACGAAAAATGCATAGCTGTGATTTTCTTGTTCCAAAATCGATATTGAACTTTGAAAGTATTGTTTTTCAGTGTATTTTGACCCGTTGAATCCAAACAACGTACTGTCGATCGTCGAAACTATGCTTGGAAAAAAGTTATTTTGCTCCGTACGAAAAATGCGTACCTGAGATCTTCTAGTTCCAGAATCGATATTAAACTTTGGCAGTAGTGTTTTTTGGTGTATTTTGACCCGCTGAATCCGAAAAATGTACTGCTTGAATTGAAAATTCTACCGAAAAAAAAATCATGTTTCGCAATACGAAAACGTATGCCCGAGATTCTCGTCTCTCAGAATCAATATCAAACTTTTATCGGTGTGTTTTCCGTCGTATTTCGACCCGCTGAATTCAAAAAACATACTGTCGGTGGTCAAAACTATGCTTGGAAAAAAGTTATTCCGCTCCGTACGGAAAATGCATACCTGAGATTTTCTAGTTCCAGAATCGATATTGAACTCTGGCAGTAGTGTTTTTCAGTGTATTTCGACCCGCTGAATTCGAAAAATGTACTGTCGATAGCCAAAACTATGCTCGGAAAAAAGTTATTTTGCTCCGTACGAAAAATGGATAGCTGTGATTTTCTAGTTCCAAAATCGATATTGAACTTTGAGAGTAGTGTTTTTCAGTGTATTTCGACCCGCTGAATTCAAAAAATGTACTGTCGATATCCGAAACTATGCTCGGAAAAAAGTTATTTTGCTCCGTACGAAAAATGCATAGCTGTGATTTTCTTGTTCCAAAATCGATATTGAACTTTAAAAGTATTGTTTTTCAGTGTATTTTGACCCGTTGAATCCAAACAACGTACTGTCGATCGTCAAAACTATGCTTGGAAAAAAGTTATTTTGCTCCGTACGAAAAATGCGTACCTGAGATCTTCTAGTTCCAGAATCGATATTAAACTTTGGCAGTAGTGTTTTTTGGTGTATTTTGACCCGCTGAATCCGAAAAATGTACTGCTTGAATTGAAAATTCTACCGAAAAAAGAATCATGTTTCGCAACACGAAAACGTATGCCCGAGATTCTCGTCTCTCAGAATCAATATCAAACTTTTATAGGTGTGTTTTCCGGTGTATTTCGACCCGCTGAATTCAAAAAACATACTGTCGATGGTCAAAACTATGCTTGGAAAAAAGTTATTCCGCTCCGTACGGAAAATGCATACCTGAGATTTTCTAGTTCCAGAATCGATATTGAACTCTGGCAGTAGTGTTTTTCAGTGTATTTCGACCCGCTGAATTTGAAAAATGTACTGTCGATAACCAAAACTATGCTCGGAAAAAAGTTATTTTGCTCCGTACGAATAATGCATAGCTGTGATTTTCTAGTTCCAAAATCGATTTTGAACTTTGAAAGTATTGTTTTTCAGTGTATTTTGACCCGTTGAATCCAAACAACGTACTGTCGATCATCAAAACTATGCTTGGAAAAAAGTTATTTTGCTCCGTACGAAAAATGCATACCTGAGATCTTCTAGTTCCAGAATCGATATTAAAGTTTGGCAGTAGTGTTTTTTGGTGTATTTTGACCCGCTGAATCCAAAAAATGTACTGCTTGAATTGAAAATTCTACCGAAAAAAAAATCATGTCTCGCAATACGAAAACGTATGCCCGAGATTCTCGTCTCTCAGAATCAATATCAAACTTTTATCGGTGTGTTTTCCGTCGTATTTCGACCCGCTGAATTTAAAAAACATACTGTCGATGGTCAAAACTATGCTTGGAAAAAAGTTATTCCGCTCCGTACGGAAAATGCATACCTGAGATTTTCTAGTTCCAGAATCGATATTGAACTCTGGCAGTAGTGTTTTTCAGTGTATTTCGACCCGCTGAATTCGAAAAATGTACTGTCGATAGCCAAAACTATGCTCGGAAAAAAGTTATTTTGCTCCGTACGAAAAATGCATAGCTGTGATTTTCTAGTTCCAAAATCGATATTGAACTTTGAGAGTAGTGTTTTTCAGTGTATTTCGACCCGCTGAATTCAAAAAATGTACTGTCGATATCCGAAACTATGCTCGGAAAAAAGTTATTTTGCTCCGTACGAAAAATGCATAGCTGTGATTTTCTTGTTCCAAAATCGATATTGAACTTTGAAAGTATTGTTTTTCAGTGTATTTTGACCCGTTGAATCCAAACAACGTACTGTCGATCGTCGAAACTATGCTTGGAAAAAAGTTATTTTGCTCCGTACGAAAAATGCGTACCTGAGATCTTCTAGTTCCAGAATCGATATTAAACTTTGGCAGTAGTGTTTTTTGGTGTATTTTGACCCGCTGAATCCGAAAAATTTACTGCTTGAATTGAAAATTCTACCGAAAAAAAAATCATGTTTCGCAATACGAAAACGTATGCCCGAGATTCTCGTCTCTCAGAATCAATATCAAACTTTTATTGGTGTGTTTTCCGTCGTATTTCGACCCGCTGAATTCAAAAAACATACTGTCGATGGTCAAAACTATGCTTGGAAAAAAGTTATTCCGCTCCGTACGGAAAATGCATACCTGAGATTTTCTAGTTCCAGAATCGATATTGAACTCTGGCAGTAGTGTTTTTCAGTGTATTTCGACCCGCTGATTTCGAAAAATGTACTGTCGATAACCAAAACTATGCTCGGAAAAAAGTTATTTTGCTCCGTACGAAAAATGCATAGCTGTGATTTTCTTGTTCCAAAATCGATATTGAACTTTAAAAGTATTGTTTTTCAGTGTATTTTGACCCGTTGAATCCAAACAACGTACTGTCGATCGTCAAAACTATGCTTGGAAAAAAGTTATTTTGCTCCGTACGAAAAATGCGTACCTGAGATCTTCTAGTTCCAGAATCGATATTAAACTTTGGCAGTAGTGTTTTTTGGTGTATTTTGACCCGCTGAATCCGAAAAATGTACTGCTTGAATTGAAAATTCTACCGAAAAAAAAATCATGTTTCGCAATACGAAAACGTATGCCCGAGATTCTCGTCTCTCAGAATCAATATCAAACTTTTATAGGTGTGTTTTCCGGTGTATTTCGACCCGCTGAATTCAAAAAACATACTGTCGATGGTCAAAACTATGCTTGGAAAAAAGTTATTCCGCTCCGTACGGAAAATGCATACCTGAGATTTTCTAGTTCCAGAATCGATATTGAACTCTGGCAGTAGTGTTTTTCAGTGTATTTCGACCCGCTGAATTTGAAAAATGTACTGTCGATAACCAAAACTATGCTCGGAAAAAAGTTATTTTGCTCCGTACGAATAATGCATAGCTGTGATTTTCTAGTTCCAAAATCGATTTTGAACTTTGAAAGTATTGTTTTTCAGTGTATTTTGACCCGTTGAATCCAAACAACGTACTGTCGATGATCAAAACTTTGCTTGGAAAAAAGTTATTTTGCTCCGTACGAAAAATGCATACCTGAGATCTTCTAGTTCCAGAATCGATATTAAAGTTTGGCAGTAGTGTTTTTTGGTGTATTTTGACCCGCTGAATCCAAAAAATGTACTGCTTGAATTGAAAAATCTACCGAAAAAAAATCATGTTTCGCAATACGAAAACGTATGCCCGAGATTCTCGTCTCTCAGAATCAATATCAAACTTTTATCGGTGTGTTTTCCGTCGTATTTCGACCCGCTGAATTTAAAAAACATACTGTCGATGGTCAAAACTATGCTTGGAAAAAAGTTATTCCGCTCCGTACGGAAAATGCATACCTGAGATTTTCTAGTTCCAGAATCGATATTGAACTCTGGCAGTAGTGTTTTTCAGTGTATTTCGACCCGCTGAATTCGAAAAATGTACTGTCGATAGCCAGAACTATGCTCGGAAAAAAGTTATTTTGCTCCGTACGAAAAATGCATAGCTGTGATTTTCTAGTTCCAAAATCGATATTGAACTTTGAGAGTAGTGTTTTTCAGTGTATTTCGACCCGCTGAATTCAAAAAATGTACTGTCGATATCCGAAACTATGCTCGGAAAAAAGTTATTTTGCTTCGTACGAAAAATGCATAGCTGTGATTTTCTTGTTCCAAAATCGATATTGAACTTTGAAAGTATTGTTTTTCAGTGTATTTTGACCCGTTGAATCCAAACAACGTACTGTCGATCGTCGAAACTATGCTTGGAAAAAAGTTATTTTGCTCCGTACGAAAAATGCGTACCTGAGATCTTCTAGTTCCAGAATCGATATTAAAGTTTGGCAGTAGTGTTTTTTGGTGTATTTTGACCCGCTGAATCCAAAAAATGTACTGCTTGAATTGAAAATTCTACCGAAAAAAAAATCATGTTTCGCAATACGAAAACGTATGCCCGAGATTCTCGTCTCTCAGAATCAATATCAAACTTTTATCGGTGTGTTTTCCGTCGTATTTCGACCCGCTGAATTTAAAAAACATACTGTCGATGGTCAAAACTATGCTTGGAAAAAAGTTATTCCGCTCCGTACGGAAAATGCATACCTGAGATTTTCTAGTTCCAGAATCGATATTGAACTCTGGCAGTAGTGTTTTTCAGTGTATTTCGACCCGCTGAATTCGAAAAATGTACTGTCGATAGCCAAAACTATGCTCGGAAAAAAGTTATTTTGCTCCGTACGAAAAATGCATAGCTGTGATTTTCTAGTTCCAAAATCGATATTGAACTTTGAGAGTAGTGTTTTTCAGTGTATTTCGACCCGCTGAATTCAAAAAATGTACTGTCGATATCCGAAACTATGCTCGGAAAAAAGTTATTTTGCTCCGTACGAAAAATGCATAGCTGTGATTTTCTTGTTCCAAAATCGATATTGAACTTTGAAAGTATTGTTTTTCAGTGTATTTTGACCCGTTGAATCCAAACAACGTACTGTCGATCGTCAAAACTATGCTTGGAAAAAAGTTATTTTGCTCCGTACGAAAAATGCGTACCTGAGATCTTCTAGTTCCAGAATCGATATTAAACTTTGGCAGTAGTGTTTTTTGGTGTATTTTGACCCGCTGAATCCGAAAAATGTACTGCTTGAATTGAAAATTCTACCGAAAAAAAAATCATGTTTCGCAACACGAAAACGTATGCCCGAGATTCTCGTCTCTCAGAATCAATATCAAACTTTTATAGGTGTGTTTTCCGGTGTATTTCGACCCGCTGAATTCAAAAAACATACTGTCGATGGTGAAAACTATGCTTGGAAAAAAGTTATTCCGCTCCGTACGGAAAATGCATACCTGAGATTTTCTAGTTCCAGAATCGATATTGAACTCTGGCAGTAGTGTTTTTCAGTGTATTTCGACCCGCTGAATTTGAAAAATGTACTGTCGATAACCAAAACTATGCTCGGAAAAAAGTTATTTTGCTCCGTACGAATAATGCATAGCTGTGATTTTCTAGTTCCACAATCGATTTTGAACTTTGAAAGTATTGTTTTTCAGTGTATTTTGACCCGTTGAATCCAAACAACGTACTGTCGATCGTCAAAACTATGCTTGGAAAAAAGTTATTTTGCTCCGTACGAAAAATGCGTACCTGAGATCTTCTAGTTCCAGAATCGATATTAAACTTTGGCAGTAGTGTTTTTTGGTGTATTTTGACCCGCTGAATCCAAAAAATGTACTGCTTGAATTGAAAATTCTACCGAAAAAAAAATCATGTTTCGCAATACGAAAACGTATGCCCGAGATTCTCGTCTCTCAGAATCAATATCAAACTTTTATCGGTGTGTTTTCCGTCGTATTTCGACCCGCTGAATTCAAAAAACATACTGTCGATGGTCAAAACTATGCTTGGAAAAAAGTTATTCCGCTCCGTACGGAAAATGCATACCTGAGATTTTCTAGTTCCAGAATCGATATTGAACTCTGGCAGTAGTGTTTTTCAGTGTATTTCGACCCGCTGAATTCGAAAAATGTACTGTCGATAGCCAAAACTATGCTCGGAAAAAAGTTATTTTGCTCCGTACGAAAAATGCATAGCTGTGATTTTCTAGTTCCAAAATCGATATTGAACTTTGAGAGTAGTGTTTTTCAGTGTATTTCGACCCGCTGAATTCAAAAAATGTACTGTCGATATCCGAAACTATGCTCGGAAAAAAGTTATTTTGCTCCGTACGAAAAATGCATAGCCGTGATTTTCTTGTTCCAAAATCGATATTGAACTTTGAAAGTATTGTTTTCCAGTGTATTTTGACCCGTTGAATCCAAACAACGTACTGTCGATCGTCAAAACTATGCTTGGAAAAAAGTTATTTTGCTCCGTACGAAAAATGCGTACCTGAGATCTTCTAGTTCCAGAATCGATATTAAACTTTGGCAGTAGTGTTTTTTGGTGTATTTTGACCCGCTGAATCCAAAAAATGTACTGCTTGAATTGAAAATTCTACCGAAAAAAAAATCATGTTTCGCAATACGAAAACGTATGCCCGAGATTCTCGTCTCTCAGAATCAATATCAAACTTTTATCGGTGTGTTTTCCGTCGTATTTCGACCCGCTGAATTCAAAAAACATACTGTCGATGGTCAAAACTATGCTTGGAAAAAAGTTATTCCGCTCCGTACGGAAAATGCATACCTGAGATTTTCTAGTTCCAGAATCGATATTGAACTCTGGCAGTAGTGTTTTTCAGTGTATTTCGACCCTCTGAATTCGAAAAATGTACTGTCGATGGCCAAAACTATGCTCGGAAAAAAGTTATTTTGCTCCGTACGAAAAATGCATAGCTGTGATTTTCTTGTTCCAAAATCGATATTGAACTTTGAAAGTATTGTTTTTCAGTGTATTTTGACCCGTTGAATCCAAACAACGTACTGTCGATTGTCAAAACTATGCTTGGAGAAAAGTTATTTTGCTCCGTACGAAAAATGCATACCTGAGATCTTCTAGTTCCAGAATCGATATTAAAGTTTGGCAGTAGTGTTTTTTGGTGTATTTTGACCCGCTGAATCCAAAAAATGTACTGCTTGAATTGAAAATTCTACCGAAAAAAAAATCATGTTTCGCAATACGAAAACGTATGCCCGAGATTCTCGTCTCTCAGAATCAATATCAAACTTTTATCGGTGTGTTTTCCGTCGTATTTCGACCCGCTGAATTTAAAAAACATACTGTCGATGGTCAAAACTATGCTTGGAAAAAAGTTATTCCGCTCCGTACGGAAAATGCATACCTGAGATTTTCTAGTTCCAGAATCGATATTGAACTCTGGCAGTAGTGTTTTTCAGTGTATTTCGACCCGCTGAATTCGAAAAATGTACTGTCGATAGCCAAAACTATGCTCGGAAAAAAGTTATTTTGCTCCGTACGAAAAATGCATAGCTGTGATTTTCTAGTTCCAAAATCGATATTGAACTTTGAGAGTAGTGTTTTTCAGTGTATTTCGACCCGCTGAATTCAAAAAATGTACTGTCGATATCCGAAACTATGCTCGGAAAAAAGTTATTTTGCTCCGTACGAAAAATGCATAGCTGTGATTTTCTTGTTCCAAAATCGATATTGAACTTTGAAAGTATTGTTTTTCAGTGTATTTTGACCCGTTGAATCCAAACAACGTACTGTCGATCGTCGAAACTATGCTTGGAAAAAAGTTATTTTGCTCCGTACGAAAAATGCGTACCTGAGATCTTCTAGTTCCAGAATCGATATTAAACTTTGGCAGTAGTGTTTTTTGGTGTATTTTGACCCGCTGAATCCGAAAAATGTACTGCTTGAATTGAAAATTCTACCGAAAAAAAAATCATGTTTCGCAATACGAAAACGTATGCCCGAGATTCTCGTCTCTCAGAATCAATATCAAACTTTTATCGGTGTGTTTTCCGTCGTATTTCGACCCGCTGAATTCAAAAAACATACTGTCGGTGGTCAAAACTATGCTTGGAAAAAAGTTATTCCGCTCCGTACGGAAAATGCATACCTGAGATTTTCTAGTTCCAGAATCGATATTGAACTCTGGCAGTAGTGTTTTTCAGTGTATTTCGACCCGCTGAATTCGAAAAATGTACTGTCGATAGCCAAAACTATGCTCGGAAAAAAGTTATTTTGCTCCGTACGAAAAATGCATAGCTGTGATTTTCTAGTTCCAAAATCGATATTGAACTTTGAGAGTAGTGTTTTTCAGTGTATTTCGACCCGCTGAATTCAAAAAATGTACTGTCGATATCCGAAACTATGCTCGGAAAAAAGTTATTTTGCTCCGTACGAAAAATGCATAGCTGTGATTTTCTTGTTCCAAAATCGATATTGAACTTTGAAAGTATTGTTTTTCAGTGTATTTTGACCCGTTGAATCCAAACAACGTACTGTCGATCGTCAAAACTATGCTTGGAAAAAAGTTATGTTGCTCCGTACGAAAAATGCGTACCTGAGATCTTCTAGTTCCAGAATCGATATTAAACTTTGGCAGTAGTGTTTTTTGGTGTATTTTGACCCGCTGAATCCGAAAAATGTACTGCTTGAATTGAAAATTCTACCGAAAAAAGAATCATGTTTCGCAACACGAAAACGTATGCCCGAGATTCTCGTCTCTCAGAATCAATATCAAACTTTTATCGGTGTGTTTTCCGTCGTATTTCGACCCGCTGAATTTAAAAAACATACTGTCGATGGTCAAAACTATGCTTGGAAAAAAGTTATTCCGCTCCGTACGGAAAATGCATACCTGAGATTTTCTAGTTCCAGAATCGATATTGAACTCTGGCAGTAGTGTTTTTCAGTGTATTTCGACCCGCTGAATTCGAAAAATGTACTGTCGATAGCCAAAACTATGCTCGGAAAAAAGTTATTTTGCTCCGTACGAAAAATGCATAGCTGTGATTTTCTAGTTCCAAAATCGATATTGAACTTTGAGAGTAGTGTTTTTCAGTGTATTTCGACCCGCTGAATTCAAAAAATGTACTGTCGATATCCGAAACTATGCTCGGAAAAAAGTTATTTTGCTCCGTACGAAAAATGCATAGCTGTGATTTTCTTGTTCCAAAATCGATATTGAACTTTGAAAGTATTGTTTTTCAGTGTATTTTGACCCGTTGAATCCAAACAACGTACTGTCGATCGTCGAAACTATGCTTGGAAAAAAGTTATTTTGCTCCGTACGAAAAATGCGTACCTGAGATCTTCTAGTTCCAGAATCGATATTAAACTTTGGCAGTAGTGTTTTTTGGTGTATTTTGACCCGCTGAATCCGAAAAATGTACTGCTTGAATTGAAAATTCTACCGAAAAAAAAATCATGTTTCGCAATACGAAAACGTATGCCCGAGATTCTCGTCTCTCAGAATCAATATCAAACTTTTATCGGTGTGTTTTCCGTCGTATTTCGACCCGCTGAATTCAAAAAACATACTGTCGGTGGTCAAAACTATGCTTGGAAAAAAGTTATTCCGCTCCGTACGGAAAATGCATACCTGAGATTTTCTAGTTCCAGAATCGATATTGAACTCTGGCAGTAGTGTTTTTCAGTGTATTTCGACCCGCTGAATTCGAAAAATGTACTGTCGATAGCCAAAACTATGCTCGGAAAAAAGTTATTTTGCTCCGTACGAAAAATGCATAGCTGTGATTTTCTAGTTCCAAAATCGATATTGAACTTTGAGAGTAGTGTTTTTCAGTGTATTTCGACCCGCTGAATTCAAAAAATGTACTGTCGATATCCGAAACTATGCTCGGAAAAAAGTTATTTTGCTCCGTACGAAAAATGCATAGCTGTGATTTTCTTGTTCCAAAATCGATATTGAACTTTGAAAGTATTGTTTTTCAGTGTATTTTGACCCGTTGAATCCAAACAACGTACTGTCGATCGTCAAAACTATGCTTGGAAAAAAGTTATGTTGCTCCGTACGAAAAATGCGTACCTGAGATCTTCTAGTTCCAGAATCGATATTAAACTTTGGCAGTAGTGTTTTTTGGTGTATTTTGACCCGCTGAATCCGAAAAATGTACTGCTTGAATTGAAAATTCTACCGAAAAAAGAATCATGTTTCGCAACACGAAAACGTATGCCCGAGATTCTCGTCTCTCAGAATCAATATCAAACTTTTATAGGTGTGTTTTCCGGTGTATTTCGACCCGCTGAATTCAAAAAACATACTGTCGATGGTCAAAACTATGCTTGGAAAAAAGTTATTCCGCTCCGTACGGAAAATGCATACCTGAGATTTTCTAGTTCCAGAATCGATATTGAACTCTGGCAGTAGTGTTTTTCAGTGTATTTCGACCCGCTGAATTTGAAAAATGTACTGTCGATAACCAAAACTATGCTCGGAAAAAAGTAATTTTGCTCCGTACGAATAATGCATAGCTGTGATTTTCTAGTTCCAAAATCGATTTTGAACTTTGAAAGTATTGTTTTTCAGTGTATTTTGACCCGTTGAATCCAAACAACGTACTGTCGATAGTCAAAACTATGCTTGGAAAAAAGTTATTTTGCTCCGTACGAAAAATGCATACCTGAGATCTTCTAGTTCCAGAATCGATATTAAAGTTTGGCAGTAGTGTTTTTTGGTGTATTTTGACCCGCTGAATCCAAAAAATGTACTGCTTGAATTGAAAATTCTACCGAAAAAAAAATCATGTTTTGCAATACGAAAACGTATGCCCGAGATTCTCGTCTCTCAGAATCAATATCAAACTTTTATCGGTGTGTTTTCCGTCGTATTTCGACCCGCTGAATTTAAAAAACATACTGTCGATGGTCAAAACTATGCTTGGAAAAAAGTTATTCCGCTCCGTACGGAAAATGCATACCTGAGATTTTCTAGTTCCAGAATCGATATTGAACTCTGGCAGTAGTGTTTTTCAGTGTATTTCGACCAGCTGAATTCGAAAAATGTACTGTCGATAGCCAAAACTATGCTCGGAAAAAAGTTATTTTGCTCCGTACGAAAAATGCATAGCTGTGATTTTCTAGTTCCAAAATCGATATTGAACTTTGAGAGTAGTGTTTTTCAGTGTATTTCGACCCGCTGAATTCAAAAAATGTACTGTCGATATCCGAAACTATGCTCGGAAAAAAGTTATTTTGCTCCGTACGAAAAATGCATAGCTGTGATTTTCTTGTTCCAAAATCGATATTGAACTTTAAAAGTATTGTTTTTCAGTGTATTTTGACCCGTTGAATCCAAACAACGTACTGTCGATCGTCGAAACTATGCTTGGAAAAAAGTTATTTTGCTCCGTACGAAAAATGCGTACCTGAGATCTTCTAGTTCCAGAATCGATATTAAACTTTGGCAGTAGTGTTTTTTGGTGTATTTTGACCCGCTGAATCCGAAAAATGTACTGCTTGAATTGAAAATTCTACCGAAAAAAAAATCATGTTTCGCAATACGAAAACGTATGCCCGAGATTCTCGTCTCTCAGAATCAATATCAAACTTTTATCGGTGTGTTTTCCGTCGTATTTCGACCCGCTGAATTCAAAAAACATACTGTCGGTGGTCAAAACTATGCTTGGAAAAAAGTTATTCCGCTCCGTACGGAAAATGCATACCTGAGATTTTCTAGTTCCAGAATCGATATTGAACTCTGGCAGTAGTGTTTTTCAGTGTATTTCGACCCGCTGAATTCGAAAAATGTACTGTCGATAGCCAAAACTATGCTCGGAAAAAAGTTATTTTGCTCCGTACGAAAAATGCATAGCTGTGATTTTCTAGTTCCAAAATCGATATTGAACTTTGAGAGTAGTGTTTTTCAGTGTATTTCGACCCGCTGAATTCAAAAAATGTACTGTCGATATCCGAAACTATGCTCGGAAAAAAGTTATTTTGCTCCGTACGAAAAATGCATAGCTGTGATTTTCTTGTTCCAAAATCGATATTGAACTTTAAAAGTATTGTTTTTCAGTGTATTTTGACCCGTTGAATCCAAACAACGTACTGTCGATCGTCAAAACTATGCTTGGAAAAAAGTTATTTTGCTCCGTACGAAAAATGCGTACCTGAGATCTTCTAGTTCCAGAATCGATATTAAACTTTGGCAGTAGTGTTTTTTGGTGTATTTTGACCCGCTGAATCCGAAAAATGTACTGCTTGAATTGAAAATTCTACCGAAAAAAGAATCATGTTTCGCAACACGAAAACGTATGCCCGAGATTCTCGTCTCTCAGAATCCATATCAAACTTTTATAGGTGTGTTTTCCGGTGTATTTCGACCCGCTGAATTCAAAAAACATACTGTCGATGGTCAAAACTATGCTTGGAAAAAAGTTATTCCGCTCCGTACGGAAAATGCATACCTGAGATTTTCTAGTTCCAGAATCGATATTGAACTCTGGCAGTAGTGTTTTTCAGTGTATTTCGACCCGCTGAATTTGAAAAATGTACTGTCGATAACCAAAACTATGCTCGGAAAAAAGTTATTCTGCTCCGTACGAATAATGCATAGCTGTGATTTTCTAGTTCCAAAATCGATTTTGAACTTTGAAAGTATTGTTTTTCAGTGTATTTTGACCCGTTGAATCCAAACAACGTACTGTCGATAATCAAAACTATGCTTGGAAAAAAGTTATTTTGCTCCGTACGAAAAATGCATACCTGAGATCTTCTAGTTCCAGAATCGATATTAAAGTTTGGCAGTAGTGTTTTTTGGTGTATTTTGACCCGCTGAATCCAAAAAATGTACTGCTTGAATTGAAAATTCTACCGAAAAAAAAATCATGTCTCGCAATACGAAAACGTATGCCGGAGATTCTCGTCTCTCAGAATCAATATCAAACTTTTATCGGTGTGTTTTCCGTCGTATTTCGACCCGCTGAATTTAAAAAACATACTGTCGATGGTCAAAACTATGCTTGGAAAAAAGTTATTCCGCTCCGTACGGAAAATGCATACCTGAGATTTTCTAGTTCCAGAATCGATATTGAACTCTGGCAGTAGTGTTTTTCAGTGTATTTCGACCCGCTGAATTCGAAAAATGTACTGTCGATAGCCAAAACTATGCTCGGAAAAAAGTTATTTTGCTCCGTACGAAAAATGCATAGCTGTGATTTTCTAGTTCCAAAATCGATATTGAACTTTGAGAGTAGTGTTTTTCAGTGTATTTCGACCCGCTGAATTCAAAAAATGTACTGTCGATATCCGAAACTATGCTCGGAAAAAAGTTATTTTGCTCCGTACGAAAAATGCATAGCTGTGATTTTCTTGTTCCAAAATCGATATTGAACTTTGAAAGTATTGTTTTTCAGTGTATTTTGACCCGTTGAATCCAAACAACGTACTGTCGATCGTCGAAACTATGCTTGGAAAAAAGTTATTTTGCTCCGTACGAAAAATGCGTACCTGAGATCTTCTAGTTCCAGAATCGATATTAAACTTTGGCAGTAGTGTTTTTTGGTGTATTTTGACCCGCTGAATCCGAAAAATTTACTGCTTGAATTGAAAATTCTACCGAAAAAAAAATCATGTTTCGCAATACGAAAACGTATGCCCGAGATTCTCGTCTCTCAGAATCAATATCAAACTTTTATCGGTGTGTTTTCCGTCGTATTTCGACCCGCTGAATTCAAAAAACATACTGTCGATGGTCAAAACTATGCTTGGAAAAAAGTTATTCCGCTCCGTACGGAAAATGCATACCTGAGATTTTCTAGTTCCAGAATCGATATTGAACTCTGGCAGTAGTGTTTTTCAGTGTATTTCGACCCGCTGATTTCGAAAAATGTACTGTCGATAACCAAAACTATGCTCGGAAAAAAGTTATTTTGCTCCGTACGAAAAATGCATAGCTGTGATTTTCTTGTTCCAAAATCGATATTGAACTTTGAAAGTATTGTTTTTCAGTGTATTTTGACCCGTTGAATCCAAACAACGTACTGTCGATCGTCAAAACTATGCTTGGAAAAAAGTTATTTTGCTCCGTACGAAAAATGCGTACCTGAGATCTTCTAGTTCCAGAATCGATATTAAACTTTGGCAGTAGTGTTTTTTGGTGTATTTTGACCCGCTGAATCCGAAAAATGTACTGCTTGAATTGAAAATTCTACCGAAAAAAAAATCATGTTTCGCAATACGAAAACGTATGCCCGAGATTCTCGTCTCTCAGAATCAATATCAAACTTTTATAGGTGTGTTTTCCGGTGTATTTCGACCCGCTGAATTCAAAAAACATACTGTCGATGGTCAAAACTATGCTTGGAAAAAAGTTATTCCGCTCCGTACGGAAAATGCATACCTGAGATTTTCTAGTTCCAGAATCGATATTGAACTCTGGCAGTAGTGTTTTTCAGTGTATTTCGACCCGCTGAATTTGAAAAATGTACTGTCGATAACCAAAACTATGCTCGGAAAAAAGTTATTTTGCTCCGTACGAATAATGCATAGCTGTGATTTGCTAGTTCCAAAATCGATTTTGAACTTTGAAAGTATTGTTTTTCAGTGTATTTTGACCCGTTGAATCCAAACAACGTACTGTCGATGATCAAAACTTTGCTTGGAAAAAAGTTATTTTGCTCCGTACGAAAAATGCATACCTGAGATCTTCTAGTTCCAGAATCGATATTAAAGTTTGGCAGTAGTGTTTTTTGGTGTATTTTGACCCGCTGAATCCAAAAAATGTACTGCTTGAATTGAAAAATCTACCGAAAAAAAATCATGTTTCGCAATACGAAAACGTATGCCCGAGATTCTCGTCTCTCAGAATCAATATCAAACTTTTATCGGTGTGTTTTCCGTCGTATTTCGACCCGCTGAATTTAAAAAACATACTGTCGATGGTCAAAACTATGCTTGGAAAAAAGTTATTCCGCTCCGTACGGAAAATGCATACCTGAGATTTTCTAGTTCCAGAATCGATATTGAACTCTGGCAGTAGTGTTTTTCAGTGTATTTCGACCCGCTGAATTCGAAAAATGTACTGTCGATAGCCAGAACTATGCTCGGAAAAAAGTTATTTTGCTCCGTACGAAAAATGCATAGCTGTGATTTTCTAGTTCCAAAATCGATATTGAACTTTGAGAGTAGTGTTTTTCAGTGTATTTCGACCCGCTGAATTCAAAAAATGTACTGTCGATATCCAAAACTATGCTCGGAAAAAAGTTATTTTGCTCCGTACGAAAAATGCATAGCTGTGATTTTCTTGTTCCAAAATCGATATTGAACTTTGAAAGTATTGTTTTTCAGTGTATTTTGACCCGTTGAATCCAAACAACGTACTGTCGATTGTCAAAACTATGCTTGGAAAAAAGTTATTTTGCTCCGTACGAAAAATGCATACCTGAGATCTTCTAGTTCCAGAATCGATATTAAAGTTTGGCAGTAGTGTTTTTTGGTGTATTTTGACCCGCTGAATCCAAAAAATGTACTGCTTGAATTGAAAATTCTACCGAAAAAAAAATCATGTTTCGCAATACGAAAACGTATGCCCGAGATTCTCGTCTCTCAGAATCAATATCAAACTTCTATCGGTGTGTTTTCCGTCGTATTTCGACCCGCTGAATTTAAAAAACATACTGTCGATGGTCAAAACTATGCTTGGAAAAAAGTTATTCCGCTCCGTACGGAAAATGCATACCTGAGATTTTCTAGTTCCAGAATCGATATTGAACTCTGGCAGTAGTGTTTTTCAGTGTATTTCGACCCGCTGAATTCGAAAAATGTACTATCGATAGCCAGAACTATGCTCGGAAAAAAGTTATTTTGCTCCGTACGAAAAATGCATAGCTGTGATTTTCTAGTTCCAAAATCGATATTGAACTTTGAGAGTAGTGTTTTTCAGTGTATTTCGACCCGCTGAATTCAAAAAATGTACTGTCGATATCCGAAACTATGCTCGGAAAAAAGTTATTTTGCTCCGTACGAAAAATGCATAGCTGTGATTTTCTTGTTCCAAAATCGATATTGAACTTTGAAAGTATTGTTTTTCAGTGTATTTTGACCCGTTGAATCCAAACAACGTACTGTCGATCGTCAAAACTATGCTTGGAAAAAAGTTATTTTGCTCCGTACGAAAAATGCGTACCTGAGATCTTCTAGTTCCAGAATCGATATTAAACTTTGGCAGTAGTGTTTTTTGGTGTATTTTGACCCGCTGAATCCGAAAAATGTACTGCTTGAATTGAAAATTCTACCGAAAAAAGAATCATGTTTCGCAACACGAAAACGTATGCCCGAGATTCTCGTCTCTCAGAATCAATATCAAACTTTTATAGGTGTGTTTTCCGGTGTATTTCGACCCGCTGAATTCAAAAAACATACTGTCGATGGTCAAAACTATGCTTGGAAAAAAGTTATTCCGCTCCGTACGGAAAATGCATACCTGAGATTTTCTAGTTCCAGAATCGATATTGAACTCTGGCAGTAGTGTTTTTCAGTGTATTTCGACCCGCTGAATTTGAAAAATGTACTGTCGATAACCAAAACTATGCTCGGAAAAAAGTTATTTTGCTCCGTACGAATAATGCATAGCTGTGATTTTCTAGTTCCAAAATCGATTTTGAACTTTGAAAGTATTGTTTTTCAGTGTATTTTGACCCGTTGAATCCAAACAACGTACTGTCGATAGTCAAAACTATGCTTGGAAAAAAGTTATTTTGCTCCGTACGAAAAATGCATACCTGAGATCTTCTAGTTCCAGAATCGATATTAACGTTTGGCAGTAGTGTTTTTTGGTGTATTTTGACCCGCTGAATCCAAAAAATGTACTGCTTGAATTGAAAATTCTACCGAAAAAAAAATCATGTCTCGCAATACGAAAACGTATGCCCGAGATTCTCGTCTCTCAGAATCAATATCAAACTTTTATCGGTGTGTTTTCCGTCGTATTTCGACCCGCTGAATTTAAAAAACATACTGTCGATGGTCAAAACTATGCTTGGAAAAAAGTTATTCCGCTCCGTACGGAAAATGCATACCTGAGATTTTCTAGTTCCAGAATCGATATTGAACTCTGGCAGTAGTGTTTTTCAGTGTATTTCGACCCGCTGAATTCGAAAAATGTACTGTCGATAGCCAAAACTATGCTCGGAAAAAAGTTATTTTGCTCCGTACGAAAAATGCATAGCTGTGATTTTCTAGTTCCAAAATCGATATTGAACTTTGAGAGTAGTGTTTTTCAGTGTATTTCGACCCGCTGAATTCAAAAAATGTACTGTCGATATCCGAAACTATGCTCGGAAAAAAGTTATTTTGCTCCGTACGAAAAATGCATAGCTGTGATTTTCTTGTTCCAAAATCGATATTGAACTTTGAAAGTATTGTTTTTCAGTGTATTTTGACCCGTTGAATCCAAACAACGTACTGTCGATCGTCGAAACTATGCTTGGAAAAAAGTTATTTTGCTCCGTACGAAAAATGCGTACCTGAGATCTTCTAGTTCCAGAATCGATATTAAACTTTGGCAGTAGTGTTTTTTGGTGTATTTTGACCCGCTGAATCCGAAAAATTTACTGCTTGAATTGAAAATTCTACCGAAAAAAAAATCATGTTTCGCAATACGAAAACGTATGCCCGAGATTCTCGTCTCTCAGAATCCATATCAAACTTTTATCGGTGTGTTTTCCGTCGTATTTCGACCCGCTGAATTCAGAAAACATACTGTCGATGGTCAAAACTATGCTTGGAAAAAAGTTATTCCGCTCCGTACGGAAAATGCATACCTGAGATTTTCTAGTTCCAGAATCGATATTGAACTCTGGCAGTAGTGTTTTTCAGTGTATTTCGACCCGCTGATTTCGAAAAATGTACTTTCGATGACCAAAACTATGCTCGGAAAAAAGTTATTTTGCTCCGTACGAAAAATGCATAGCTGTGATTTTCTTGTTCCAAAATCGATATTGAACTTTGAAAGTATTGTTTTTCAGTGTATTTTGACCCGTTGAATCCAAACAACGTACTGTCGATCGTCAAAACTATGCTTGGAAAAAAGTTATTTTGCTCCGTACGAAAAATGCGTACCTGAGATCTTCTAGTTCCAGAATCGATATTAAACTTTGGCAGTAGTGTTTTTTGGTGTATTTTGACCCGCTGAATCCGAAAAATGTACTGCTTGAATTGAAAATTCTACCGAAAAAAAAATCATGTTTCGCAATACGAAAACGTATGCCCGAGATTCTCGTCTCTCAGAATCAATATCAAACTTTTATAGGTGTGTTTTCCGGTGTATTTCGACCCGCTGAATTCAAAAAACATACTGTCGATGGTCAAAACTATGCTTGGAAAAAAGTTATTCCGCTCCGTACGGAAAATGCATACCTGAGATTTTCTAGTTCCAGAATCGATATTGAACTCTGGCAGTAGTGTTTTTCAGTGTATTTCGACCCGCTGAATTTGAAAAATGTACTGTCGATAACCAAAACTATGCTCGGAAAAAAGTTATTTTGCTCCGTACGAATAATGCATAGCTGTGATTTTCTAGTTCCAAAATCGATTTTGAACTTTGAAAGTATTGTTTTTCAGTGTATTTTGACCCGTTGAATCCAAACAACGTACTGTCGATGATCAAAACTTTGCTTGGAAAAAAGTTATTTTGCTCCGTACGAAAAATGCATACCTGAGATCTTCTAGTTCCAGAATCGATATTAAAGTTTGGCAGTAGTGTTTTTTGGTGTATTTTGACCCGCTGAATCCAAAAAATGTACTGCTTGAATTGAAAAATCTACCGAAAAAAAATCATGTTTCGCAATACGAAAACGTATGCCCGAGATTCTCGTCTCTCAGAATCAATATCAAACTTTTATCGGTGTGTTTTCCGTCGTATTTCGACCCGCTGAATTTAAAAAACATACTGTCGATGGTCAAAACTATGCTTGGAAAAAAGTTATTCCGCTCCGTACGGAAAATGCATACCTGAGATTTTCTAGTTCCAGAATCGATATTGAACTCTGGCAGTAGTGTTTTTCAGTGTATTTCGACCCGCTGAATTCGAAAAATGTACTGTCGATAGCCAGAACTATGCTCGGAAAAAAGTTATTTTGCTCCGTACGAAAAATGCATAGCTGTGATTTTCTAGTTCCAAAATCGATATTGAACTTTGAGAGTAGTGTTTTTCAGTGTATTTCGACCCGCTGAATTCAAAAAATGTACTGTCGATATCCAAAACTATGCTCGGAAAAAAGTTATTTTGCTCCGTACGAAAAATGCATAGCTGTGATTTTCTTGTTCCAAAATCGATATTGAACTTTGAAAGTATTGTTTTTCAGTGTATTTTGACCCGTTGAATCCAAACAACGTACTGTCGATTGTCAAAACTATGCTTGGAAAAAAGTTATTTTGCTCCGTACGAAAAATGCATACCTGAGATCTTCTAGTTCCAGAATCGATATTAAAGTTTGGCAGTAGTGTTTTTTGGTGTATTTTGACCCGCTGAATCCAAAAAATGTACTGCTTGAATTGAAAATTCTACCGAAAAAAAAATCATGTTTCGCAATACGAAAACGTATGCCCGAGATTCTCGTCTCTCAGAATCAATATCAAACTTCTATCGGTGTGTTTTCCGTCGTATTTCGACCCGCTGAATTTAAAAAACATACTGTCGATGGTCAAAACTATGCTTGGAAAAAAGTTATTCCGCTCCGTACGGAAAATGCATACCTGAGATTTTCTAGTTCCAGAATCGATATTGAACTCTGGCAGTAGTGTTTTTCAATGTATTTCGACCCGCTGAATTCGAAAAATGTACTATCGATAGCCAGAACTATGCTCGGAAAAAAGTTATTTTGCTCCGTACGAAAAATGCATAGCTGTGATTTTCTAGTTCCAAAATCGATATTGAACTTTGAGAGTAGTGTTTTTCAGTGTATTTCGACCCGCTGAATTCAAAAAATGTACTGTCGATATCCAAAACTATGCTCGGAAAAAAGTTATTCTGCTCCGTACGAAAAATGCATAGCTATGATTTTCTTGTTCCAAAATCGATATTGAACTTTGAAAGTATTGTTTTTCAGTGTATTTTGACCCGTTGAATCCAAACAACGTACTGTCGATTGTCAAAACTATGCTTGGAAAAAAGTTATTTTGCTCCGTACGAAAAATGCATACCTGAGATCTTCTAGTTCCAGAATCGATATTAAAGTTTGGCAGTAGTGTTTTTTGGTGTATTTTGACCCGCTGAATCCAAAAAATGTACTGCTTGAATTGAAAATTCTACCGAAAAAAAAATCATGTTTCGCAATACGAAAACGTATGCCCGAGATTCTCGTCTCTCAGAATCAATATCAAACTTTTATCGGTGTGTTTTCCGTCGTATTTCGACCCGCTGAATTTAAAAAACATACTGTGGATGGTCAAAACTATGCTTGGAAAAAAGTTATTCCGCTCCGTACGGAAAATGCATACCTGAGATTTTCTAGTTCCAGAATCGATATTGAACTCTGGCAGTAGTGTTTTTCAGTGTATTTCGACCCGCTGAATTCGAAAAATGTACTGTCGATAGCCAGAACTATGCTCGGAAAAAACTTATTTTGCTCCGTACGAAAAATGCATAGCTGTGATTTTCTAGTTCCAAAATCGATATTGAACTTTGAGAGTAGTGTTTTTCAGTGTATTTCGACCCGCTGAATTCAAAAAATGTACTGTCGATAACCAAAACTATGCTCGGAAAAAAGTTATTTTGCTCCGTACGAAAAATGCATAGCTGTGATTTTCTTGTTCCAAAATCGATATTGAACTTTGAAAGTATTGTTTTTCAGTGTATTTTGACCCGCTGAATCCAAACAACGTACTGTCGATTGTCAAAACTATGCTTGGAAAAAAGTTATTTTGCTCCGTACGAAAAATGCATACCTGAGATCTTCTAGTTCCAGAATCGATATTAAACTTTGGCAGTAGTGTTTTTTGGTGTATTTTGACCCGCTGAATCCAAAAAATGTACTGCTTGAATTGAAAATTCTACCGAAAAAAAAATCATGTTTCGCAATACGAAAACGTATGCCCGAGATTCTCGTCTCTCAGAATCAATATCAAACTTTTATAGGTGTGTTTTCCGGTGTATTCCGACCCGCTGAATTCAAAAACCATACTGTAGATGGTCAAAACTATGCTTGGAAAAAAGTTATTTCGCTCCTTACGGAAAATGCATACCTGAGATTTTCTAGATCCAGAATCGATATTGAACTTTGGCAGTAGTGTTTTCCAGTGTATTTCGACCCGCTGAATTCAAAAAATGTACTGTCGATAGCCAAAACTATGCTTGGAAAAAGTTATTTTGCTCCGTACGAATAATGCATAGCTGTGATTTTCTAGTTCCAAAATCGATTTTGAACTTTGAAAGTATTGTTTTTCAGTGTATTTTGACCCGTTGAATCCAAACAACGTACTGTCGATGATCAAAACTATGCTTGGAAAAAAGTTATTTTGCTCCGTACGAAAAATGCATACCTGAGATCTTCTAGTTCCAGAATCGATATTAAAGTTTAGCAGTAGTGTTTTTTGGTGTATTTTGACCCGCTGAATCCAAAAAATGTACTGCTTGAATTGAAAATTCTACCGAAAAAAAAATCATGTTTCGCAATACGAAAACGTATGCCCGAGATTCTCGTCTCTCAGAATCAATATCAAACTTTTATCGGTGTGTTTTCCGTCGTATTTCGACCCGCTGAATTTAAAAAACATACTGTCGATGGTCAAAACTATGCTTGGAAAAAAGTTATTCCGCTCCGTACGGAAAATGCATACCTGAGATTTTCTAGTTCCAGAATCGTTATTGAACTCTGGCAGTAGTGTTTTTCAGTGTATTTCGACCCGCTGAATTCGAAAAATGTACTGTCGATAGCCAGAACTATGCTCGGAAAAAAGTTATTTTGCTCCGTACGAAAAATGCATAGCTGTGATTTTCTAGTTCCAAAATCGATATTGAACTTTGAGAGTAGTGTTTTTCAGTGTATTTCGACCCGCTGAATTCGAAAAATGTACTGTCGATATCCAAAACTATGCTCGGAAAAAAGTTATTTTGCTCCGTACGAAAAATGCATAGCTGTGATTTTCTAGTTCCAAAATCGATATTGAACTTTGAGAGTAGTGTTTTTCAGTGTATTTCGACCCGCTGAATTCAAAAAATGTACAGTCGATATACAAAACTATGCTCGGAAAAAAGTTATTTTGCTCCGTACGAAAAATGCATAGCTGTGATTTTCTTGTTCCAAAATCGATATTGAACTTTGAAAGTATTGTTTTTCAGTGTATTTTGACCCGCTGAATCCAAACAACGTACTGTCGATTGTCAAAACTATGCTTGGAAAAAAGTTATTTTGCTCCGTACGAAAAATGCATACCTGAGATCTTCTAGTTCCAGAATCGATATTGAACTTTGGCAGTAGTGTTTTTTGGTGTATTTTGACCCGCTGAATCCAAAAAATGTACTGCTTGAATTGAAAATTCTACCGAAAAAAAAATCATGTTTCGCAATACGAAAACGTATGCCCGAGATTCTCGTCTCTCAGAATCAATATCAAACTTTTATAGGTGTGTTTCCCGGTGTATTTCGACCCGCTGAATTCAAAAACCATACTGTCGATGGTCAAAACTATGCTTGGAAAAAAGTTATTTCGCTCCTTACGGAAAATGCATACCTGAGATTTTCTAGATCCAGAATCGATATTGAACTTTGGCAGTAGTGTTTTCCAGTGTATTTCGACCCGCTGAATTCAAAAAATGTACTGTCGATAGCCAAAACTATGCTTGGAAAAAGTTATTTTGCTCCGTACGAATAATGCATAGCTGTGATTTTCTAGTTCCAAAATTGATTTTGAACTTTGAAAGTATTGTTTTTCAGTGTATTTTGACCCGTTGAATCCAAACAACGTACTGTCGATGATCAAAACTATGCTTGGAAAAAAGTTATTTTGCTCCGTACGAAAAATGCATACCTGAGATCTTCTAGTTCCAGAATCGATATTAAAGTTTGGCAGTAGTGTTTTTTGGTGTATTTTGACCCGCTGAATCCAAAAAATGTACTGCTTGAATTGAAAATTCTACCGAAAAAAAAATCATGTTTCGCAATACGAAAACGTATGCCCGAGATTCTCGTCTCTCAGAATCAATATCAAACTTTTATCGGTGTGTTTTCCGTCGTATTTCGACCCGCTGAATTTAAAAAACATACTGTCGATGGTCAAAACTATGCTTGGAAAAAAGTTATTCCGCTCCGTACGGAAAATGCATACCTGAGATTTTCTAGTTCCAGAATCGATATTGAACTCTGGCAGTAGTGTTTTTCAGTGTATTTCGACCCGCTGAATTCGAAAAATGTACTGTCGATAGCCAGAACTATGCTCGGAAAAAAGTTATTTTGCTCCGTACGAAAAATGCATAGCTGTGATTTTCTAGTTCCAAAATCGATATTGAACTTTGAGAGTAGTGTTTTTCAGTGTATTTCGACCCGCTGAATTCAAAAAATGTACTGTCGATATCCAAAACTATGCTCGGAAAAAAGTTATTTTGCTCCGTACGAAAAATGCATAGCTGTGATTTTCTTGTTCCAAAATCGATATTGAACTTTGAAAGTATTGTTTTTCAGTGTATTTTGACCCGTTGAATCCAAACAACGTACTGTCGATTGTCAAAACTATGCTTGGAAAAAAGTTATTTTGCTCCGTACGAAAAATGCATACCTGAGATCTTCTAGTTCCAGAATCGGTATTAAAGTTTGGCAGTAGTGTTTTTTGGTGTATTTTGACCCGCTGAATCCAAAAAATGTACTGCTTGAATTGAAAATTCTACCGAAAAAAAAATCATGTTTCGCAATACGAAAACGTATGCCCGAGATTCTCGTCTCTCAGAATCAATATCAAACTTTTATCGGTGTGTTTTCCGTCGTATTTCGACCCGCTGAATTTAAAAAACATACTGTCGATGGTCAAAACTATGCTTGGAAAAAAGTTATTCCGCTCCGTACGGAAAATGCATACCTGAGATTTTCTAGTTCCAGAATCGATATTGAACTCTGGCAGTAGTGTTTTTCAGTGTATTTCGACCCGCTGAATTCGAAAAATGTACTGTCGATAGCCAGAACTATGCTCGGAAAAAAGTTATTTTGCTCCGTACGAAAAATGCATAGCTGTGATTTTCTAGTTCCAAAATCGATATTGAACTTTGAGAGTAGTGTTTTTCAGTGTATTTCGACCCGCTGAATTCAAAAAATGTACTGTCGATATCCAAAACTATGCTCGGAAAAAAGTTATTTTGCTCCGTACGAAAAATGCATAGCTGTGATTTTCTTGTTCCAAAATCGATATTGAACTTTGAAAGTATTGTTTTTCAGTGTATTTTGACCCGCTGAATCCAAACAACGTACTGTCGATAGCCAGAACTATGCTCGGAAAAAAGTTATTTTGCTCCGTACGAAAAATGCATAGCTGTGATTTTCTAGTTCCAAAATCGATATTGAACTTTGAGAGTAGTGTTTTTCAGTGTATTTCGACCCGCTGAATTCAAAAAATGTACTGTCGATATCCAAAACTATGCTCGGAAAAAAGTTATTTTGCTCCGTACGAAAAATGCATGGCTGTGATTTTCTTGTTCCAAAATCGATATTGAACTTTGAAAGTATTGTTTTTCAGTGTATTTTGACCCGCTGAATCCAAACAACGTACTGTCGATTGTCAAAACTATGCTTGGAAAAAAGTTATTTTGCTCCGTACGAAAAATGCATACCTGAGATCTTCTAGTTCCAGAATCGATATTAAACTTTGGCAGTAGTGTTTTCTGGTGTATTTTGACCCGCTGAATCCAAAAAATGTACTGCTTGAATTGAAAATTCTACCGAAAAAAAAATCATGTTTCGCAATACGAAAACGTATGCCCGAGATTCTCGTCTCTCAGAATCAATATCAAACTTTTATAGGTGTGTTTTCCGGTGTATTTCGACCCGCTGAATTCAAAAACCATACTGTCGATGGTCAAAACTATGCTTGGAAAAGAGTTATTTCGCTCCTCACGGAAAATGCATACCTGAGATTTTCTAGATCCAGAATCGATATTGAACTTTGGCAGTAGTGTTTTCCAGTGTATTTCGACCCGCTGAATTCAAAAAATGTACTGTCGATAGCCAAAACTGTGCTTGGAAAAAGTTATTTTGCTCCGTACGGAAAATGCATACCTGAGATTTTCTAGTTCCAGAATTGATATTGAACTTTGGCAGTAGTGTTTTTCAGTGTATTTCGACCCGCTGAATTCGAAAAATGTACTGTCGATACCCAAAACTATGCTTGGAAAAAAGTTATTTTGCTCCGTACGAAAAATGCATAGCTGAGATTCTCTAGTTTCAAAATCGATTTTGAACTTTGAAAGTATTGTTCTTCAGTGTATTTTGACCCGTTGAATCCAAACAACGTACTGTCGATGATTAAAACTATGCTTGGAAAAAAGTTATTTTGCTCCGTACGAAAAATGCATACCTGAGATCTTCTAGTTCCAGAATCGATATTAAACTTTGGCAGTAGTGTTTTTTAGTGTATTCTGACCCGCTGAATCCAAAAAATGTACTGCTTGAATTGAAAATTCTACCGAAAAAAAAATCATGTTTCGCAATACGAAAACGTATGCCCGAGATTCTCGTCTCTCAGAATCAATATCAAACTTTTATCGGTGTGTTTTCCGTCGTATTTCGACCCGCTGAATTTAAAAAACATACTGTCGATGGTCAAAACTATGCTTGGAAAAAAGTTATTCCGCTCCGTACGGAAAATGCATACCTGAGATTTTCTAGTTCCAGAATCGATATTGAACTCTGGCAGTAGTGTTTTTCAGTGTATTTCGACCCGCTGAATTCGAAAAATGTACTGTCGATAGCCAGAACTATGCTCGGAAAAAAGTTATTTTGCTCCGTACGAAAAATGCATAGCTGTGATTTTCTAGTTCCAAAATCGATATTGAACTTTGAGAGTAGTGTTCTTCAGTGTATTTCGACCCGCTGAATTTAAAAAATGTACTGTCGACCCAAAACTATGCTCGGAAAAAAGTTATTTTGCTCCGTACGAAAAATGCATAGCTGTGATTTTCTTGTTCCAAAATCGATATTGAACTTTGAAAGTATTGTTTTTCAGTGTATTTTGACCCGCTGAATCCAAACAACGTACTGTCGATTGTCAAAACTATGCTTGGAAAAAAGTTATTTTGCTCCGTACGAAAAATGCATACCTGAGATCTTCTAGTTCCAGAATCGATATTGAACTTTGAAAGTATTGTTTTTCAGTGTATTTTGACCCGTTGAATCCAAACAACGTACTGTCGATCGTCGAAACTATGCTTGGAAAAAAGTTATTTTGCTCCGTACGAAAAATGCGTACCTGAGATCTTCTAGTTCCAGAATCGATATTAAACTTTGGCAGTAGTGTTTTTTGGTGTATTTTGACCCGCTGAATCCGAAAAATTTACTGCTTGAATTGAAAATTCTACCGAAAAAAAAATCATGTTTCGCAATACGAAAACGTATGCCCGAGATTCTCGTCTCTCAGAATCCATATCAAACTTTTATCGGTGTGTTTTCCGTCGTATTTCGACCCGCTGAATTCAGAAAACATACTGTCGATGGTCAAAACTATGCTTGGAAAAAAGTTATTCCGCTCCGTACGGAAAATGCATACCTGAGATTTTCTAGTTCCAGAATCGATATTGAACTCTGGCAGTAGTGTTTTTCAGTGTATTTCGACCCGCTGATTTCGAAAAATGTACTGTCGATGACCAAAACTATGCTCGGAAAAAAGTTATTTTGCTCCGTACGAAAAATGCATAGCTGTGATTTTCTTGTTCCAAAATCGATATTGAACTTTGAAAGTATTGTTTTTCAGTGTATTTTGACCCGTTGAATCCAAACAACGTACTGTCGATCGTCAAAACTATGCTTGGAAAAAAGTTATTTTGCTCCGTACGAAAAATGCGTACCTGAGATCTTCTAGTTCCAGAATCGATATTAAACTTTGGCAGTAGTGTTTTTTGGTGTATTTTGACCCGCTGAATCCGAAAAATGTACTGCTTGAATTGAAAATTCTACCGAAAAAAAAATCATGTTTCGCAATACGAAAACGTATGCCCGAGATTCTCGTCTCTCAGAATCAATATCAAACTTTTATAGGTGTGTTTTCCGGTGTATTTCGACCCGCTGAATTCAAAAAACATACTGTCGATGGTCAAAACTATGCTTGGAAAAAAGTTATTCCGCTCCGTACGGAAAATGCATACCTGAGATTTTCTAGTTCCAGAATCGATATTGAACTCTGGCAGTAGTGTTTTTCAGTGTATTTCGACCCGCTGAATTTGAAAAATGTACTGTCGATAACCAAAACTATGCTCGGAAAAAAGTTATTTTGCTCCGTACGAATAATGCATAGCTGTGATTTTCTAGTTCCAAAATCGATTTTGAACTTTGAAAGTATTGTTTTTCAGTGTATTTTGACCCGTTGAATCCAAACAACGTACTGTCGATGATCAAAACTTTGCTTGGAAAAAAGTTATTTTGCTCCGTACGAAAAATGCATACCTGAGATCTTCTAGTTCCAGAATCGATATTAAAGTTTGGCAGTAGTGTTTTTTGGTGTATTTTGACCCGCTGAATCCAAAAAATGTACTGCTTGAATTGAAAAATCTACCGAAAAAAAATCATGTTTCGCAATACGAAAACGTATGCCCGAGATTCTCGTCTCTCAGAATCAATATCAAACTTTTATCGGTGTGTTTTCCGTCGTATTTCGACCCGCTGAATTTAAAAAACATACTGTCGATGGTCAAAACTATGCTTGGAAAAAAGTTATTCCGCTCCGTACGGAAAATGCATACCTGAGATTTTCTAGTTCCAGAATCGATATTGAACTCTGGCAGTAGTGTTTTTCAGTGTATTTCGACCCGCTGAATTCGAAAAATGTACTGTCGATAGCCAGAACTATGCTCGGAAAAAAGTTATTTTGCTCCGTACGAAAAATGCATAGCTGTGATTTTCTAGTTCCAAAATCGATATTGAACTTTGAGAGTAGTGTTTTTCAGTGTATTTCGACCCGCTGAATTCAAAAAATGTACTGTCGATATCCAAAACTATGCTCGGAAAAAAGTTATTTTGCTCCGTACGAAAAATGCATAGCTGTGATTTTCTTGTTCCAAAATCGATATTGAACTTTGAAAGTATTGTTTTTCAGTGTATTTTGACCCGTTGAATCCAAACAACGTACTGTCGATTGTCAAAACTATGCTTGGAAAAAAGTTATTTTGCTCCGTACGAAAAATGCATACCTGAGATCTTCTAGTTCCAGAATCGATATTAAAGTTTGGCAGTAGTGTTTTTTGGTGTATTTTGACCCGCTGAATCCAAAAAATGTACTGCTTGAATTGAAAATTCTACCGAAAAAAAAATCATGTTTCGCAATACGAAAACGTATGCCCGAGATTCTCGTCTCTCAGAATCAATATCAAACTTCTATCGGTGTGTTTTCCGTCGTATTTCGACCCGCTGAATTTAAAAAACATACTGTCGATGGTCAAAACTATGCTTGGAAAAAAGTTATTCCGCTCCGTACGGAAAATGCATACCTGAGATTTTCTAGTTCCAGAATCGATATTGAACTCTGGCAGTAGTGTTTTTCAATGTATTTCGACCCGCTGAATTCGAAAAATGTACTATCGATAGCCAGAACTATGCTCGGAAAAAAGTTATTTTGCTCCGTACGAAAAATGCATAGCTGTGATTTTCTAGTTCCAAAATCGATATTGAACTTTGAGAGTAGTGTTTTTCAGTGTATTTCGACCCGCTGAATTCAAAAAATGTACTGTCGATATCCAAAACTATGCTCGGAAAAAAGTTATTCTGCTCCGTACGAAAAATGCATAGCTATGATTTTCTTGTTCCAAAATCGATATTGAACTTTGAAAGTATTGTTTTTCAGTGTATTTTGACCCGTTGAATCCAAACAACGTACTGTCGATTGTCAAAACTATGCTTGGAAAAAAGTTATTTTGCTCCGTACGAAAAATGCATACCTGAGATCTTCTAGTTCCAGAATCGATATTAAAGTTTGGCAGTAGTGTTTTTTGGTGTATTTTGACCCGCTGAATCCAAAAAATGTACTGCTTGAATTGAAAATTCTACCGAAAAAAAAATCATGTTTCGCAATACGAAAACGTATGCCCGAGATTCTCGTCTCTCAGAATCAATATCAAACTTTTATCGGTGTGTTTTCCGTCGTATTTCGACCCGCTGAATTTAAAAAACATACTGTCGATGGTCAAAACTATGCTTGGAAAAAAGTTATTCCGCTCCGTACGGAAAATGCATACCTGAGATTTTCTAGTCCCAGAATCGATATTGAACTCTGGCAGTAGTGTTTTTCAGTGTATTTCGACCCGCTGAATTCGAAAAATGTACTGTCGATAGCCAGAACTATGCTCGGAAAAAACTTATTTTGCTCCGTACGAAAAATGCATAGCTGTGATTTTCTAGTTCCAAAATCGATATTGAACTTTGAGAGTAGTGTTTTTCAGTGTATTTCGACCCGCTGAATTCAAAAAATGTACTGTCGATAACCAAAACTATGCTCGGAAAAAAGTTATTTTGCTCCGTACGAAAAATGCATAGCTGTGATTTTCTTGTTCCAAAATCGATATTGAACTTTGAAAGTATTGTTTTTCAGTGTATTTTGACCCGCTGAATCCAAACAACGTACTGTCGATTGTCAAAACTATGCTTGGAAAAAAGTTATTTTGCTCCGTACGAAAAATGCATACCTGAGATCTTCTAGTTCCAGAATCGATATTAAACTTTGGCAGTAGTGTTTTTTGGTGTATTTTGACCCGCTGAATCCAAAAAATGTACTGCTTGAATTGAAAATTCTACCGAAAAAAAAATCATGTTTCGCAATACGAAAACGTATGCCCGAGATTCTCGTCTCTCAGAATCAATATCAAACTTTTATAGGTGTGTTTTCCGGTGTATTCCGACCCGCTGAATTCAAAAACCATACTGTAGATGGTCAAAACTATGCTTGGAAAAAAGTTATTTCGCTCCTTACGGAAAATGCATACCTGAGATTTTCTAGATCCAGAATCGATATTGAACTTTGGCATTAGTGTTTTCCAGTGTATTTCGACCCGCTGAATTCAAAAAATGTACTGTCGATAGCCAAAACTATGCTTGGAAAAAGTTATTTTGCTCCGTACGAATAATGCATAGCTGTGATTTTCTAGTTCCAAAATCGATTTTGAACTTTGAAAGTATTGTTTTTCAGTGTATTTTGACCCGTTGAATCCAAACAACGTACTGTCGATGATCAAAACTATGCTTGGAAAAAAGTTATTTTGCTCCGTACGAAAAATGCATACCTGAGATCTTCTAGTTCCAGAATCGATATTAAAGTTTAGCAGTAGTGTTTTTTGGTGTATTTTGACCCGCTGAATCCAAAAAATGTACTGCTTGAATTGAAAATTCTACCGAAAAAAAAATCATGTTTCGCAATACGAAAACGTATGCCCGAGATTCTCGTCTCTCAGAATCAATATCAAACTTTTATCGGTGTGTTTTCCGTCGTATTTCGACCCGCTGAATTTAAAAAACATACTGTCGATGGTCAAAACTATGCTTGGAAAAAAGTTATTCCGCTCCGTACGGAAAATGCATACCTGAGATTTTCTAGTTCCAGAATCGTTATTGAACTCTGGCAGTAGTGTTTTTCAGTGTATTTCGACCCGCTGAATTCGAAAAATGTACTGTCGATAGCCAGAACTATGCTCGGAAAAAAGTTATTTTGCTCCGTACGAAAAATGCATAGCTGTGATTTTCTAGTTCCAAAATCGATATTGAACTTTGAGAGTAGTGTTTTTCAGTGTATTTCGACCCGCTGAATTCGAAAAATGTACTGTCGATATCCAAAACTATGCTCGGAAAAAAGTTATTTTGCTCCGTACGAAAAATGCATAGCTGTGATTTTCTAGTTCCAAAATCGATATTGAACTTTGAGAGTAGTGTTTTTCAGTGTATTTCGACCCGCTGAATTCAAAAAATGTACAGTCGATATACAAAACTATGCTCGGAAAAAAGTTATTTTGCTCCGTACGAAAAATGCATAGCTGTGATTTTCTTGTTCCAAAATCGATATTGAACTTTGAAAGTATTGTTTTTCAGTGTATTTTGACCCGCTGAATCCAAACAACGTACTGTCGATTGTCAAAACTATGCTTGGAAAAAAGTTATTTTGCTCCGTACGAAAAATGCATACCTGAGATCTTCTAGTTCCAGAATCGATATTGAACTTTGGCAGTAGTGTTTTTTGGTGTATTTTGACCCGCTGAATCCAAAAAATGTACTGCTTGAATTGAAAATTCTACCGAAAAAAAAATCATGTTTCGCAATACGAAAACGTATGCCCGAGATTCTCGTCTCTCAGAATCAATATCAAACTTTTATAGGTGTGTTTCCCGGTGTATTTCGACCCGCTGAATTCAAAAACCATACTGTCGATGGTCAAAACTATGCTTGGAAAAAAGTTATTTCGCTCCTTACGGAAAATGCATACCTGAGATTTTCTAGATCCAGAATCGATATTGAACTTTGGCAGTAGTGTTTTCCAGTGTATTTCGACCCGCTGAATTCAAAAAATGTACTGTCGATAGCCAAAACTATGCTTGGAAAAAGTTATTTTGCTCCGTACGAATAATGCATAGCTGTGATTTTCTAGTTCCAAAATTGATTTTGAACTTTGAAAGTATTGTTTTTCAGTGTATTTTGACCCGTTGAATCCAAACAACGTACTGTCGATGATCAAAACTATGCTTGGAAAAAAGTTATTTTGCTCCGTACGAAAAATGCATACCTGAGATCTTCTAGTTCCAGAATCGATATTAAAGTTTGGCAGTAGTGTTTTTTGGTGTATTTTGACCCGCTGAATCCAAAAAATGTACTGCTTGAATTGAAAATTCTACCGAAAAAAAAATCATGTTTCGCAATACGAAAACGTATGCCCGAGATTCTCGTCTCTCAGAATCAATATCAAACTTTTATCGGTGTGTTTTCCGTCGTATTTCGACCCGCTGAATTTAAAAAACATACTGTCGATGGTCAAAACTATGCTTGGAAAAAAGTTATTCCGCTCCGTACGGAAAATGCATACCTGAGATTTTCTAGTTCCAGAATCGATATTGAACTCTGGCAGTAGTGTTTTTCAGTGTATTTCGACCCGCTGAATTCGAAAAATGTACTGTCGATAGCCAGAACTATGCTCGGAAAAAAGTTATTTTGCTCCGTACGAAAAATGCATAGCTGTGATTTTCTAGTTCCAAAATCGATATTGAACTTTGAGAGTAGTGTTTTTCAGTGTATTTCGACCCGCTGAATTCAAAAAATGTACTGTCGATATCCAAAACTATGCTCGGAAAAAAGTTATTTTGCTCCGTACGAAAAATGCATAGCTGTGATTTTCTTGTTCCAAAATCGATATTGAACTTTGAAAGTATTGTTTTTCAGTGTATTTTGACCCGTTGAATCCAAACAACGTACTGTCGATTGTCAAAACTATGCTTGGAAAAAAGTTATTTTGCTCCGTACGAAAAATGCATACCTGAGATCTTCTAGTTCCAGAATCGGTATTAAAGTTTGGCAGTAGTGTTTTTTGGTGTATTTTGACCCGCTGAATCCAAAAAATGTACTGCTTGAATTGAAAATTCTACCGAAAAAAAAATCATGTTTCGCAATACGAAAACGTATGCCCGAGATTCTCGTCTCTCAGAATCAATATCAAACTTTTATCGGTGTGTTTTCCGTCGTATTTCGACCCGCTGAATTTAAAAAACATACTGTCGATGGTCAAAACTATGCTTGGAAAAAAGTTATTCCGCTCCGTACGGAAAATGCATACCTGAGATTTTCTAGTTCCAGAATCGATATTGAACTCTGGCAGTAGTGTTTTTCAGTGTATTTCGACCCGCTGAATTCGAAAAATGTACTGTCGATAGCCAGAACTATGCTCGGAAAAAAGTTATTTTGCTCCGTACGAAAAATGCATAGCTGTGATTTTCTAGTTCCAAAATCGATATTGAACTTTGAGAGTAGTGTTTTTCAGTGTATTTCGACCCGCTGAATTCAAAAAATGTACTGTCGATATCCAAAACTATGCTCGGAAAAAAGTTATTTTGCTCCGTACGAAAAATGCATAGCTGTGATTTTCTTGTTCCAAAATCGATATTGAACTTTGAAAGTATTGTTTTTCAGTGTATTTTGACCCGCTGAATCCAAACAACGTACTGTCGATAGCCAGAACTATGCTCGGAAAAAAGTTATTTTGCTCCGTACGAAAAATGCATAGCTGTGATTTTCTAGTTCCAAAATCGATATTGAACTTTGAGAGTAGTGTTTTTCAGTGTATTTCGACCCGCTGAATTCAAAAAATGTACTGTCGATATCCAAAACTATGCTCGGAAAAAAGTTATTTTGCTCCGTACGAAAAATGCATGGCTGTGATTTTCTTGTTCCAAAATCGATATTGAACTTTGAAAGTATTGTTTTTCAGTGTATTTTGACCCGCTGAATCCAAACAACGTACTGTCGATTGTCAAAACTATGCTTGGAAAAAAGTTATTTTGCTCCGTACGAAAAATGCATACCTGAGATCTTCTAGTTCCAGAATCGATATTAAACTTTGGCAGTAGTGTTTTCTGGTGTATTTTGACCCGCTGAATCCAAAAAATGTACTGCTTGAATTGAAAATTCTACCGAAAAAAAAATCATGTTTCGCAATACGAAAACGTATGCCCGAGATTCTCGTCTCTCAGAATCAATATCAAACTTTTATAGGTGTGTTTTCCGGTGTATTTCGACCCGCTGAATTCAAAAACCATACTGTCGATGGTCAAAACTATGCTTGGAAAAGAGTTATTTCGCTCCTCACGGAAAATGCATACCTGAGATTTTCTAGATCCAGAATCGATATTGAACTTTGGCAGTAGTGTTTTCCAGTGTATTTCGACCCGCTGAATTCAAAAAATGTACTGTCGATAGCCAAAACTGTGCTTGGAAAAAGTTATTTTGCTCCGTACGGAAAATGCATACCTGAGATTTTCTAGTTCCAGAATTGATATTGAACTTTGGCAGTAGTGTTTTTCAGTGTATTTCGACCCGCTGAATTCGAAAAATGTACTGTCGATACCCAAAACTATGCTTGGAAAAAAGTTATTTTGCTCCGTACGAAAAATGCATAGCTGAGATTCTCTAGTTTCAAAATCGATTTTGAACTTTGAAAGTATTGTTCTTCAGTGTATTTTGACCCGTTGAATCCAAACAACGTACTGTCGATGATTAAAACTATGCTTGGAAAAAAGTTATTTTGCTCCGTACGAAAAATGCATACCTGAGATCTTCTAGTTCCAGAATCGATATTAAACTTTGGCAGTAGTGTTTTTTAGTGTATTCTGACCCGCTGAATCCAAAAAATGTACTGCTTGAATTGAAAATTCTACCGAAAAAAAAATCATGTTTCGCAATACGAAAACGTATGCCCGAGATTCTCGTCTCTCAGAATCAATATCAAACTTTTATCGGTGTGTTTTCCGTCGTATTTCGACCCGCTGAATTTAAAAAACATACTGTCGATGGTCAAAACTATGCTTGGAAAAAAGTTATTCCGCTCCGTACGGAAAATGCATACCTGAGATTTTCTAGTTCCAGAATCGATATTGAACTCTGGCAGTAGTGTTTTTCAGTGTATTTCGACCCGCTGAATTCGAAAAATGTACTGTCGATAGCCAGAACTATGCTCGGAAAAAAGTTATTTTGCTCCGTACGAAAAATGCATAGCTGTGATTTTCTAGTTCCAAAATCGATATTGAACTTTGAGAGTAGTGTTCTTCAGTGTATTTCGACCCGCTGAATTTAAAAAATGTACTGTCGACCCAAAACTATGCTCGGAAAAAAGTTATTTTGCTCCGTACGAAAAATGCATAGCTGTGATTTTCTTGTTCCAAAATCGATATTGAACTTTGAAAGTATTGTTTTTCAGTGTATTTTGACCCGCTGAATCCAAACAACGTACTGTCGATTGTCAAAACTATGCTTGGAAAAAAGTTATTTTGCTCCGTACGAAAAATGCATACCTGAGATCTTCTAGTTCCAGAATCGATATTAAAGTTTGGCAGTAGTGTTTTTTGGTGTATTTTGACCCGCTGAATCCAAAAAATGTACTGCTTGAATTGAAAATTCTACCGAAAAAAAAATCATGTTTCGCAATACGAAAACGTATGCCCGAGATTCTCGTCTCTCAGAATCAATATCAAACTTTTATCGGTGTGTTTTCCGTCGTATTTCGACCCGCTGAATTTAAAAAACATACTGTCGATGGTCAAAACTATGCTTGGAAAAAAGTTATTCCGCTCCGTACGGAAAATGCATACCTGAGATTTTCTAGTTCCAGAATCGATATTGAACTCTGGCAGTAGTGTTTTTCAGTGTATTTCGACCCGCTGAATTCGAAAAATGTACTGTCGATAGCCAGAACTATGCTCGGAAAAAAGTTATTTTGCTCCGTACGAAAAATGCATAGCTGTGATTTTCTAGTTCCAAAATCGATATTGAACTTTGAGAGTAGTGTTTTTCAGTGTATTTCGACCCGCTGAATTCAAAAAATGTACTGTCGATATCCAAAACTATGCTCGGAAAAAAGTTATTTTGCTCCGTACGAAAAATGCATAGCTGTGATTTTCTTGTTCCAAAATCGATATTGAACTTTGAAAGTATTGTTTTTCAGTGTATTTTGACCCGTTGAATCCAAACAACGTACTGTCGATTGTCAAAACTATGCTTGGAAAAAAGTTATTTTGCTCCGTACGAAAAATGCATACCTGAGATCTTCTAGTTCCAGAATCGATATTAAAGTTTGGCAGTAGTGTTTTTTGGTGTATTTTGACCCGCTGAATCCAAAAAATGTACTGCTTGAATTGAAAATTCTACCGAAAAAAAAATCATGTTTCGCAATACGAAAACGTATGCCCGAGATTCTCGTCTCTCAGAATCAATATCAAACTTTTATCGGTGTGTTTTCCGTCGTATTTCGACCCGCTGAATTTAAAAAACATACTGTCGATGGTCAAAACTATGCTTGGAAAAAAGTTATTCCGCTCCGTACGGAAAATGCATACCTGAGATTTTCTAGTTCCAGAATCGATATTGAACTCTGGCAGTAGTGTTTTTCAGTGTATTTCGACCCGCTGAATTCGAAAAATGTACTGTCGATAGCCAGAACTATGCTCGGAAAAAAGTTATTTTGCTCCGTACGAAAAATGCATAGCTGTGATTTTCTAGTTCCAAAATCGATATTGAACTTTGAGAGTAGTGTTTTTCAGTGTATTTCGACCCGCTGAATTCAAAAAATGTACTGTCGATATCCAAAACTATGCTCGGAAAAAAGTTATTTTGCTCCGTACGAAAAATGCATAGCTGTGATTTTCTTGTTCCAAAATCGATATTGAACTTTGAAAGTATTGTTTTTCAGTGTATTTTGACCCGCTGAATCCAAACAACGTACTGTCGATTGTCAAAACTATGCTTGGAAAAAAGTTATTTTGCTCCGTACGAAAAATGCATACCTGAGATCTTCTAGTTCCAGAATCGATATTAAACTTTGGCAGTAGTGTTTTTTGGTGTATTTTGACCCGCTGAATCCAAAAAATGTACTGCTTGAATTGAAAATTCTACCGAAAAAAAAATCATGTTTCGCAATACGAAAACGTATGCCCGAGATTCTCGTCTCTCAGAATCAATATCAAACTTTTATAGGTGTGTTTCCCGGTGTATTTCGACCCGCTGAATTCAAAAACCATACTGTCGATGGTCAAAACTATGCTTGGAAAAAAGTTATTTCGCTCCTTACGGAAAATGCATACCTGAGATTTTCTAGATCCAGAATCGATATTGAACTTTGGCAGTAGTGTTTTCCAGTGTATTTCGACCCGCTGAATTCAAAAAATGTACTGTCGATAGCCAAAACTATGCTTGGAAAAAGTTATTTTGCTCCGTACGAATAATGCATAGCTGTGATTTTCTAGTTCCAAAATTGATTTTGAACTTTGAAAGTATTGTTTTTCAGTGTATTTTGACCCGTTGAATCCAAACAACGTACTGTTGATGATCAAAACTATGCTTGGAAAAAAGTTATTTTGCTCCGTACGAAAAATGCATACCTGAGATCTTCTAGTTCCAGAATCGATATTAAAGTTTGGCAGTAGTGTTTTTTGGTGTATTTTGACCCGCTGAATCCAAAAAATGTACTGCTTGAATTGAAAATTCTACCGAAAAAAAAATCATGTTTCGCAATACGAAAACGTATGCCCGAGATTCTCGTCTCTCAGAATCAATATCAAACTTTTATCGGTGTGTTTTCCGTCGTATTTCAACCCGCTGAATTTAAAAAACATACTGTCGATGGTCAAAACTATGCTTGGAAAAAAGTTATTCCGCTCCGTACGGAAAATGCATACCTGAGATTTTCTAGTTCCAGAATCGATATTGAACTCTGGCAGTAGTGTTTTTCAGTGTATTTCGACCCGCTGAATTCGAAAAATGTACTGTCGATAGCCAGAACTATGCTCGGAAAAAAGTTATTTTGCTCCGTACGAAAAATGCATAGCTGTGATTTTCTAGTTCCAAAATCGATATTGAACTTTGAGAGTAGTGTTCTTCAGTGTATTTTGACCCGCTGAATTCAAAAAATGTACTGTCGATATCCAAAACTATGCTCGGAAAAAAGTTATTTTGCTCCGTACGAAAAATGCATAGCTGTGATTTTCTTGTTCCAAAATCGATATTGAACTTTGAAAGTATTGTTTTTCAGTGTATTTTGACCCGCTGAATCCAAACAACGTACTGTCGATAGCCAGAACTATGCTCGGAAAAAAGTTATTTTGCTCCGTACGAAAAATGCATACCTGAGATCTTCTAGTTCCAGAATCGATATTAAACTTTGGCAGTAGTGTTTTTTGGTGTATTTTGACCCGCTGAATCCAAAAAATGTACTGCTTGAATTGAAAATTCTACCGAAAAAAAATCATGTTTCGCAATACGAAAACGTATGCCCGAGATTCTCGTCTCTCAGAATCAATATCAAACTTTTATAGGTGTGTTTTCCGGTGTACTTCGACCCGCTGAATTCAAAAACCATACTGTCGATGGTCAAAACTATGCTTGGAAAAGAGTTATTTCGCTCCGTACGGAAAATGCATACCTGAGATTTTCTAGATCCAGAATCGATATTGAACTTTGGCAGTAGTGTTTTCCAGTGTATTTCGACCCGCTGAATTCAAAAAATGTACTGTCGATAGCCAAAACTATGCTTGGAAAAAGTTATTTTGCTCCGTACGGAAAATGCATACCTGAGATTTTCTAGTTCCAGAATTGATATTGAACTTTGGCAGTAGTGTTTTTCAGTGTATTTCGACCCGCTGAATTCGAAAAATGTACTGTCGATACCCAAAACTATGCTTGGAAAAAAGTTATTTTGCTCCGTACGAAAAATGCATAGCTGAGATTCTCTAGTTTCAAAATCGATTCTGAACTTTGAAAGTATTGTTCTTCAGTGTATTTTGACCCGTTGAATCCAAACAACGTACTGTCGATGATTAAAACTATGCTTGGAAAAAAGTTATTTTGCTCCGTACAAAAAATGCATACCTGAGATCTTCTAGTTCCAGAATCGATATTAAAGTTTGGCAGTAGTGTTTTTTAGTGTATTCTGACCCGCTGAATCCAAAAAATGTACTGCTTGAATTGAAAATTCTACCGAAAAAAAAATCATGTTTCGCAATACGAAAACGTATGCCCGAGATTCTCGTCTCTCAGAATCAATATCAAACTTTTATCGGTGTGTTTTCCGTCGTATTTCGACCCGCTGAATTTAAAAAACATACTGTCGATGGTCAAAACTATGCTTGGAAAAAAGTTATTCCGCTCCGTACGGAAAATGCATACCTGAGATTTTCTAGTTCCAGAATCGATATTGAACTCTGGCAGTAGTGTTTTTCAGTGTATTTCGACCCGCTGAATTCGAAAAATGTACTGTCGATAGCCAGAACTATGCTCGGAAAAAAGTTATTTTGCTCCGTACGAAAAATGCATAGCTGTGATTTTCTAGTTCCAAAATCGATATTGAACTTTGAGAGTAGTGTTCTTCAGTGTATTTCGACCCGCTGAATTCAAAAAATGTACTGTCGATATCCAAAACTATGCTCGGAAAAAAGTTATTTTGCTCCGTACGAAAAATGCATAGCTGTGATTTTCTAGTTCCAAAATCGATATTGAACTTTGAGAGTAGTGTTCTTCAGTGTATTTCGACCCGCTGAATTCAAAAAATGTACTGTCGATATCCAAAACTATGCTCGGAAAAAAGTTATTTTGCTCCGTACGAAAAATGCATAGCTGTGATTTTCTTGTTCCAAAATCGATATTGAACTGTGAAAGTATTGTTTTTCAGTGTATTTTGACCCGCTGAATCCAAACAACGTACTGTCGATAGCCAGAACTATGCTCGGAAAAAAGTTATTTTGCTCCGTACGAAAAATGCATAGCTGTGATTTTCTAGTTCCAAAATCGATATTGAACTTTGAGAGTAGTGTTTTTCAGTGTATTTCGACCCGCTGAATTCAAAAAATGTACTGTCGATATCCAAAACTATGCTCGGAAAAAAGTTATTTTGCTCCGTACGAAAAATGCATAGCTGTGATTTTCTTGTTCCAAAATCGATATTGAACTTTGAAAGTATTGTTTTTCAGTGTATTTTGACCCGCTGAATCCAAACAACGTACTGTCGATTGTCAAAACTATGCTTGGAAAAAAGTTATTTTGCTCCGTACGAAAAATGCATACCTGAGATCTTCTAGTTCCAGAATCGATATTAAACTTTGGCAGTAGTGTTTTTTGGTGTATTTTGACCCGCTGAATCCAAAAAATGTACTGCTTGAATTGAAAATTCTACCGAAAAAAAAATCATGTTTCGCAATACGAAAACGTATGCCCGAGATTCTCGTCTCTCAGAATCAATATCAAACTTTTATAGGTGTGTTTTCCGGTGTATTTCGACCCGCTGAATTCAAAAACCATACTGTCGATGGTCAAAACTATGCTTGGAAAAGAGTTATTTCGCTCCTTACGGAAAATGCATACCTGAGATTTTCTAGATCCAGAATCGATATTGAACTTTGGCAGTAGTGTTTTCCAGTGTATTTCGACCCGCTGAATTCAAAAAATGTACTGTCGATAGCCAAAACTATGCTTGGAAAAAGTTATTTTGCTCCGTACGGAAAATGCATACCTGAGATTTTCTAGTTCCAGAATTGATATTGAACTTTGGCAGTAGTGTTTTTCAGTGTATTTCGACCCGCTGAATTCGAAAAATGTACTGTCGATACCCAAAACTATGCTTGGAAAAAAGTTATTTTGCTCCGTACGAAAAATGCATAGCTGAGATTCTCTAGTTTCAAAATCGATTTTGAACTTTGAAAGTATTGTTCTTCAGTGTATTTTGACCCGTTGAATCCAAACAACGTACTGTCGATGATTAAAACTATGCTTGGAAAAAAGTTATTTTGCTCCGTACGAAAAATGCATACCTGAGATCTTCTAGTTCCAGAATCGATATTAAACTTTGGCAGTAGTGTTTTTTAGTGTATTCTGACCCGCTTAATCCAAAAAATGTACTGCTTGAATTGAAAATTCTACCGAAAAAAAAATCATGTTTCGCAATACGAAAACGTATGCCCGAGATTCTCGTCTCTCAGAATCAATATCAAACTTTTATCGGTGTGTTTTCCGTCGTATTTCGACCCGCTGAATTTAAAAAACATACTGTCGATGGTCAAAACTATGCTTGGAAAAAAGTTATTCCGCTCCGTACGGAAAATGCATACCTGAGATTTTCTAGTTCCAGAATCGATATTGAACTCTGGCAGTAGTGTTTTTCAGTGTATTTCGACCCGCTGAATTCGAAAAATGTACTGTCGATATCCAGAACTATGCTCGGAAAAAAGTTATTTTGCTCCGTACGAAAAATGCATAGCTGTGATTTTCTAGTTCCAAAATCGATATTGAACTTTGAGAGTAGTGTTCTTCAGTGTATTTCGACCCGCTGAATTCAAAAAATGTACTGTCGATATCCAAAACTATGCTCGGAAAAAAGTTATTTTGCTCCGTACGAAAAATGCATAGCTGTGATTTTCTTGTTCCAAAATCGATATTGAACTTTGAAAGTATTGTTTTTCAGTGTATTTTGACCCGCTGAATTCAAACAACGTACTGTCGATTGTCAAAACTATGCTTGGAAAAAAGTTATTTTGCTCCGTACGAAAAATGCATACCTGAGATCTTCTAGTTCCAGAATCGATATTAAACTTTGGCAGTAGTGTTTTTTGGTGTATTTTGACCCGCTGAATCCAAAAAATGTACTGCTTGAATTGAAAATTCTACCGAAAAAAAAATCATGTTTCGCAATACGAAAACGTATGCCCGAGATTCTCGTCTCTCAGAATCAATATCAAACTTTTATAGGTGTGTTTTCCGGTGTATTTCGACCCGCTGAATTCAAAAACCATACTGTCGATGGTCAAAACTATGCTTGGAAAAGAGTTATTTCGCTCCTTACGGAAAATGCATACCTGAGATTTTCTAGATCCAGAATCGATATTGAACTTTGGCAGTAGTGTTTTTCAGTGTATTTCGACCCGCTGAATTCAAAAAATGTACTGTCGATAGCCAAAACTATGCTTGGAAAAAGTTATTTTGCTCCGTACGGAAAATGCATACCTGAGATTTTCTAGTTCCAGAATTGATATTGAACTTTGGCAGTAGTGTTTTTCAGTGTATTTCGACCCGCTGAATTCGAAAAATGTACTGTCGATACCCAAAACTATGCTTGGAAAAAAGTTATTTTGCTCCGTACGAAAAATGCATAGCTGAGATTCTCTAGTTTCAAAATCGATTTTGAACTTTGAAAGTATTGTTCTTCAGTGTATTTTGACCCGTTGAATCCAAACAACGTACTGTCGATGATTAAAACTATGCTTGGAAAAAAGTTATTTTGCTCCGTACGAAAAATGCATACCTGAGATCTTCTAGTTCCAGAATCGATATTAAACTTTGGCAGTAGTGTTTTTTAGTGTATTCTGACCCGCTTAATCCAAAAAATGTACTGCTTGAATTGAAAATTCTACCGAAAAAAAAATCATGTTTCGCAATACGAAAACGTATGCCCGAGATTCTCGTCTCTCAGAATCAATATCAAACTTTTATCGGTGTGTTTTCCGTCGTATTTCGACCCGCTGAATTTAAAAAACATACTGTCGATGGTCAAAACTATGCTTGGAAAAAAGTTATTCCGCTCCGTACGGAAAATGCATACCTGAGATTTTCTAGTTCCAGAATCGATATTGAACTCTGGCAGTAGTGTTTTTCAGTGTATTTCGACCCGCTGAATTCGAAAAATGTACTGTCGATATCCAGAACTATGCTCGGAAAAAAGTTATTTTGCTCCGTACGAAAAATGCATAGCTGTGATTTTCTAGTTCCAAAATCGATATTGAACTTTGAGAGTAGTGTTCTTCAGTGTATTTCGACCCGCTGAATTCAAAAAATGTACTGTCGATATCCAAAACTATGCTCGGAAAAAAGTTATTTTGCTCCGTACGAAAAATGCATAGCTGTGATTTTCTTGTTCCAAAATCGATATTGAACTTTGAAAGTATTGTTTTTCAGTGTATTTTGACCCGCTGAATTCAAACAACGTACTGTCGATTGTCAAAACTATGCTTGGAAAAAAGTTATTTTGCTCCGTACGAAAAATGCATACCTGAGATCTTCTAGTTCCAGAATCGATATTAAACTTTGGCAGTAGTGTTTTTTGGTGTATTTTGACCCGCTGAATCCAAAAAATGTACTGCTTGAATTGAAAATTCTACCGAAAAAAAAAATCATGTTTCGCAATACGAAAACGTATGCCCGAGATTCTCGTCTCTCAGAATCAATATCAAACTTTTATAGGTGTGTTTTCCGGTGTATTTCGACCCGCTGAATTCAAAAACCATACTGTCGATGGTCAAAACTATGCTTGGAAAAGAGTTATTTCGCTCCTTACGGAAAATGCATACCTGAGATTTTCTAGATCCAGAATCGATATTGAACTTTGGCAGTAGTGTTTTTCAGTGTATTTCGACCCGCTGAATTCAAAAAATGTACTGTCGATAGCCAAAACTATGCTTGGAAAAAGTTATTTTGCTCCGTACGGAAAATGCATACCTGAGATTTTCTAGTTCCAGAATTGATATTGAACTTTGGCAGTAGTGTTTTTCAGTGTATTTCGACCCGCTGAATTCGAAAAATGTACTGTCGATACCCAAAACTATGCTTGGAAAAAAGTTATTTTGCTCCGTACGAAAAATGCATAGCTGAGATTCTCTAGTTTCAAAATCGATTTTGAACTTTGAAAGTATTGTTCTTCAGTGTATTTTGACCCGTTGAATCCAAACAACGTACTGTCGATGATTAAAACTATGCTTGGAAAAAAGTTATTTTGCTCCGTACGAAAAATGCATACCTGAGATCTTCTAGTTCGAGAATCGATATTAAACTTTGGCAGTAGTGTTTTTTAGTGTATTCTGACCCGCTTAATCCAAAAAATGTACTGCTTGAATTGAAAATTCTACCGAAAAAAAAATCATGTTTCGCAATACGAAAACGTATGCCCGAGATTCTCGTCTCTCAGAATCAATATCAAACTTTTATCGGTGTGTTTTCCGTCGTATTTCGACCCGCTGAATTTAAAAAACATACTGTCGATGGTCAAAACTATGCTTGGAAAAAAGTTATTCCGCTCCGTACGGAAAATGCATACCTGAGATTTTCTAGTTCCAGAATCGATATTGAACTCTGGCAGTAGTGTTTTTCAGTGTATTTCGACCCGCTGAATTCGAAAAATGTACTGTCGATATCCAGAACTATGCTCGGAAAAAAGTTATTTTGCTCCGTACGAAAAATGCATAGCTGTGATTTTCTAGTTCCAAAATCGATATTGAACTTTGAGAGTAGTGTTCTTCAGTGTATTTCGACCCGCTGAATTCAAAAAATGTACTGTCGATATCCAAAACTATGCTCGGAAAAAAGTTATTTTGCTCCGTACGAAAAATGCATAGCTGTGATTTTCTTGTTCCAAAATCGATATTGAACTTTGAAAGTATTGTTTTTCAGTGTATTTTGACCCGCTGAATTCAAACAACGTACTGTCGATTGTCAAAACTATGCTTGGAAAAAAGTTATTTTGCTCCGTACGAAAAATGCATACCTGAGATCTTCTAGTTCCAGAATCGATATTAAACTTTGGCAGTAGTGTTTTTTGGTGTATTTTGACCCGCTGAATCCAAAAAATGTACTGCTTGAATTGAAAATTCTACCGATTAAAAAATCATGTTTCGCAATACGAAAACGTATGCCCGAGATTCTCGTCTCTCAGAATCAATATCAAACTTTTATAGGTGTGTTTCCCGGTGTATTTCGACCCGCTGAATTCAAAAACCATACTGTCGATGGTCAAAACTATGCTTGGAAAAAAGTTATTTCGCTCCTTACGGAAAATGCATACCTGAGATTTTCTAGATCCAGAATCGATATTGAACTTTGGCAGTAGTGTTTTCCAGTGTATTTCGACCCGCTGAATTCAAAAAATGTACTGTCGATAGCCAAAACTATGCTTGGAAAAAGTTATTTTGCTCCGTACGAATAATGGATAGCTGTGATTTTCTAGTTCCAAAATTGATTTTGAACTTTGAAAGTATTGTTTTTCAGTGTATTTTGACCCGTTGAATCCAAACAACGTACTGTCGATGATCAAAACTATGCTTGGAAAAAAGTTATTTTGCTCCGTACGAAAAATGCATACCTGAGATCTTCTAGTTCCAGAATCGATATTAAAGTTTGGCAGTAGTGTTTTTTGGTGTATTTTGACCCGCTGAATCCAAAAAATGTACTGCTTGAATTGAAAATTCTACCGAAAAAAAAATCATGTTTCGCAATACGAAAACGTATGCCCGAGATTCTCGTCTCTCAGAATCAATATCAAACTTTTATCGGTGTGTTTTCCGTCGTATTTCGACCCGCTGAATTCAAAAAACATACTGTCGATGGTCAAAACTATGCTTGGAAAAAAGTTATTCCGCTCCGTACGGAAAATGCATACCTGAGATTTTCTAGTTCCAGAATCGATATTGAACTCTGGCAGTAGTGTTTTTCAGTGTATTTCGACCCGCTGAATTCGAAAAATGTACTGTCGATAGCCAGAACTATGCTCGGAAAAAAGTTATTTTGCTCCGTACGAAAAATGCATAGCTGTGATTTTCTAGTTCCAAAATCGATATTGAACTTTGAGAGTAGTGTTTTTCAGTGTATTTCGACCCGCTGAATTCAAAAAATGTACTGTCGATATCCAAAACTATGCTCGGAAAAAAGTTATTTTGCTCCGTACGAAAAATGCATAGCTGTGATTTTCTTGTTCCAAAATCGATATTGAACTTTGAAATTATTGTTTTTCAGTGTATTTTGACCCGTTGAATCCAAACAACGTACTGTCGATTGTCAAAACTATGCTTGGAAAAAAGTTATTTTGCTCCGTACGAAAAATGCATACCTGAGATCTTCTAGTTCCAGAATCGATATTAAAGTTTGGCAGTAGTGTTTTTTGGTGTATTTTGACCCGCTGAATCCAAAAAATGTACTGCTTGAATTGAAAATTCTACCGAAAAAAAAATCATGTTTCGCAATACGAAAACGTATGCCCGAGATTCTCGTCTCTCAGAATCAATATCAAACTTTTATCGGTGTGTTTTCCGTCGTATTTCGACCCGCTGAATTTAAAAAACATACTGTCGATGGTCAAAACTATGCTTGGAAAAAAGTTATTCCGCTCCGTACGGAAAATGCATACCTGAGATTTTCTAGTTCCAGAATCGATATTGAACTCTGGCAGTAGTGTTTTTCAGTGTATTTCGACCCGCTGAATTCGAAAAATGTACTGTCGATAGCCAGAACTATGCTCGGAAAAAAGTTATTTTGCTCCGTACGAAAAATGCATAGCTGTCATTTTCTAGTTCCAAAATCGATATTGAACTTTGAGAGTAGTGTTCTTCAGTGTATTTCGACCCGCTGAATTCAAAAAATGTACTGTCGATATCCAAAACTATGCTCGGAAAAAAGTTATTTTGCTCCGTACGAAAAATGCATAGCTGTGATTTTCTTGTTCCAAAATCGATATTGAACTTTGAAAGTATTGTTTTTCAGTGTATTTTGACCCGCTGAATCCAAACAACGTACTGTCGATTGTCAAAACTATGCTTGGAAAGAAGTTATTTTGCTCCGTACGAAAAATGCATACCTGAGATCTTCTAGTTCCAGAATCGATATTAAACTTTGGCAGTAGTGTTTTTTAGTGTATTCTGACCCGCTGAATCCAAAAAATGTACTGCTTGAATTGAAAATTCTACCGAAAAAAAAATCATGTTTCGCAATACGAAAACGTATGCCCGAGATTCTCGTCTCTCAGAATCAATATCAAACTTTTATCGGTGTGTTTTCCGTCGTATTTCGACCCGCTGAATTTAAAAAACATACTGTCGATGGTCAAAACTATGCTTGGAAAAAAGTTATTCCGCTCCGTACGGAAAATGCATACCTGAGATTTTCTAGTTCCAGAATCGATATTGAACTCTGGCAGTAGTGTTTTTCAGTGTATTTCGACCCGCTGAATTCGAAAAATGTACTGTCGATATCCAGAACTATGCTCGGAAAAAAGTTATTTTGCTCCGTACGAAAAATGCATAGCTGTGATTTTCTAGTTCCAAAATCGATATTGAACTTTGAGAGTAGTGTTCTTCAGTGTATTTCGACCCGCTGAATTCAAAAAATGTACTGTCGATATCCAAAACTATGCTCGGAAAAAAGTTATTTTGCTCCGTACGAAAAATGCATAGCTGTGATTTTCTTGTTCCAAAATCGATATTGAACTTTGAAAGTATTGTTTTTCAGTGTATTTTGACCCGCTGAATTCAAACAACGTACTGTCGATTGTCAAAACTATGCTTGGAAAAAAGTTATTTTGCTCCGTACGAAAAATGCATACCTGAGATCTTCTAGTTCCAGAATCGATATTAAACTTTGGCAGTAGTGTTTTTTGGTGTATTTTGACCCGCTGAATCCAAAAAATGTACTGCTTGAATTGAAAATTCTACCGAAAAAAAAATCATGTTTCGCAATACGAAAACGTATGCCCGAGATTCTCGTCTCTCAGAATCAATATCAAACTTTTATAGGTGTGTTTTCCGGTGTATTTCGACCCGCTGAATTCAAAAACCATACTGTCGATGGTCAAAACTATGCTTGGAAAAGAGTTATTTCGCTCCTTACGGAAAATGCATACCTGAGATTTTCTAGATCCAGAATCGATATTGAACTTTGGCAGTAGTGTTTTCCAGTGTATTTCGACCCGCTGAATTCAAAAAATGTACTGTCGATAGCCAAAACTATGCTTGGAAAAAGTTATTTTGCTCCGTACGGAAAATGCATACCTGAGATTTTCTAGTTCCAGAATTGATATTGAACTTTGGCAGTAGTGTTTTTCAGTGTATTTCGACCCGCTGAATTCGAAAAATGTACTGTCGATACCCAAAACTATGCTTGGAAAAAAGTTATTTTGCTCCGTACGAAAAATGCATAGCTGAGATTCTCTAGTTTCAAAATCGATTTTGAACTTTGAAAGTATTGTTCTTCAGTGTATTTTGACCCGTTGAATCCAAACAACGTACTGTCGATGATTAAAACTATGCTTGGAAAAAAGTTATTTTGCTCCGTACGAAAAATGCATACCTGAGATCTTCTAGTTCCAGAATCGATATTAAACTTTGGCAGTAGTGTTTTTTAGTGTATTCTGACCCGCTTAATCCAAAAAATGTACTGCTTGAATTGAAAATTCTACCGAAAAAAAAATCATGTTTCGCAATACGAAAACGTATGCCCGAGATTCTCGTCTCTTAGAATCAATATCAAACTTTTATCGGTGTGTTTTCCGTCGTATTTCGACCCGCTGAATTTAAAAAACATACTGTCGATGGTCAAAACTATGCTTGGAAAAAAGTTATTCCGCTCCGTACGGAAAATGCATACCTGAGATTTTCTAGTTCCAGAATCGATATTGAACTCTGGCAGTAGTGTTTTTCAGTGTATTTCGACCCGCTGAATTCGAAAAATGTACTGTCGATATCCAGAACTATGCTCGGAAAAAAGTTATTTTGCTCCGTACGAAAAATGCATAGCTGTGATTTTCTAGTTCCAAAATCGATATTGAACTTTGAGAGTAGTGTTCTTCAGTGTATTTCGACCCGCTGAATTCAAAAAATGTACTGTCGATATCCAAAACTATGCTCGGAAAAAAGTTATTTTGCTCCGTACGAAAAATGCATAGCTGTGATTTTCTTGTTCCAAAATCGATATTGAACTTTGAAAGTATTGTTTTTCAGTGTATTTTGACCCGCTGAATTCAAACAACGTACTGTCGATTGTCAAAACTATGCTTGGAAAAAAGTTATTTTGCTCCGTACGAAAAATGCATACCTGAGATCTTCTAGTTCCAGAATCGATATTAAACTTTGGCAGTAGTGTTTTTTGGTGTATTTTGACCCGCTGAATCCAAAAAATGTACTGCTTGAATTGAAAATTCTACCGATTAAAAAATCATGTTTCGCAATACGAAAACGTATGCCCGAGATTCTCGTCTCTCAGAATCAATATCAAACTTTTATAGGTGTGTTTCCCGGTGTATTTCGACCCGCTGAATTCAAAAACCATACTGTCGATGGTCAAAACTATGCTTGGAAAAAAGTTATTTCGCTCCTTACGGAAAATGCATACCTGAGATTTTCTAGATCCAGAATCGATATTGAACTTTGGCAGTAGTGTTTTCCAGTGTATTTCGACCCGCTGAATTCAAAAAATGTACTGTCGATAGCCAAAACTATGCTTGGAAAAAGTTATTTTGCTCCGTACGAATAATGCATAGCTGTGATTTTCTAGTTCCAAAATTGATTTTGAACTTTGAAAGTATTGTTTTTCAGTGTATTTTGACCCGTTGAATCCAAACAACGTACTGTCGATGATCAAAACTATGCTTGGAAAAAAGTTATTTTGCTCCGTACGAAAAATGCATACCTGAGATCTTCTAGTTCCAGAATCGATATTAAAGTTTGGCAGTAGTGTTTTTTGGTGTATTTTGACCCGCTGAATCCAAAAAATGTACTGCTTGAATTGAAAATTCTACCGAAAAAAAAATCATGTTTCGCAATACGAAAACGTATGCCCGAGATTCTCGTCTCTCAGAATCAATATCAAACTTTTATCGGTGTGTTTTCCGTCGTATTTCGACCCGCTGAATTCAAAAAACATACTGTCGATGGTCAAAACTATGCTTGGAAAAAAGTTATTCCGCTCCGTACGGAAAATGCATACCTGAGATTTTCTAGTTCCAGAATCGATATTGAACTCTGGCAGTAGTGTTTTTCAGTGTATTTCGACCCGCTGAATTCGAAAAATGTACTGTCGATAGCCAGAACTATGCTCGGAAAAAAGTTATTTTGCTCCGTACGAAAAATGCATAGCTGTGATTTTCTAGTTCCAAAATCGATATTGAACTTTGAGAGTAGTGTTTTTCAGTGTATTTCGACCCGCTGAATTCAAAAAATGTACTGTCGATATCCAAAACTATGCTCGGAAAAAAGTTATTTTGCTCCGTACGAAAAATGCATAGCTGTGATTTTCTTGTTCCAAAATCGATATTGAACTTTGAAAGTATTGTTTTTCAGTGTATTTTGACCCGTTGAATCCAAACAACGTACTGTCGATTGTCAAAACTATGCTTGGAAAAAAGTTATTTTGCTCCGTACGAAAAATGCATACCTGAGATCTTCTAGTTCCAGAATCGATATTAAAGTTTGGCAGTAGTGTTTTTTGGTGTATTTTGACCCGCTGAATCCAAAAAATGTACTGCTTGAATTGAAAATTCTACCGAAAAAAAAATCATGTTTCGCAATACGAAAACGTATGCCCGAGATTCTCGTCTCTCAGAATCAATATCAAACTTTTATCGGTGTGTTTTCCGTCGTATTTCGACCCGCTGAATTTAAAAAACATACTGTCGATGGTCAAAACTATGCTTGGAAAAAAGTTATTCCGCTCCGTACGGAAAATGCATACCTGAGATTTTCTAGTTCCAGAATCGATATTGAACTCTGGCAGTAGTGTTTTTCAGTGTATTTCGACCCGCTGAATTCGAAAAATGTACTGTCGATAGCCAGAACTATGCTCGGAAAAAAGTTATTTTGCTCCGTACGAAAAATGCATAGCTGTCATTTTCTAGTTCCAAAATCGATATTGAACTTTGAGAGTAGTGTTCTTCAGTGTATTTCGACCCGCTGAATTCAAAAAATGTACTGTCGATATCCAAAACTATGCTCGGAAAAAAGTTATTTTGCTCCGTACGAAAAATGCATAGCTGTGATTTTCTTGTTCCAAAATCGATATTGAACTTTGAAAGTATTGTTTTTCAGTGTATTTTGACCCGCTGAATCCAAACAACGTACTGTCGATTGTCAAAACTATGCTTGGAAAGAAGTTATTTTGCTCCGTACGAAAAATGCATACCTGAGATCTTCTAGTTCCAGAATCGATATTAAACTTTGGCAGTAGTGTTTTTTAGTGTATTCTGACCCGCTGAATCCAAAAAATGTACTGCTTGAATTGAAAATTCTACCGAAAAAAAAATCATGTTTCGCAATACGAAAACGTATGCCCGAGATTCTCGTCTCTCAGAATCAATATCAAACTTTTATCGGTGTGTTTTCCGTCGTATTTCGACCCGCTGAATTCAAAAAACATGCTGTCGATGTTCAAAACTATGCTTGGAAAAAAGCTATTCCGCTCCGTACGGAAAATGCATACCTGAGATTTTCTAGTTCCAGAATCCATATTGAACTTTGAGAGTAGTGTTTTTCAGTGTATTTCGACCTGCTGAATTCAAAAAATGTACTGTCGATATCCAAAACTATGCTCGGAAAAAAGTTATTTTGCTCCGTACGAAAAATGCATAGCTGTGATTTTCTTGTTCCAAAATCGATATTGAACTTTGAAAGTATTGTTTTTCAGTGTATTTTGACCCGCTGAATCCAAACAACGTACTGTCGATACCCGAAACTATGCTTGGAAAAAAGTTATTTTGCTCCGTACGAAAAATGCATACCTGAAATTCTCTAGTTCCAAAATCGATATCGAACTTTGAAAGTAGTGTTTTTCAGTGTATTTTGACCCGCTGAATCGAACAAATGTACTGCTTGAATTGAAAGTTCTACCGAAAATAAATTCATGTTTCGCAATACGAAAACGTATGCCCGAGATTCTCGTCTCTCAGAATCAATATCAAACTTTTATAGGTGTGTTTTCCGGTGTATTCCGACTCGCTGAATTCAAAAAACATACTGTCGATGGTCAAAACTATGCTTGGGAAGAAGTTATTTCGCTCCGTACGGAAAATGCATACCTGAGATTTTCTAGTTCCAGAATCGATATTGAACTTTGGCAGTAGTGTTTTTCAGTGTATTTCGACCCGCTGAATTCGAAAAATGTACTGTCGATACCCAAAAGTATGCTCGGAAAAGAGTTATTTTGCTCCGTACGAAAAATGCATAGCTGTGATTTTCTAGTTCCAAAATCGATATTGAACTTTGAGAGTAGTGTTTTTCAGTGTATTTCGACCCGCTGAATTCAAGAAATGTACTGTCGATGGCCAAAACTATGCTCGGAAAAAAGTTATTTCGCTCCGTACAAAAAATACATACCTGAGATTTTCTAGTTCCGGAATCGATATTAAACATTGGCAGTAGTGTTTTTTGGTGTATTTTGACCCGCTGAATTCAAACAACGTACTGTCGATGGTCAAAACTATGCTTGGAAAAAAGTTATTTTGCTTCGTACGGAAAATGCATACTTGAGATTTTCTAGTTCCAAAATCGATATTGAACTTTGAAAGTAGTGTTTTTTGGTGTATTTTGACCCGCTGAATTCAAACAAAGTACTGTCGATGGTCAAAACCATGCTTGGAAAAAATTTATCTTGCTCCGTACGAAAAATGCATACCTGAGATCTTCTAGTTCCAGAATCGATATTAAACTTTGGCAGTAGTGTTTTTTGGTGTATTTTGACCCGCTGAATCCAAAAAATGTACTGCTTGAATTGAAAATCCTACCGAAAAAAAAATCATGTTTCGCAATACGAAAACGTATGCCCGAGATTCTCGTCTCTCAGAATCAATATCAAACTTTTATAGGTGTGTTTTCCGGTGTATTTCGACCCGCTGAATTCAAAAAACATACTCTCGATGGCCAAAACTATGCTCGGAAAAAAGTTATTTCGCTCCGTACGAAAAATCCATAGCTGTGATTTTCTAGTTCCAAAATCGATATTGAACTTTGAGAGTAGTGTTTTTCAGTGTATTTCGACCCGCTGAATTCAAAAAATGTTCTGTCGATATCCAAAACTATGCTCGGAAAAAAGTTATTTTGCTCCGTACGAATAATGCATAGCTGTGATTTTCTAGTTCCAAAATCGATTTTGAACTTTGAAAGTATTGTTTTTCAGTGTATTTTGACCCGTTGAATCCAAACAACGTACTGTCGATGATCAAAACTATGCTTCGAAAAAAGTTATTTTGCTCCGTACGAAAAATGCATACCTGAGATCTTCTAGTTCCAGAATCGATATTAAACTTTGGCAGTAGTGTTTTTTGGTGTATTTTGACCCGCTGAATCCAAAAAATGTACTGCTTGAATTGAAAATTCTACCGAAAAAAAAATCATGTTTCGCAATACGAAAACGTATGCCCGAGATTCTCGTCTCTCAGAATCAATATCAAACTTTTATCGGTGTGTTTTCCGTCGTATTTCGACCCGCTGAATTCAAAAAACATACTGTCGATGGTCAAAACTATGCTTGGAAAAAAGTTATTCCGCTCCGTACGGAAAATGCATACCTGAGATTTTCTAGTTCCAGAATCGATATTGAACTCTGGCAGTAGTGTTTTTCAGTGTATTTCGACCCGCTGAATTCGAAAAAAGGACTGTCGATGGCCAAAACTATGCTCGGAAAAAAGTTATTTTGCTCCGTACGAAAAATGCATAGCTGTGATTTTCTAGTTCCAAAATCGATATTGAACTTTGAGAGTAGTGTTTTTCAGTGTATTTCGACCCGCTAAATTCAAAAAATGTACTGTCGATATCCGAAACTATGCTCGGAAAAAAGTTATTTTGCTCCGTACGAAAAATGCATAGCTGTGATTTTCTTGTTCCAAAATCGATATTGAACTTTGAAAGTATTGTTTTTCAGTGTATTTTGACCCGCTGAATCCAAACAACGTACTGTCGATACCCGAAACTATGCTTGGAAAAAAGTTATTTTGCTCCGTACGAAAAATGCATACCTGAAATTCTCTAGTTCCAAAATCGATATCGAACTTTGAAAGTAGTGTTTTTCAGTGTCTTTTGACCCGCTGAATCGAACAAATGTACTGCTTAAATTGAAAGTTCTACCGAAAATAAATTCATGTTTCGCAATACGAAAACGTATGCCCGAGATTCTCGTCTCTCAGAATCAATATCAAACTTTTATCGGTGTGTTTTCCGTCGTATTTCGACCCGCTGAATTCAAAAAACATGCTGTCGATGGTCAAAACTATGCTTGGAAAAAAGCTATTCCGCTCCGTACGGAAAATGCATACCTGAGATTTTCTAGTTCCAGAATCCATATTGAACTTTGAGAGTAGTGTTTTTCAGTGTATTTCGACCTGCTGAATTCAAAAAATGTACTGTCGATATCCAAAACTATGCTCGGAAAAAAGTTATTTTGCTCCGTACGAAAAATGCATAGCTGTGATTTTCTTGTTCCAAAATCGATATTGAACTTTGAAAGTATTGTTTTTCAGTGTATTTTGACCCGCTGAATCCAAACAACGTACTGTCGATACCCGAAACTATGCTTGGAAAAAAGTTATTTTGCTCCGTACGAAAAATGCATACCTGAAATTCTCTAGTTCCAAAATCGATATCGAACTTTGAAAGTAGTGTTTTTCAGTGTATTTTGACCCGCTGAATCGAACAAATGTACTGCTTGAATTGAAAGTTCTACCGAAAATAAATTCATGTTTCGCAATACGAAAACGTATGCCCGAGATTCTCGTCTCTCAGAATCAATATCAAACTTTTATAGGTGTGTTTTCCGGTGTATTCCGACTCGCTGAATTCAAAAAACATACTGTCGATGGTCAAAACTATGCTTGGGAAGAAGTTATTTCGCTCCGTACGGAAAATGCATACCTGAGATTTTCTAGTTCCAGAATCGATATTGAACTTTGGCAGTAGTGTTTTTCAGTGTATTTCGACCCGCTGAATTCGAAAAATGTACTGTCGATACCCAAAACTATGCTCGGAAAAGAGTTATTTTGCTCCGTACGAAAAATGCATAGCTGTGATTTTCTAGTTCCAAAATCGATATTGAACTTTGAGAGTAGTGTTTTTCAGTGTATTTCGACCCGCTGAATTCAAGAAAAGTACTGTCGATGGCCAAAACTATGCTCGGAAAAAAGTTATTTCGCTCCGTACAAAAAATACATACCTGAGATTTTCTAGTTCCAGAATCGATATTAAACATTGGCAGTAGTGTTTTTTGGTGTATTTTGACCCGCTGAATTCAAACAACGTACTGTCGATGGTCAAAACTATGCTTGGAAAAAAGTTATTTTGCTTCGTACGGAAAATGCATACTTGAGATTTTCTAGTTCCAAAATCGATATTGAACTTTGAAAGTAGTGTTTTTTGGTGTATTTTGACCCGCTGAATTCAAACAACGTACTGTCGATGGTCAAAACCATGCTTGGAAAAAATTTATCTTGCTCCGTACGAAAAATGCATACTTGAGATCTTCTAGTTCCAGAATCGATATTAAACTTTGGCAGTAGTGTTTTTTGGTGTATTTTGACCCGCTGAATCCAAAAAATGTACTGCTTGAATTGAAAATTCTACCGAAAAAAAAATCATGTTTCGCAATACGAAAACGTATGCCCGAGATTCTCGTCTCTCAGAATCAATATCAAACTTTTATCGGTGTGTTTTCCGTCGTATTTCGACCCGCTGAATTCAAAAGACATACTGTCGATGGTCAAAACTATGCTCGGAAAAAAGTTATTTTGCTCCGTACGAAAAATGCATAGCTGTGATTTTCTAGTTCCAAAATCGATATTGAACTTTGAGAGTAGTGTTTTTCAGTGTATTTCCACCCGCTGAATTCAAAAAATGTACTGTCGATATCCGAAACTATGCTCGGAAAAAAGTTATTTTGCTCCGTACGAAAAATGCATAACTGTGATTTTCTTGTTCCGAAATCGATATTGAACTCTGAAAGTATTGTTTTTCAGTGTATTTTGACCCGCTGAATCCAAACAACGTACTGTCGATACCCGAAACTATGCTTGGAAAAAAGTTATTTTGCTCCGTACGAAAAATGCATACCTGAAATTCTCTAGTTCCAAAATCGATATCGAACTTTGAAAGTAGTGTTTTTCAGTGTCTTTTGACCCGCTGAATCGAACAAATGTACTGCTTAAATTGAAAGTTCTACCGAAAATAAATTCATGTTTCGCAATACGAAAACGTATGCCCGAGATTCTCGTCTCTCAGAATCAATATCAAACTTTTATAGGTGTGTTTTCCGGTGTATTCCGACTCGCTGAATTCAAAAAACATACTGTCGATGGTCAAAACTATGCTTGGGAAGAAGTTATTTCGCTCCGTACGGAAAATGCATACCTGAGATTTTCTAGTTCCAGAATCGATATTGAACTTTGGCAGTAGTGTTTTTCAGTGTATTTCGACCCGCTGAATTCGAAAAATGTACTGTCGATACCCAAAACTATGCTTGGAAAAAAGTTATTTTGCTCCGTACGAAAAATGCATAGCTGTGATTTTCTAGTTCCAAAATCGATATTGAACTTTGATAGTATTGTTTTTCAGTGTATTTTGACCCGTTGAATCAGAACAACGTACTGTCGATCGTCAAAACCATGCTTGGAAAAAAGTTATTTCGCTCCGTACGAAAAATACATACCTGAGATTTTCTCGTTCCAGAATCGATATTAAACTTTGGCAGTAGTGTCTTTTCGTGTATTTTGACCCGCTGAATTCAAACAACGTACTGTCGTTGGTCAAAACCATGCTTGGAAAAAATTTATTTTGCTCCGTACGAAAAATGCATACCTGAGATCTTCTAGTTCCAGAATCGATATTGAACTTTGGCAGTAGTGTTTTCCAGTGTATTTCGACCCGTTGAATCCAAACAACGTACTGTCGATCGTCAAAACCATGCTTGGAAAAAAGTTATTTCGCTCGGTACGAAAAATACATACCTGAGATTTTCTCGTTCCAGAATCGATATTGAACTTTGGCAGGGGTGTTTTCCAGTGTATTTCGACCCGCTGAATTCAAAAAATGTACTGTCGATAGCCAAAACTATGCTTGGAAAAAAGTTATTTTTTTCCGTACGAAAAATGCATACCTGAAATTCTCTAGTTCCAAAATCGATATTGAACTTTGAGAGTAGTGTTTTTCAGTGTATTTCGACCCGCTGAATTCAATAAATGTACTGTCGATGGCCGAAACTATGCTCGGAAAAAAGTTATTTCGCTCCGTACAAAAAATACATACCTGAGATTTTCTAGTTCCAGAATCGATATTGAACATTGGCAGTAGTGTTTTTTGGTGTATTTTGACCCGCTGAATTCAAACAACGTACTGTCGATGGTCAAAACTATGCTTGGAAAAAAGTTATTTTGCTTCGTACGGAAAATGCATACTTGAGATTTTCTAATTCCAAAATCGATATTGAACTTTGAAAGTAGTGTTTTTTGGTGTATTTTGACCCGCTGAATTCAAACAACGTACTGTCGATGGTCAAAACCATGCTTGGAAAAAATTTATTTTGCTCCGTACGAAAAATGCATACCTGAGATCTTTTAGTTCCAGAATCGATATTAAACTTAGGCAGTAGTGTTTTTTGGTGTATTTTGACCCGCTGAATCCAAAAAATGTACTGCTCGAATTGAAAATTCTACCGAAAAAAAAATCATGTTTCGCAATACGAAAACGTATGCCCGAGATTCTCGTCTCTCAGAATCAATATCAAACTTTTATAGGTGTGTTTTCCGGTGTATTTCGACCCGCTGAATTCAAAAAACATACTGTCGATGGCCAAAACTATGCTCGGAAAAAAGTTATTTTGCTCCGTACGAAAAATGCATAGCTGTGATTTTCTAGTTCCAAAATCGATATTGAACTTTGAGAGTAGTGTTTTTCAGTGTATTTCGACCCGCTAAATTCAAAAAATGTACTGTCGATATCCAAAACTATGCTCGGAAAAAAGTTATTTTGCTCCGTACGAAAAATGCATAGCTGTGATTTTCTTGTTCCAAAATCGATATTAAACTTTGAAAGTATTGTTTTTCAGTGTATTTTGACCCGATGAATCCAAACAACGTACTGTCGATCGTCAAAACTATGCTTGGAAAAAAGTTATTTTGCTCCGTACGAAAAATGCGTACCTGAGATCTTCTAGTTCCAGAATCGATATTAAACTTTGGCAGTAGTGTTTTTTGGTGTATTCTGACCCGCTGAATCCGAAAAATGTACTGCTTGAATTGAAAATTCTACCGAAAAAAAAATCATGTTTCGCAATACGAAAACGTATGCCCGAGATTCTCGTCTCTCAGAATCAATATCAAACTTTTACAGGTGTGTTTTCCGGTGTATTTCGACCCGCTGAATTCAAAAACCATACTGTCGATGGTCAAAACTATGCTTGGGAAAAAGTTATTTCGCTCCTTACGGAAAATGCATACCTGAGATTTTCTAGATCCAGAATCGATATTGAACTTTGGCAGTAGTGTTTTCCAGTGTATTTCGACCCGCTGAATTCAAAAAATGTACCGTCGATGACCAAAACTATGCTTGGAAAAAAGTTATTTTGCTCCGTACGGAAAATGCATACCTGAGATTTTCTCGTTCCAGAATCGATATTGAACTTTGGCAGTAGTGTTTTTCAGTGTATTTCGACCCGCTGAATTCGAAAAATGTACACTCGATACCCAAAACTATGCTTGGAAAAAAGTTATTTTGCTCCGTACGAAAAATGCATAGCTGAGTTTCTCTAGTTCCAAAATCGATATTGAACTTTGTAAGTTGTGTATTTCAAAGTATTTTGGACCGCTGAATCCGAACAACGTGATGTCGATCGTCCAAACTATGCTTGAAAAAAAGTTATATCGCTCCCACGAAAAATGCATACTTGAGATTTTCCCGTTCCAGAATCGATATTAAACTTTGGCAGTAGTGTTTTTTGGTGTATTTCGACCCGCTGAATCCAAAAAATGTACTGCTTGAATTCAAAATTCTACTGAAAAAAAAATCATGTTTCGCAATACGAAAACGTATGCCCGAGATTCTCGTCTTTCAGAATCAATATCAAACTTTGATAGGCGTGTTTTCCGGTGTATTTTGACCCGCTGAATTCAAAAAACGTACTGTCGATGGTCAGATCTATGCTTGGAAAAAAGTTATTTTGCTCCGTACGGAAAATGCATACCTGCGAGATTATCTAGTTCCAGAATCGATATTAAACTTTGGCAGTAGTATTTTTCAGTGTATTTCGACGGGCTGAATTCAAAAAATGTACTGTCGATGCCCAAAACTATGCTTGGAAAAAAGTTTTTTCGCTCCGTACGAAAAATGCATACCTGAGATTCTCCAGTTCCAAAATCGATATTGAACTTTGAGAGTAGTGTTTTCCAGTGTATTTCGATTCGCTGAATTCAAAAAATGTACTGTCGATATCCGAAACTATGCTCGGAAAAAAGTTATTTTGCTCCGTACGAAAAATGCATAGCTGTGATTTTCTTGTTCCAAAATCGATATTGAACTTTGAAAGTATTGTTTTTCAGTGTATTTTGACCCGCTGAATCCAAACAACGTACTATCGATACCCGAAACTATGCTTGGAAAAAAGTTATTTTGCTCCGTACGAAAAATGCATACCTGAAATTCTCTAGTTCCAAAATCGATATCGAACTTTGAAAGTAGTGTTTTTCAGTGTATTTTGACCCGCTGAATCGAACAAATGTACTGCTTAAATTGAAAGTTCTACCGGAAATAAATTCATGTTTCGCAATACGAAAACGTATGCCCGAGATTCTCGTCTCTCAGAATCAATATCAAACTTTTATAGGTGTGTTTTCCGGTGTATTCCGACTCGCTGAATTCAAAAAACATACTGTCGATGATCAAAACTATGCTTGGGAAGAAGTTATTTCGCTCCGTACGGAAAATGCATACCTGAGATTTTCTAGTTCCAGAATCGATATTGAACTTTGGCAGTAGTGTTTTCCAGTGTATTTCGACCCGCTGAATTCGAAAAATGTACTGTCGATACCCAAAACTATGCTTCGAAAAGAGTTATTTTGCTCCGTACGAAAAATGCATAGCTGTGATTTTCTAGTTCCAGAATCGATATTGAACTTTGAAAGTATTGTTTTTCAGTGTATTTTGACCCGTTGAATCCAAACAACGTACTGTCGATCGTCAAAACCATGCTTGGAAAAAAGTTATTTCGCTCCGTACGAAAAATACATACCTGAGATTTTCTCGTTCCAGAATCAATATTGAACTTTGACAGGGGTGTTTTCCAGTGTATTTCGACCCGCTGAATTCAAAAAATATACTGTCGATAGCCAAAACTATGCTTGGAAAAAAGTTATTTTGTTTCGTACGGAAAATGCATACTTGAGATTTTCTAATTCTAAAATCGATATTGAACTTTGAAAGTAGTGTTTTTTGGTGTATTTTGACCCGCTGAATTCAAACAACGTACTGTCGATGGTCAAAACTATGCTTGGAAAAAATTTATTTCGCTCCCACGAAAAATGCATACCTGAGATTTTCCAGTTCCAGAATCGATATTAAACTTTGGCAGTAGTGTTTTTTGGTGTATTTCGACCCGCTGAATCCAAAAAATGTACTGCTTGAATTCAAAATTCTACTGAAAAAAAATCATGTTTCGCAATACGAAAACGTATGCCCGAGATTCTCGTCTTTCAGAATCAATATCAAACTTTGATAGGTGTGTTTTCCGGTGTATTTTGACCCGCTGAATTCAAAAAACGTACTGTCGATGGTCAGATCTATGCTTGGAAAAAAGTTATTTTGCTCCGTACGGAAAATGCATACCTGAGTTTCTCCAGTTCGAAAATCGATATTGAACTTTGAGAGTAGTGTTTTCCAGTGTATTTTGACCCGCTGAATTTAAAAAATGTACTGTCGACATCCGAAACTATGCTCGGAAAAAAGTTATTTTGCTCCGTACGAAAAATGCATAGCTGTGATTTTCTAGTTCCAAAATCGATATTGAACTTTGAGAGTAGTGTTTTTCAGTGTATTTCGACCCGCTGAATTCAAAAAATGTACTGTCGATATCCAAAACTATGCTCGGAAAAAAGTTATTTTGCTCCGTACGAAAAATGCATAGCTGTGATTTTCTTGTTCCAAAATCGATATTGAACTTTGAAAGTATTGTTTTTCAGTTTATTTTGACCCGCTGAATCCAAACAACGTACTGTCGATACCCGAAACTATGCTTGGAA